>BSQZ01000015.1:5645000-6845000 GCA_033239005.1 Lamellibrachia satsuma | reverse complement strand
GCCGAGATCGGTGCGTTTGCAAAAACTCTATAATACTATTGGGATCATGCCTCAGTTAGACTTCCTGGTGTGTTATGTAGGGCATAGTAAGTTTGGATATAGGACATTTTAAAAAATTCATACGATCTGACCTAAGTGCATTTGTGCATGGACATTACCAGATTTGCTGGCGGAAGCTGTTGAGAGTGAAATGGTGGATTTTCAGATGATTTTAATAGGCGGAAGGATATTTGTGATTTTTTTGGCGATTAGACACGTGTGCGTCGTAATTAATGCCAATATTAATTGTTATTGGTAAACATTGAGGGGTATCGCAATACAGGCATATTATTAGAGTTAGAACTGTCTAATTTTTACAAAACTCGACCAGCATGTCAGTGGGATGATGACAGCGGCTGGTGAAAACTTTTAGAATTTTTGATGGTCACGTTTTCTTATAATTTTGCAAAACGTTAACATGGCCACCAATGGGAAATGTAACTGTAGGCTGAACCCTATTGTGGGGGTCTGTATATTAGCCGGAACGAGATTGAATATCTAAATGCGTGGATTACGTGATCAGTATAATTATTTCACTTGAATGTGTAGTTAGATAACGTAATAATGCAACTGTTCACCAAGTGGGAAATAATTACACATACATTAACATATGTTTTGGGCTCCCGGAACGACGACTTATTGACGATCGGCGGCAATGTTTTGGCTGTTCCGTCTATTGAACATCACCACTGACATTAGTGGGTTACTCATGGTGATCTCGGCCTGTAGAGATCTCGGCCTGCATGTAATGGTTGCTCCGTTGGGGGGGTTGATTGATAGTATGGGTGTGTGTGGTCATCAATAGCCATTATTATATTTTAGTAATTTCCTTGTATATTTGACATTTCCTTAATAATATTTAATGACTGCATAAGTTACCAGTTTAAAATTAAAATAATTTAAATGTGACTATTTAAACACAACCTAACTTATAAAAACGACACAAAGCAAGAATGTAAAACGAAATCTCGATGTTTATTTTTTATAAAGCATGCATACATGTATTAATTCGTACAACAATTATGACATTTTTAAAAACAATATAAAATCATACATCCATGATCCAGGGCAGTGGGAAGGCACAGGCTTATTTGATGGCTACCTGCACTCGCCATGTTGTAACACCGTCACTGGGTTTACATGGAATTTTTCTAGACATAGCAGCGCCACCTACTACTTCTTCCATACCCTGTGTCATAAAAAAAACAATGGATCACAGTATATAGTATACTTCGTTACTAATACAAAACATGACCATGTGCCCCTAGTGATATCGATTTAGCTGCATTGGCATACCAATTTAGATATGATTTCCACAAACAAAATATATACACATCATCTGTGCAGACATATTATCTAGGGATTTGTAACTTAGCATGTCTGATATCTACCATGTATTATTATTATTATAAAACTACTCGGGTCGGAGTCGAATTAACATGCTGTTATATAACAGTGACACGAGAACATGCATAGTGAACAAGTAACAAGGTCCTACCTAAAACTGTGAGAAAGCCGAATTGATTGTGTCATCCAGTGCCAGCTCCTCAATCTTGTAGCCAGAAAAACTCAACGTAGGGATGCCAAAATCTCTAACATTGCAGTGCAGATATTTGATCTGTGAATCTCCGATAATAACAGTTGTCATGATGAACTTGATAGTACAAGACACGAGAGCAAATGAGTGACCTATTCCAGATGTCATGGCTTATATGACAGTGAGTGAGCACAGGTAGTGAGCACATCTTTCTTTCTTCACTCTGCCTAGAAATGTTTTGTTTCTCATGAGGCAATCAACAAGATCACCTTTGTGAGTTTAATCCCATTATACTGGTGGTTCTATTGTAGAATGAGTCCTTTTGCATGTGGACACCCTAGTGATTTCATAGTAAAGTACTATTGCAATAACTTTTACATTCACACCCCTATTCACTAAACAAGGCAGCTCATTGCAAAGGTGCTAATCCTGAGTTACAATGCTGTTGATTGCCTGAGTTGTAATTGCAGTAGGTACTGAACCCTGAATACACAAGGGCTCCATTAAACAATAAGTAAGAAATGAAAGTACTAGTATGCACAGTTACAAAAAAAATTTGGTGAAAGTGGATTCACAAGTCAGACAATGATTCAATAATCTGACCATTTCAGAGCACATTTACAAAGAACATTTTGTGAAAGTGGATTCACAAGTCAAACAATGATTCAGTAACCTGACCATTACAGAGCACATTTACAAAGAACATGGTGTGAAGTTAATTTCTTTAATGATAAATAACAACTATGCATAGTTACACGGGCGCCCTATGTACACAACATAAGAGAGGCTCAATATAAATTATGTATCAAATTCAGAATCTAACATAAGTAATTATTCCATAATTTATTCTTTTAAATTCACTCATAAATTGCATTAGGCACAACAACAAAAGGTCGTATCTAAAAAAGAATTTAGTTGTAGTGTTCATTGTGTAACACTAAAGAATAAAAAAAACTGCCATGTAGTTTACAATATTTTAATAAATATTTAATTTTCTACAAAAAAATGTTGCGTTACATAATAATGTAATATAACACCAATATTCAATACGTGGAATGAAAGTTTTATTGACCAATAGTGTATTGGAAAAGGGTTAACAGAAGAAGTGTAATATAATATAGTTACCTATAATACATATTATAAAATAAATTATAATATAGTCATAGACATAATATACATAATGATGTTGTATAGAAGAGTGTAGTTAAGCTGTATCATCTCAGATTTACTCCATTTTTTTAGATATAAATTATTTCACATCCCAGTCAGTGATCACCAGTATTACTGCAGGGGTAAGACCACAGTTGACCTTCCTGTTTATTGTTTCACACGAATGTAGGGCGTATAAAATTGTAAAATGGTAACTTAATAAATTAATATTATGTGACATGAGTGCCTTTGAGCAGGAATATTCACAGGCTTGTTTGTAGAAGCTATTGGCTGTGAAACAGTGCATTTTTTAAAGAGTTTAACTGGCGGAGGGATTTATGGGAATTTTTCTGCTATGGGCCACGTGGGCGCATGAATACATGGCTATTTTTGTCAAAATTGATAGGCATCGCACGTCGGGGCGATTTAAAAGAGCTGGAGGTATGTGATTTTGATAAAATTTGGTCAGTATATCAATGAGATGATGGCAATTGCTATGTACAATTTTCAGAATTTTTGATGGTCACGTTAACATGGCCACCAATGCAATTCTCAACTGTGGTCTGACTCCTGCAGTAGATGGTGTATGAACTGTATCCCACTAATGTAAGGCTAGGTGATATTCAATAGACGGAACAGCTAAAACATGGCCGCCGATCGTCAATAAGTCATCGTTCCGGGAGCCCAAAACATATGTTAATGTACGTGTAATTATTTCCCACTTGGTGAAAAGTTGCATTATTACGTTATCTAACTACACATTCAAGTGAAATCATTATACAGATCACGTAATCCACGCATTTAGCAGTTCAATCTCGTTCCGGGCTCGTTCCGGCCTCGTTCCGGCTAATATACAGGCCCCCTATTGTGAGTGTTTGGGTGTGATCAACGGTGGCGCCACATCACAGAGCCTGGATAACCGAAGTCGCATCACGCCTAATCGAGCTAACGAGGTAAACTTCCCGTTAAGTCAAATTTAAGTGTGAGCGCAAACTGTAGTCTCGCCTATGGCTATGGGACCCAGCAGTTACGTCATGGAGCAAGGAACGTCCGACACCTGGCTGTCGGGCGGCCTCAGGTCAATTATTACGCCGCAAACAGAGCCACTGAGTGAACGACAAGTGGAAAATCACAACGGTGGTTATGTTTACCAAGTGGATGACCTCGTCAGGTTGGCACGATTGTTTTGCCTCGGAACAGAAGGCGGGACCTACTATATAGGCGATGAACAACTAAAGGTGGAAAATGCACAGTGCATCACGAGACTGATCGAGTCAGGACGTGGTAATGAAGTGGTAAACATGGCGGTCGAATACAGTGTCACAGGCCGCACTTCCAGACAGAACGGACTGATGCTTGCCATGGCAATGTGTGCTCGACAGTCAGTAGATCCAGATACAAAGAAATTGTGCTATGAACATTTGCACGAAGTCTGCCGCATCCCAACACACCTGTTTATGTTCCTCTGCTACTGTGAGGCACTAAGTACCGGCACAGGGTGGGGGCGTGCCCACCGCAGAGCCATTTCCAAATGGTACTTGGGATGTCAGGAAAGTCCACAAGAGGCGAAACGATTGGCAATGCTGGTGACAAAGTACAAAACTCGAAATGGATGGAGTCACCAGGATGTGGTGCGTCTGGCACATCCGAACACGAACCAAGGCATCAATGATAATGGTGTGACAGCAATCTTGAAGTACATTGTCAAAGGATTTGATGCTTCTAAAAAAGACCTGGAGAATAGCGGCCTACTGGAGTACATTCAGGCTGTAGAAGATGTCAAAGCACAGAGAGATCCAGATACCATTAATGTATCTGGGTTGGCGGACATGATCAGACAGCACCACCTTATGAGAGAACATGTCAACACCCAACTGCTGAAGTTCCCAGACATATGGGCGGCACTTCTTGAATGCATGCCAATGACTGCCATGATCCGCAACCTGGGCAAGATGTCGTCTATCGGGATGTTGACTCCTGGCAGCAGCCACGAGCAAAAGATCACCACCAAGCTTCGTGATGAGAATAACCTGAAAATGGCCAGGATTCACCCATTCAGCATATTGATTGCCAGTCTGACTTACAAGAAAGGGCACAATGATCTTGAAAGCTTGTCATGGTCTCCAAACAAGGCAATCTTGCAGGTCCTCGATGATGTATTCTACCTGACCTTCAAGCAGGTAGAACCAACCAACAAGAGGTACCTGTTGGCTGTTGATGTCAGTGGCTCTATGTACAACGGACAGGTAAATGGCTGCAACAGCATAACTCCAGGAATGGCAGCGGCTGCCTTGTCACTCATCACTGCGAGAACCGAGCGCCAGTGTGAAATTGTTGGCTTTTCACAGAAAATGGTTCCAATTGGTATAGGCGATCACATGAAGCTGCCTGACGTCATGAGTGCCATGAGAACAATTAGTGCAGATACAGGTGATGTGGAAATTCCTGCGGCGGAAATGAGTATGACAGACTGCTCGCTACCTTTGCAGTATGCCCTGCAGCATAAAAAGAAGTTTGATGTGTTCATTGTCTACACTGACAATGAACCCAACTGCGGCTACATTCATCCAGCAGAGGAACTTCAAGAGTATCGAACATGGTCTGGTATCGCTGATGCCAAACTCATCGTGTGTGCCATGTCTATTACTGACTTCAGCATTGCTGATCCAGATGATGCCAACGTGATGAATATGCCAGGGTTTGACACAAGCAGCCCAAAAGTGATGAGTACTTTCATCATGGATGAGATGCAGCCAAGACCAGCCAATTAAGCAGCAGTGCATAGTGGTTGAGCAGATCAACCTGTATTACCAGCATTGCGTTTACTGTGATTTGTGCATGATCTCGCTTGCTTTGTGGTGATGACTAAACTCATCAGTGTGCATGGATGATCCAACAGATGAGATGAAACATTGTTGCTGTGATCCATCCATGAAAGCACAGTCCCATCAATGACACCTGTCAGTAGCAATGACACCTGTCAGTAGCAATGACACCTATCAGTAGCAATAACACCTATCAGTAGCAATGCATGATGCTGATTGTTGAAACAGTATTGTAGATATTATAGGTGGGTACAACTTTTGAGTGAACCCAGCAAGATCCTAACAATAGAATCTTTTCCTTTGATAGAAACACAATGTTATTGTATATGATGCATATATTTTATTATATTTGTAAGAATCATGTTTTTATAATATATATATATATCAGTGGATGTCGGTGCGTGGGAGGAGATACTATATATATATATATATATATATATATATATATATATAATATATACATACATACAGTCAAATCTGTCATCTTGGCTAGAATTCTATTTTCATGATCAATCTCTTGATCCATAGGTATTTATCAGCATACTAAGAAAACTATGTTACTTTTATGTTAATCTGTGTATTAATACACTAACTTTGGGGGCAATCTGGCAGTATCTCCTCCCAGACGCCGACGTCCACTAGGCTCTTTCTATGTTCATTTGCCACAGTAGACCAGTCACCTCTGATCTACCAGTTGGAGATGATGATAATTCACTATGCTAGACTCTAATGGCGGAAGGGTCGTAGATGTGGTTTGTGGCCAGCAAAACCCACAGAGTGGTTCAACACTCAATTAGTCCACTGTGTTGTCTTTGTCCGACAGGTAGAAAATATCTCTAAATAACTACCTTTGTGGTTCTTGAATGGATAGATTATCAGGTTTCTTGGTTATTAATAATAAACATAATTACCTCTCAAGAAACTTAGAGTAGGTCCTGTATATTTCAACTGCATCCCTCAGAAGAAGATGACTGCAGGATGCAGTTGAAATATACAGAGTGAACACTAAGTTTATTGAGAGGTAATTATGTTTAATAATAATACCTTTGTGGTTGTTTATTGAGTGAATTTTTTCCGAGTACTTTCACATCAGATACGTTGGTAAAGTTAATAATGTTTTCTTTCCTACTACATTAGATATTTCATTTGAAATCATTCACCTGGCTGGGGCCAAAATTGAGGGGTATCTGCATTGGGTGCATGTTTCTGAAAGCTATGTGATTTACAGCATGTGTGCACCTTTTGTTGAAACAGTATTGCAGATATCATAGTAGGGTACACCTTTTGTTGAAACAGTATTGTAGATATCATAGTAGGGTGCACCTTTTGTTGAAACAGTATTGTAGATATCACAGTAGGGTACATATTTTGTTGAAACAGTATTGTAGATATCATAGTAGGGTGCACCTTTTGTTGAAACAGTATTGTAGATATCATAGTAGGGTACACCTTTTGTTGAAACAGTATTGTAGATATCATAGTAGGGTACACCTTTGGTGAAACAGTATTATAGATATCATACTAGGGTACACCTTTTGTTGAAACAGTATTGAAGATATCATACTAGGGTACACCTTTTGTTGAAACAGTATTATAGATATCATAGTATGTGCACCTTTTGTTGAAACAGTATTGTAGATATCATAGTAGGGTACACCTTTTGAGTGAACCTAGCAAGACCCTAACAACAGAATCTTTTCCTTTGATAGAAACACAGTGATATTGTATATGATGCATATATTTTATTATATTTGTAAGAATGTGTTTTTAGTGTGTGTGTATATATATATATATATATATATATATATATATATATATATATATATATATATGTATATATATACATACATACAGTCAAATCTGTCATCTTAGCCAGAATTCTATTTTCATGATCAATCTCTTGATCCATAAGTATTTATCAGCGTACTAAGAAAACTATGTTACTTTTATGTTAATCTGTTAATACACTAACTTTGGGGGCAATCTAGCAGTATCTCCTCCCAGGCGCCGACGTCCACTAGGCTCTTTCTGTGTTTATTCGCCTCCTTGCACCAGTCGCCTCTAATCTACTAATTGGTGATTTACTAAAAAAGCAGTTATTTAGACTTATTTATTATTATGCTTTTCTACCTGTCAGACAAAGATGGAAATAGTGGCCAAATTGAGTGTGAGCCACTCTCCAGATGGCATAACCGTGACCCTACCATCTACGGATATATGTTGTCTGGCGGTATCTCCTCCCAGGCACCGACGTCCTCTCACCTGTTTCTAAATTCAGTCGCCACAGTTGACCACTCGCCTCTGATCTACCAATTGGAGATGATAATTCACTATGCTAGAGACTGAGTAATGGACGGGTCATAGATGTGGTATGTAGCCAACAAAAGCCACAGAGTGGTTCAACACTCAATTCGTCCACTGTGTTGTCTTTGTTCGACAGGTAGAAAATATATCTAAATTTGTGGTTGTTTAATGAGTGAATTTTTTCCGAGTACTTTCACATCGGGTGGTAAAGTTAATGTTTTCTTTCCTACTACATTAGATCTTTCATTTGATGACAATGTACCAACATTTCTAAATCATTCACTGGGCTGGGGCCAAAATTGAGGGGTATCTGCATTGGGTGCATGTTTCTGAAAGCTATGTGATTTACAGCATGTGTTAATGGAGCATTAGTATGCTGTGAAATGTTGAAGAGAATCAGGACAAATTTTGCAGGAATCCTATAAAAAGGCAGCCTATTGGAAAATCAAATGTGGTCTAACCCCTTTTGTTCCATGGATGGGTGTAAGCTAGTTGTATAGTATTATGCATCTGTTTGATCAGTGATCAATAGACCTTGAGAGAATATTTGGTACGCATCGTTTTGATTTACATACTACTGTATTACATGAATTCATGTACATGTGCCTATTCACTTGCACAAAATTAAGTAATTGAGGGAGCTATATTCTGCATCGACAGGAAAGCCTCACCAGGGTGACATTACAGAAATGAGACGTATAACAAGACCTCGGTATCATAGGGCTGTTAGACATATTATGAGAGAGGATAACAGAATTTGTACTACTAAGATGGCTGAAGCCATTAGCGAAAATAGAAACTGGGACTTGTGGTCTGAGGTACGCCTGATAAAGGGCAGAAATAAATTCTTGCCTTCAAATATTGATGGTGGGTGATGAAGAAATAGCACAACTTTTTTCTGACAAATATAATCACCTCTGCAACAGTGTGTCATATGATGTTGATGAAATAAATGCTATAAATACGGAGATTAACAAGCAGATTAAAGAAAATGTTGCGTATGATATATCAGTTGATGAGGTTATTGAAGGTGTCCAGCGACTGAAGCTGGGTAAGTCGGATGGTGAAGAGGGTCTCAATTCTAATCATATCATACATGGTCCGAAAATACTCTTTGTGCTGTTAGCATTAATTTTTAACAGTATGTTGCTACATGGTTTTAGCCCCGACTCATTGTTAGTGGGAACTATGGTTCCTATACCAAAAGATAAGAGACAATTAGTATGTACATCCGACAATTTTAGAGCTATCACTCTTGGCAGCATTGTTGCCAAACTGTTTGATGTTGTTATACTATCTAAGGAACAAAATGCAACATCGCATTTGCAATTTGGTTTTAAACAAAATATGTCCACTACTCACTGCACATATGTTATGATGGAGACAATCAGTTATTATAATGCAAATGGCAGTAATGTGTATGCACTCATGTTAGATGCCAGCAAAGGATTCGACAGGGTCAATTATTGTAAGCTTTTTAGAGTACTTCTAAAACGTAAGGCATCACCCCTGGTATTAAGATTGCTGCTGTATATGTATACTAAACAAAAACTTCAAGTAAGATGGGGCTCTAGTATGTCATCCCAGTTTACCGCTTGTAACAGAGTCAAACAGGGTGCAATACTTTCTCCTATTCTCTTCTCCATATACATGAATGGATTGTTTGAACAGCTAGAAAAGAGTGGCGTGGGATGCCACATGAGCAACCACTATACGGGTTGCATTGGATACGCAGATGATCTCACTTTGCTAACACCCACAAGATCTGGGCTCAAGGTCTTAATCGATATATGCGAAAAATATGCACACGAATACTGTGTAAATTTTAACGGTGCTATGAGTAGATATTTGATTTTTAGAGGTCGTAATTGTAAACCCGACAACAGAACTGTGTTTTTTAATGACACTGAGTTGTATTGTACCCAAGATGCTGTACATCTGGGCCATCATATATCTGTTGTTAATAAGGATAGTTTAGTTGGCGATGCCACTGCCAAATTCTGGAGAGGGTATAATATATTCATGGCCGATTTCAGTCATATTAAGACGAATGTAAAATGCAATTTATTTAAATAGTAAATGAGTTAAAACTACTGGTTGTGACGATAGAACATCCTTATTTTATATTCAGAGAGCTGATATGTAGGATGAATAGATTGCTACATTTAGATAGCATGCTATAATGGTTCATGCATTATCTACTTGGGTTGTTTAATAATAATAAAAATATTTATATATTTATATATAATATATATATATATAATAAAGACTGCTCTCAGGTGCTTTCACATACATGCAATCATAACTTAATACAATATTATTAATTATAATAAAAATAAATATATTTATTATAAGAAAATAATATATTAAAAAGATATTAATTGTATTAAAACAATACCAATAATAAATATTCTAAAACAGTCCTACCATAAATAATATATAATAAAAATTAAATGTATATTTGTATTAATAAAATAATAATAAAAGCATATAAAAATTTTCATATCAGCATATCATAAAAACAATGTTTCTAAAACTGTTTTATACTGCGGCAGTGTCTTCGCTGTCCTCAGTTTAGTGGAGGAATCGGTAGTCATGGAATTTATTTAAATTCTTGGCACTTGTTGGTCATTGGGTGAGCAGAGTCCATTTTTCGTCTATTTTCGTCAGCGACACTCTGAGTCTTGGGGCAGTTTATTTGTGGGCAGTTGCCTACATCTTTTGAAAGCAACATTTCAGCTATGCTGCTGTCCATGGCATCAATTGTTGAATGCCCCATACTTCATTCTGTGATCACAGGGGCGGATCCAAGGTTTAGAAAAAGGGGGGTCCAATGTAATATATGAAGCGCCAAAGTCGCGAAACGAGGCGTGATGCGCCTCGGAGTGTGTGTGGTAGGGGAGTATCCCCCTTCCTACCTCGGGGTGTGTGGGAGGGGAGTATCCCCCTTCCTACCTCGGGGTGCATGTGGGAGGGGAGTATCCCCCTTCCTACCTCGGGGTGTGTGTGTGGGAGGGGAGTATCCCCCTTCCTACCTTGTGGTGTGTGTGGGAGCGGAGTACCCCCTTCCTACCTCGGGGTGTGTGTGGGAGGGGAGTATCCCCCTTCCTACCTCGTGGTGTGTGTGTGGAGTATCCACCTTCCTACCTCGTGGTGTGTGTGGGGAGTATCCCCCTTCCTACCTCGGGGTGTGTGTGGGGAGTATCCCCCTTCCTACCTCGGGGTGTGTGTGGGGAGTATCCCCCTTCCTACCTTGTGGTGTGTGTGGGGAGTATCCCCCTTCCTACCTCGGGGTGTGTGTGGGGAGTATCCCCCTTCCTACCTTGTGGTGTGTGTGGGGAGTACCCCCTTCCTACCTTGTGGTGTGTGTGGGGAGTATCCCCTTCCTACCTCGTGATGTATGTGGGGAGTATCCCCCTTCCTACCTCGTGATGTGTGTGGGGAGTATCCCCCTTCCTACCTCGGGGTGTGTGTGGGGAGTATCCCCCTTCCTACCACGGGGTGTGTGTGGGGAGTATCCCCCTTCCTACCTCGTGATGTGTGTGGGGAGTATCCCCCTTCCTACCTCGTGGTGTGTGTGGGGAGTATCCCCCTTCCTACCTCGGGGTGTGTGTGGGAGGGGAGTATCCCCCTTCCTACCCATTTGATGTTTTTTAGACAAAACACTTGAAATTGTGTAATTTGGGACACCAATAATCTGGTTTCAATCGAGTCAGAGCCTAATGTAATCAACTGAATATTCAGATATGCGACATCATATGGGTACAATATGGATTTTTGGGAGGAATAAGGCCTTGGGCCGTGTCACATTTTAATACGGATTTGGTGAAAATACAAAAAATCGTGATAAAGTAGTCCTATGTATTTTCTTGTATTCGTCACATAAGTATAACTTCAAATGTCAAATTTGCAATAGACGAGGTGCAACTACTTTTGAGTCTAGAGTTTCGGCAAAACGCAGTGGATTTTGTTTCATTTACACCTGTAGGTAGGCCTATTCTAAACAAGTATACTACAGCTGACTAAACCAGCACGTAATCGTCTTAACTCTGTATCAGCATTATTACAAACTAGAGGCACGGTAGTGTAGTAATAGTAAAAATATATATTTATTCGTACGACAATTGCAGAGACTAACACGTCTTTGACTTAAAAAGTGCTACACGCATTCTCTGTATTATTCATCACATCCTTTGCCAAGGGAACTGTGTTTAATAGTTTCTCATCCATCCCCTTCTGATAGTGGTTCTGAATGATGCAATAAAATTAGCTATGTTTCATATTATAGAAAGTCGTGGCATCAAGTTTGAACTGAGACAAAGTGTAATTGAAACTTTTAGACGTATATGAACCAATACCACGAAGGGCTAGATTGCCCTCTCAAGAGAGTCTATCCAAACTGTTGTTGCATTTTAAACTACTCTGGATAAAGTGCACCATTCGATTCATGATCTGCATATGAATCGGGAGACATTCTGCTAAAAGTAGTAGTAATAGTACCATATAATAACAGTGAGTGCAAACTGGTAGATTAAAACGTTTCCTGATACTTTGCGCCATGTAAATTAAAATGATTAGCACATCCGCCTTTCATGCCATAGTTCTGAATTCAAGATGCAAACCGGACACGGTACATGTGGTGCTTAGCGATAAAGTTCTGAAAAGGCTAACTAGTTGAATGAGACCTCAAAAGGGCGTAACATTCTAACTACGGTTTAATTATAAAGACTATAGTCAGCTAACAGAACGTTGCCAGGGGCTGGAAACAATTAGATACTAGAAACTCTGTTTATATCAGCTGTGTTTTAATAACTTGTTCAACTATGTGTGCGCGTGTGTGTGTGGGTACGTGTGCGCAGTTTCACCAGTGTTGAGAGTGTAATTTTGTTAAACATTTACAACATAAAGTTACAAAATCAAGTAAAAATTAGATTTTATCCTGCATGATAGCATGTTCCTACACTAATAACTCATATCACACCATCATTATTACCAAGACTTATGAAATGATGCTCTCCAACATGTCCGAAGTGCAGATCGAGGATCTCGACTGCCAGAGTTAGAATTGGCTGTGATTTTGTTGACTGAGTAGCCTTGTTTCATGAATATCTGGCTGCAATGAGAAAGAGGGCTTACTAAGTTTTTCGTGGGGAGACATGGTCAAACATGAAGTGGGCTTGTGTGTGGGTGGGTGTGCGTGCGTGCGAGCGTGCGTGCGCGGGGATCATTTCATAGACAGACAAGTCTGACCAATATAGCCATGTTGTTCTAATTTCACTCATTTATTACTCCGACTTTGCTTGGAAAACTGCTTGGAACTGTTTCGTTCTGATAATTATTTGTATCTTGCAATAATTTAACCTACACGGTTCCTGTGAATTTCCGAAGCCCGCCTTTTAGGCCGTCCCTGGAAATGCACCAATGACAGACGCGCTTGAAAACATTTTGCGTAGAACGCTTTGCACAATTCGGTGACGTATAAGAGAAGCCATCACGACACGAGAACAGTGTTTATGTAGAAAGTATATATATTAAACACATCAGTTAAAGTCATGGGGCAGGACTCGTCCAGGCCCAGGACAAGTACGTCGGGTGCGTCCAAGATAATTACGCCGCCAACAGAGCCACAGCCGGGAGGACGACAAACGAAAAACCACGACGGTGGTTATGTCTACAAAGTGGATGATCTCGTCAGGTTGGCACGACTGTTTTGCCTCGGAACAGAAGGCGGGACCTACTATATAGGCGATGAAAAGTTAAAGGTGGAAAATGCGCAGTGCATCACGAGACTGATCGAGTCAGGACGTGGTAATGAAGTGGTAAACATGGCGGTCAAATACAGTGTCAAAGGCCGCACTGCCAAACAGAACGGACTGATGCTTGCCATGGCAATGTGTGCTCGACAGTCAATAGATCCAGATACAAAGAAATTGTGCTACGAACATTTGCACGAAGTCTGCCGCATTCCAACACACCTGTTTATGTTCCTCTACTACTGTGAAGCACTAAGTACCGGCACAGGGTGGGGGCGTGCCCACCGCAGAGCCATCTCCAACTGGTACTTGCGATGTCGGGAAAGTCCACAAGAAGCGAGACGATTGGCAATGCTGGTAACGAAGTACAAAACTCGAAATGGATGGAGTCACCAGGATGTGGTGCGTCTGGCACATCCGAAACCGAACCAAGGAATCGATGATAATGGTGTGACAGCAATCTTGAAGTATATTGTCAAAGGATTTGATGCTTCTAAAGAAGACCTGGAGATCGGCGGCCTACTGGAGTACATTCAAGCTGTCGAAGATGTCAAAGCACAGAGAGATCCAGATACCATTAATGTATCTGGGTTGGCGGACATGATCAGACAGCACCGCCTAGTGAGAGAACATGTCAACACCCAACTGCTCAAGTTCCCAGACATATGGGAGGCACTACTTGAACACATGCCAATGACTGCCATGATCCGCAACCTGGGCAAGATGTCGTCTATCGGGATGTTGACACATGGCAGCAGATACGAGCAAATGATTACAACCAGACTTGGTGATCTGGATATCCTGAAGAAAGCCAAGATTCACCCATTCAATGTGCTTGTTGCCCTGCTGACATACAAAAAAGGGAAGGGTGATGTCGGAAGCTTGACATGGTCCCCCAACATGGCAATCTTGCAAGCCCTTGATGATGCATTCTACCTGACCTTCAAGCAGGTAGAACCAACCAACAAGAGGTACCTGCTGGCTGTTGATGTCAGTGGCTCGATGTACTTCGGCCCAGTGAATGGTTGCAACAGCATCACTCCTGGAATGGCAGCCGCAGCCCTGTCACTCATCACTGCGAGAACCGAGCGCCAGTGTGAAATTGTTGGCTTTTCACACGAGTTGGTTCCACTTGCAATAGGCGATCACATGAAGCTGCCTGAGGTCGAGAACGTCATAAAGAGAGTGCGAATGGGTAGGACAGACTGTGCACTACCCATGCAATATGCACTGCAGCACAAAAAGGAGTTTGATGTATTCATTGTCTACACTGACAACGAGACCAACTGCGGCTACATTCATCCTGCAGAGGAACTTCGAGAGTATCGCAAGTGGTCTGGTATCCATGATGCCAAACTCATCGTGTGTGCCATGTCCGTTACTGACTTCAGCATTGCTGATCCAGATGATGCCAACATGATGGATATGCCAGGCTTTGACACAAACGGCCCAGAAGTGATGAGTACTTTCATCATGAATGGAATGCAGCCAAGACCAGCCAACTAAGCAGCAGTCTAAGGATGGGAATTGTGCTGCTGTTGACATGAGCAGATTAGTGGCTGGTGGTTCAGCAGATCTATGGGTGAACTTACCAGTGTTATGTGTGGATATACTGTATTGGCAGCTAACTCTTTCTTCTTAGATGCTTGTGCTCACTTTGATGACGGTAGAATCACCAGTGTACACACATCATCCAACGGAGGAGATGAAACATTGTTGCAGTGATCCATAAAAGTACAATGACATTAATGACAGCAGCAAGTCACCTGACTGCTGAAACATTGTTGGAGACATTGTTGAAACTGTACTGTTGTAGATATTATAATCTTTTTGTGATAGAAACACAATATATATTATATATATATATATATATATATATATATATATATATATATATATATGATGCATATATTTGTAGGTATATTTTATATACAACTCAAGTTTGCCATCTTGGATTATCTTAATGCAAATTTATTTTTCATTGCATGGAGCATACTGTGTCAATTGTGTGGTTACCGTATGCTGATTATATGGCATACATATGTTATTAGTGTTAGCTCTTACTCATGTATACTGGAAGTTTTTATGATGAATGTGTGTAAAATTGACTAATTAACCTAATTCTGAATGATCTAATGATGGTATTTAGAATGTTACAAACTATCCAAATAGCAGCATGTAACACAAACAGTGAGTGTGAGTTAACAACGATCACTAAAAAGTGATAGGTTATTTAGGTAGCCATTGGGTGTTGTTTTTGTTGTTTGATACTGTATGTGTTTTATGGATGACATTGGATGTGCACTTAGTTAAATAGTTAAGGCCGCTGATGTATTTTACTATAATTGTATGTCTGGAAAAATTCAACAAATTAGTAAATCCTGTGTGATATAGATTTTTCTCTTATTTGATACACAGATGAACAAATCTGGCTTACTTACTTGTTTTTGGTATTTTTTTGTACAAAGATTGTATTGAAATAATGACTTTTTAAATATGAAATTGTTTAATTGACTGGTCAAACAAGAAGAGAAGATGCATACCATCTAACATAGTAAATTTGTGCTTCACAATAAATGTTTAAAATTCCAATGTGGTTTCAGTTTTATCATAGCGTTCCCACTAAATCATCTCTGCAGCATACTACTATTGGTCAGTGACTGACTGACTCTCCTGTCACCCTGGTGGACGTGTGGGATAATGTTATCACACTAGGTGGATCCAAACAAACATCCACTTACATGTCCGAGTTTCTGCATCAACCACTTGCAGAGATTAATCTTGGTTGCATGAAGTAAAATCCAGCAAATGTACCTCGCTTCTATTTTTCAAGTCCCAAATGACTTTCATCATGACTGACTGCCTGTTCCATCACTGAGTGGCTGACTGTCCCACTGTTGACTGGCTCACTGCCCCGTCGTTGACTGTATTGTTGCCCAATCACTCACTGTCCAATGATTGACTGGCTCACTGCCCCATCATTGACTGACTGGCTCACTGCCCCATCACTCACTGGCTCACTGCCCCATCACTCACTGATTTCAGCATCCCTGACTATCCCATCACTGACTGAAGCGTTTAGGACATATGACTCGATTAAGAGTACCCAGGTTCAAAACCTCTTGCTGCTGTTTTGAAGCTTTGGCCATTTTGTTCACTCCACATTGCCACAGTTCACTCAGCTGTATAAGCAAGTACATGGCTATAGGCAAAGGGGAATACTTGAACGAATAGTCTTCGTGCGGTAATTGCAACATGGTTGAAAGCTTCCCAGAGAAGTCGACATGGCGCTGGAATGAACAGGTCTGCCTGGGGGTGAAAGGTGAAGTGCTTTGAACAGTCTCAAGGACTGAATACAGCACTGCACTATATAAAACACCTTTTCGAATGACAGTCTCTTCACTGTCCGACTAACTGCCCCATTGTTGATTGATTGATTTCCCCATCATTGAATGATTGACTTCCCCATTACTTATACAAAAAAGAATTTGTTTCTCCCTGTGACAAAATCAAAGATAAGTGTCTTTTGAGAAAAACCTTACATACCTATATAACTTTCACATAGGCTGTGTCCATCTACTGCAGAATGTAGCCCTCTTGCTAGATATTTCCACCTTGTGAAAAAGTGCTCCTGCATAATTCATTATTTTATCACATCATTGTCTGATTGGTTTTCCTCTTGCAAGAAGCAGACCTATATTCACTCACTACCAAATCCTCTTCATGCCATAGAAAACTTAAAAGGCTTTCAGTCAAAACACCCCTAGTATCTTCCAGAAACACCAGTTCTAGAAGGTCTCAGAGCCATAGAGAAGTATATGACAGAACGTTGCTATTGTACAGTCCTCGTTTTGTTATATTTAGACCTATATTACCATAAACATCAATTGTGCTTTTTAATGTGGAAGCTAATGTGTTTATTATTTCCTCTACCAGGGAATGAGATAAATGCCTACATGACTGTTTGCTGTTTTTTTTTAATCTAAAATGAAAGTGTCATCTCTCTATTTTCTCAACTGGCATTGTTTCTTTGACTAAAAGACAACGCATGGAAGTGACCACTGAATCACAAAGTATTTTGTGGTGAGATAGACTTTTGATGTTCATCCCCTCCCCCTGCACTCTCTCTATAGATATTTCCAGTGTATATTGGTTGAAATTCCCCATTATAACACATTCCCCTTTTCTCACTTTCCTTATAGTGTTTTTATTTTTTTCTCCTGTTTGTTTAAGTTTTGACTTCAGTAAACTAATCCAATAGTTAACGCTGAATTTCTTGTAATGGTATTCCACAAAACAACTTCATTGCAATCAGCTTCCCTTTCTAGTTTTAATATTGTAGTTCCTGAATAGATTTTGTAATGCATAAAATATATATTTATCTTTCTTCCTATTATGTCTTTCCTAAACATTAGGACATATTTAGCATTGCACATAAGATTAAATAGTAAATGAGTTGAAAACTACTGGTTGTTAGGATAGAACATCTTTATTCCATATCCAGAGAGCTACAGTTAGATAGCATGCTATAATGGTTCATGTATTATCTACTTGGGTTGTTTAGTAATGCTAAAAGTATTTATATAGCGCCCGATCAATAAAGATTGCTATCAGGCTCTTTTACATACATGCAATCATAAATTAATACAATATTTTTAATTATAATAAAAAATAAATATATTAATTAATACATATATTAAAATTATATTAATTATATTAAAAACAATAGCAATAATAAATATTCTAAAACATATAGTCCTAGCATAAATAATATATAATAAAAATTAAATGTATATTTGTATTAATAAAATAATAATAAAGGCATATAAAAATTTTCATATCAGCATGTCATAAACATTTTTTGTGTGTTTTGTACTGCTCTAGTGTCTTCGCTATCCTCAGTTTAGTGGAGGAATCAGTAGTAATAGAATTGATTTAAATTCGTGGCACGTGTTGGTTATTGAGTCAGCAGAATCCGTTTTTTCTTCTATTTTCGTCAGCTGGTCAATGCCACACTCTTGGGGGAGTTAATTTGTGTGCAGTTGCCTAGTCTCAAGTGGTTATACTCCAAACAGCCCAAACTTGGGCTAACGCAGGAGTTTGTGGTGGACTGTTTTGAAAGCAACATTTCAGTTATGCTGCTATCCATGGCATCAATTATTGACTGTCTCATACTTCATTCTGCGCACATGTGTGATACGTGTGATAACTACTGGTTTTTACAACGCATTTGTCTTTTGAAATTATATTCTGCCCGACTCAGTCCCTGATCCGGATCCTGGTTTGGGTTTCATTTCTGCTAAAATGGGGACACCCTAAAGGGCGGATCGTAGCAAAGACAGACAGGCCTGACCAATATAGCCACGTTGCTCTCATTTCAGTCATTTATTACTCCAAATTATGTTTGAAAAACTGTATGGAACTGCTTTGTTCTGATAATTATTTGCATCTTGTATTGATTGAACCTGTACTGTTCCTCTTAGTTTCCAAGGCCCGCCTTTTAGGCCGTCCCTGGAAATGCACCAATGACAGACGCGCTTGAAAACATTTTGCGTAGTACGCTTTGCACAATTCGGTGACATAAGAAGAGAAGCCAGCGCGACACGAGAACGGTGTTTATGTAGAACGTCGACGAAGTGTGAGCGTAAATTCTGTTGTTTGTTGATATATATTGAACACATCAGTTGCAGTCATGGGGCAGGAGTTGTCCAGGCCCTGGGAATTTTTCTCCAGGACAAGTACGCCGGGTGCGCCCAGGACAAGTACACCTGGTGCGTCCAGGACAAGTACGCCGGGTTCGTCCAGGACAAGTACGCCGGTTGCGTCAACGACAAGTACACCGCGTGCGTCCACCACAAGTACACCGCGTGCGTCCACAACAAGTACGCCGGTGGTGTCCACGACAAGTACGCCGAGTGCGTCCACGACAAGTACGCTGCGTGCGTCTACGACAAGTACGCCGCGTGCGTCTACGACAAGTACGGCAGTGGTGTCCATGACAAGTATGCCGGGTGCGTCCACGACAAGTACGTCGGGTGCGTCCACAACAAGTACTCCGGGTGCGTCCACGACAAGTACGCTGGTTGCGTCCAGGATGATTATGCCACCAACAGAGCCACAGCCAGGAGGACGACAAACGAAAAACCACGACGGTGGTTATGTCTACAAAGTGGATGATCTCGTCAGGTTGGCACGACTGTTTTGCTTCGGAACAGAAGGCGGGACCTACTGTATAGGCGATGAACAACTAAAGGTGGAAAATGCACAGTGCATCACGAGACTGATCGAGTCAGGACGTGGTAATGAAGTGGTAAACATGGCGGTTGAATACAGTGTCACAGGCCGCACTTCCAGACAGAACGGACTGATGCTTGCCATGGCAATGTGTGCTCGACAGTCAGTAGATCCAGATACAAAGAAATTGTGCTATGAACATTTGCACGAAGTCTGCCGCATCCCAACACACCTGTTTATGTTCCTCTGCTACTGTGAGGCACTAAGTACCGGCACAGGGTGGGGGCGTGCCCACCGCAGAGCCATCTCCAACTGGTACTTGCGATGTCAGGAAAGTCCACAACAGGCGAGACGATTGGCAATGCTGGTGACGAAGTACAAAACTCGAAATGGATGGAGTCACCAGGATGTGGTGCGTCTGGCACATCCGAAACCGAACCAAGGAATCAATGATAATGGTGTGGCAGCAATCTTGAAGTACATTGTCAGAGGATTTGATGCTTCTAAAGAAGACCTAGAGAATGGCGGCCTACTGGAGTACATTCAGGCTGTAGAAGATGTCAAAGCACAGAGAGATCCAGATACCGTTAATGTATCTGGGTTGGTGGACATGATCAGACAGCACCGCCTAGTGAGAGAACATGTCAACACTCAACTGCTCAAGTTCCCAGACATATGGGAAGCACTTCTTGAACACATGCCAATGACTGCCATGATCCGCAACCTGGGCAAAATGTCGTCTATCGGGATGTTGACACATGGCAGCAGATACGAGCAAATGATTACAACCAGACTTGGTGATCTGGATATCCTGAAGAAAGCCAAGATTCACCCATTCAATGTGCTTGTTGCCCTGCTGACATACAAAAAAGGGAAGGGTGATGTCGGAAGCTTGACATGGTCCCCCAACATGGCAATCTTGCAAGCCCTTGATGATGCATTCTACCTGACCTTCAAGCAGGTAGAACCAACCAACAAGAGGTACCTGCTGGCTGTTGATGTCAGTGGCTCGATGTACTTCGGCCCAGTGAATGGTTGCAACAGCATCACTCCTGGAATGGCAGCCGCAGCCCTGTCACTCATCACTGCGAGAACCGAACGCCAGTGTGAAATTGTTGGCTTTTCACACGAGTTGGTTCCACTTGCAATAGGCGATCACATGAAGCTGCCTGAGGTCGAGAACGTCATAAAGAGAGTGCGAATGGGTAGGACAGACTGTGCACTACCCATGCAATACGCACTGCAGCACAAAAAGGAGTTTGATGTATTCATTGTCTACACTGACAACGAGACCAACTGTGGCTACATTCATCCTGCAGAGGAGCTTCGAGAGTATCGCAAGTGGTCTGGTATCCACGATGCGAAACTCATCGTGTGTGCCATGTCCGTTACTGACTTCAGCATTGCTGATCCAGATGATGCCAACATGATGGATATGCCAGGCTTTGACACAAACGGCCCAGAAGTGATGAGTACTTTCATCATGAATGGAATGCAGCCAAGACCAGCCAACTAAGCAGCAGTCTAAGGATGGTGAAACATCGTTGGAATTGTGCTGCTGTTGCAATGAGCAGATTAGTGGCTGGTGGTTCAGCAGATCAATGGGTGAACTTACCAATGTTATGTGTGGATATACTGTATTGGCAGCTAACTCTTTCTTCTTAGATGCTTGTGCTCACTTTGATGATGGTAGAATCACCAGTGTACACACATCATCCAACGGAGGAGATAAAACATTGTTACAGTGATCCATAAAAGTACAATGACATTAATGACAGCAGCAAGTCACCTGACTGCTGAAACATTGTTGGAGACATTGTTGAAACTGTACTGTTGTAGATATTATAGCAGCGTGCCTCTTGTGTGAATCTAGCTTGATCTTAACTACATAATCTTTTTGTGATAGAAACAATATATATATTATATATATATATATATATATATATATATATATATATGATGCATATATTTGTAGGTATATTTTATATACAACTTTCAGGTTTGCCATCTTGGGTGTTGCATGGAGCAAACTGTGTCAGTTGTGTGTTTACCGTATGCTGATTATATGGCATACATATGTTATTAGTGTTAACTCTTACTCATGTATACTGAAAGTAAAATTGACTAATTAACCTAATTCTGAATGATCGAATGATGGTATTTAGAATGTTACAGCATGTAACACAAACAGTGAGTGTGAATGAGTTAACATAGCGATCACTAAAAGTGATAGGGTATTAGGTAGCCATTGGGTGTTGTTTTTGTTGTTTGATGGATGACATTGGATGTGCACTTAGTAAAATAGTTAAGGCCGCTGATGTATTTTGCTATAATTGTATGTCTGGAAAGATTCAACAAATTAGTAAATCATGTGTGTGATTTTTTTCTTCTTTGATACACAGAAGAACAAACCTGGCTTACTTACCCGTTTATGTTACTTTTGTTTATACAAAGATTGTTGTATTGAAATAATGACTTTTTAAAAATGAAATTGTAAAATTGACTGGTCAAACAAGAAGAGAAGATGCATACCATCTAACATAGTAAATTTGTGCTTCACAATAAATGTTTAAAATTCCAACATGGTTTCTTCAGTTTTATCATTGCGTTCCCACTAAATCATCTCCACAACTGCAGCATACGCCTGTTGGTCAGTGACTGACTGACTGTCCTGTCAGCCTACCATTCACCGACTTCCTGTTCTATCACTGACTGGCTCACTGCCCCATCAATATCGGGCTCACAGCCCATCACTGACTAGCTCATGGCTCATTACTGACTGGTACATTGCCCCACCTTTGATTGACTCACTGCCTCATCACTGATTGGCTCACTGCCCATCATTGACTGGCTCACTGCCCCATCACTGACTGACTTGCTGCTTAATCATTGACTGCCTCTCTGCCCCATCATTTACTGGCTCAATGCATTATCACTGATTTACTCAATGCCTTATCACTGACTGGCTCCCTGCCCTATCACTGACTAGCTCATTGCCCCATCACTAACTGTATCGCTGCACCATCACTGACTGGCTCACAGTCCCATCACTGACTGTCTCACTACCCCACCATTGATTGGCTCACTGCACCATTGCTGACATACATTCTCTAATAATATAAAACAAAGTGAAGAACTTAATTGTCAATAAAATTGATATGAGTGAATCATGATAAAAAGATAATTATGAAACATGTGAAACTTGAAGATGTGAGTTAATTAAAATAGTCCACAGCTTCTTTCTGCCTCTTCAAGTTCAAGTAAATGTTGATTTAATCATATACCCAGTATTAAATCAATTAGATTTTGTGTTTATTCTTTATTGTTTTCATCATGTGTGATCAAGTCAGATAGTCAGTTTACAAAGGTTTAACGGTCTTTAATAGCCAAAAAATCAGCACCAAACAGGATGAGATAAATGTGCACATGAATGTTTTTTCCTCAAAAATAAAAGTATATTCTTTCGATCTGTCCTCTCAAGTGAAGGTAACACATGCATGCAGTTGTATCTTTGGTTGAAATGGAAGTGAATACATATCCACAATGAATTTAGCTAGGCATAGATGTGTGTGTGTACGTGTGTGCGTGCGTGCATGCGTGTGTTATGTTAAATCTATAATATTTATAAACATAAATAGGTAATACTTATAGCTGTTGTTTTGCCAGTCACGTTGATACGCACAAACTTGGTTATAGTGCATGTACCAGTTATAGTTTAACCATGTTTGTGTTTATACGAATTCTAACATGTCCTGTTTGCAAGTACTTGGTTGGAAACATTCCAAGGTCCAAAGACCACAGCTAAGCTGAAAGATTTGTGCAGTATTATGACATATTAACTAGACGTCAAAATTATAATTCAAAGCAAAAACCAATTGAATAATTCTATTTTTCCTATTGACATTAGCACATTGTAGCATTGAAAGTCTAAACATGCTCTGTTTGTAAATATCTTTGGAGGCTGAACGTATCTTATATAAAATTCACCTGGCATAGTGTTGGTAGCACAGCCATTTTGCCAGCATTACCCTGCCACTAGTTCCACTGCCTCCTGTCACTTATGACATTTAATTGCAAACAGCGCTGTCTTGAGTTAACGTAGGAGTAGTTTATTTTCAGAGTTTTCCTTCTCTAGAATTAGTGAGTCCACTTCAGGTATTTTCCATTTCCTTGTGTGGGGTCTTTTACTTTCCCGTGCATAGGCACCAGATAGAAGGGACCAACGGCTTTTACTGTCTTTTCTGAAAAGGCAAAGTGGGGTAAATGAAGTTACCCAAGTTTTGAAACAGCAGCAGATGGTTTTGAACCCTGGTCCCTTCGACCAAAAGTCCAATCCTCTACCACAGGTAGTTTGGAACCCCGGTTCCTTCAACCGAAGCTCCGACGCTCTACCACATGACAACAGTGCCCCACAATTCTCTAACTGTGCTATCAGAGTTTTTATATGCCATGTAAGCCTTGCCTGTACTCCACAGTCCTTTGTGTACAATATTAGATGTGTCTATTATCTGATGATTATGTGGATAGTATAGAAGCAACATTGCTAAGATCTGGACTGCTAGGTTTATGAAGCAGTGGCCATGGCAGACTGAGAGACCACACACACGAGTGACCGCACACAAAGCCCTCTAAGGATGTGGTGATATGTTCTGTTGTTGCCTCACTGAGTGTTTACCTGCTGCCACTATCAATGTATTGATACTAATCTGTTGTTTTGACCTGCTGCAAGGCATAATGCTAAATCTATTCTTAACCACACATAGGCCTAAATGTAACATAGAAAAAGAAACTAATAGGTCCACACCTTCCTATTGGCATCTAGACATAATCACACAGGATATAATGAAAAATGGACAAAATCCAATTAAATTTTTTTAATGGTTTTAATGAGCACTTGAGAGTGTTTTAATTTTATCCATAGGGATTATGTTCTGTGGAATTTATCCTGTGGGATTATGTCCCAGATTCGTTGCTACCATTTGTTACCTTTGTAGAAGTTCTCATGTCCCCTGGTTGTAGCATGCAGAGGTATCACAGTGCAAAGTCAGTGAGTTTAACCAGTGCATAAGAAGATTTAACAAGCCAATGGCTTATGAGGATATCGATAAGAATATGTTCTTCAAACGTAAAGAAGGTAGTAGAACCAGGACACAAAGCAGCAGTAGTCAAGGAACGGTGTAGGTTGGACATGAGAAAGTACTCATTCTCACAGATGGTGATAAATGAATGGAATAAACCGTCAAATGATTGTGTTAATGCTAGTAGTGTATGTTTGAAAATAGAATTGACATGGTCAGGCTATATATAGATGATAAAATTGTTGAACTCGCAATTGGCCAATGGCTTCCTTGTCCACTTGCCATCTGGAACGTGTAGTTTTGGATGGCAATCTTGTTAAAGCTTGTTAAAAAAAATCAGCGCACAGAATTGCATGTGAAACTTATACGTGCTGCCAGACTTACTGCATGTTTAAATATGAGTCTAATGTGAAAGGTTTTGTAAGTTAGCCATCCTCTCCCTCAAATAACCTGTGCAGTTTTGACTCTACTAAAGATTAATGATGTGTGTGTGTGAGTGTGCGTGCGTGCGTGCGTGCGTGCGTGCATGTTTCCCACTTGCAAGCTACAGGTACACACAAAGCAAAATCAAAGAGAAATGTGTTTCAAGAAAAGGTTACCTTTATAACCATACTTATGGTTTTACTGTATTTTTAATTACCTTCCACCTAAAACCATAAGTATGGTTATAAAGGCATTTCTGTGCATGTGTGTCCAACAAATGAAGTAGCACGCAGTGACAATAGCCAGTGTTTTGATGATGTTCTGCTTTGCTTTCTTGTTAAGGTGACTATTTAGAGATGACCACAAGGATGGAGGTGACTGTTTAGAGATGACCACAAGGATGGAGGTGGCTGTTTAGAGATGACCACAAGGATGGAGGTGGCGAATTGCAGGCTTCACCACAAACTAAAAAGCCTCCTGATTTCTTATGTTATTGTTGTGAGAATAGTATTCATATTATTCAGAATGCTCAGTGTTGGATGAATAGACTGATTCATTTAAGCAACTGTGTAACTGTGTAAGTAGTGCTGCAGTTGATTGATGTAGATAATATTGTATCAAGGTCTCGTCACGTAAGATTGGTTATTAAGTCAGCTAGCCAAGTTTGTTTGTCATCCATGGACCTTTTAAACAAACTGGGCTGTTCAGTGCTGCACTCTTTTGGAGGAGTTTGTATTGGTTTGTGTGGGTTTGTATGGGTTACATGTCTGAAAAAGAAGCCACAAGGAGTATCAATTTCAACAAAATGGCATATGTTTAACTGAAAGAATGGACCAAGCCATTCTTCCCTAAGCTCTATAGTGTGTTGTTGTGTCACATTTGTGGTATTTATAAACATACATAGATAAAACTGTTGCTTTACCAGTCACATTGATCATTGATAACCACAAACGTGGTTATAATATAATATGGCTACGTTATAACCATGTTTGTGTTTATTTTATTTCATTATTAAGATTTAACAAGATTGTCATCCCAAACTACAAGTTCCTGATGGCAAGTGGACAAGGAAGCCATTGGCTTATCGAGAGTCCAACAATTTTATCATCTATGTATAATCCGCCCTTATCAGATATCTGTAAATTCTATTTTTAAACATATTCACACTACTAGTATTAACACAATCATTTGACAGTTTGTTCCATTCATTTATCACCCTCTGTGAGAATTAGTGCTTTCTCGTGTCCAACCTACAATGTTCCTTAACTACCAGTAATGCTGCTTTGTGTCCTCTGGTTCTACTGCCTTATTTAAGTTTGAAGTACATATTCCTATCAATATCCTCATAACCTATTTTAAACACTTCTAGTTGGTCTCCCCTCATTTTACTTGCTCTTCATTGTATTCTTTCTAGCTTGTCTATGTCCTTCTTACAATATGGCCTCCATGCTTGTAAACAATATGTGTTCTAACTATTGTTTTGTACAGTGGCACAATTAGCTGTTTCTCCATATGTATATGATGGTTCACCGAATTAGCCCTAGAATTTGATTACCTTTTGGAGCAGCAATCCCGCATTGCTCAGAAACTTTCATGTCAGCACTAAACATTACGCCTTTTTTGTGGTTCTACCTAGTATATATATATATATATATATATATATATATATATGTATTTATTGATTTATGTTTTACAAGGAATTCCACCATGAAGTCTCTAATTAATGTGTCTAGTAATATGCAGACAACTAATGTTAAACACACTGGTCTGTAATGTTGTGACTTGTTCCTCGATCCCTTCTTAAATAATGACTTAATTAATGTTTGCTTCTTTCCATTCTGAAGGAAGTATTCCTTCTTCTAACGAGTTAAACACTTTTGCAAGTGGCTTACAACTTGCTCTACAATTTCAAGTTTTGGTGGTATCCCATCAACTCCAGGTGATTTATTTTCTTTAATCTTCTTAATTTTCTTTGCTATCACATCAGGAGTTACAAATAACTTCCCCAAATAATATATAATGCAGCCTAATTAAAACAAAATTGGTTTGAGAACATATACTTAACTGTTTGTATTAAATTGGGTACAGTATACTTAATTAATGTTCTCACGTGTAGTGGTGATGTTCGTCGAGTTGTTTTTAAGAGTCGCCAGTGTAATGGTCTGTTTCAGGCTGGTGGCGCCACGTTGTAGTGAATGTGGTGTTCGGCTCTGGGAGTCCGTTTATGCGGTTGTATAAGTCCTAGTATTGGCCAACTTTGCTTCACGTGTTGGCGTTACACATGCGGGAAAACATGGTTGAGGAAGAATCAAAAAACATGTTTTGGGGCAAGTTTGAATAAGTAGAATTTTTCGTAACAAATTGACAATACAAATTTTATACCAAAATTATTATAAAGGTTGCGATGGTGTTATTTTTTCATAAAATTAGACTAATTGTACCTAAATGTAATAGTAACACTCCCTTTCATTCGTTAATGAAGTTTGAAATTTGATCAGTAGTTTAGTAGTTTAAAATTTTATTACACTACCATTGTGGGATCTAAACTTTGTTTCGGGCATAAAATGCCGATATGTGTGATTATGCAACCCTATTTATTAATCGGGAATTTTCATTGCATTGATCAGTCATCGAAACATTACTCTCGGTCTCTGACTCTGGCGCTTGCCAGCTGGCTGAGACGAGCAGTAGCCAGTAACGGCTCATGCATCCACACCATGCATTTACCATTGCACTTGACCGTATGATAACGATTTTAGACTTAATCAACTTGGCTTGATGATCTCAGTGTATGTCCTATCAAGGGGTGCTAGAACTAATTATAAAAAAATACAGGTAGCCAGCAGGGCTACCTGGCTGAAACGTGGTAGCCCACAGACATATCTGGTAGCCCATGTGTAGGGTAATTCCTAAACGAAAACCTCATTGGGACTTTGTTGGCCAATATGTCATTGACATTAATGATGGAAATAAAACGGAAAGCTAATCGTACTGGCATCTTTCATTGAAGTAATAATTATTGGGTCATTCTGTGTCAAATCAACCAGTTTTCAGGAAATTTCAAAAGTTGATGTCTAAAAATTTGCTTAAAGTTTAACCAATGAATAAGTAACTATACCTGAGCACTTCTGCAAAAGAACTAAGCATTTACATGTAAATTGTGTCTGTAATGCCCTGTGATGTGAACGGAGGAGGTATGTGCCCCAAAATGCACCCGTGCACCCGTTATTTTTATCTGTTTTCAAGTGCATCGAACTTAAGAAGTTTACAAGCTGAAATTTGCTGAATGTAAAGACGTTGGTGCAGATTGTCTATGCAAAATTCAAGTATGATAGGACAATGGTTATACTGGGTGCATGAAAATGGAAAATAACATTAAAAAAATTTCCAAGAAGGATTTCAGCAGTCTGTGTTCCAAATTTAAGCAAATTCTGAGACATCGACTTTTTGACTGTTGGTTGACTTGACACGGTTCGTGACGGTTGATTGTAATGTGCATAATTTAAATTGTGTAAGAACTAATGTGTTTTGCAAACTCACAGATTATTTATAATATTTGTTGCAACAAACAATTTGCAAATATTGTTGAGGAAAGACATCTGACCAAACTAGTTTCTGTTTAGATTGTAGTGGCCAGTGGTGAGATGCGTTTGTTTCTTGTGCAGGGGTGACACTGGACGGTGGAATGCAGTATACACAGGTTGTGGAACATGCCTTCCACGTGTCAATGGCTGCTGTCGAACCAGAGCTAGATAAAGGTCAGTGTGCCACAGGCTAATAAAATCTGGCTACAGCTCCTTTTTTGCATTTTTTTATTATATACACAATAGGGAGTATAACATTATACAATGTTCTTCCTCTATTGTTCTCTTTACATTATTATAGAGGATTTGCCTTGATTTGATTTATATGTATTGTAAAGAGTTACAATTAATTGGATTGGATTTGATTTGGAGGACCAGGTAGCTACATGACTTTTACTTCAAAGATGGATGACTTTATTTAGTAATAAGACATCATTAATAAAAGTGCTTCCCGTTCTCCAAATAGTTATACTTTGAATAACCCTAGCATTAGTAGTGTTTTTAGCATTAACGACTTGCCGGAGTCACATTCCATCAACCATGACTTCATAGCTAATTTGAATCGGGCACTGAAATGTTGCAGGCAGCCATCATTTAGACATATATGCACAAATGTGAAATTTCATAAAAATCTGAGATGGTCACCCAGGACCTGTGGGTGATTTGGCATGGAATGACCCTAGCTAATTGTGACTGTGCAGAGAAACTGAAGCAGAGCCGCTTTGTTTCACTGATGCTGAGGCACAACAAGGCTGAGTTCCTCATATGTACACTGGAACACAACCGACTGCTACAGCAACCACTCGAGTTGAACTTCAGCCAAGGCGAGCACGTCAGCTTCTACCTTAGCGGGTCAGGTACGTCTGTCTCGAGGTTGTGTAGGAGTGGTAAGTATTGTATGCTATACAACAAAGTTTTTAATTCATAAACAGATAATGGTAAATTTTTATTTAAAACTCATTCATTAAAACATATTTTAGGCAGTCAAGATAATATAATTTATTCTGTATAACATGATTTTTATTATAATAATGATCAGACTTTGTGCCTTTAAATGTGTAGTTTTTATATACACTCTATTTGTACGTTTTTAATACAACAGCCTTTAAAATACGTCATCCTCGCGAGCCAGGGTGGTAGTCGTACTGCTACTGCACCACGCCTGCCATTAACCCATGCAATGTGTGGCTGTGCTCTGAATCATTTGTACTTTGTGCCACCTTCTTTCTTGGTCCCATGATTCCACGAACCAGCATGCACGCTTTACTTCTAAAACAATTCAAAGAAATTTCCGTCATTACCCATCTGCTGACCAGTGATGATTGGACCACAGCCAGTTATGTTCCCGAAAGCTAAGAACTGAATGCTAATAATATCTTTGGTTAACACAGATACACATTTGAATGGGTCGATCTGCCAAAGGTGTGCTCAGTGTGTAGTCAGCGGCCCTGGCTCGAGAGGATGACATACATTAGCTGTGTTCTTGTAGGTGTCGTACACCTGACTGGTTACCTGCTCGACGATGATGATAACATTGACCTGTCAGACACCAGTTCCCTTGAGTCGATCGAGGAGGCAGAAATTGAAGATGGTACATTAGTTTATCTCATTCCCTCACATACATACAGTGCTATTATGCACATACCGGTTTTGTTTTTCTTACACACTATTGGGGTAAGGTTTTTATATTTGCATTGACTCTCAAAATGGATGCAAAGAAATGGCTGTTATCTCTTAGTTACTACATATACACATACGAACCCCTGATGGGCGTCTACGCAAGGACTATGCACCAACACTGCACCAATGCATCACTAAGAAGAGCATTGGTGAATCTGCATTTGGAACAACAGCACCTCGACTTTGGAATTCATTGCCCGCAGATCTTTTAGGAAGCCTTTAAAGACTCACCTTTTTATTAGTCACTTCAAATATATGTAAATGAAGATAATATTATGTGATGGACACTATGGATGGACTATTTGTGGTATACATTAATTTTGCATTAGGATTCTCACCAGATTTTAAGATTTTTTAAATAATTTTATTTATTTCTAAAGTAATTCTATTTATTTATTCAGTGTTTACACATGTGTGTTTATATTTAAATAATTTTATACCATGTGAGTAGTATTTTATACCATGTACAGCACATTGATCCATATAGTGGGAATTAGCGCTTTTAAAAATGCTATATTATTATTATACACCAGACATCCCTAATCATTCCATGGCATGTTTTTCACCCATCCACTCAGTGAGTGAATGCACATGTCTATGGTTATTCACAAAGGCAGATGTTTATGTAATGTGAAATCTTTTATAAATGCTCTACTTTTTACTGGCTTATTACTAGCATATTTTTGATGTTTGGGATATGAGAAAGTAAACTTGACATGTTTCCATAATCAGAACTATTCATTAATATAATGAATACAAATGTTTGTTTTGATGTCAGAACGACTAGGAAAGAGAAAAAAGACAGGGCAGACATTGGGTTCAAACAAGAAGGTGAAGGTAGAGATGAATGAAGATGAGTCCAGTGAAGAGGATGAAGATGATGAAGAGGAAAACAATGTAAATAAATTTGGATTCAGACTGGATATATCAGTATTTTCAGAATTGCAGGTTTCTTATCTGAGTTATTGTTATCTTAATTCTTAGGTCCTGAAAGTAGTTATTATAATTACCAAATGCCCCGTGGCCTGTACTGTTCTTCAATTACTGTGTGTTCTGTGGCAACGTCTGCCTGAACAGAATTGCTGGAGAGTAGTGGTTGATATGATTGACCGGTCGGGCGAGATCGTGTCCGATGACAATGTTCAGCTAATTGTTGTGTGTATTTAGGCGAACGACATGTCTAGATACTGCGAGTCCAACCTATTGACTGACTGACCAACCTATTGACTGACTTGTGCTTGGATGAAAGGTAACAGCGGGTGCACCAGCTGGTGGCTACAGCAGTCGCTGAATGGCTACTGCTTCAACATTGTGACTGACAGTCCGTGGAACTGGGCCTTGCTTCAATTCGAATAATTGCAACACCACAATTTGGTATTATTATTTGGTCTCTTGGAGGGTGTCTACATGACCAACTCTTGCACTTCGACCCTTGTCGGCTGACCAGTTGGTGGAATAATCACTCATATAAACCAGCCTTAAGCATCTTGTCCCCAGTTGCTTCCACTGACCTTTGTTTGTCACAGTTTGTAGATGAGGAGGATGAGGATGAGGAGGCTGATGATGATGAAGGTTTGTGAAATTGCATCTGTGGATTGTCGGAATGTTTAGGAAGACCCTATCACTATTGTTGTATTCAGGTGTGCTGTAGAATAATTTGTTGACTGTGAAGTTTGTTAGAATTTTACACTGGCAGTGTTATCTTTTATTGAACTAAGAATATGGTATTCTGAAAATATATGATGCCAATGATTTGTAATCTACTAAATAGTCAGTCACTTGTCACAAGGTGGGATTTGTTGTGGTTTGACCCAATCTGTGATTCTGTATATATAGTTCGTACCACTGTATTTTACTCATGGAGAAAATGTGAATTGGATGGAATATACTGTTTTGTAGTTCTATTTTCAGAATTTGAGGGAATAAATATTCAAAGTCTAATATGTTTTACTCAGGCAGAAAACATGCACCTTAAACCAAGCACACATCAGGAACCTGTATAAATGATGTGATTTCATTCAGTCACTTGGGGTTCTTCGTCTTATATATTTTGGTTGGTGTCAGCATGAAATAGATAGAATACATTGTTTTTCAGACAGGAATGTTAACAAAATATAAAATATATGTTTTCAGACCAGAAGGACATAGTGACGCGGATTGACTTCAGCAGTGACAGCTCGGCTGACAATGAAGACACTAGTGACAGAAAAAAAAGGAAAAAAGATAAAACAAAGAAAAAATCTAAGAAACAGCCGGTACAGCTCTGATGCTTTAGTCATTTTTTATTAGTTTGCCCGATTACTTGATAACAATAGTTGTTAAGCAAGTCTTTGAAAGATCGTGTTTGTTATCACATGAAGCTCATTAAGTCTAACTGCAACATTTGACGGTCAACTTGTCATATTTATTTAATTTGGTTTCATAACGAAACATTTCTTTTTAACCTTTTCAGTACTATGGCCCTCATATTTTATAACCACTGAATACTGCATTCCCAGTGACTTTGTTAGAAAATCAACTATATCACTTCAAATCAAGATTTTAGATTTGAATATCAACAAACCTGATTTGTGATGTGCTAAATGAATTGATGGTTTTTAAAGCAATGAAACTGGTGGAGTAAACAAACAACAAAATAACATTGATTGTTTTGTTATTAGCCAAACTGATTGTGTGAACGATGGTGCTCTTCCATTGAACACGTTTTTCAATGTTTATTAGGTTGAAACTCCAAATAAATCCTTACAAAAGAGTCAAACGCCATCTACTGGGAAAAAGACAAAGAAACAGGTTAGTTGGCCCCCCTCCCACTTCTGTTTTCTTCCTCTTCCGTCAAGACTATTGTTGACTAACTCATTTTAAAATAAATTTTACCTTAAGAATAATTTTTTTATTCCTACTGAAGTTTGTTTTAATTATCTTGTTGAAGACATTTCAGATAAAATAGTTGTGTTTAGCTACATTGAGTTAGATTTTAGTTCTAATTTTTAATTACATATTTAGTTAGTTTATATCAACTTTATTAGTTTTAACACAGTTTTGTATGTATATTATTTCAAGCTTTTTATATCAGGTGCATTGAGCTTTCAAGAAAATTGCGCTGTGTAAAAAATAAATGTGTTAGTGCAACGGTTTGTTATTTTTTTCTGGTAGCAACTTTAAAAAGGCAAGCATTTATATAGCCGCTACCTGCTCTCTAGGACTGCTCAAAACACTTCACATATTATTCAACCACCAACTCTACTCCTCTTGGAAGTTTTCAGCTATACAGCAATTACTATGCAAAACCTATTAATCCACCACTTCAGCCAGGTACATATGAGAAAAAAATTGTCCAAGCTTTGAATGACAGTAAGACAATTTGAATCCTGCTCCTCTCAAAAGAAACTTCAACACTACCACTATTGCATAGTATACTACTGTTTACTAGTTGGGATGGTTGTAGTAATGAGTTTTCCTCATTGCTCCCTTTATAAAGAGGTGAGACTAGGTCTTTATTAAGGGGTGAGACTAGTTCTTTATTAAGGGGTGAGACTAGTTCTTTATAAAGAGGTGAGACTAGTTCTTTATTAAGGGGTGAGACTAGTTCTTTATTAAGGGGTGAGACTAGTTCTTGTACTGCTGCATGGCCCTGGCTGTCTTCCCTTTCCCTCTCTCCACATCTCACTTTCTACCCATCTCATTCTCTTCCCACCTCACTCTACGGATGTAGAGGCAGGAGGACTACCATAGAATGTAGAGGCAGGACTACTTCACTCTCCCCATCTCACTTCTTCCCATCTCACTCTCTCCCCATCTCAGTTGTGGGCCTCCCCTTTTCCTACGGCCTGGCTGTTTCATCGTCTCTACGTTCTATGGTAGTTCCCCTGCCTCTACATTCTATTGTAGTCCTCCTGCCTCTACATCATATGGTAGTCCTCCTGCCTCTACATCCTATGGTAGTCCTCCTGCCTCTACATCCTATGGTAGTCCTCCTGCCTCTACATCCTATGGTAGTCCTCCTGCCTCTACATTCTATGGTAGTCCTCCTGCCTCTACATTCTATGGTAGTCCTCCTGCCTCTACATTATATCATAGTCCTCCTGCCTCTACATCCTATTGTAGTCATCCTGCTTCTAAATCCTATGGTAGTCATCCTGCCTGTACATCCTATGGTAGTCCTGCCTCTATATTCTATGGTAGTCCTGCCTCTACATCCTATGGTAGTCATCCTGCCTCTACATCCTATGGTAGTCCTGCCTCTACATTCTATGGTGGTAGTCCTGCCTCTATATTATATGATACTCATCCTGCCTCTACATTCTATGATAGTCATCCTGCCTCTACATTCTATGATAGTCATCCTGCCCCTACATTTTATGATAGTCATCCTGCCCCTACATTCTGTGATAGTCATCCTGCCTGTATATTCTATGGTAGTCCTCCTGCTTCTACATTCTATGGTAGTCATCGTGCCTCTACATTCTATGGTAGTCCTGCCTCTACATTCTATGATAATCATACTGCCTATACATTCTATAATAGTCATCCTGCCTATACATTCTATGGTAGTCCTCCTGCCTCTACATTCTATGGTAGTCCTCCTGCCTCTACATGCTATGATAGTTATCCTGCCTCTACATTCTATGGTAGTCATCCTGCCTCTACATTCTGTGGTAGTCCTCCTGCCTCTACATTCTGTGGTAGTCATCCTGCCTCTACGTTCTATGGTAGTCCTCCTGCCTCTACATTCTGTGGTAGTCATCCTGCCTCTACGTTCTATGGTAGTCATCCTGCCTCTACATTCTGTGGTATTCATCCTGCCTCTACATTCTATTGTAGTCATCCTGCCTCTACATTCTGTGGTATTCATCCTGCCTCTACATTCTGTGGTAGTCATCCTGCCTCTACATTCTATGGTAGTCATCCTGCCTCTACATTCTGTGGTAGTCATCCTGCCTCTCCTTCTGTGGTAGTCATCCTGCCTCTACATTCTGTGGTAGTCATCCTGTCTCTGCATTCTATGGTAGTCCTCCTGCCTCTACATTCTATGGTAGTCCTCCTGTCTCTACATTCTGTGGTAGTCCTGCCTCTACATTCTATGGTAGTCCTCCTGCCTCTACATTCTGTGGTAGTCATCCTGCCTCTCATTCTGTGGTAGTCATCCTGCCTCTACATTCTGTGGTAGTCATCCTGCCTCTACATTCTATGGTAGTCCTCCTGCCTCTGCATTCTGTGGTAGTCATCCTGCCTCTACATTTTGTGGTAGTCATCCTGCCTCTCATTATGTGGTAGTCATCCTGCCTCTACATTCTGTGGTAGTCATCCTGCCTCTACATTTTGTGGTAGTCATCCTGCCTCTCATTCTGTGGTAGTCATCCAGCCTCTCATTCTGTGGTAGTCATCCTGCCTCTACATTCTGTGGTAGTCATCCTGCCTCTCATTCTGTAGTAGTCATCCTGCCTCTACATTCTGTGGTAGTCATCCTGCCTCTACATTCTGTGGTAGTCATCCTGCCTCTCATTCTGTGGTAGTCATCCTGCCTCTACATTCTGTGGTAGTCATCCTGCCTCTCATTCTGTGGTAGTCATCCTGCCTCTACATTCTGTGGTAGTCATCCTGCCTCTCATTCTGTGATCCAGTTGTTCTCGCCTTGCCAGCTGGTTATATTTGTTGTTCGTCTTAGGTTGATTCAGCCAACAACACAAAGCAACAGACGCCTAATGACAGTGTAGAGAAACCACAGAAGCGAGTTCTTGACGGCAACGTTACATCAGAGGATGTTAAAATGGGTCACGGACCAGAGGCTAAAGCTGGAAAAATGGTGAGAATACTATAGAAAAAAAATTTATAAAATATGCATGTGCCTTGTAAACGTGTTTATGCTATCTCTGAAGCATTTGGCATCTGCAGTTGCCTTCTGGAATATGGTCAGTAACTTAGTGCAGAACTGCCAGATTACCCACAGATGAACCCCACAGTTACAGACAGTCACGGCTGAGCAGATACGATCTGTTTCGTAGCGCTGGCGGGCTGGCCAACCGCCCCTTAATCAGACTAGAAGGCACCGCCAACACTCAGTAGCAATAAGAAGCCATGATCTTGGCATGTTTACACAGAGGCCAGTAAACTTTGGAGAACAATGAAAGAAACAAGACCCTCAGTCATCTTAAGTATGTAACACTTTGAACTGAAATTCTTAGCGGATGAGTAGATTTACAGAAAAACACCATCTTTGATGCTGCCAATATGCGCTTGATTATTTGCTTAATGATTGAAGAGCTCTATTAGAGTAAATTAACATGGAAAAATGTTGTACAATGAAGGCAAATGAGCCAATAAAGGAAGACTATGCAGTTTAATTTATGATTTGATTATTACCGGTGTATGCGAAATGGAAACAAAAGTGAAAAGACGTGTTAGGAATAAGTTGGGTTTACAAACAAATATAGATTTGATCAGAAACCATTGGCAGTTGGCTGAATGATTCGATATCGGCCGATCCAAAATGGAGACAATTTTGAAAAACGAAGTTTCTCGATTTGTTCGATAATGATCAAACCAGCCATATGAACCAACAAACTATCAACTCGACATACGTCCATTAAAGGCAACACCGACCATTTTGATAACAGTACTGTCTCTAAGTGGTCTAAGCCACGGACCAGTAACCAGTAAACTTTAGAAAACTAAAAAAAAAGCAGGAAGATCCTCAGTCATCATCTGAACTGAAATTCTAACCGTATGAGTAGATTTTATAGATAAACATGACGGCTCGGTCTTCGACGCTAACAATAAAATCAAAGCTGAGCTCAATTGGAGTGGTAGGTTCAGGTGGCAAAATGTAGTCAGGGCAAACTAAAGCTGTTTTCTTTAGTCAGAAGCCAGATGAACCAATAAATGAAACAGTATAATTTACGAATTGTTAGATTATTACCGGTGTATCAGAGTTTCACGTTTGAAAACAACAGGCGAGCGATAAATTGCTCGCCTAAATATGCCAAATTTAGTTGAGCGATTTGTCAGTTGTTTTTTACCATGTGGTTGCGCCACCATTTACCATTCAGAGTCTGTCGTTGTTGCCATGAAATTTTAATTGCTACTTGTTGGCGCTATGACTTTTGTACAATGAAATATATGTTTACTTTAGTAAACCCCATACATTGCAATTGATCAAACGGTTTTGAATTGCAACATGTCATCGATCACCGTAAGCATAGCTTAGGCAAAGCCAGTGCCGTGGCAGTGTGCTGTGCCTGTGACTGCCATGGGCCCCGTGGCAGTGGCCACGACATGGCACTGGTTTCATGTGTGACTGAGATTCACAAATACGCCATGTATAGTTATAAATGCAGCTATATAATATAAACCAGGGTGAAATGGCTTGCTTCCATTGCATCATAATGCCAAATGCACAACTCAAACTCGGTGCGCAAAAATATGAATTCGTCATCCGCACATGAAATTGGGAATCAGTGTTAAGTGGTACCGGAGATGAATTGAATTTGTGTGTTCAGAGCGGTTGAAATACGAAGTGGCACAATTATTTAAATTGTTGTTTTCAATGTTTAATGAACTTTTACACTCCATATCAACACATGCGAGTTCAGTGGCTCAGATCCAGGTTATTATCTTTGATTCCCATTACAGCGTAGTCGGTCAATCAGACCGTAGTGAAGTATTGTTGATCCCTTAACTATTCCATAACTGTACATGTATACATGTATTTTATTCAGTTCAAGATACAACAGTATGTGACATTTAAACATGATATACATCGATACTAGTCCACTCATTTGATTACTTTTTTATAAACCACGTGACCAGCACATCGTGGCTTTGATGGAGTTCTTGTAATCTTGTGATCGCAATCCCCGGTGATGGATGATATGTGAACTCCGAATACTGCGTTATAAAGAGGGTAGACTTTCCTAGTGAATCTAGTACTCAGGAAACTACTTGTCAAGACGAACACTTGCAGGCAGCGAGCGATTTTAGCAATTCATGCAAGCGATAAATCACTCCCTAGATTATTGATTTGCGCGAGCGATAGGGAGCGAGAGAGATCGCTCGCCTCAAACATGATGCCCTGATATAGGGAGCGAGAGAGATCGCTCGCCTCAAACATGATGCCCTGATATAGGGAGCGAGAGAGATCGCTCGCCTCAAACATGATGCCCTGATATAGGGAGCGAGAGAGATCGCTCGCCTCAAACATGATGCCCTGATATAGGGAGCGAGAGAGATCGCTCGCCTCAAACATGATGCCCTGATATGCCTCAAACATGATGCCCTGATATAGGGAGCGAGAGAGATCGCTCGCCTCAAACATGATGCCCTGATATAGGGAGCGAGAGAGATCGCTCGCCTCAAACATGATGCCCTGATATAGGGAGCGAGAGAGATCGCTCGCCTCAAACATGATGCCCTGATATAGGGAGCGAGAGAGTTCGCTCGCCTCAAACATGATGCCCTGATATGCCTCAAACATGATGCCCTGATATAGGGAGCGAGAGAGATCGCTCGCCTCAAACATGATGCCCTGATATAGGGAGCGAGAGAGATCGCTCGCCTCAAACATGATGCCCTGATATAGGGAGCGAGAGAGATCGCTCGCCTCAAACATGATGCCCTGATATAGGGAGCGAGAGAGATCGCTCGCCTCAAACATGATGCCCTGATATAGGGAGCGAGAGAGTTCGCTCGCCTCAAACATGATGCCCTGATATAGGGAGCGAGAGAGATCGCTCGCCTCAAACATGATGCCCTGATATAGGGAGCGAGAGAGATCGCTCGCCTCAAACATGATGCCCTGATATGTGCGAAATGGAAGTGAAAGCAAAAACACGTAGTAACAAGCTGAGTTTAACAGAAAAAAATCGTATTGATTGATTATAAATAATTCAGACACTACACTGCACGTGTATTTGCTTAATATGCATTACTATTAAAATAACATGCATCTGGGCAATTTTTCCAATTCCCATAATGCTTCAGTGCCCACATTCAGTATTAAGATCACCTCGCTACTAGCGTCACTTTGGCCCAGTCCTGTGGGGGACCCTAATAACGAGGTTCCACTGTATTGATGTTTTGTCTTTAGATAAAGATAAAAATACATTTTATTACCAAGTAGCAAGTACAAGGAATTTGTAGTGTTGTGGCGTTAGCACGAACATACACTCATGCACCCAATAACACACTGAACTAAACATTACATATCACAATCGTAATACTAAAAACAGTTAAAAACATACGAGAGTAATCAAATTTGTTTCTTATAATTTTAAAGGAAATGTGCAACGACCTTCATTGGCTAACTGAACGACTGTTTTATGGAAGTTGCACCATTGAATTTATTGGCATTTATAACATTTCATTTGCTTTAAAATAATTTCCGTGCGGAATGTGTTTCATATCTGCATATTCTAGCAGCTTGAGAATTTTACCACGGAGCAGCGATATTAACTTAAAGTAGAACATTTTTTTCGCTTTCTCTACATGTCACCACATACTCTCAACTGTCACTGCATACTCTCAGCTGTCACTGCATACTCTCAACTGTCATTGCATACTCAACTGTCATTATATATATATATATATATATATATATATATATATATATATATATATATTTATATAGTCCACTGTGCTGCAATAAAAAACAGACCAATAAATCTTCGCCGTTGAAGGTGAAATATAACGTTTTTTATCAGTTAGTTTATTGATCAATAAAATTCTCGTTTTATACAATTTGTGTTGGTTAATTTACTACAGCAATAAAGAATAACACATGAAACATTGCTAACTTAACTGATGAACTTTGAGATAAAAAATTAAGAGAATTGAGGCATTTTTACATACTCTGTTTACAGGTATCCATTTACATTATATTTACAGTCAATCTGTTTACAATATCTGTTTGTTTACAGGTGCATGTTTACTACAGTGGTCGTGTGAAGAGCAGTGGCAAGTTGTTTGACTCCAATGTTGGGTCGAGACCATTCAAGTTCCGACTTGGCAAGAGTGAAGTGATCAAAGGCTGGGATGTTGGCCTGCGTGGTAGGTTGCAGCACTCCTTAGTCTGTTTAGTGGCTTACAAATTACACTGGTTACATACTCATCCATTGATACCAGCCAATTAAATACTTTATAATGTAAGACTTTTTGAATGGTATATTCATTTAAATGCTTCCTCGTCAACTGATTTAGCCCATCACAAATTGGGTTCGCCGATTTTTAAATCTAGTGTGAGAATTGTTTAAGTAATATGTGAAGTTGGTTTAATCTTTGAAAGAATTAACTTTGATTGCAAGTGTGAAAAGTCTTTTGTTATAGTATATATAAACCGGGCCACTTTGCCATTTTTGACTGGTTCCAGTCCAAATAACCAGTTTGTACAACAAGTTAGCCTGTCATGGTGGGTACCAGACGATTCAATTTATTGTGAAATGAGTGTGAAACGAGACAAGCAAACAAAATCTAATTTAAAAAAGTGCTAAATTGCTAAGTATGTATCCAGAGGTAGAGTGATGTGTTAGCTATTTGATGATAAAGAATGTGTCCCATCTGATTCTACAGGTCTACATAAAATGAGTTTTTAAATTTTTACCACGACATAAGACTACCACGACATAAGGCTATGCCATGACATAAGGCTATACCACGACATAAGGCTATACCACGACATAAGGATATGCCACGACATAAGGCTGTACCACAACATAAGGCTATGCGACATAAGGCTGTACCATAACATAAGGCTATACCACGACATAAGGCTATGCCACGACATAAGGCTTTGCCACGACATAAGGCTATGCCACGACATAAGGCTATTAACACTTTAGTAAGTTACCCAAAACAATGATCCATGTTAATTCTGGATTGTTCAACAAAAGCATGTCCCCAATTGAACAATCCAGCCAGTACCACCCCCCCCCCCCTTCGATTGCCTGCTTTCTGAGTAGCAATCTCTGCTGTATTTGCTTGTAGGGATGAAAGTTGGTGGTAAGAGAAAGCTGACCGTTCCTCCCACAATGGGGTGAGTTGGATCTTGCAGGTGTCTGGTGCTTTAATTTCATTTCTTTCCATAGTTAGCGTGGTTACATTGTTTGGTGTATTATATGGCCTAGTGATCATTTTACTAAGATGCTCTTGAAATCCATCATATGGTAAGGAACAAAATTGTTCTTCATATCTCCACTGTACACAATTGGACAAAATAAGTAGAAAATTGTCTGATAATCGTTCCATTGATCACTTTTCAACCACATTTGACTTATTTGTTCACTGGGTAATGAGAAAAAATTTATATTAGAAAAGAAGACTTGACAGTTTTCAATAACAAGCTTGCTTAGAGCGCCAACAACCTCAACCAAAGTTATGTTTTTGAGTTTTACCTGAAATGTTATGAAAGTTAGAGGTGTACATTTGAAGCTAGTTTCAGCGTAAAATTTACTCAAAATTGAATATTAAAGAATCAGTTAACAAATGAAAACCCTTTACAAACAAGCTTCTGTTGACAGCTATGGATCACAACGTATTGGACCAATTCCACCAAACAGTACCCTGATGTTTGAGGTTGAACTGAAGGCTGTCAGCTAAGGACGTCAGGACACTGTTGCCTTCACTTCTCACAACCAGCATTTCACAGGCTATAGGAATATATTCTATCTAATGCATCTTCAGCAATATTGTGCCTTTTGTTAGTATTTTATGTTGGGGATTATGTCATGAAGTTTGTGGTTTGCTCGCCATACAAACATATTGCTTTGGTAGTTGAAAATCACAAATTATCTTATTTTAGTACAAAACTGTCCTGTGTAAGTTCTGCTATCGGGCAAATTATGTTCAATGTTATGAATTTAGCACTTAACTAAAACAAATGTTAAAGCAGGATCTTAACATGTTTTGTTGCTGGTGTGTTTTAAGTTTGCTTGTATATTGATGTTGTTGGGAAATGACTGGACTGTATCTAAAGGTACAAAGTCTAATTAGTTTTATCGTGAACTCATATTATACAGCATAAACTATAATGTTTCTAACATCGCGACGGCCCAAATGTTTTTTAACAAACCACAATTTAAAAATATAGTTTGACTGTTATCTATTTACAAATATTGACCTTGCCGTTCAACAGGGCCCGCCCAATGGGTGGACTGAGTGATATAGATAACACCCGTAGGAGCCTTGTAGGAACAGTGATTACACAAATATATTACAAAACAAGTATATTTCCATACTGGTATCGTAGGAACAATTGGGAGTAATAAATAAATGAAATAAGAGATGGCTATCCCAGTCCGCCTATTAGGTTGCTTCGTTCATCATGCAGTTCCACTTGAATCGTTCACATTAAAAAAAAATTAATTAAAACACATTTGGGTAGTTGGGCTGGTGGAATAGATATAATTCATACCATATAGCATGGCTTTACGATAATGACGGACAGACCGTGTCTGTAACCACCCTAACTGCTATACAACTGTCATCTTGCAGACCTCCAGACGTGTACTTATTCAACTTATAAGTGTTGTGCAGAAAATATGATTTTTACATAGATGGTTACTATCTGAGGGTATATTTTGTGGAATTTCCCAGAAATGTTGAATTGGTGTAATCTGGTTTACTGTTATGTGACTGATTTAAATGTTTATAATTAACAGTCATTTTACACTTGCATGACATCTTGACTATTGGTTATCTTGTGCAGGGTGTAGTGTACGTCGACTAGCATGTTCCCTTAACAGCAGTTTGTTTCATGCTTACAGTATGGGACATTTTGCAGACTGTGGATGCCATTTCCAGTGCCTCAGTCACAGTTCAGCAATGATGGTTAAATGTTTTATCTGCGTTGTCAGTGTCAGTAGCTCCAGTCTTGTAATACATCTCATCTACTTTTTTTAATATGAAGCCACTTCATAATTTCCTACATGATAGCACAGGAACATGTAATGTAGTAGTCTTGCATTGTAAAGTACTTCATTTGCTAGTATGAATGAATGAGTATGTGTGTAACCAGTGTAATTTTTCAGAATCTGCCATGTGTAAAAGAATGTAGCACCAATTTTACAGGGGTCACCTGGCTGGGGGACCGCCTGGCTAAACCATGGTGATCTTATGAAGCATATGTCTGTTATTTGTTGAAATTTTAAAGATTAAATCCTTAATCCATGTTTTTGTTGTCTCACTAGAAACGGCTCAGTGCCATTATATTGAAATGAAAGACAAACCTCATAACAGAGTCTGGTGTTGTATAATCATTGTGTGCAATGATGCAGTAATTAACATCACCCCTGCTATTGGTCTTGTCTACTACTCTCTAGTTGACTCATTGTATAATCATCGTGTGCAATGATGCAGTAATTAACATCACCCCCTGCTATTGGTCTTGTCTACTACTCTCTAGTTGACTCGTTGTATAATCATACTGTGCCATGATGCAGTAGTTAACATCACCCCCTGCTATTGGTCTTGTCCACTACTCTCTAGTTGACTCGTTGTATAATCATCCTGTGCAATGATGCAGTAATTAACATCACCCCCTGCTATTGGTCTTGTTTACTACTCTCTAGTTGACTCGTATAATCATCCTGTGCCATGATGCAGTAGTTAACATCACCCCCTGCTATTTGTCTTGTCCACTACTCTCTAGTTGACTCATTGTATAATCATCCTGTGCCATGATGCAGTAGTTAACATCACCCCCTTCTATTGGTCTTGTCTACTACTCTCTAGTTGACTCATTGTATAATTATCCTGTGCCATGATGCAGTAGTTAACATCACCCCCTGCTATTGGTCTTGTCCACTACTCTCTAGTTGACTCATTGACAGAGTCATTGTATAATCATCCTGTGCAATGATGCAGTAATTAACATCACCCCCTGCTATTGGTCTTGTCTACTACTCTCTAGTTGACTCATTGTATAATCATTCTGTGCAATGATGCAGTAATTAACATCACCCCCTGATATTGGTCTTGTCTACTACTCTCTAGTTGACTCATTGTATAATCATCCTGTGCAATGATGCAGTAATTAACATCACCCCCTGCTATTGGTCTTGTCTACTACTCTCTAGTTGACTCATTGTATAATCATCCTGTGCCATGATGCAGTAGTTAACATCACCCCCTGCTATTGGTCTTGTCCACTACTCTCTAGTTGACTCATTGTATAATCATCCTGTGCAATGATGCAGTAATTAACATCACCCCTGCAATTGGTCTTGTCTACTACTCTCTAGTTGACTCATTGTATAATCATCCTGTGCCATGATGTAGTAGTTAACATCACCCCCTGCTATTGGTCTTGTCTACTACTCTCTAGTTGACTCATTGTATAATCATTCTGTGCCATGATGCAGTAGTTAACATCACCCCCTGCTATTGGTCTTGTCTACTACTCTCTAGTTGACTCATTGTATAATCATCCTGTGCAATGATGCAGTAATTAACATCACCCCTGCAATTGGTCTTGTCTACTACTCTCTAGTTGACTCATTGTATAATCATCCTGTGCCATGATGTAGTAGTTAACATCACCCCCTGCTATAGGTCTTGTCTACTACTCTCTAGTTGACTCATTGTACAATCATCCTGTGCCATGATGCAGTAGTTAACATCACCCCCTGCTATTGGTCTTGTCCACTACTCTCTAGTTGACTCATTGTATAATCATCCTGTGCAATGATGCAGTAATTAACATCACCCCCTGCAATTGGTCTTGTCTACTACTCTCTAGTTGACTCATTGTATAATCATCCTGTGCTATGATGCAGTAGTTAACATCACCCCCTGCTATTGGTCTTGTCCACTACTCTCTAGTTGACTCATTGTATAATCATCCTGTGCCATGATGCAGTAGTTAACATCACCCCCTGCTATTGGTCTTGTCCACTACTCTCTAGTTGACTCATTGTATAATCATCCTGTGCCATGATGCAGTAGTTAACATCACCCCCTGCTATTGGTCTTGTCCACTATCTAGTTGACTCATTGTATAATCACTCTGTGCAATGATGCAGTAATTAACATCACCCCCTGCAATTGGTCTTGTCTACTACTCTCTAGTTGACTCATTGTATAATCATCCTGTGCCATGATGCAGTAATTAACATCACCCCCTGCTATTGGTCTTGTCCACTACTCTCTAGTTGACTCATTCAAATACTCACAAATACTCGTTATTTCTATAAACTATCTTCACCAATCCAGCACAATATCTGCCAGTGCCTCAAGGCATATTTTACAATGTCACCAGATATTTTCTTTCTAAAGGTGAAACTGGTATAGTACCCTCAAACATAACAGTAAAACTGAAAGCAGCTGGATATGCCTTTATTTCACAAACATCAGGATTTGTTATTTATAAAGTATAATCTTACCTTAATGTTCCATTTACAATATACACATAATTTTAACAAGATGAAATTTAATAAATTCCATTGAAGTTGGGATGTAATTAACACCGCAACTGATGATAACACAATTTCATTCATTTATTTATTTGACACAAGGGCAAGTGTAGTAGATAATAACATTATAACTTATTCCGTCTGATTATTTGACACGAGCAAATGTAGCAGATGATAACACTATAACTTATTCTGTCCAATGCAACAGTGTACCACTGCAAGTTACACACATCAGTAGAACCAATCACAGAAATCATGATCAACAACCAATATGTTTCAGCTAGGATGACGGATCATGATCGGTAGCCAATATCCTCCTCCTAGCAATTTTAAATTTTGACTACAAATTACCAGTTTACCTGCCTGTTTGTTATACAGCAGTTGCACCACCAGGTCATACAACTGTACAAGTAGAAAGATCACGTAGACATGAATAACCCCAGAGTTATATACACAAGTATGGCATAGGGACTATGTATACATGAAATGACGGGACTATATATTTGGTAAAATATTTTCATTTGCAGCAAGACTTTACTGCACTGCATGAATTAGCACCATCTACTGAAGTCATAACACCTTGTAAACTGACAGAACAACCTGACACCTTATGAAGAACAGGATACACCAAAACAAATTGGTTTCAACAATGTTACTGGCATTATGCTGCTAAAACAATGCCTTTAAAAACTTAAACCTATTCACATGACCAGTACATGATTCTATTTTTCTCCAAAACATAATGCATTTTAAGATTCTACTTAGAAAACCCTTTACACAGACGGGTGTCACCGTGGATGAAGATCCAAGTTGGCACTCCCAACAGGAGCAAACAGTCGTAAGGAAATGATGGCTAAGTACACAACGCACACACACACGCACGCACGCACGCACGCACGCATGCACACACCTGGTTTATAGCTGACTTGGTATACATCAACATGGTACACGTGTATACACATGTATTACTACAATCTGATTATTTTCACAGTATGCTTCATTGTGAAACATGTTGCAGAAATTGTAACTTTGATCTCAGTCAGACACAACACAACTTTTCTTAAATGTGACATTTTCAGCCACGATATGGGTGTGTCGAAATGATCACATTTTACACGTATCTGTTTCTCAAGGCTACATAAATATGTTGTAAATTTACTGCATTTTTATTTGCCAATGACATTATTTTGTTTATTCTTTACTAAAAACATGGAATTGGTAGTTAAAACATAAACAGTTGAACAAGAAACTGTGTTTGCTGTTCACATTCACAATTGTTACATATTCCTCAACTACATGGTTGAAGACGTGATTCAAGATGATGTAAATGTATTAAAAGATACATTTAAAATGAATTATTTGATATATATATATAACCACATCGTTGGAAAAAACTGTTCAAAAACCCAAAGTTTAAATGTGCTGGTAATGAACATTTGTGCAATTTTTAATGTTCACTCCATTAAAATGTTAATGATTCCTTCCACTTTGACCTTGTTGCTTAGTACATTTTAAACTTTCAAAAACCCTGGTTGAAGAGATGGTAAGTGTACATAATCAGTAAATATAATGGCACGGTGCTTTGAAAAGAAATACCGCATTCGACCTATTAAACATACATGCCCTAATTAGCGTAAACCCCTTTTTTAATCAGCATAATTATTGTAATTTGACTAGTGTGGAACAACTGAAGTGACGCCATCTGGTACTAAACAGTTGGCACCACTTTTCAGTTGTTCAACACTAGTCCCCAAATTACACTACTTGTGTTAAACACCACTTATGTTACATTACGGTAACCAAGCAACTGCGTCAGGTATAGAAATAATTTGTATTGCCAGTAAAGACGTCCTAATTTTTTTTACTGAATAATGTTTTGTGCCATGTAGAAGTATAAAAAAATGTCTCGCAATGCAACAAGCTGTTTCAAATTGTTTAGAACCGTGTATCTGCTGAGCAAATGTCTGTTTTTTAAACTCTTAACAACAATAATATTGCTTAACATTCTGCAACAAATTTGACAGTGACAAAGTCTGCAGGATTACAGTGCATGATAACAACTGGCTCCAGGAAATACAAATGCCATTTTGATATATTACATCATATCTGCACACACCACGGTCAACACTTCATTTAAAAAACTTGGCAGCATGTCCCTATAAATAACACATACACGAGTGGGTGATGTGCTGTGAATCCTAACTAATGTACTCTGCCAAAAGAGACATCAATAAAACCGGACACAATGACACGTGGACATTTCAACTGCCCATGTAAGTACCTCACCGGCAGGTAATGTCTCCTCCCAGGAAGGTGCCAAAATGAGCAACTCTGAACAATTATTTCAAAACTGGTCCTCATGGAAAAGTGGGTAATCTTATTAATCTAACTAGTTATCATTTATGTATCAATTGCAGTGATTTTGTTAAGGCAATCTATGGTCCCGATTTGGGACCGTAGAATTCAAGTGTCGGCCTGTAAGCAAAAGATTTAGAAAATTGTTGATCAATTGTATGGTATATTGTGTTATACAATGGCCTCAAAACCTGTACTTTTATATACAAATAATGTTTTTGTCATTTAGCAAGGTAATGAATAGATCTCCCATATTACAGGTTATAAATAAAAAAAATCACAGTAAATTACGAGTGTCATACCTCACAACACATAGTTGACCACCTGTTCGAAATTTGTCGCCAAACAGTGATTATTATAAAGAAATATACAAACACTGAAAGGTGAGACAAAAGTTGGGAGATGTGACCTGTGTAAAGAAACAGAAACATTTCACTTTGGTCAAACACCTTCAGCAGGTGACCCACCACTGCCGTTGCTGCTGGGGAAGGAGAATGTTTTGCTACTGTCTGCTGGTGACACGGAGGGAATATCTTGGAGTGACGTGTCACTATGTGTGTCACTGTTTTCACGTGCATCTAGCTGCAGTGTTGCCGAGTGGATGCGGAAGTGAAGTCTCGTCTCCAGTGAGTAGCCCTTGTAGTTATGTCTAAAATCCAACGATACAATGGTGCACTGTGGCTGAACATCCATGTTTGGCGAAGCATTTAAACAATTTGTTCACAGTTTACAGCCAAGTTACGCAAGATGCATTCTACATTTTAAAGCATCAACCTGTTCAAAATTCAACATTGTTAGATTTATTAATTGTAATTTATATTTACCCGAAAAGAACTTTACGAAGAATTTTGTGCATCATCTCCATGAATTAGCATTAGTTATTTCATAAATCCAGATCTGAAACAAATATATTGCCCAGATATCAAATATGCATAAAAACCATCAAACACTATATGAGATCATGTGACTGCTCACCTGGCTTTGTCAAGAGTAATGCGGGCGTCCTGAAGGCGTCCCGAAGTAGTCTGTAGCACGGCCAGTTCAAGCAGTGCGTAGGGCACGAGATAGAGGTCTTGAGACAACATCTTCTCCCTGTTGGCACAAAACATCCAAACTTTCAAGGCTGGTTTACACAAGTAAATTTTTTTTATTTGTTGACCGAGACGGCTTCATGCAATACCGCGGTGCAAGAACTGGTTGTGATTAGTGACACCAATTTGTGGCTAGGTCCAGTTCCATGGATGTCAGTTGCAATTTTGAAGCATTGACCAATCATCAACCGTTGCAATCAACAGCTGGTGTATCTATCTATGACCTGTCATCAAAGCTAAAGTCAGGATTGGCGTGAGTCAGTAGGTCGCACTCATAGTGTCTAGACACGTTGCTAGTCTAAACACACACAAACTTAGCTGCTCGTTGTCATGTGACACTGTTGCCCAACCAATTGGGGCATAAATCATTCGTGTAAAGCAGCCTCATTGATGCAGTAGTGATAATCTCTCATAGCACTTCTGTTTCTATGAGTGCAAGCAATCAAAAGTAGATTACTTATTGGAGATTTTCCTTAGTTACCTGTTTAACAACATAACACTGAATGGAAACATGGGCCCACTTAACGAGGCAAATGATTTACTTACAGGATGCAGATTTCTCTGAAGCATTGCTCTGCCTGGAACAACTTGTTGCTATGTCTCAGGCATACACCCTTGAGTAGTAGGGCAAGGCAGTAGTCATCATGATAATAGATGTAGTCATCTGTAGCAACAACAACAATCACAGCTGATGAATGTTGTAGCTGTCAACATTTTAATAAGTACAATAATACTGTAATATAATAAAACTGTGATACAAATTCTAGTGACATGTATAGCTCACTGTCTCTGACTCTATGCTGCGATGCTGTGACCTGGCACGTTACAACAGTTTACATACTAACTACATTGTTGTATTATATTTTACGTTAATTGAACATACTTCTTTCACATTTATTACATGAAAGCAATGTCACATTAGCCAGTACTGGAACAAAAGCACTCAAAAACCAAGTAAATGGATATTACATAAAGCATATTGTGAACCACTGTAAAAATTCACTGGCAACTTCTACAGTGGAATGAACAAAGTTACATACAAGATTAAGCCAAGGCAGACTGGCATTTACACTGATTGACTGTCTAAAACAAGATGTGTGTCTTGAGAGTTGCACACAGCAATGAGTGACAGAGGTGTCTGGAGCCTGAAGAGTTGCACACAGCAATAAGGGACAGAGGTGTTGGGAGCCTGGAGAGTTGAACACAGCAGTGAGGGACAGAGGTGTATGGAGCCTGGAGAGTTGCACACAGCAATGAGGAACAGAGGTGTCTGGAGCCTGGAGAGTTGTACACAGCAATGAGGGACAGAGGTGTCTGGAGCCTGGAGAGTTGCACACAGCAATGAGGGACAGAGGAGTATGGAGCCTGGAGAGTTGCACACAGCAATGAGGGACAGAGTAGTATGGAGCCTGGAGAGTTGCACACAGCAATGAGGGACAGAGGTGTCTGGAGCCTGGAGAGTTGTACACAGCAATGAGGGACAGAGGTGTCTGGAGCCTGGAGAGTTGCACACAGCAATGAGGGACAGAGGAGTATGGAGCCTGGAGAGTTGCACACAGCAATGAGGGACACAGGCGTCTGGAGACAGATGGTTGGAGTCAGCGGAGTTCGACCTCGGTGGCCGTCTTGCTGTCTAACTGCAACCACCAATGTTCCTCACCGGGATGTTGCACTATAACATTGAGTGTCTGTTCCACGGTGCTGATGATGGGCTTCAACAACCCCTCCTTCTTGCCCAAGATGTTGAAGCCATTCCACACATAGATGATCTCCTGCAGGCAATGGGCAATACCTATACACATCACCACAACTACAACACATCTCGCTCCCAAACAGTCATGTGTATAACTGAATAGTCTCAGTCCCTTATGACACATAGAATCACATGGAAGATTCACCGGAAAGCTGTAAAGTCTCTTGGCGGAGCAGGCTATTCAGTAGCTTCGTCCTTACCTGGGATTATCATTTTTACATTGAAAATTATTACTATTGGACTTATAGAGAATGTAATTTATGATCAGACATTCCAAGGGTTCTAGTAAGAAAATACATTAACAGTAAGTGATGCCTTAGGTGATGCTAGACTCACGTAAGCCGGCAGTGTGAGTCGATGGTTCTGTTCGATGTAGCGGAGTGCCTTCTTGACGGCAAACTTCTCAACGGGAATGGACTTTCCTGCAATCTTCTGCTTTAGTCGTGGCACCTCACTGAAGCAGGAGAGCATCTTATGAGCCACTGTCTGAGGGATTACATCACACAAGATGAACAGTTGAACAGTTCCCCAAGGTAGTTCTCCTGTAGTTTCATCTAAACTGATTATGATAAATTAATGAGTGGCAGGAATGACATTGAATGACAATTTTAGATATAAATTTAATAAATTTTTGAGAGACAGAAAAGAAGATGGTTCAAGTCACAGATCTAATTTTTGTATTAGCAGACAGCAATAAACATCGAGAGATAAACGCCATCTGCATTATGAAACTAACCACAACATGTGTGATAGTAATTTTATTTGTGACTATGGGTGACATTTTTTAACACGATAGTGGTTCTTGTCAAGAAATTATAGAACAGTAAGGTTTATTAAACTTGGTTCATCACAACTTAAGAACCCACTTCATCATGTGGCTAGCCAACTGCTCAGACTCAGAATATTCATCTTTCTTAATTCCCAATTTGGCAAGCAATACATAAAAAAAAAAACATATTTGAATCCATTGTTTCTAATGTACCTTTACTGCATTTTATAATATACTCTCTTATGTAATTATTTAATTATAGGCAATGCTACATATATTTACCAGTATATTCATGTTATAGACACACAACCCTTACAAAGTTAATATTTTATAAGGTTTATCATGAATAAACAATGTTTATTATTATTAAGGATGAGCCGACCTGAAGAGGTAGGTGATATGTGCGTGTGTCTCGACTGTCTGGTCGTCACACATCATGAGGAAGGATGCCTTCTGGAAGGTGTAGATTGCCTTGCTCCACTGACTCTCTTGACATAACTTCTCAGCGTACTTCATCGCCAGCAACCAGTCACCAAGGAAACTACAACATGTTTCCATGGCAATGCATTAGTATCTGTACTACACATTCCAATGTATTTCCATGACAACCTACTGGTATCTGCACTACACGTACCTATAAAGTTCCATCACCATGGTGACAATGTGATATAAATTATAGTAATTGTAACATAACAAATAAACTAAAAAATAAGAATAATAGAATTTCATATCAACTAGTTGGGTGCCTTGAAAACAAAACATTTCAACTACAACATACATAATATAACAAACAATACATTTTAACTACAACATACATAATGTAACAAACACTACATTTGTAAATGCATGATAAAGGACGTGTAACTGGAAATGTCACGAGATGTGTCAATGGACATGTCACTAGATGTATCACTACACATGTAACTGACCTGTGGCACCACATGAGCTCCCAGAAGCACAGGTGATGGTACTGACACCACTCCTCCTGTGAGTTGATCGACTCCTCAAACTTCAATATCGCCTACAAATTAAAGACAACAAATTACTAATGAATACCAAGATTTTTAGCAGTCTGTGTGTGTGCGTGCGTGCGTGCGTGCGTGCGTGCGTGCGTGCGTGCGTGCGTGCGTGTTATATTATAGACTACTGAAGGGAATCCTTGTTACCATCAGTAATATGTTATTTAAAACATAGCAGAAATTACTAGGCATGGTTTGTCACCCTAACCGGGGGGTTAAGGCAAATAGGGCTGAATGTTGAATGTTAGCAAGTACATGTTACATCTTATAAGTGTATTCTGTAATCTGAAAAATTTTGGTGTTCACAGACAATTAATCATATTAAGATTTTGACATACTCATGCATCTTACAAACCTGAATCTCAGAAGACTTATTTAGTAGGTAAATCTGATGGTTTTGTTACTTCCACAAGGACTTAAAACAACGTAATATTTTTGAGGAGTAACCATGACAACCAGATAAGAAGAGGTATCTCACCTCTCTGATGTTTCCTTTCACTTGCTGTAGTCGTCCGGCAAAAAACAGCACCATTGCCCCCTGAAACACAATCACACACTATGTGATGGAGAAGACTCCCCGAAACACAATCACACACCATGTGATGGAGAAGACTCCCATAAACACAATCACACACCATGTGATGGAGAAGACTCCCCAAAACACAATCACACACCATGTGATGGAGAAGACTCCCCGAAACACAATCACACACCATGTGATGGAGAAGACTCCCCGAAACACAATCACACACCATGTGATGGAGAAGACTCCCCGAAACACAATTACACACCATGTGATGGAGAAGACTCCACTTGTATTCAGTTGCCGCTGAGCAAGATTTACAATTAAAAAAATTCTAATTTACTGAGAATATTTTGTAATGCCTTTGCCACAAATCAAATCTGCAATTTTCAGTAGTATTTATAATTTTAGAAAATCTTTTGTGAACAGGAAGGCAATATTGTTCTGTCAATGTTTTGACAATATTGATGTGTCAGGTTGGCACTATTACTTTGCCATAGGATCAGTATCCATAAATATTTTAACAGGCCACATTTTTTACAAATTGATGAGATGCAAAACATAACATATCATATGTTATTTCAGTAAAATTTAGTTGCAACTGATGTAGTTCTTACCTTCGGGTAATTTCTCAAAGCAGCTGTTAATAATTTGTCTGCAAGGTTTGTGTCACCCTCGGCTGTACCTACAACAAAACACACAGAATGTGGCCGTACCTACACCAAAACACATGAGGATTTGCAGCACTGAATGGCAGACATTGATGTTTAATGTGTGAAAGGTAGCAGAATGTCTGATAACAGCTGCATTTCATGGGAGACTCTTTTGTGTGTCCACAGTGCTATTGCCATTTCATGGGGGATAGATGTAGAACTCACCCAGTACGAATGTGACGACAGTATGGTAGCCCAGTAGAGCGAGTGTACACAGTGGTCCGCGGAGACTCTTTTCTAACCGACTGCCCAGTTCCAGTTCTGTCAGACCTTTCTTCTGAAACACAACAACATACAATGTGTCAGTCATTATATATGAAGGTATACAACAAGCTGCAAATGGCTGCATACTGTTTTTATGAGATCAGCAATACATGGCCTGGGTGCCTTAGGCAGGCTTTTCATCCTGCAGGTTGTGTCATCAGAATAAGTCGTGTTTTGTATGTTCAGTTTAAATCAGTAACGTTGTGTCGGTGATTACACATGTTTTAAAAGTGACAAACTATTCTGCAATTAATTATAATTAACTGCAGGAGAAATATCAGGGCATGAGCTATAACAGATGGGTATTTTTGTTCTAGATTGCCTATGGCTTATTAATTAGTCTGATTTTGAATCTGCCCTCCTTCCCCAACTTTCTTCGTTGTGTTGCTGTAATTAGCTCAAGAACTGTTGTGATTAGTTAAAGAACTATTGTAAATTGTTGGTAGGAAGGAAAGTTAGAAAATGCCTGATTTTTTATGCTTTCAACAATTTGGCATTGAACACGGGTCTATTCCCCTCAAGTGTTCGCGGGGTTTCAGTGCGGTGACAGGTTTTCTACTCCTCCTTCGGTATTTCTGAGTTATGTTTATACGGGTTAGTTTGGGGAGGACAAAATGGCCTCACCTGTTTGTGGTTACAGTTGTATATTTGTGGTTGAATGTTAGCAAGTAAAGGTTACATCTTATAAGAGTGTATTCTGTGCACATTTGTTTATATCTATATGCATAATGGTTTTAGTTCCATTACCACATAGGGATGATGCAAGTATGGTATATGTATATGAATACGTGTCACTTCTGGCATGTAGGAATGTGGGCTCTAAGAAACCTCAAGTTTTGGACAAGGCTGTATATCATGCGTTCAGCATCGTACCTGGTTTACATTGTAGAGCTCACATTCCTATTATCGTTGTCCCCAAAGTGGCTGCAGTCCACTTTCCAATAATAAATATCATCATTTGGCCTATTTCAATTCTCTCTAACAGTTACATTGGACTTGTGTTGCTTATTTCATAAATTACTCTTTTTCTCATATATCAGTCAATTTTAACTTTTTCCTTTGTTGCGTTTCAGCAGCTTTAAAATTTCTTCATCAGACTGACTACTGCTAGATGGCAGCACAGCAGTCACTATACGAAATGGCCTTGGGTTGGGTGGCTCCTCAGCAGGTCGTCATAGACATGGGAGAGACGGCCGTGGCCGGGGCCCACACAAGTGACAGCATCTGCGGATAGTGACTTCTGTGCTGCCATCTAGTGGTAGTCAGTCTGATGAAGAAAGCTGAAAGCTGCTGAAACATAACAAAGAAAAAGTTTAAAATTGACTGTGATGAGAAAAAGATTATTACACTGGAACTATCAGTCTGATGAATCTCTTCATAAAGGGTCTGTCATTAGCAACACCAAAGTAACTGCCATATACAGCAGCCCAGGTTAGTTTTTGCTGGGTATGTATAATATGCTTGGTCCATTCTGTGCTTTTCTTCACAAATTTTCATAATTCTCAAAAATGTTCTTCTACTCTTTATAGCATAACATTATGACTAGCAGACCCAAAAGGTTTTAAAGGTGCTTAACCAATTAAATATTTTGCTAGTCTCATTTCAAATTAATTTTGCGAAAAACCAAACCAACATAGTATCCACTGCAACATGCTAGCTAATTTATGCTACTTTTATATGTAGTTTTTGTGAAATCATCAAACTACTAAATTAACTAATGCTTTTAATTAATGCTAATTCATGACTGCACCCATTACTTAAACACACACTGCACATCTAAGTGAACTGGAGATGTGCGATGGGCTGAACCATTTGAGGAAACAGCTTTAAATATAAATTTGCTTAGGTTCTGGAGCAATGTTAATTAAAATTACACTATCATCTTTAATATTGTTACATATTTACTGCTTATGCAAGTCACCCAAAAACAAGAAAATTACACTTTGATTGTAACACTCACGTATTTGAAGTGAGTCCTCACAAATACATTTTGGCAATAAACCTGGTGATGGTTCCAACATACAGCTATAGGTGTACATCAGTGTTAGATGGATGCATTCTGCTAAAACCCCATGTCTGATCACTCACTTTGTTGCCAGAGAAGCCAACAAACTCTAGCAGCTTGAGAATTTTACCAGGGAGCAGCGATATTAACTGAAAGTAGAAGAACATTTGATACAACTGCAGTTTAGGCAACACCAACAAAACATACTGTCTACTCTCATTGAATACTGTCAACTTTCAGTGCATGCTGTCAACTGTCATTGCATACTCTCAACTGTCAGTGCATACTCTCAGCTGTCAGTGCATACTCTCAGCTGTCACTGCATACTCTCAGCTGTCACTTCATACTCTGAACTGTCACTGCATACTCTCAGCTGTTACTGCATACTCTCAGCTGTCAGTGCATACTCTCAACTGTCACTGCATACTCTCAGTTGTCACTGCATACTCTCAACTGTCACTGCATACTCTCAGCTGTCACTGCATACTCTCAGCTGTCACTTCATACTCTCAACTGTTACTGCATACTCTCAGCTGTCACTGCATACTCTCAGCTGTCACTTCATACTCTCAGCTGTCACTGCATACTCTCAGCTGTCACGGCATACTCTCAGATGTCACTGCATACTCTCAGATGTCACGACATACTCTCAGCTGTCACAGCATACTCTCAGCTGTCACTGCATATTCTCAACTGTCACTGAATACTTTCAGCTGTCACTGCATACTCTCCGCTGTCAATGCATATTCTCAACTGTCACTGCATACTCTAAGCTGTCAATGCACACTCTCAGCTGTCACTGCATACTCTCTGCTGTCACTGCATATTCTCAACTGTCACTGCATACTCTCAGATGTCAATGCACACTCTCAGCTGTATACTGTCAACTACCAGTGCATACTCTCAAATGTCACTGCATACTATCCCATCAGTTATCATTGCATACTCTCTACAATGACTGCCTACTGCCTACTTCCAGCAACTGCTTTCCAATGCCAGAGTATCAAGTCTTACCAGGTTAAACATGCCATTGCCCATGCGCACGCCACTCTCAAAGTGCACCTTATTGTCCGTGTCCTGCCACTGCCGCCGTTCCAGGATCCGCACACACTCCCTGCAACATGACACCACTGTCATGTGGCTTCAAACAGCTTTTATGTTTCTAAACTGCTATAAGAGCATACAATATTTAGGAAATTACAGCATTCTAATGAACAGATCCATGTGAAACATTAGTGTTCTGTGTTCCATATGGGTTGGTGTGCCTATTTCATAATTAAGTATTTACGCACTTGAAAGGTTGTGAGTGCACCGCAGGTTATAGATTAGCCTTCTGTGTGGCGTCTGTTACTTCCCCTGGTGTACCCACCACGGACCTACGACTTTTAGTGTCTCTTCCAAAAAACTTCGTTTCCGACATCCTTCCAATATGCCAGTTGGACATTTTACAAAACGCCTTGGTGGGTCACTGGCCGGGGGTTGGAACCAACTGGCCTTAAAAACCTTGGTGGTGTGCATTTCAGTTTCAGATATTTACTCTTGAACACTATGTAATCACACCAATATTACACTAATCATCTGATCATATTGTCATAATCTAAGCACTTATAAACATTGTAATATCTTGTCTATAATAGGTGCATAACAATGGGTTTCACAGATTATAGCACATTTATCTCAAAGGTGTTAAGCTCTATATCTGTACTAGGGAGTTAATGGTTAATATGTATTAAAAATGAATTATGTTGTATACAAGTTGCTGCTTAAGACCTTTTCACTCATTGCCAGTGGCCTGAAATATCCTCGGCTGAGTCAGAAGATGCACAAAGTGTTACTAACCATCTTTTAATATTTACTGATCCCAGCAATATATGTTTCAATTTAAGCATGGGCTTAGTCAAATACTCAGACTTAGTCAAATACTCACTGGACAAAAAGATAGCTTTATTGGTGATGATAAATAGTATTATCTAAGGCATCATGTGATTGTGTACTAGGAATGAGCTCTTTCCTAGGTCAAGTTAAGGTTATATTGACATTTGTACCTGTGGTCAAATATCATATCTAGTTTTTATATATTAATAACGTAGTAAGTGAATCACATTATCTTGAGGTTCCTAGTTATTGTGTACGGGGCCCACTTCACCAAGATAAAGAGGTCAAGCAAAATCCATCATAAACAGAATATGTCGTTCATTTTTATGTATATTTGCAAAATGCATTTAAACTAAGGTGCTCATAAAATCCACCCACAATTTGAGGAGTGAAATTTCAATGATAAACTCCACAGTGGGCACTATGTTGAAAATGTTTCTTGTGTGCATTTAGAGTTAGATACAACTTAAAATTGACCCAGAATTGAATTGCAAATGTTTCTCTAACAACACTGACCTTGGCGACATTTGACTGTTTTAGGATGGATGTAAAATAGCTATAGAGCAGCTTTACCTCATCATTAATAAAAAGCATTCTTAGGAGTGATTTTTATGATTCTAAATGACACACTTTTCTTTTTTGATCAAAAGCAAGAGTAAAATCCATTTTTAAGAGCAAAATCATGCTGACAAACTCATGAGAATCTTAGTGAAGCAGTACCCAGGTATGTTTTTATGTAATGAACAGCACTGCATGCTAAGAAGCAGAAGGATTTGGGGTGTATTATTTTCTCACATGAAACAACAGCTGTATTGAATCATCTGTAAGTCGACAGGGACACGTAGCTTTAGCAATGTTTGTTTTTCTGCCTGATTCTGTCCTGTGACAAATGAACCACTTTCATGTTTGGCTTACAACTGTTTACGATGATAAATCGTGTCTTCCTGTATTGGCAGAAATGGGTTTATGAGTTTCATTAATCAGCAGACCCAGGACTCCTCCTATAGCTGTTGATGTCCCACACGTTAGGCCACCACTGAGACATCACAAGTTGACTACCTGGATGTCTACATAAACAGTTGAGGTGTTTGATTTACCCCTGGACAAGTCACGATATCAGTTACAATGTTGGAATGCATAAGATCTCTGATCCAGGGAATACTTCTGTCTGTTTGTTTATTACTTTACTCCTAACATCGTCAGGCGAGGTAATTAAACATAAACAAATCAAGATAAATAATTACTTACAAAATGGATTGATTTTGAAGCACAGATGAAATCAATATTTAATTTGTAGTACCTGCAAGCAGAGCCTATAGGTGTGATGTTTATGTGATCAATTGATGTCACAACTATGATACATTTAATGTCAACATTGATCATATTTCTGTCTGGATATAATAAATTGCATTTTCACTCACAATGTAAATACATATACGTGCATGCACATATGTTCACACAAGTATACTCCATAGCTCAGTACAGATTTTATTGTAGCAGATAACAGCTAGATTGAACATAAATGAAATTAACTGCTTCGATACAGTGCACTCTGGTCCTACTGCCACTATTTATTGTCAAACACTTGTCATTAAATGTACATCAATTGTCCTGGAAGGCAGGACATCTCCAAGCTACTGCATATATAGAGACAGGATGTTTACCAGTGTGCATTCTGTGTGCACTCTGTATTGCCTGTTTCTACTAAAATGTTTTGTTTGCATGTGTTCTATCAGATTTACCAACAAGGTCTAAAGCAAAATAAATGTCAGGCTTGTTAACAAGCTCACTATAGATGTATTCTTTTTGGACTGGTAAGAGGTTCATCATGCACGTCTACTTGCTGACAGGCTCATCATACACACCTACTTGTAAGACTGCTGACAGACTCATCATACACAACTACTTGCTCACAGGCTCATCATACATATCTACTTGCTGACAGACTCATCATACACACTTACTTGTAGGACTGCTGACAGGTTATCTTACACACTTACTTCTAGGAATGTTGACAGGCTCATGTTACAAACTTACTTGTAGGACTGCTGACAGGCTATTTTATACATTTACTTCTAGGAGTGTTGACATGCTCATCATACACACTTACTTGTAGGACTGCTGACAGGCACGTATCTTGAGACTGCCCTTGACAAAGCTGATGAGGTTCTCGTCTTGGATGAAACTGAGGATGGCTCTCTCTATTAGGCACTCGGCATAGCACAGTTCTGCGTGGATCTCCTCTGCAACAAAGATGTCTAGAATGACTGTGCTAGTCTATTGCAACTGCACCCCTTTCACTATCTAAGTCACTAAATAATTTTAACACCCTCAATAACTAATTGATTCAACAAACATAATGATTCCTGTACATTTTCTTTCTCAAAAAAATGTCATTATACAGTCAGATAAATAAGAGGTTCACTACACTTTACCATGAAACAGAATGTTTAACAAATATATAAAATATAAAATAGCATCACTATTTTCTTATTCAGTTGCGCAGTAACAGCTAACAGTCTTAGTTCATGAATCCTTTACTTTACTTTTGGTGTTTTCAATGACACCATCTTTTGTCAGTCTGAGAAGCACACAACATCGGCTACAATATGTTACAATATTTTATTACAATCTCAACTTTCATCCAACAAACACCTCAAATATGTGGTAACTAATAAACCATTTGAACAATGTCTGAAAATTTATTAAAATCTTCTAATTCCTACAATTATGTCGATACAATTTTCGTCTAGTTGGTTGTTTGAATTACATGATGCATTAATTAACAGCACTTTATGAAAGTGGCAGAAGACTGGATTTTGAGGAAATGTTGACAGCAGTTGTGTGGTACACATCCCTGATATCTTCTCTCACACATGTTTCACTTGCATCATCAGCCATAAAACTTATATTTACAGATATTATTCAACCCATTAAATGACCTATCAGTATATGACATTACCACAAACACCTTCAGATGGGTTGACCTTTACAAGCTGTGGGGTCAGGAGGCTTCTCAGAACTACCAAGATTTCATTATAAACATATCCTATGAAAACTGTAGTACATAAACTATGCACTGCTGAAACATTAACAATATTGCTGATGTAAAAAACCAACATAACTGAGACATATAAAGATCTTATGTAAACAATACATAACGATCTCAAGTCAACAACAACATAATGGGAACCTACAGTTAGATATCTTAGACATATGTTAAACTAAAGCCTAAATCATTTTGATACATAAGAAAGAATATTCATAGGGAATGTAATAAGCTGTTATCAAACTCTAGCAAGACAGTCATATATTTATTTGCTACAGCTGAAGGGTCATATTACCACTGGTGACAGAAATATGTACTGTGTGACACATTCTGGACAAAGAGGACAAACACTAAACATATGAGTTATTACATTATACTACTTTTATAAATATTATATATCTAGAATGAAAGAAGAGCGTGATGGATGGAGACAATTCGTTGAGTGGGTGGAACAAAGTAAGTTATGTGCCCCCCCGCAACGGACCAAGTGGGAAGATTTTTTGTATGGTATGTCCCAAGATTTTATATAAACAATTTCTTAATTATTTTCTTAAGTATTATAAGAAGATGGTCTCAAGCAAGAATGATACTGTATGTTTCATTGCTAAAGCAGAAGCAATGTAAAAAGCCTTAAGAAATACCAGACCACCCAGCAAACTGACATACAACATTAATACTGACACAGCAAATTTATGGCAATGTGAAAGAAATGTTGTGAGGTCATCTAAGAAAGTGCTTTTGAAACCAGAAAGAACAACACACTACCAAGGTGTTTATACAGCATTGACAAACCAGGAATGATAATGTATAAATATGTCCAACTGATTTTGGACACACTTGCATTTTATAATATGAAATACCAGTAAATGACATTCATGGGAGGTAAGTACCTCTTAGATTTCCTGCATTGTGAAGCATCATGCCTAATTGAATAATTTATGGAATACTTATTAATTGACAAACCAGGAATGATAATGTATAAAACATTACTATTTTAAGACTTCCATGTAAAGGTGTGGGTTCCTATATAGAGTGATTATCTTGTTCTCTAGGACTTATCACTTCACCTCCTGGCAGACATGTTGACTTAACACATCACCTCTTGGTAGACACGTTGACTTAACACTTCACCTCCTGGTAGACATGTTGACTTAACGCTTCACCTCCTGGCAGACATGTTGACTTAACACTTCACCTCCTGGCAGACACATTGACATACCACTTCACCTCCTGGTACACACGTTGACTTAACACTTCTCCTCCTGGCAGACACACTGACTTAACACTTCACCTCCTGGCAGACATGTTGACTTAACACTTCACCTCTTAGTAGACATGTTGACTTAACACTTCACCTCCTGGCAGACACGTTGACTTAACACTTCACCTCCTGCAGACACGTTGACTTAACATTTCACCTCCTGGTACATACATTGAGTTAATGCTTCACCTCCTGGCAGACACGTTGACTTAACACTTCACCTCCTGGTACATACATTGAGTTAACGCTTCACCTCCTGGCAGACACGTTGACTTAACACTTCACCTCCTGGCAGACACAATGACTTACAAAAAGATTAATAATTAGAAACAGTATCTGGTGTGGTACCTGAACATAACAAAATATACGTAGATGACCCGCATGCAAGTAAGTGTTCCCACCTGCCGTGTAGCTGTTGTAGTTGGTCTTCATTCCGGGAGTGAGTGACCCAATCACTGACGTCTTCTTGCGGTATTGGTTGCAGACCTGCAGAGATCTCTTCACCACCGTCACGGCCGTCTGTATGTCTCTCTGTCAACACAATCACACAATACTCAATTCTCAGTTTGTTTATTCCAAGCAGCACATTCTTGGTCTAGTGCAGGTTTTTCCATGACATTTATTCGTGTGGGATATTTGACTTCCCTTGGCATCAGGTAGATCTGGCCTTTAGTATTACATCCAAAAGACAAAGGCAAAGTGGGGCAAATTAAGTTGCTCAAGCTCTGAAATGGCAACAGGTGAATTTGAAGTCCTGTCCTCTTGACTAACAGTCCCACACTCCAACCACTGAGCCACTGCCCCCACACATAGTGCTTCATTAACACACAGGTGGGCCTATGTATTATTAAACGTTGCAAACTTCATAAACATGACTATCTTGTGAATCTTTTATATAAATAACCAGATAGTGATGTTTATATTCATATGCATATTTTTGAATAGAACTGACATGCAACAAATCAGACTTTTGACAACCATTTTGCAGAATGCTGTTGCTATCTAATGCCTTAAATATAAGCAGAAGATAACATGTCCTCAATGTACTGCTAACTAACGTCACAAACAAAATGTGGTCCTTCAAAAAAAACGCTGACAACATATCTTATAATGCACACCAAATTTAATGATGTATCATTATATATTATATATATTGTGGTGCGTGGTAGCAGTGGCTGAAAGCTTCCCAGAAAAGTTGAGTTGGTGTTGGAATGAACAGGCCAGGGGTGAAGTGTAGTGTTTTGACTTGGATACAGCGATATCTAAGAACGTATCTTATTCCTTTTTTTATTACTACCAGTGGGCGATTTGTAATTTTTTAAATGTCGACATGTAAAATTGTCACTGACTTATCCAGATTTAACATAACTATGCCACGGTGTAGCCATCCAATACAGGGAGACACCAGATTTAACATAACTATGCCACGGCGTAGCCATCCAATACAGGGAGACACCAGATTTAACATAACTATGCCACGGCGTAGCCATCCAATAAAGGGAGACACCAGATTTAACATAACTATGCCACGGTGTAGCCATCCAATACAGGGAGACACCAGATTTAACATAACTATGCCACGGCGTAGCCATCCAATACAGGGAGACACCAGATTTAACATAACTATGCCACGGCGTAGCCATCCAATACAGGGAGACACAAATAAGCATTCTCTAACACTGTTGCAAATTGAACATTCCTGTCACTAAAATTTTGCTTTTTATAAAGTTTAAATTGATGGCTTGTTACTAATCTGTTAACATAACATCCCACTGTGATGGCTCAAACAGACAGGTGGCTAGTGTTGGCAGACATCACCTTTACTTGCATCACACTTCATCAGCAGGATACCAAATTTATTCATACATGCACCTGCCTACAAGACAGTACCTCACACGGCCTGCTACTCCACACAACCCACTGGTTAGGCATCTCTCCAAAAACACAGCAGGTACTCATTCACAGATGATTCATGATGACAGACCAGCCATGCATGGTGTCATGCTCCAGACCAGCCATGCATGGTGTCATGCTCCAGACCAGCCATGCATGGTGTCATGCTCCAGACCAGCCATGCATGGTGTCATGCTCCAGACCAGCCATGCGTGATGTCATGCTCCAGACCAGCCATACGTGATGTCATGCTCCAGACCAGCCATTCGTGATGTCATGCTCCAGATGTTTGAGTTGTCTATGTTTAACGGAACGTACAACCATTTTCACTGGTTAACTCATTTGCAGCTTGTTGGGGTTTCATATAATTAAAATGTTGAAATACTCTGAATGTCTCAAACTAAATTAATAATGTTATGAAATTGTACAAAACGCGATATGACAGTCCAGTAAATGATTCAGTGAAAAACTATATTTTAACTTTAAATGTGAAGTTTTACTTGTCAGCTTTTCCATGCAGTCATGCAGTATCTGTGTGTCATAAACTTTAAATGTGAAGTTTTACTGGTCAGTCGTAAACTTTAAATGTGTCGTAAAACTAGCATATTTTAATTAATTGCCAAGTTGTGTATTTTCAAAAATATCAATTGATGAAAGATCACGCTAGTAACATGTTTAGTATGGATATTATTTTTAAACAACTGAGATGTAATGAATACTATAAATTCATTGTTTCTATGTCCCATAAAACAGTCGTTCAGTGAACCAATGAAGATCGCTGTACCATAAAACAGTCGTTCAGTTAACCAATGAAAATCGATGTACCATAAAACAGTCGTTCAGTGAACCAATGAAGATTGCTGTACCTTGCCTTTAAAGACAGGTACCCATGTTTCACAAAAGAAGATAGAAATGCAGTAACGCAACAGACCCCTGTACTCCATATTGTCTGACAGATCATAGTGGACACAGGGGGTCACATTCACACAGCCCACAAGATCTACATAAATGTTTAAGAAAATGTAGAGCACACAGCAGCTTATCTGTGCACTTGTTATCTGAGCTCTTTGTCTGTACAGCTATATATTTTTAATATACTAAGTTTGGGGGCAATCAGGCAGTATCTTCTCCCAGGCACTTGCCACTTGCCTCTAAGTTCCTTCACCTTCTTGCACCAGTCGCCTCTGATCTACCAATCGGCGATGATAAAAATGCACTCATAAATTTCCTAATGCCACACATTCGTCACTATCCTAGGGACTTGTTATGTGGGCAATGGCATATGGATCATAAATATGGTCTGTGGCCAACAAAAGCCACAGAGTGGTTCAACACTCAAATAGCTCACTGTGTCTGTCTTTGTCCGACAGGTACAAAATAACTGTAAATAACTACCTTCATTGTTGTTTAATGGGTGAATTTTTTTCGAGTACTTTCACACCAGATATGTTGGCAGAGTTAATGTCTTTTTTACTACCGGGTACTTCATTAGATCTTTCGTTCAATAACAACGTACCAACATTTCTGTATTATTCACCGGGCTAGGCCGAAATTGAGGGGTATCTGCTTTGGTTGTGTTTTTATCTGATTTTGTGGAATTACCAACAGCGTGTGTGTTAATAGATCATCAATGTGTGTTAATGGAGCATCAGTGTGTGTTAATGGAGCATCAGTATGCTGTAAAATGTTGAAGAAAATGAAATTGTAGGATAAATTTTGCAGGAATCCTAAGAAACGTTATAATGGCTGCCAATTTGAAAATCAAACTCCGATGAGGTCAGATCATAGTTGAAAACCTGTATTTGAAAATAAAATGTGGTTTCACCCCTTTTGCTACATGGATGGTTGTAAGCTAGTTAACAATAATAAATTTCCTGTGTATAATAGATTCAACATGGATATTTTCTTAAAAACAAAAATTATTAATTACAACTTGGTCTCAAATAATACTACTATAGCATATGCTGTCAAAATTTTACTAAGTAATAATTATGCAGCTAACTGTTAGGGTAATAAGTAATCTTAGTCTGGTCTAACATATTTGTGTTGCCTATATAGTCTTCTTGGAAAGGTGTGTCACGAATGGCGATGGCTGCTCGGCTAGACTTAGCAATCCATAGAAGGGTGCAGATAGCCTTACAAGCCAGGAGTAAGACCACTATCTATGCATCTTTCACCACATGCCGTCATGCTCCATGAATACACATTAATGCAATACTACAGTATCTGTAGTTTCACCACTGATAATCTACAACTAATTAGTAGAAAGTGTGGGATCTGCTCATGTATCTTGTATGATGGTTCAAATCATATTTTTCAGACAGACACCAAAGCATTAACATATCTGGCACATTATCTTGCCCACAACACCTTCCATTCGGTGTGCCTCAAGGATCCGTCCTTGGCCCTTTTCTGTTTAGCTTACATACCATGTCGCTCAGCCAAGTCATTAATAATCATAATCTCAGTCATCACCTGTATGCTGATGACACACAGGTTTACATATCACTTTCACAAACAAATGCACAAGAATCTGTTTCGACATTAAGTGACTGTCTTACTGATATATTGTTTTGGATGGAATCAAGTAAGCTAAAGCTTAATCCACATGAAACAGACCTTATAATTATTGGCACTAAGCAACAATGAAATAGGGTCATCAGCCATGTTTCTGTTAAACTGTTTGGCAGTGATACATTCCCATCAGATACTGTTTGTAATCTAGGTGTTGTCTTTGATAGTGACTTCAACTTTCACCTGCATATTTCTGAAGTATGTAAATCCTGTTTCTATCAAATTCGGCATCACATATATATATCTACAGCTAAAACAATATCAATGGCACTAATTAGTAGCCACTTTGACTATTGTAATTCACTACTAAATAACACTGCTAAAAGAGACTTAGCTAAATTCCAATGAGTACAAAATTGTCTGGCACGTGTGGTACTCAGGGTGCCTCGGTTTTCACCATCATTACCACTAATTCAGCAGTTACACCGGCTTCCTGTTACTTATCAAATTAATTTTAAGCTGTCCACTCTCACATCACACAGCAACCATCCTACTTGGCTAGTCTCCTTTCAAATATCCCTAGGCAGATCAGATCTAACTTGGGCAAACATGCTTTCTCTGTAGCTGCACCTAGGGTCTGGAATGACCTCCCCATCACTCTGAAAACATCTTAAACTATAGCTATCTCCAAAAAAACTCGTCCCTCGTTCTTTTAATGACTTTTGCGCATCCCTGTTCATGATCATTAAGATTCTGTTTTGTTGCGCCTCTGACCTCAGGTTCCTGAGGATATAGGTACCATAGAAGTTATTATTATGTGTGAAATTGGTAAAGCAATTTCCATTGTCACTACTACAAATTGATGTGCAGGTTGTTAAATGGAATAAAAACAATGATTGCTTGAAAAAATATTATTTACATCTATTTCCACAACACCAAAAAGTTCATTAGAATTCAATTAATAATTCTAAATAATACCCTGTTCTACCAGCGTGCCTCGATTACGCATATTTTCCCATGATTATTGGCAAGCTTTAATGTGACATCATTGATGACAGACTTTCCATTCATTCATTCATGTCATTTGTTGACAAGCGAGCGTCAGAATGGTTTATTGTACAGCATTCGATTGTAATGCAAACTGTAGTAATAATAGAGTGACATGTAGTTGGTCTAAGTCGATGAAGCACAGCTGGCTTTGCTCACTTCAAGAAAACTTGTTTCAACTGCGATTCGGACCAGAGAAGATGGCGGCTCTGGGTTTCCTGGTGCTAGAATCTCATTGAAAGAGGATGTTGTGTCAACATTATTCTCAGTAGTGGAAGCTGTGTTGATGCCATCAATCCATAGAACACAGACAGCGACACAGGCGTCGATAACCATGGTGCACCTCGGATTGAAGTGAGCTGTCAGCAGGGATACAGGTGATGTCAGTGCACGGTGAATTCAACCTGGTGAATTAGGACAGCATTCTTTGGAAACTTCAGCCTGCAACTTTGGTGACTTCAGTCTCAGTGCATTGAGCATATGAAGTTTAGTGTGTGTCTTACTGTGAATAAAGCATATATTCTCTCATTTGTTAATTTATTTAGTTCCACATTAACCCGAAAATGTTACTTTGTAACCACTCTTATAGCTTTTGCTTCCTTTCGCATAAAATACGGCGCTATATTTTACCAATTTAATATGCAGTCAGCAAGACAATCATTAGAACTTATACAATTCGTTGTATCCTTAAAATTCATAGCATATAATATATTACACCAAAAACTATAATATCATATACAGTTGAATAATTTTAATAAATTAAATTAAAATTATCATATTTTGTTTCTGTATTTCAGATTTTCATGCATTTCCCCTCATCAGGGAAAATTCTCCCCAGAAATTTGCTCAATTAAATAAAATACAGAGCAACGAGAGTGATAAGCGATTATTGTATTGTGAATACAACAGAGCCACCTGCATATGGTCTTTGATCTAAACAGTGTTTTTCGTCAGATCATTTTGAATGTGAAGCATGGTCTTTTATTCACACCTGCTCACTGTATGAAACAGACAAAGCATTGCACTTCTACAGTATCTTGAACTTGGCGTCTCTTTGTTGACAAGTACAGGAATAACAAACCCTTAAAGTGAAGGCTAATCCATTACTAGTTAGAACAAAGTAGATCTTGTGAGTCACCTCAGTCACCGAAATCACCAAGCCAAAATAACATCGGCCGAATTCACCTCCCATTCACACTATAATGTGACCGGATTCATGCACATGGCAGCTGGGCCTAATTCACCAAGGGCCAAAATCACCACACATATACACATGTGATGTGGTCAAACATTACCCTTACTTCCATGTAACAATAACAAATAACAAAAACAAAAGCTAGCTATATCTTCTATTCCTAGCTCCACGAAGCTAGGCATAGGAGATGGCATGTTTTTGTAAATTTCGATCTCTATATGGAAGTAAGAGTAATGTTTTGACCACGTCACATGTGTATGTTTTTATTCTGAAAAATTGACATCGCCATCACTCACAATTGTGACGCGAGTGAAACTACTGAAGCATTGCATAGAAATCAGTGACTAAATGTAAACTCATATCATCAGTGATATCACAAAACCATGTGATCATTCATCTCATCAACTTTATTGAATTTTACGCACACTTTGCGAGTTAGACACATTAAACATCTAATTTTACCTATAAATATTTTTTTTTTTAATTTTATTTTGGCATATAGTACATACAATATTAAACTTTGTGTACACACTGAAAAGGCATTTAAGTTAGTGTCTTGTTGTTAGTCCCTTTAAGGTGGATGCCTCTGAATGGCTTCCTTACATGCACATTCAATCATAATTGAATGCAGCAAGTGCAAACTGAATCAATTTATGCTAACAAGATTGGCATGACATGTCAATTTAGATGCATGTCCATGCTGCATGTGCATGCATGCACGTATTATATGGTATACATTTTCAAAATGTCAACAGATTCTATTTTAAAATTACTTTCACACTTCACAATGTTGAAAACAATTGCAGATTAATCTTACAAGGAATCTTTGCAAAGGTGAACAATGAAAAAGAACATGGCTCTGTCACTGCCAGTTTCTTTAGAATACTAACAAGACAAAGGATGAAAAGGCTACTTACAGCTTCAAATGTCATCGTTGCCTGAAGGTACATGATGGTCCCATAGCACAGAGCATGATACATACTGCGGTCAGCCCTGCAAACATACAAGTCACTAACAAGGTACATGATGGTCCCATAGCACAGAGCATGATACATACTGCGGTCAGCCCTGCAAACATACAAGTCACTAACAAGGTACATGATGGTCCCATAGCACAGAGCATGATACATACTGCGGTCAGCCCTGCAAACATACAAGTCACTAACAAGGTACATGATGGTCCCATAGCACAGAGCATGATACATACTGCGGTCAGCCCTGCAAACACACAAGTCACTAACAAGGTAAATGATGGTCCCATAGCACAGAGCATGATACATACTGCTGTCAGCCCTGCAAACACACAAGTCACTAACAAGGTAAATGATGGTCCCATAGCACAGAGCATGATACATACTGCTGTCAGCCCTGCAAACACACAAGTCACTAACAAGGTAAATGGTGGTCCCATAGCACAAAGCATGATACATACTGCGGTCAGCCCTGCAAACACACAAGTCACTAACAAGGTAAATGATGGTCCCATAGCACAGAGCATGATACATACTGCTGTCAGCCCTGCAAACACACAAGTCACTAACAAGGTAAATGATGGTCCCATAGCACAGAGCATGATACATACTGCGGTCAGCCCTGCAAACACACAAGTCACTAACAAGGTAAATGATGGTCCCATAGCACAGACCATGATACATACTGCTGTCAGCCCTGCAAACACACAAGTCAATAACAAGGTAAATGATGGTCCCATTGCACAGAGCATGATGCATACTGCGGTCAGCCCTGCAAAGTCACTAACAAGGTACATGATGGTCCCATAGCACAGAGCATGATACATACTGCTGTCAGCCTTGCAAACACAAAAGTCACTGACAAAGTAAATGATTATCCCATTGCACAGAGCATGATACATACTGCGGTCAGTCCTGCAAACACACAAGTCACTAACAAGGTACATGATGGTCTCATAGCACAGAGCATGATACATTCTGCAGTCAGCCCTGCAAACACACAAGTCACTAACAAGGTACATGATGGTCCCATAGCACAGAGCATGATACATACTGCTGTCAGCCCTGCAAACACACAAGTCAATAACAAGGTAAATGATGGTCCCATAGCACAGAGCATGATACATACTGCGGTCAGCCCTGCAAAGTCACTAACAAGGTACATGATGGTCCCATAGCACAGAGCATGATACATACTGCAGTCAGCCCTGCAAACACACAAGTCACTAACAAGGTAAATGATGGTCCCATAGCACAGAGCATGATACATACTGCTGTCAGCCCTGCAAACACACAAGTCACTAACAAGGTAAATGATGGTCCCATAGCACAGAGCATGATACATACTGCTGTCAGCCCTGCAAACACACAAGTCACTAACAAGGTAAATGGTGGTCCCATAGCACAGAGCATGATACATACTGTGGTCAGCCCTGCAAACACACAAGTCACTAATAAGGTAAATGATGGTCCCATTGCGCAGAGCATGATGCATACTGCAGCCAGCCCTGCAAACACACAAGTCACTAACAAGGTAAATGATGGTCCCATAGCACAGACCATGATACATACTGCTGTCAGCCCTGCAAACACACAAGTCAATAACAAGGTAAATGATGGTCCCATTGCACAGAGCATGATGCCTACTGCGGTCAGCCCTGCAAAGTCACTAACAAGGTACATGATGGTCCCATAGCACAGAGCATGATACATACTGCTGTCAGCCTTGCAAACACAAAAGTCACTGACAAAGTAAATGATTGTCCCATTGCACAGAGCATGATACATACTGCGGTCAGTCCTGCAAACACACAAGTCACTAACAAGGTACATGATGGTCTCATAGCACAGAGCATGATACATTCTGCGGTCAGCCCTGCAAACACACAAGTCACTAACAAGGTACATGATGGTCCCATACCACAGAGCATGATACATACTGCTGTCAGCCCTGCAAACGCACAAGTCAATAACAAGGTAAATGATGGTCCCATAGCACAGAGCATGATACATACTGCGGTCAGCCCTGCAAAGTCACTAACAAGGTACATGATGGTCCCATAGCACAGAGCATGATACATACTGCTGTCAGCCTTGCAAACACAAAAGTCACTGACAAAGTAAATGATTGTCCCATTGCACAGAGCATGATACATACTGCGGTCAGTCCTGCAAACACACAAGTCACTAACAAGGTACATGATGGTCTCATAGCACAGAGCATGATACATTCTGCGGTCAGCCCTGCAAACACACAAGTCACTAACAAGGTACATGATGGTCCCATAGCACAGAGCATGATACATACTGCTGTCAGCCCTACAAACACACAAGTCACTAACAAGGTAGAAGGCAGACGGTCCCTAGCAGCTGTGACCAGGAATTAGCATCCTGCCTGATCCCACAAAGAAATTACTGCTAATAAAGATCAATAATGGTCCGGTTCCTTCAATATCTTGTGCCATATATGAGATATGGAAGGCTACATGGTATTTGGCATATCATAGTCACTCATTCATTAACACATGCATTGGTTCTTTTTCAACAGAAACTGTTGTGATCAGTAATAATGTAAACATACTTTAGTCATTGAAAAGGCCTATGGAGATCAGAAAGCACACCTTTGCAGAATACATTCCAAATGCATATTATTTTCGAAGATTACTCATTATGTTTCTTGCCGTTCTAGAATTTGATAATCAAAATGTATTGCGTAGATACACTGCCCTAATTTTCTAAATATTCACAGAAATAAAATGTAATTAATTTAATAAATTAATTAATAAATTAATAAATTAAATCACATAGCTTGTCCAAGGCTAAATACTGTACTACTTGACTCCTAAGACACCATAATTCTTCAAAACATTGGTCACATGTTCTATATTTTAATGTCTGTGGTATTTCCTGGAGTACCCACCATGGTTCAACCCGTTGCCGTGCCTCGGAGAACTTGTTGTTGAGAAAGAGATTGAGAGCAACGACTGCCTCCTCTATGGCTGTGTTGAGGTCCATCTGGGAGGCACTGCAAGAACAGGTCATAGGTCAATCAGTCTGAGCAGCTTTTAATTGGCACCTACAGCAGTGACATTTTTATTAAAAGACACTATCCAAGGTAATCATTAGTACTACAGTTGTAATATTATTATATATTTGTCACATTACAAGTGTTACTCCAGTATCTAATATGCTAGTTTGGCCAGATTACATGCAATTCCTACCGTGTATGAGCAGGTGTCAGATGAATTATGTTCCATCTTGAATATATACTACTTGGTACACATTTCAAGATAAAATTTGACTACATCATCATTTAAATTATGAACAGGACATCACTTAAATTATGAACAGAATATCACGTAAATTATGATATAGGACATCACGACAAATTGTTAACCATAGTCACTCACATATCTGACAAACAACGTAACTTGGTTAGTAATAGCATGCCACTAATAGTGCGCTGAGACTAGTTAGTGGGGGTGTGGCAGGGGTCTCAACCTCCCATCTCACTGAGACTAGTTAGTGGGTATGTGGCAGGGGTCTCAACCTCCCATCTCACTCAGACTAGTTAGTGGGTGTGTGGCAGGGGTCTCAACCTCCCATCTCACTCAGACTAGTTAGTGGGGGTGTGGCAGGGGTCTCAACCTCCCATCTCACTCAGACTAGTTAGTGGGTGTGTGGCAGGGGTCTCAACCTCCCATCTCACTCAGACTAGTTAGTGGGGGTGTGGCAGGGGTCTCAACTTCCCATCTCACTCAGACTAGTTAGTAGGGATGTGGCAGGGGTCTCAACTTCCCATCTCACTCAGACTAGTTAGTAGGGGTGTTGGAGGGGTCTCAACCTCCCATCTCACTCAGACTAATTAGTGGGGGTGTGGCAGGGGTCTCAACCTCCCATCTCACTCAGACTAGTTAGTGGGTGTGTGGCAGGGGTCTCAACTTCCCATCTCACTCAGACTAGTTAGTGGGGTGTTGGAGGGGTCTCAACCTCCCATCTCACTCAGACTAGTTAGTGGGGGTGTGGCAGGGGTCTGAACTTACCCATCTCACTCAGACTAGTTAGTGGGGGTGTTGGAGGGGTCTCAACCTCCCATCTCCCTCAGACTAGTTAGTGGGGGTGTTGGAGGGGTCCCAACCTCCCATCTCACTCAGACTAGTTAGTGGGTGTGTGGCAGGGGTCTCAACTTCCCATCTCACTAAGACTAGTTAGTGGGTGTGTGGCAGGGGTCTCAACCTCCCATCTCACTCAGACTAGTTAGTGGGTGTGTGGCAGGGGTCTCAACTTCCCATCTCACTCAGACTAGTTAGTGGGGGTGTTGGAGGGGTCTCAACTTCCCATCTCACTCAGACTAGTTAGTGGGGGTGTGGCAGGGGTCTCAACCTCCCATCTCACTCAGACTAGTTAGTGGGTGTGTGGCAGGGGTCTCAACCTCCCATCTCACTCAGACTAGTTAGTGGGGGTGTGGCAGGGGTCTCAACCTCCCATCTCACTCAGACTAGTTAGTGGGTGTGTGGCAGGGGTCTCAACCTCCCATCTCACTCAGACTAGTTAGTGGGGGTGTGGCAGGGGTCTCAACTTCCCATCTCACTCAGACTAGTTAGTAGGGATGTGGCAGGGGTCTCAACTTCCCATCTCACTCAGACTAGTTAGTAGGGGTGTTGGAGGGGTCTCAACCTCCCATCTCACTCAGACTAATTAGTGGGGGTGTGGCAGGGGTCTCAACCTCCCATCTCACTCAGACTAGTTAGTGGGTGTGTGGCAGGGGTCTCAACCTCCCATCTCACTCAGACTAGTTAGTGGGTGTGTGGCAGGGGTCTCAACTTCCCATCTCACTCAGACTAGTTAGTGGGGGTGTTGGAGGGGTCTCAACTTCCCATCTCACTCAGACTAGTTAGTGGGGGTGTGGCAGGGGTCTCAACCTCCCATCTCACTCAGACTAGTTAGTGGGTGTGTGGCAGGGGTCTCAACCTCCCATCTCACTCAGACTAGTTAGTGGGTGTGTGGCAGGGGTCTCAACCTCCCATCTCACTCAGACTAGTTAGTGGGGGTGTGGCAGGGGTCTCAACCTCCCATCTCATTCAGACTAGTTAGTGGGGGTGTGGCAGGGGTCTCAAGCTCCCATCTCACTGAGACTAGTTAGTGGGGTGTGACAGGGGTCTCAACTTCCCATTTCCCACCTGTTTTTAGGGGTCAACTTGTCTGTGGGGCCAATCTCCCACTTCCCACAATTTTTGAAAGTCAACCTCCTGCCTCCCACCAACCAACCTCCCACTTCCTGCCATGCCCCCTCATTAGCTACCTCTTCTGATAAGCCATGAGCTATTCTGGTTAAAGATAATTATCAGTTTGGGTGATTATAAACTGTGTGTAGTTACACTGTATATAGAATGAAAAACATATATTTTCAGGTCTGTTAACATACAACATTATGGTTTCTTATTATACACAATATAGCTCATTGTATATTTCGTGGAACATTTGACAAAACAAGAACTAAATTACCATGGTTCACACGATAATATTTAAGCAGACATCTCACTAGGGCCTAGGCCACATGACACAATAATTATACATGTATTGTCATTTAATCATCTTCCTCAGTTTATAGTGTTGTCACAATCCGTAATGTGACACAGGTTTCCCTTCTCTCTCGGTTTCTGGTATATAAACTAATGAGGCTAATTGTGGTGTACCATTACAATAATGAGTTGCATATTGCCAAAGATACATCCTACCAAACCACAAGAATTCAGACCTATATTAGTCATGTTTTTACCAAGCCATGACAAGAATCTGGGCCTATATATAACAGTCACGTTGCTACACCATTGTCCATGGACAAGTGCATAACTTTAATTCATGTAGTATATGTACAGTTGAAACAAAACACATAAAAATCAGCATCATTACCCTGTGATGATATTGTTATCAGTCCTGGTAAAACCTCCTGAAAAAATTTAATTGAACTTTGTCCTAGTTTCCAAATCAATACTCTTGGTTACATAAAAAAATGTAGCTCATTTCAAGATTTCAACTCACTGGAGCACATAATATATTATGTTGTTTGTCGTACAATATATTTTCCACACAGCCTTTTTCCAGGACAAAAACAGGAGTTTTATACAAGTTTTACAGATGGATGTCACCAGCTCTATTTCCTTGCTACCTTGAAAACATACATACAACTGATGTATATCAGGAAAACTTTGTTATACCGCTCTATGATGAAAACTTAAATCTACTCATATTGCTTTAAGTAGCAAAAGTGGCTAAGCTGACTAGTAATGTATACAAGGGTTAATCGTGACTAGTAATGTATACAAGGGTTAATCCTGACTAGTAATGTATACAAGGGTTAATCGTGACTAGTAATGTATACAAGGGTTAATCCTGACAGAAATGACTCAATGATTGTATAACTTTATAAGTACCACTTTAGGCAGGTGTTCCAACTAGCTAAAATGAGATAGATATGTTTGGCATAAGGAAAAAAAATTGCAGTCTAGATTTATGGGTGTGAATGAAAAAAGGCATTTGAGGATAAAATAGAAGCTTTTGAAATGTGGGCATACAAACTGACAGATGACTAGAAAAAATAAGATGGACAAGAAGAACACACGTCAGAGGCAGTCTGTGACAAACTTGCACAAGAAAACAAGATCACATGGAGCACTGCTTCTACTGTGTCAGATGCCATTTACACAGAACTAGGCCAAGGAAGAACTAGAACGATCTTGGAATGATAACATTGATGTGTGGTAGAAAAAATTACTAATCACTAAAATGGAAATTGATGATTTGACATTCAGCCACTGGAGGACCATGGTTAGTCATTCAGCCACTGAAGGACCATGATTAGCGATTCAGCCACTGGAGGACCATGATTAGCCATTCAGCCACTGGAGGACCATGATTAGTCATTCAGCCACTGGGGGACCATGATTAGCCATTCAGCCACTGGAGGACCATGATTAGCCAATCAACTAAGGAGAAGATTATATTTCGTAAATCATTAGATTGGAGAACCATGATAAATCCTCAGAGTTGAGCAGAATGGTTGCCAGTCAGGACAATGGAGGGCCATAACTCACCAATCCCTCGAATTTGCTGTTACAGCTATACCATGATTCATCAATATTCAGATTCAGAGGTCGAGGTCATGATTTTCAAACTACAGAAACTGTCTAATAATTACACTCGGGGAACAAATATTACATTCGGAGTAACAGCAAACATTACATTACCATAACTCACCAATGCCTCGAATTTGCTGTTACAGCTATACCATGATTCATCAATATTCAGATTCAGAGGACAAGGTCATGATTTTCAAACTATAGAAACTATCTAATAATTACACTCGGGGAACAAATATTACATTCAGAGTAACAGCAAACATTATTGAAATGAGGGTGTCATGTTTCAATATATATATTTGTTTTAAATCTATAGTTAAGCCTTATTGAACCAATAATAGAAAGGAGATAGTGTCAACTGCCTTGCTGGATGACTGCAGTATTGGCAATCAATGCACTGCCTTTTTATTAGATCTGCACATGGATGAAAAAAACATTTGGGAAATCTTGGTTGTACGAACAAATCCAGCAAACACGTAGCACATGTTCACAGGGGATAAATAAACCAACTTTCACAAAATCTGTTTGATATGCTCTCTTCCAGATTAATTAAAGAAGGTGAATTATACTTTGAACCTTCAACTGACATCAAAGTTGACAAAGTTGTGTGGCAGCCATCTTTGTTTCATAATGGGTGTTTTGTTTAAGGTTCATTTGTACTTATTCACAAAGTGCCACCCTCAACAACCATGCTTCAAGTTACACACTCTGACCTTGTTCTCATTGGTCATTTACGATTAAGATTACCACAAAATGCAAGAAAAATTTGGAACTAACCTGTGACTACAATGTTTCAGTTTGAGCAAGAGATTTGGCTACAATACGCTGTGGTGAACTTTGTCCCTGCAAGTTACTCTCTGGCAACTGGCCATGACAGCAGTGGTCAGACAAATACAACACACTGTCTAGGGCCCAACACACTGGTACAAATAGTGGAATATCTTGTTGAGTCACTCAAATGGTAAACAAACTTTTCTACAACTAGCAAAGGAGTTGTGTCACAGCTGGTAAAGGGGCTATTCCACAGCTGGTGAAGGGATTATTGAACAGCTGGTGAATGGGGCTATTCTGGTGAAGGAATGGAGTCTTCCCGGGTGACTACTTCCCATTGCAGCTACTTCCCATTACAGCTACTTTATTTTCCCATTACGGCTGCTTTTTGGAGGAGCAATCAGTCCCAAACTAGTCCCGTTACGGCTACTTTTGGAATTAGCCAGTAATTAGCCAGCTAAGGAGGGGGAGCATTAATTTATTTGTATGCGGTTTAAAGCATGAATGGTTTTACCTAGATGCATGTGACTGGCAGTATTGTACATGGCTTCTTTGGAGTAGTGATTATTACTTATAAACTGAGACATTTTCACCATGAATAATTCTATGTTTAGTATTACTGAGAACTCTGTATCTGTATCTACATAATAATATTGAAGATGGATGTGGTCGTATTTGCGACAAGCAAATATGGGAAGCCGTCTGCCATGTGCAGAGGTTCCGGTGTAGGTGTACTGGGCCAAATGGCAACAAGTACTGGGTGTCTTCCAGATATGACTTTAAATACTTTAAATACTAGTCAACACTGACAACCAGTGAGGCTGGTGTCTTTATGAAGTAGGGTGGTGAGCATGACCACCCTCCTTGAAGTTCACAAAACTTGTGGGTAAACATCACCCCAACATCGTCAAGTTTGTGGAGGCGATGAGGAAGGAGCAGGCAGCAACAGAGCTGAAGTTTCCACATGATGCAGCCATACCACCGAAGAGGAAGTATTGGATTGTGAACCAGCGTCTGGCTCAGTTCAAACAGGAGTATGTGACGGGGGAAAGATCTGTACTGAGTTTTCTGCTTGTAGATGGACACTTTCTTAAATCAGAGTGACATTCACTTGTGATTGATGACAGTTACTTGTTGATGTTAGAATGACATTCACTTGTGATACATGACTTTCATGACTTCCATTCAATGCATAATGTTGGGCATAATGTATAGAGTATCTTATACTGAGTACTCTGTACAATTAATGTATTTATGTCTTACTAAAACTGTAATGCATACACATCATGTATTTTATGTTGTATACCATTTGAAATAATTGATTCTGATTCTCTCTTGGCTCAAGAATAGACTCAAGGAAGTAGCTATAACTGGACTAGTTTCAATGTCTAATTAGTTGCTCCCACAAAAGTATCCATAACGGAAAAAACGTAGTCATAATGGGAAGTACTCGTAATGGGAAGTAGCCATAATGGGCCTAACTCGAAGGAAATATCACACAACTATTGTCGCTAATGTTGATTATTTTCTCTGGAATGTTATTACATAGATGAGAGGCAATTGGTATAAATTAGCTTTTCAGGTGTGGATCCAGAGGGGGGCGTGGGTGGCGCATGCACCCCGTTTTGCTTGAAAAAAATGTTTTTGGGCTTCACTCTTATTTGATAATTAATTTTATTAAACTGAGATCATATTATTACCACTGTGTACAACCACAGCCTGAATTTGGCACTGTCCAAGGCATGGAAAGGTCCTGAAGTACAGAACATGATGTCTACCCTGCAGAGCAATCTACACAAAAGATCAACATCTGGAGGAAGTGCGAAGATTTTAAACAAGGTGGGTGAAGCAACACACTCCACTGGAGGAGCTTTGTGAATGTGTATGAAGCCATCCTTCATTGCCTGACTACAATTTCTAACAATGGAGTTCAAAAACAACGATGGTGCTTTTGGCCTATATTGCCTGATCTCAAGCTCTGCATTGAAAGTTGCATTCCCGGTAAATTGGAGTATGTTTGAGTATGCGGTAGGTCACATCAAGCTGCTCCAGGGTTCTACGCAGGATATTCTCCTAGCCTATGAAGAAGTCACTCAGGTAAAGGACATCGTTATTGACATCAGACAAATTGCAGATGCGGAGTATAGTGAGATCTATGAGATGACTGCAGAGATGGTCAGCATTGCTGGGACAGTGACAGCAATTTCAATATAAAGACCATGAGGTATGCAGACCATGACAAACAACGTGGAAGCAGACACCCCAGAAATAAACTGGCGATGCTATTTCTACCATTTATTGACTACTTTCTCCAGGAGTTTGACACGAGATTCAGTGCAATGACAAGGAAAGACATGCTTGGCCTGAAGTTCCTGCCCAATACCGTGGGCAAGCTGACATATGATAACATAACCAAACTCCAAGAATGCTATTACTACGACCTGTCATCCCCAGCATCCATGTCAGCTGAAATCAGACTGTGGAAGAAAAAATGGGATTCGTCCGAAGAAACAAAGCCCCACAATCTACAGGAAACAATGAATGCAACGTCCAGCTCCATGTTCCGAAATCTATTCTTTTTCATTCAAACTGGTGAACACCGCAATGGAGAGGACCACACACCAGGATCGCCTCAATGCGATGGTGCTACTTCATGTATGCAAGGACATCAAACTCAACATCAACGCAATTATTGATTTTATTTTGTTTTGTTCGTTTAATTAATATGATGATAATATTATCCATGGTGGTTTACAAATCATCCACACCTGAGCATACTTTCACCACATAATGCCCTGGAATACACCATTTTAAGAGTAGTAAATACATTCCCCAGACCCCAGAGTATGGTGGATGCACCCCCATTTGGTCAAATCCTAGATCTGCCCCTGCTTTACTAGTGAGCTGTGTTTAATGTTAGAATTGCCACAACCACTGAATAATGAGAAGTTGATGTCTCCTGCAGTACGAATGACCTGGTGGTCATTCGTACTGCAGGAGGATTAGCATGCTGTTGAGTAGGGTTGGTGCATTGGTACACCAGTGCACCAACTGGTCTTCTTTGGGCAAGAGGCTGGATTATTTTCCTGCACAGAAAAACCTCTGACATAGCGATGGTCCTGACTGTTCTGTTCCGGATGGTCTCAAGTCTGCTGAGGGATCTTTCAGAAAACATCCAGAGAAATAAGACAAATATGGCCAAAACTGTCTGTTTTCTTCACATGCAAACTCATTTCCTTGGTGTTGTTTTGCCACTCCAAACTGTTGTCATCTGTATCTTGTGTGTGTGTTCACTGGACAATGCCTAGCAACCATGGTCACTTGTTTAATGGCAATTAATTTGATTAATGCTTAATGAGCATAACTTCCAAAATAATTAATAATTAACATTAATTAATCTTACCATTCTACACTTGATTGGTTTATGTTCACCTCTACTGGTGTTTATCTGGACAGGCGAGATGTAAGAATGGTCAGTTCTTTCTCCGTATCTTTTTAAAACAAATCTCTACAATTATAACCAATTTCTACTCCTTATTTTGAGTACTTATTCCCAGCTTATCACAGAATATTTATTTCTTATTTGGGATATGCTTTGAAGTTTCTGTTATATCATAACGTGACATATTCTTGGCTTCACTTCCCATGGCCGGACCGCCTGGGTACGCTATATGATACAGCAATGATTTGACAAATGTCTCCAGACTGTTCTGTTTACAGCTTGGGATTAAACCACCTTGTTGAACCAGCCAAATAAAGCAACTATTTGATAAAGTGCAGTCTTTTTTCATACAGGCCAGATCGGTATAGGCTTTCCCACCATGATTCAGTAACAATGAGATATAATCACCAAGTCAATGGCTAATTCAACACATACTATTTATATACCCATTTATTTTATGCAAATTAATTGAGAATATTTAAACTGTGAATGACACTGTACTGTGGGAATAAAAGTAATCAAAAGAGAAATGTGTTGAACAAAACTAAGATGAATTATAATAAAAAAACTTTAAAACTATGATAAAAAACAACACTATTTGTGAATGAAAATTTACACTGGGTGAGGTTGTCAAAATGTGCAATTATCTGCACATGAGGCAGTCAAAGTGTAAGTGGAGCACACGTCTACACATCCCTGAAGATGTGAGGAGCTTGCAAGGCAAGTCCCAGGAGCCCAGCCATGAAATGATGTGCTGTTTGCCTAATAATGTCACCATAAATAGAGCTGCTGGATTAAACGGAGTAGACATTGAGACTGGATGAGGCCCTACTTGAGCTGTCAGATGACACGGCAGGTGGCCATGCGAGATGTAGCCAGGCCACTACAGTGACTCAGATTCTTACTGCTGCTTGCACAATACTGCTTACCTGCTTGGAGGCCTCAAGAAAGACACATACACACTAGACAGAATACAGAGCAGAGCAACTGAACTGATTCTAGAGAGACCATAGTTATGAAAGGTGCATAAAAGAATGTGGTATAGGTGAAGAGGAGATCAAATAAACATTTTTATGATACTGAATGGTTATGAAAATATTGACAGAGATATGTTTTGTGCAATTAAGGAAAGTAAAAGAACTAGAGACCAAGAAATAACATTAACAGTGTGGTTATCAGAAAATATTCGTTGTCACAGAAGACGAAAAATGAGTGGAACAATTTATCTACCGGCACTGATTGTGTAAATGCTAGCAGCGTAAATATGTTTAAAAACAAATCTGACCAATATCTCGTGATGGTAGGTCACACTTGCCATCTGGTGTTACTTTGTTTACATTTGTTGTTACCACTTCCTTGTCCACTTGCCATCTGGTGTTACTTTGTTTACATTTGTTGTTACCACTTCCTTGTCCACTTGCCATCTGGTGTTACTTTGTTTACATTTGTTGTTACCACTTCCTTGTCTACTTGCCATCTGGTGTTACTTTGTTTACATTTGTTGTTACCACTTCCTTGTCCACTTGCCATCTGGTGTTACTTTGTTTACATTTGTTGTTACCACATATTAATGGCTTTATGGATCAGTGAGCAGTATGGAGGGGGGTAATATGCGCCGTTTGTTTAATAAAAAAAATAATACAAAAATAAAGTTCAGTTTTTAATTATTAAAACTGCTTCCTCAACTGGTTTAGCCTATCGCAAATCCGGTTCATTGATGTCCAAATACAGTGTGTGAATAGTTTATCCACAGTCGATTTATTAAAAAAATTATGCATATTTTTGTTCAAATTACTTTAATCATTAGATCTGGTAAGGATCAAAATAGTGGATATCCAAATTGGTAGACACTATGTGGGTCAATGGTGATCTTGGACATGACCTCCATCAACTCGCCAATCACATGACAAAGTTATAAAATTTAACCAAGGAACAAAATCGTGATTTTTCAGCATTTTGATTTTCACTTCAGTAAATGCTTGAACAAGCATTAATTAATTTAATAGTTTGTCTGATGATTTCACAAAAAACTACATAGAAAAGATGCACAAATGAGCTAGCATGTTGCCGTGGATACTAGCTAGGTTTGGTTTTTCACAAACTTACTTTGAAATAAAACTAGCAAAAAAAATCAAATTGATTAAGCATCTTTAAACAAATTATCAAAAGAATTTACTTTGATCATTAGATCGTGTAACTTTGATCATTAGATCATGTAACTTTGATCATTAGATCATGTAATTTGTATCATTAGATCATATAACTTGCAAAATTATGACTAACCTTGTGATACATATATAGAGCCATACCATTGTTTCCCTTTTTCACAGAATTTTTACCAGATCTGGTGAAAAATAATTTTTAAACTTATCTGGTGATTTCATCAAAATTACATAACATATTTGCATAAATGAACTAGCATGTTGCAGTGGATTCTAGATAGGTTTGATTTTTTGCAAAATTATTCTAAAACTAGACGAATTAAATTAATCTGAATGGAGGTACGTGTATTTTTTTTTACCAATTTTAATTCAACATATTTGGTGGTTCCTCGAGAGAGACTATACAAGTCTGAGAAGAATCTTCTGACCCTATGTTGTTAATGTAGCAGCATATACCCAAAATTCATACTTTGAATAACATTATAAGTTACCATTTATCATAAATGTTCATTCTCAAGTCAAATAATACTCATCATGTCCTCCTCAACCAGGAACTTTATTTGTGGCTATCATTATTAATTCATCGTTCAAACATCGTTTTTATAGAGATGTAAGGAATGAGATATTTCTTGTGGTTACAAGTCTGCCTGGTCGGTGAGCTCTATATGGCTCTTTCTCTGAAGACAAATCCCACAGGAAGTAGTCTGCTGACTCTCAGTAGACATCGAGTCTCATCTTCTAACCTTTCAAGTCCTCTCTAAAGTCCAAGAAGACTTCTGCACAAACACAGCCTCTTTGATGATCCTTTGTGTTACAATAATGATATCATCATTTCTTTACTTAGAGACTGTCAGCTATTGATTGCAGACAGAGGTAACCATAATAATGTTAGTATAATGCAGACAAAAACTGTTATAAATACAAATGTTCTGTGACAAATTGGAGGCCATATATGCTTATATATATATATATATATATATATATATATATATATATATATATATATATATATATATATATAATATGCAAAGAAATGTTTTGCTGGGGAGTGGAAGTGAAATTTGGTCTCCTTTTGACTTCAAGGGAACCTCTCTCAAAACAACATTGTAATAACCCCTAAGCATTGATAGCAGAAGTACTAATTACAAAAACACACGTATGAAGAGATTTACTAGCCTGTGACATATATTTATATTTTCACTTGATTCATCATGTGTATACACTGTTCCTACACAAGACACAATTCATTTATGATTCATCTAACTTAATAAACTGCTATACACTGCAGTGTTTTTAAAGCTGAATCAGGGTATATTGTGTACGAGATCATAAGAAAACACGCTGATTGCCAGTCAATAAAAGACAATATACGATTAGTAGTAAAAGGTCGAAGCATTACACTTAGTATTCTGAAAGCATAATTGTACATGGCTGCCCCAGCTAGTCTGCCTCAGGCTACACAATGGTTGACTGCATATGGGATTGCATAAAAGTCACAAATGTTGAAGTGTCTGCCTTCATCAGTGAGCCTCTCATCTGTAGTCTGTGTGTAATGACTTTCTGTTTCACTGACTTCTCACATTTCCTGGTCTCAAGAGTACAGGCTACAGGCCACTGGTGAAGCCTTATAATTAAGGTACCTATAATGAAGACATAATCACCTAGCAACTATTCATGAACAAGCATTCCTGAAAGAATACTCGTGTTGCTGAGCTAGGGTTCACAAATGATGGTGACCAGAAATGTTGCTAACATGCTCGGTGTCATTTGGTAACAGTTGCAGAAAACTCAATCTATAGTGAGTTTACTGTTGTTTGATTTACAAGTGTGTTTACTAACTCCACCATTATGACCAGGCATAGACAATGCTCAGCTAACATTAGCTTAATTTCAAATATAGCTATCATATTCAGACCATACTTAAATATATACCCAGAATATTTAAAAGTCCCTCTTTGATTAGATTTGTTCACTTTCAGAATCATTTTACAAAATAATGAACCTATCTAGTGTACAATGAGACATACTAATTCATTTATGTAAATGTGTTAGTTAGTTTTGATGAAATCATCGGACAAACTAATAAATTATAAACTATAACATTCTATTCACAATTTCCCAAATTACCAGATCTAACGATCAAAGTCAATCCTTTTGATTTAACAAAAGTGTGCCCTCTTTCATTAACCTGACTGTGCATGTTATTTCACTCTTTGATTAATCTGACTGTGCATGTTATTTCACTCTTTTATTAAACTGACTGTGTGTGTTATTTCACTCTTTCATTAAACTGACTGTGCATGTTATTTCACTCTTTCATTAAACTGACTGTGCATGTTATTTCACTCTTTCATTAAACTGACTGTGCATGTTATTTCACTCTTTCATTAAACTGACTGTGCATGTTATTTCACTCTTTCATTAAACTGACTGTGCATGTTATTTCACTCTTTCATTAAACTGACTGTGCATGTTATTTCACTCTTTCATTAAACTGACTGTGCATGTTACTTCACTCTTTCACTATTTCACTATTGACTATTCATACACCACAAATTTAAACATCTATGAACCTGATTTACAGATTCACAAAATCACCGACCTGTCTGTGTCGTAGATCCTCACACTTATACTCATATAGGTGAAATGTATCATATCTACTATTACCATATTAATGTAGGCCTTTGTACACAGCCCTAGGTCACTTAAAAGCTTATTTAGCCATCGGACTGCTCATTGATCCGTAAAGCTGTTAGTAAGTTGTAACAACAAATGTAAACAAACTAACTCAATGTGCAGAAATCAATACTCAGTCTCACACCATGCCCAACCTACCTCTACAGAGCTGTCAATACAACATGGCATTGTCTGATGACAACCATTTCAAAAATATACACGTCATATTACGGCCAGCAAGTGTTTGTCGTCTGCAGTGTCACGGCAACTTAAACTACACAACTTGTAGCAGCCTGTATTGTGTCAACTGTAACTAGCCGTAGTGTGATCAGTAACCAGAGAGTATGAAGTTATCATCACAATGGTTTGCTACAATTCATGTCATTAGACACAACACAAATGACAGATAATCTTCACACAATTTTGATACTCAATCCAAGTATGAGCACGGGAAGGCATTTCTATTCTGGATAAACACTCTAGAAAAGTTATATTTTGCAATGATCAGAAACTAACTTTATTTCTCAAAACCATTCCCTTTATTATGCTATTACAATGTAATGTCCAAGTCTTATGAAGGATCTGGAATCCTAATGGATCAATGCAATCAGTGTGAAGTTCATTTGCAGTGCATGTATACCAGGGGGAGTAGGGGCCATGTAGTACTGTGCCAGGGGGGTAGGGGCCATGCAGTACTGTGCCAGGGGGAGTAGGGGCCATGCAGTACTATGCCAGGGGGAGTAGGGGCCACACAGTAGTATGTATTAACACAGTTCAAGAATTACCAATAAGTTTCTACTCACATTGGCACAGTTTCAGGAGCATCTTCAAACATCTGAAAAAAAGCAATAAACATTTAAATAATGTTTTGATTTAAATAAAGTTATGATACAATGAATGTATTTCATACATCTTAAGCATTTATCAGAACATTTATCTTTTTAGAAAAAAAATACATTTTCTGAGAAAAAGACTTAACACAATATTTTATGCGTAGTATTTTATGTGTGTACACAATTTGATATGAGTAAAATCAATATCCACACAAGCCGAATTCTCTGTAAACACGGGTATTAAATTATAGTGGCTGATAATATGTCACGTGTTTGAAATGCTGAATCTGACAGTTGTACAAACAAACTTGAAACACTTTGTCAAGAAAACCAAAGATATCATACTGCCACTCCCTCCTCCACTCAACCAAACAAGTCATACTACCAATCCCTCCTCCAGTCAACCAAACAAGTCATACTACACTCCCTCCTCCACTCAACCAAACAAGTCATACTACCACTCCCTCCTCCACTCAACCAAACAAGTCATACTACCACTCCCTCCTCCACTCAACCAAACAAGTCATACTGCCACTCCCTCCTCCACTCAACCAAACAAGTCATACTACCACTCCCTCCTCCACCCAACCAAACAAGTCATACTACCACTCCCTCCTCCACTCAACCAAACAAGTCATACTACCACTCCCTCCTCCACTCAACCAAGCACGTCATACTACCACTCCCTCCTCCACTCAACCAAGCATGTCATACTACCACTCCCTCCTCCACTCAACCAAGCACGTCATACTACCACTCCCTCCTCCACTCAACCAAACAAGTCATACTGCCACTCCCTCCTCCACTCAACCAAACAAGTCATACTGCCACTCGCTCCTCCACTCAACCAAACAAGTCATACTGCCACTCCCTCCTCCACTCATCCAAACAAGTCATACTACCACTCCCTCCTCCACTCAACCAAACAAGTCATACTGCCACTCCCTCTGCCACTCAACCAAACAAGTCATACTGTCATAGAAAATATCAACTTTGACCATTAGATCTGGTAGCATAAGCAGCCTTATGTTATAGTATAATAGAGCCAGACCCATTTTTTGCCAAATTGTGACTGGATCCAATCAAAAACAATTTAACGGTTTGTAAAAACGAGCTAGCCTACTACATAGGTCATATTTTTCATAAAATTAGTCTGAACTGAAGAGTGAAAATTTTTTATTGAGGATGGAGCTTTCATTTTAGAGATTAGTAAGGAAATCAAAGTAAAGGCTTCAGAAAACTCTGGTGGCCTGTTATATAGTGGACATGTGTTAGCTGTAACAATGACATACACTGGTGCATCAGGCGTCAGCTAAACGCAGACCCTGGGAAACCCAGGAAGGTCCACAGGCGGCTGGCATGTGATTACAGGTAGATTGCTTGGCATTTGCCAACACAGATGGTCATGATGTAGGTGTGATTACAACGCATATACATGTGGACAGACTGCAGCTAGGTTAGGAATGACAAAATGTCCACAATATTTAACAGTTGTGTACTGTGCCAGTAGAATGTTGTATTGTGCATGTATTGTGCTACTAATAGGAAAATGGCATAATGACAAAATGACTTCATATGATAGTCATAGTTATAAGTTTTCATTTAGAGATTTTTGCAACAACTGTTAAAAACCATGCCACTGTGTTGACAATTTAACAGTGATAATGTGTTGCATGCCTTACCATAGAAACATGATATGGTAGACACAAAACACAAAGATAATATGAAAAGAAATAGCATTACAATTGTCAGTATCACAAAAACAATGTTATTTATTGTACTATTAACACATATACAGCGTAGTAGTGTACCGGACCATGTAATTGTGTTTTCTCACTATGCAGTAAAGATACCTTAAAGCTCAATTAAATTTTTTGGTTTGTGTTGCTTTAGAATAATTTTTGCAAAAAAATCAGTGAATCAAAATTCAATGAAAAAAGGTAAAAGTGGTTCAGCCGTATATACTTTCACAAGCTACCAAACCTAACAATCAAAGTCAATTCGTTCTATGATCTAAACAAAAGCACTCTTTTATAAAACTGATTGCACATATTACTTAAGTATTCATGCACTACATATCTGAATAGTAATGAACCGGATTTGTGATAGAATAAATCAATTGAGGAGGGTCTTTGACAGTTGCGTAGTGCCTGTGAGGTGCGCAATTATTGTGCTACACATACGAAAATTGCACTTTTTATAATAGTTGTAAAACTTTTCACTTAGAGATTATGGCAACAACTACTAAAAGCCTATGCCAATGTGTTGACAATTTCCCAGTGGTAATGCGGTACATACCTTGCTGTAGAAATATGATATGATAGACACAGAAATAATATGAAAAGAAATAGCATTGTCATTGTAACAAAAACATTATTTATGGTACTATTAACACATGTACAGCATACCAGTGTACAAGATTATGTAGTTGTTTTCTGACTGCAATGAAAACAAGTTGCCGTTGCCTAAGGCTGACATCAAACTTGAGTGTGTTTAGTTGCAGCAGTTTTCATTATGACAAAAAGTACAGTTCACAATTTTTGAGAATACTGTTTCTGCCCTGTACCATGCATATTTTGGCTGAGTATAGCTGCCTTTGTGACCCATAAACAGCACTTGGTAAATGTAGTGTTGCAACCAAACCCTCTTGGCTGCAGACTACAGCGCCAGGTAATGAGTGGCCAACAGTAGTTACTTTAGTTCCTCCTAGGCACTGCCAGCATATCCAGTTTCACTGATCTCCCGTCATTCTCATCCACTTTCTCACATTGATCTCCCGTCATTCTCATCCACTTTCTCACATTGATCTCCCGTCATTCTCATCCACTTTCTCACATTGATCTCCCGTCATTCTCATCCACTTTCTCACATTGATCTCCCGTCATTCTCATCCACTTTCTCACATTGATCTCCCGTCATTCTCATCCACTTTCTCACATTGATCTCCCGTCATTCTCATCCACTTTCTCACATTGATCTCCCGTCATTCTCATCCACTTTCTCACATTGATCTCCCGTCATTCTCATCCACTTTTTCACATTGATCTCCCGTCATTCTCATCCACTTTCTCACATTGATCTCCCGTCATTCTCATCTACTTTCTCACATTGATCTCCCCTCATTCTCATCCACTTTCTCACATTGATCTCCCGTCATTCTCATCCACTTTCTCACATTGATATCCCGTCATTCTCATCCACTTTTTCACATTGATCTCCCGTCATTCTCATCCACTTTCTCACATTGATCTCCCGTCATTCTCATCTACTTTCACACATTGATCTCCCCTCATTCTCATCCACTTTCTCACATTGATCTCCCATCATTCTCATCCACTTTCTCACATTGATCTCCCGTCATTCTCATCCACTTTCTCACATCAACTTCATGACTTTCCTTACCTCAAATTATCTCTATTCACTGTACTAAATAACATTGGTGAGACGTTATGTGACCAGACTTTTGCAATATAATGTCACTTTACTACCACCAGTCTATGTTTATTGTTACCAGTGCCTACAATTATTTCTACATGACCGGGATTATTGGTCTCCTGTGTAACACTGGGCCTACAGTGACACTGGGTCTGTATGCCTGTCTGTCTGTCCGTCTGCCTGTCTGTGCCAGATGTCCTATTTCAACTCCCATAATCTCAGTCTTATCTTGGTTTACAAGAGACCTCCCAGATGTACATCATAATATATGAAAGGGCAGCATTTACTGTGGCCATTTAATGTATATTTCATATCTTGTTTCCCTGATAATAGAGAGGTCAGATCGCTTTCTTCCCCGTGGTTTCTTCCAATGCCACAGGGTGCTTCCTCAACCTGGGAAGGACCAGTTATAATTAGTTAAATTACCTCACTCCTAATCTAATATGTGGTCTAAAGTGGACTGTTGATGTTCAATCTCCTACAGGCCAGTTACCAGATGCTGTCCTCTATAGGTACATTATCACGAAGACTGCACCTCCCTTTGGCTGGATCCTTCTAAGCTGTTCCTGAGTTTGGCCCAAATTGTAGCTGTAAGCCATAAATAATCTATGGTCATGATAAGCATTATTTATCCATGATTAACCTCTTAAAATGCATCTTTATTTTCATAAAAGTTGCAAAGTTAAAATTATAAATATATTAATAAATGTGGTTAGAGATATATAATTAGTTTTACTAAATAATAAGTAAGTAACAGCCAAGTGTAAATAAGTAAATAATATTCCAATAAGTTCAACAAAACTGTGTGCCAGTAGTCCAATAAATTAAGAAATGTAATAAATAAAAGTACACAAGATTATATTGGTGTTGTCATTTCAAACTGGCATAACCTGTAATCACAATTGTAGGAGTAACCAGATTGTTGTAACTATATATATATATATATATATATATATATATATATATATATATATATATATATATATATATATGTGTGTGTATATAATCCAGCCAGATAATCAAACCATCTTAACTACCAGTATGCAGGCATCAACGACTTCTATTACATTTAGCATACAGGCACTGCTGCACCATGGATGTAATTCAGTACAATGTACACTGTATTATATGACACTGTAAACAAATAAATCAATTCAAATAACACTGTTTTACTGGAAATTACCTCATCCAAGATAACATAACTGCTACTGAATTTCTTATATTATAATTATATCTCTATACTGTTAACATATAATAAAGTAATTAAATCTGAATATGATAAAAAATATTAGTGAACTAGTGATCACCAACGACCTCACAATGACAGGCACACATTTAAAAATGGATAGAAAAACCTGGTCTACATGGTATTTACAATTCAATACCCGTTATTCATTTATTTATTAATTTTCCCCGGCAGTTGAAACATTGATGACAGGATGAACATGTAAATAAGTGATGAAGACATCTGGTGTGTTTGGCCACACCTCGTCTGTCTCAATCTCCCCATCTTGTCATGCAGAAGGTCAGCAACAACTACCAGGTACCTGAATTGTTACATGGATATATGATGAAGACATATCCAGTTTTATGCCTTTGAGAAAACACAATCACAGCTAGATGTCATCTCAACAAATGAAGCGTTTATCCACAAACCACAATTATGTGGTATTCAAGATAAAGCATGTTTTATGTTGCATGTAGTCAAGCGATACATAGGAAAACTGTTATTTCATCAGTGTGCATATGTGACAAGTTTTGTATATTTACTATCAAATACATGGCATCACAAAATACTGCTAACTCAAGTTATGTGATTTTGGCGTGTAATGCGTAAAAACAAATAAACACTTCTTATCTAGAATGAATATATACATTACAGAAATTTTTTTTTTCAAATCAGCAATTATGTGGTATCAGTAATTATGTGGTATCAGTAATTATGTGGTATCAGTAAGTGAACAAAACAGTACAGGTTACTATGCCAACACATAAGACAAATAAAATGGTAGTTCATGGTTTTTTAACTGTGGCCAAATAATTTTTTTAGATTGTTATTGTATGTCTTACATTAGAGTAAGTTATGCTTAAAAAATAATGATGCCTGTCTTCTGGTTGCAGTGTATATCCTTGCCAAGTTCCAATGTAATGCATTAATATGATCTTTTTAAAACACAATTTATATTACTTTATAACCCAGGATTATTTTCTATCAAAATGTCTGTAACAACTTTGCGTAAACATTTTATGCAGTTTTTCACTCAGCCGCCCTGGACAGAACGGAATATTCAGCCTAGCACTAAAAACCGAGAGGAATTCCTTTGCACAAAAAATCACAAAGCTAATTACATTTTCAGCAGGCAAGTGAAATATTACACCTACAGCAATCTAAATCAAACTGATGTTAATCAATGTGATGCCATATTAAGGTTTAACTGCATGAACATTTAAACAGCTTTATACTATGCAAGATTCCATTCCCTTCCACCGATAACTTATCTCCTAGTAACAGTCCAGTAGATTCCATTCCCTTCCACTGATAACTTGTCTCCTAATAACAGTTCAGTAAAACCATAAAAAATTTGTATTGATTGATGCTAAAATGGAAACTCAAAGACACAGCTTTATACAATTCCTTTTATCTCTTTATATTCCCTCCCAGACCTGTGTGGCAGTTTTATTGGCCAAGCTAGACATTTAAATTTATCAATGCTTCCTGATGTTCTGCATAGAGCTCATTTACTATCAACAAAAATAATTTACCTCCCTTGTGCCAAGAGATGCATGGAACAGAAGACTATGACAATGGGTTTTTACAAACAATCACCTTATATCTCTGGTAGAGTTCTTCTGGGAAATATTTCCATCAAATGCTTTCAATGGGTACTGTATACTGCGACAGGGCTGGGTCCAATTATGTAATTGTAATTGATTAGAGCAAAATTGTGTAATTGTAATTGATTATGGTTTCGAAATTTTGCTGTAATTGGTATATTTTGTATAATTGAAAATTTATTTCAATTACAATCAATTACAGTACATTTTATATCACAAACTACCTGAACGAATTGTCACTAAAAATATAATTTAAGTCTCACATGAGTTGAAAATCAAGACTAATAATAACACCTGCTTATATATTTGTATTACAGTTACAGTATTCACTGTCTGGTTGGTACTGGTCCATGGTGCTAGTGGTGGGTAGCCTTAGTGATTAGCCTTTTCAATAAGTTGGTAACAGCCAGGAAGCAATAAACAATGCACAGACATTGTCAGACAAAGGCTAAGCTGGTATTCGAACAACATGGAAAGACCTGTAGCCTGATATTGCTTCAAAAAATATCAGCTCTGTGAAACATTGCAGAGTTAGCAAGTCAATTACACCCCTTGTGTTGTGGAGGACTGGAGACAGGTCAGGTGGCAAGGACCGTTTATATGGCCTCTCTCCCCATTCCCAACACAAAGCAAAGGGCAGGCCAATTAAGAATGTTAGCTTAGAGCAGGAGCTACAACCTCAAAGTAAACACATCATACCCTATTATTAGTATTTTCCGAAGAAAAATGTAAGAAATGCACACAGATAAATGTCTATAAAACTAGAAAGGATGCTTAGAAAAGAACTGCAAATAAATATTGTATTATCGCCTGTGGGATTTTGTCCAATTTAAAAAAAATTTTATTTTGTCCTGTGGGGTTTTGTTCACTTTTCATATTTTGTGATTTTGTCTGTAAGGAATATGTCCTGTAGGATTATGTCTGGATACTGCATTGTATTTTGATATAACGAAAATATGTTTTAAACTGCTATCTTTTTATTTGGTATAATTCAAAGTCGCAACAAAATGTACAAACATTACTTTTATATTTGTTTATCAATTGTGTACAAAATATTGAAATTCAGCAAAACGTGCAAAAATACATAATTAACAAATGCTGAATATATTTGGTTCTGCATAATGTAATTGTAATTGAAATTGAAACAGTGCAATTGTAATTGTAAATGATTTGGACAATTATGACTGTAATTGTAATTAAAAATTAAATGTATTTGTAACTGATATAATTTTGTGTAATTGGACCCAGCCCTGATACTGGTGGTATGGTTACCTTTATATTGCACATTATAATTTCTTCCAGATCCTCATAAAACCAGTGGTTTCTATCTACAGCAACCTCAGTCAATACACCATAACATATCTGGATTCCACACTGTACATAGATGAATGATTCTACATCTACAAAAAATTTGGAATTTGCTGTTCCTGCAACATTACTGTATCAGTGTATGTATTGTTCCTTGTATGTGGAAGGAACTGGGTTGACAATAATTATTCATTGAGCAAAGGTGTTTCCTGTAAGTTGACCCTATATTTATCATAGTGTGACATGCATTTGTGATTTAAAAAAGCAAATTACATTTGTATTACTTGCCCAGATGCAAACAGGATAAATCTTAACAATGTGTCTCATTATTTGATCCAGCAACTGGGATTCAAATGCATGTTTGTGTGGGAGGATTCAACAGATGAACCACAAGTGGTTCACTGGGACGTTGTTCCAGAAGTAATATATATTTTACTTGGTCATGCTGTGAAACTTATGCCAATACACTGTGGTCTGTCTGTCTTATGCCAATACACTGTGGTCTGTCTGTCTTATGCCAATACACTGTGGTCTGTCTGTCTTATGCCAATACACTGTGGTCTGTCTGTTTACTTCCAACCTGTGCTCAGTTTTATCATGTGCCATCTTCACTGCTTTCTTTGCTGTTATTTTTGTTGAATTAAGCAGTGTCAGTCATGTCTGGCACATATATTACTGTCACTTGATTTAATATGAGGTGAGGACCAGCTAATTAATAAGGGACATTACAAAAAACATTTACAAATTGCTTGATTGTGGATATATACCATCAGCCAAATACTGTTAGTTTCCCAAAGTCCACTAAGAACACATCATTAATCAGGGAGTGAATATTTTATATCTAGAGGGAGTGAAATATATAATAATAGCGAAATCTTCACCCCAAGTGAACATTTCATGGGAGTGAACATTTCATCTCACACCAGTACAAGGTAGTCATAACAAATCCCATTTGTTGCAGGCCTAATGCCATTATTCCACCCCTTTCACAGGGATCAAGTGATGGTGTAAACAAATTTACACAATCTCTCATTGCAGTACAACTTTAATGGCCATATCACATTCAACTATTCTGTGGCAGTGTGCCATTTACGTTAGTGATACATCAATAATGCACAATATTTTCAGTGTGTGATGCATGGCTGTTGAGCATGTGATATAGTTCTTTATCAAGTTGAGTTCTCAACATTCAATATATTTATGTAACTGGGTAATTTCTATGTTCTTATGACTTGTTCTATTTGTTTGATTTGATCATACATATATCAGTTATGTTTTATTATACTCAACAACTCTATTGTCTATACATGAAACAATGTATTGACAACTCAGAAAGCAATCGAGTGGATTCATGCATATCCCATATAGATAAATGTTTTCTAAAACAGTTTTCGTTTTACACAATACATTTTGTCCCATGTAATTGCCACCTGAAGTCAGAGAATACAGATTAATCTAGTCCCTCATTGCAATTATTTTATATAACAAGGGTGTATCTCTAAAAAAAAATAGATTCACCATAAATGCTACTTCAGAATGCAGGTATGTGCATGGATTATGTAAATTAATGCTTATATGTTTAATTAATGAAATCAGGTACAAAAGTAATAATACAATGCATATCTGAAATACTGAATGAATATCACACCGACTTAAATGGAATAAAAACAATGCACTAGCAAAAATGCTTTTTCGGCATGTGCACAAAGTTCAATATTGTATGTACTACATGCAAAAAAAATATAAAATTATTTATAGGTAAAATTAGATGTTTAATGCGTCTAACTCGCAAAGCGTGCGTAAAATTCAAAGTTAATGAGATGAGCAATCATATCGTTTTGTGATGGCATAGATCACTGATGACATGGGTTTACATTCAGTCAGTGATTTCTATGCAGTGCTTCAGTATAGTTTCACTCACGTTACTGTGGCGAGTGATGGCGATGTCAATTATAAAATAATAATAAAAAGTATAATGTACTAGCAGCCTTTGACATCGATCCTGTTTAACTTTCTGACCGAACCATGAAAACGACCACTCAGAGCCGCCAAGCTTCTCCTCATATATGTACCATAATTTTTTTATGCATACACATGTGATGTGGTCAAAACATTACTCTCACTTCCATACAAAGATCAAAATTTACAAAAACTTGCCATCTACTATGCCAAACTTCGCAGAGCTAGAATATATAGCTAGTTTTTGTTTTTGTAATTTGTTATAGTTACATGAAAGTAAGAGTAATGTTTGACTACATGATAAGTGTACATGTGTGGTAAATATATGACGAAAAGTTTGACAACTCTAGGTGGTTGTTTTCATGGTTACCCGTAGGTCAGAAAGTAAACACTGCAATAGGAGTACCACTAACGGGTGGTGGTGTTTCTGGCCTTCGGTGAATACGGCCGATGTTATTTCGGCTTGGTGATTCCGGTGACTGAAATGACAAGCAAGATCTACTCAGTTCTACCTAATAATGGATTAGCCTTCACTTTAAGGGTTTGTTATTCCTGTACTTGTCATCAAAGCGAAGCCAAGTGTAACTAGATACTGTTGAAGCACAGCGAGCAGGTGTGAATAAAAGACCATGCTTCACATTCCACATGATCTGACGAAAAATACTGTATAGATCAAAGACCATATGCAGGTGGTTCCGTATTCACAACACAATCGCTTATCACTGTCATTGCTGTGTATTTGATTTAACTGAGCAAATTTCTGGGGAGAATTTCACCTGACGAGGGGATGAAAATCTTAAATATAGAAACAAGATTGTTCTGATAATTGTAATTTATTTAAATTATTCAACTGTATATAAAATTACAGTCTTTGGTGTAATACATTACATATTACATAATATGAATTTTAAGGATACAACAGACTGTATAGTTCTAATGATCGTCTTGCTGACTGTGTGTTAAAACGGTAAAAATTCACCATGTGCCAACATCACCTGTAGGCTGTACTCGTGCTGACAGCTCACTTCGATCTGAGGTGGACCGTGGTTGTCGATGTCCATGTCACTGTCTGTGTTCTATTGATGGCATCAACATAGCTTCCACTACTGGGAGTAATGTTGGCACAAAGAGATTTTAGCAGCAGGATAATCCAGGGCTACCATCTTCTCTGGTCCAGATCTTTCTTAGAAAAGGCAGGCTCCATAGGGAATTTAAACCAACTACATGTTACTGTATTCTTACTACTGTTTGCATTTCAATCGAATGCCACACAATAAACTATTTTGATGCTAGCTTCAAAATAAAGCCTATCACTGTCAATGGTATGGTGAATGAATAGAAAGTCTCAGTGTCATAGTATTTCCATGTCATGAGTGATGTCACGTCAAAACTTTCCGATAAGCGGGGTGAAAATATTAATTGACTAAATCGAGGCAGGCCGGTAGAACAGAGTATTATTTGGAATTATTAATTAATTGAATTCTAATTAATTTTTCGGCATTGTGGAAATTTAAATATACTACAAAATGTAATATGATTTCAAGCAATCAATGCTTTTATTCCCTTTAAAACACCACTGACACATATGAAACCCTCCTCCCCAATTATGGGACAGTTTAAAAGGTGAACTGTGATAGCTGGGCATGTAGTTCTCAATTTCATGTTGTCCTTTCTATTACTCCCAATTGTAATTATGGTATGGTAATGTCTTCATTTGTTAACTGTTCACACATGAAGAACAGAATATGTATATATTTATATACAACAATAAGAGGAGCCATGTAGCTACAATCCAAAAAAAATAACAATTCATTTCCATACTGTTAAGCCCAGTGGAGAGTAATAAATAACTGATATGATAACAACATGGCTAAACTACAGCCAGTGTCTTTCCTTGGTTCATCTCTTAGACTGCCAATTGATGTGTGACTGAGCCAGAGTAAACCCCCTACTTCTTCCTCTTCCTGAATCAATATATTATGTACTGTCATGCATGAATGATTCAACAAAGCACTCCATCTAAAGTTTGTCATGGACAATTCATGGACATTGTAGAGTCTTTGGTCACAAACCTGACAAATAGTAAAATATAGCAATATTGCCTAAATTTTCTCAAAAAGTTCAAAGGCTAACATTAAATATGTCGTTTACAAGTATTTACTTGTGACTTTTCTCCATTTACTTAAAACAAACCACGAAGTTTTCTATGTCGCAGCTTTGACTTAGTTCGGTTAGCTACAAAGCAAAGAAAATTGTATATTTGCTATAATAAGCTGAGAATGAGACGAGTCACCGTCACTAGTACTGTACTACTACTAGTGTCCGTCACTCAGTGGCTACCAATATTTACCTCGGGTTCGGACGCCTCCAGCTTCAGAGACTCTTCAACTGACGATCTACGTCCGGGACTTTCGTCCGTGTCACACAACGACGTCGCATCGGCCATCGTAAACGATTTCGACACAAGCTACGTACTGTCACTACTACTGTTAGCAGAAGAAACAAGTTTGTATGGGGGTCAGCCCGCACATAAACCTTGTCATACCGTTGACGTTTACATCGATCTCTGCCATCGTTTCGCTGACGTCGCCCCCTGTAGGAGTTTTAGCGCAACCCCGTGGAGTGTTACGACGATAACCCGCTAGGTTGTAGATCTTTTACGCCCTCTGTTGGATAGTTTTGTTTTGACACAATCCAAAAGCGCCCCCAAACGGATTTTCATTGATGCGCTTCCTGGCAAGAATGTTTATTTGTTGTTGGTCTACTAAGTCAAAGAAAAAGGGATGCAACAGTTGATTTACTGTTAATGCTAAATAGGATAACTGGCTTCGATACTCATTGATGTGCCCAGCCAGAAACCGAGCAGAAGGTATCAACTGGTCTGTTCTGGGACCTGTTTTATTTCTTCTGTACATAATTTTATAAACGATATCAAACTTCAAAGTCAAAGAACGTGATTATAATTATAAAGTCAACTATTAAGCTCTTCGCGGATGATAGCATTCTGTACAGGAAAATAAGTAATTCTAGTGACCAGGAGATCTTACAAAAAGAGTTAGAAAACCTTACTAAATGGTAAAAAAATTGGCTGAATCCTAATGGATTTCAATGTGAAGAAGTGAAAGTGTGCAGTCCTCACCATCACTGCCTGGCACTGCATCAGGCATCACGCGCAAAACACACCCCTAATGTAATGGCCTAAACTTCATCAATATACAGTAATACACTACTGAGTGGACCACTAAAACACGTCCAAAAACATGAATACCTAGGAGTCACCATATCAAAAGACCTAGATGAAACGATCACTGCTCTAAAATTACCAACAAAGTCAAAGCCAGCTTGCTCCTAAAAAGAACACTATCACTCTGCTCACAACATATCAAAGAAAAAGCCTACCAAACTCTTGTCTGACTCCAAATTGAATATGTCAGTGAAGTATGGAACCCAAACACAGCAACATAAATTAACCAATTAGAACAAATGCAAAGAAACGCTGCTTGATTTGTTTTTTCCAACTACCAAACAGACTTCCACCATCTGCTATTCTACACAGCACGCCGTCACTACCAGCCTTCATGGGTGTCGCCGTACCAACTATCAGGGAAATGCAACCTTTGCATGACCTCCACACCCTCTAAAGTTTATACACTTCTATACATAGTTGCACCAGTAATGCAGTGTAATTTAAAGAAGGTCACTGAAATTTCATTAGCGCGAGTGATATTACGTTTGTTGTCATCAGCTGTTACATAAAAAATAAGCTGCAAGTCAGTAGTTGTAAATTTAATTAAGACCTAAGTAATATAGCATAAAGTGTTTATTACAACGTAAAAATAGTCTGTGAAGACTGCCTTGTATAAATTGTAAACATAACTGAATATAAACAAATATAAATTTAATTTCTGCAAACGCCAAGTAAAGCCAAAACGTAATTTTACATGCTCTAGCTGCGACAGCTGGATAGACTTTGCAAAGTTTATGTGTGTAAATTCGTGGGCAGAGGTGCCGGCAGATGTTTTTCATTTCATGTGTTGAGGGAGTAAGACAGTGAAATGTCTGCAGGAGCAGGTAAATGAGTTAAGGCATATGATTTTGATGGTGACAGGGCAGGGTGGGAAAGAAGAGAACAGAGGTGGTGAGAATGATGAGAGCAGAGGTGGTGAAGAGGTTGATGATAGAAGAAAAAGGACGCATAGTGTGCAGCAGGAAAGGAGCTTTACTGACGTAGTATCACAGGGGACGGCGAGGAAAGCCCGGATATTCATGAAAGGAAATGGATAAAATTGTAAACAGAGGAGATGACATCACGGTATGCCCGCCAGGGGCAAAAATAGAGGATGTAGCAGAGAAAGCAGGATAGGTCATAGGTGGTGGCATGGGAGGTGCTATATTCATGCATGTGGGAATGAACAATGCCGAGAAGGAGGGTATGTCGGCCATCGTTGGTAAGTACAGGAGATTGGTCAAGACACTTAGAAGCACGAATTTGACAGATTGTATTGTCGGGGATATTACCGGTAATGGAAGGCAGGGATGAGGAGTATAGAATTTGTTGGAGGATAGGGATCAACACACAAGTACAGAAGGTATATATAGGGGAGGGAGTAGGCTTCATAGACATGTGGTTAAACTTTGTGGGAAGAGATGACTTTTTCAGGAGAGATGGACTTCATCTGACAGGGAAGGGTGCTGCAGTTCTTGGGTGTGAGTTTGTCAGGGTTGTCGATGAGGACACAGGTACCATAAATTATTTAAACAAGACGTGCAGGGGGAACTGACAGAGAAAACTCAAAGGAGTACTACTACAAATACACATCCAAAAAATTTTCACCAGTAATTTCAGACAATGAACTTAAATGTGTATGCTTAAATGCCTGGAACATCGTAAATAAAAAAAGTGAGTTAGACATTATGGTAGCAGATATTGACCCTCACATAATAGGTATCACAGAATCATGGGCAAATAAAGATACAGTAGATGCTGAGTTAGCACTCACTGACTATGTAATGTTTAGGACAGGTAGACGAGAAAGAAGGATAGGTGGAGTAATTTTATATATTAAAGAATCTGTCCAAGCATATGAAATAACAGTGAAAAGTGAAGCAGATTGTGAGGAAGCAATTTGGTGTAACATAGTTACCAAAAACTCAACATTAACAATAGGAATAGAGTAGTTTATCATAGTCCTAACATAGGACAAGAGGAAGATTTAAAATTACAAAAGGCGATAAGGGAGGTGGGCAAGGGGGAATGTGTTATAATGGGTGCTTTTAACCATGGCCATATACAATGGGAATCATTTGAGAGTGCTGGAGGTGACGACTATCAGTTTCTAATTCTAACACAGGATTGTTTCCTTACTCAACATGTCTTGGAACCAACCAGATGTGGAAATGTGTTAGATTTAATGTTGTCTTCTCAAAATTAATTAGTTGACAATGTTAAAGTACACGAACCTTTTGGTTCAAGTGACCATAACCAAATCCATTTTAATATAAAAGTAAAAACAGGGAATACATAAAAAAAACAATGGAGGAAGAACTTCAACAAAGGCAAATATAAAGAGATGAGAACATCTAGCAAATATACTGAACTGAACTTAAATTTATTAGACCAATAATTACAAGTACATATTATAATTTAGTATATACAATAAGTCGGAAGACTCCGTTAAGGCATTTAAATGCTGCTATCACGAGAGCCACCTTGAACAATAATTGTAGTATAATAATAGTAATAATACATTTACAGAGTAATTTAGCTAATAATACATGAACATGCCATAGTAAAGAGTACAATCAAAAGTTCATATAGTAGCTGACATATACATGTGAACATATACACCTATAAGTAACAACAACAACAAAACTAAATGAATCAATAGACATTACAATAAATTTATTTTAAAGACAACATTTAATCTGTCAAAATATAATTAGCTAGTAACTGCAAACTACAAGGCGACGTATACATAGCGATTTAAGTTAATTATCTTCCACACATATAACAGTTAATAATAGTACAAGCATTTTGATACCTTTCAATAATGTATCTTTTAATATAGGTGGAGAATCCATGGATACTCTGGGTGAATATTTTATTAATAATGATATCGGGAGAATTATTAAATATCTTTGCTATGCTTAACCTGATGTTTCTTTTGGAGAACTCGTGATTTACTCTAGGGATAAATACATTTGTGCATGCCCTAGTGGCATGTTGATGGCGCTGGGTATTGTATAAGAGTAGGTTTTTATTGAAATAATCAGGCAGCTGCTTGTTTGTAAATAAATTTGAGTAGTTGAATTCTATATATGTCATCAAGCTTTAAGAGGTAAGTTTCTTTAAAAACTGGTTCACTATGAGCCAGGTAATTACTAGAAGTTATAATTCTAACTGCTCTTTTCTGTAATTTGATAATTTTATTATTTAGGTTACTCTGAGTCCGCCAGAACAACACTGCATAATTGAGGTGGCATCAGGGCTGGGTCCAATTATGTAATTGTAATTGGTTACAGCAAAATTGTGTAATTGTAATTGTAATTGATTATGGTTTCAAAATGTTGCCGTAATTGTAATTGTTATATTTTGTATAATTCAAATTTTATTTCAATTACAATCAATTACAGTACGTTTCATATCACAAACTACCTGAATGAATTGTCAATAAAAATATAATTTAAGTCTCACATGAGTTGAAAATCAAGACTAATAATAACACCTGCTTATATATTTATATTTAAGTCACAGTATTCACTGTCTGGTGGGTACTGGTCAGTGGTGCTAGTGGTGGGTAGCCTTAGCAATTAGCCTTTTCAGTAAGTTGGTAACAGCCAGGAAGCAATAAACAATGCACAGACATTCAGTGAAATGTTGCAGAGTTAGCAAGCCAATTACACCCCTTGTGTTGTGGTGGGTTGGAGACAGGTCAGGTGGCAAGGACCATTTATATGGCCTCTCTGCCCATTCCCAACTCAAACAAAGCAAAGGGCAGACCAATTAAGAATGTCAGTTTAGAGCAGGAGCTACAACCTCAAAGTAAACACATCAAACCCTATTATTAGTATTTTCCAAAGAAAAATTTAAGAAATGCGCACGGATAAATGTCTGCATTGGAATATGTCCTGTGGGATTATGTCTGGATATTGCATTGTATTTTTATATAATAAAAATATGTTTTAACGGCTATCTTTTTATTTAGTATAATTCAAAGTCACAATTCAACAAAATGTACAAACATTACCGTTATATTTGTTTATCAGTTGTGTACAAAATATTGAAATTTAGCAAAATGCGCAAAAATACATAATTAACAAATGCTGAATATATTTGGTTCCGCATAATGTAATTGTAATTGAAATTGAAACAGTGTAATTGTAATTGATTTGGAAAATTATGACTGTAATTGAAATAAAATATTTAATGTAATTGATATAATTTGTGTAATTGGACCCAGCCCTGGGTGGCATACGATTAGGGAATTATAGATTGTTCTCAGGATGTTGTTTGATAGGATGTGTTTAACACTCCTATGGGTTTTGATATTTTGGAAGCCAGTGCATCTATATGACTAGCCCAATTTAGGTGTTTGTTAATAGTGATACCGAGAAAATTAAAATGATCTACATATTCAATATTTGATTCAGCTATTCGAAGGAGAGGAAGCTGAACCTTTTTTGTGGCATATGAAATATCATGGCTTTTGTTTTCTTTACATTTAGTGAAAGTTTGTTCACTTTGAGCCAAATACTTATTTTTTCTAATTCGTTGTTTAGTCTTTCATTGTGAATATCATAGTGTTCATTAGAATTTAGTGTAGTGAATAATGTGGTGTCATCTGCAAACATTATGAACTAAAATGAATTACAAATTGAATGATATCATTCATATATACCCAATATTGAGCCTTGGGGTACGCCCATTGTTATATCGGCTTCGAAAGGTTTAGCATTATTAATCTGAACAAACTGTTTCCTGTCTGATAAGTATTTTTTCAACATTTTAGTGCCAAATTTGTAAACCCATAAAACTGTAATTTAGATAAAAGAATATTATGGTCAAGGGTGTCAAATGCTTTTGACAAATCAAGGTATACATTTATTAGAGTGTTACCTTGATCAAGTTCCTGAGATATTCTGTCGATGAGTTCAAGTGCAGCTAATTGAGTGGAGTGTTTTTTCTCTAAAACCATATTGTCCATTGTAGTATAAATTATCAGATGAAAAGTACATGTGAATTTGATTGAACATTACTCTTTCAAAGATTTTGGAGATTGATGGTAATATGGAGATTTGACGATAGTTATCAAGTAATGTCCTGTCGCCTTTTTTATAAAGTGGTATTACTTTTTGCAATTTTTAGGGGGTCAGGAAAAATGCCTGTTGCTAGTGACTGATTAATTATGATGGTGAGAGTTTTGCAAATTTCTTGTTTTATTGCTTTTAATAATATAGTGGAAATGCCATCATTGCCACAACTAGGTTTAGGTTTTAAGCTATCTAATATGTTTATGGTAGTTCCTTCAGAAATTGGCTTGAATGTAAAATTATGTAATATTGGATTTTGTAGGTAATTCATGAAATTTGTGTTGTTTGTATTAGTTATTTCAGCTGCTAGCTTATCTGAAATTATGTTTCCACTATATAGATTGGAAGAACTTGCTGAAAAACAAGATGGCAACAGAATGCTGGACTTGTTTAAAATATGAGATTGAGGGCATTACTGAGAAATTTGTTCCATAAAAAACAAGGAAAAAGTCTAGGAAGAAACACCTGTCAAAAGAAGCTATTAGAAAAATTGCTCACAAACAGATGCTGTGGGGGTATATAAACACACTGGAAATGTAGAAGACTACACAAACTACAAAGAGGCACTTAACCTAGCTACAACTGAAATAAGAAAATCCAAAAGAACCTTTGAAAAAAAATTGGCAGGTAGTATAAAAAATTACAGCAAGAGTTTCTATGCTTATGTAAGGAGTAAACATAAAGTTCGAGAAAAGGTCGGACCACTAGAAAACAACAGGGGAAGCCTAATTTCAGATGGGTTTCAAATGGCAGAGGTCCTGAATGAGTATTTCAGCTCAGTTTTTACCACAGAAGATATCAGCTCACTTCCAGTTCCAGTTACTAAAATTGAGGGCGATAAATCAGAACATTTAGGGCAGTTATTTGTATCTCCCGAAATGATAGCAAAGAAAATTAAGAAGATGAAAGATAATAAATCACCTGGAGATACCACCAAAACTGTTTAAGGAAATTGTTGAGCAAATTAGTACACCACTTGCAAAAGTGTTTAATTTGTCACTAGAAAAGGAACAGTTCCTTCAGAATGGAAAGAAGCAAACATTATGCCACTAATTTAAGAATGGATCGAGGAACAAGCCAACAAATTACAGACAAGTGAGTTTAACATCATTTGTATGTAAATTACTAGACACATTAATTATAGACCACATGGTGGAATTCCTTGTAAAACATAAATCAACAAATACATCTCAACATGGGTTCCTAAAAGCAAGGTCATGTCTAACCAATTTCTTATGGTTTTTGGAAGAAATTACAAAGTGGGTAGATGACGGGTCACCAGAAGATGTTGTCTACTTAGATTTTCAGAAAGCTTTCGATAAAGTGCCACATCAAAGATTGTTACTTAAACTAAAAACCTATGGCATAGGTAATGATGTAATCAACTGGATAGAAAAGTGGCTTACACACAGAAGACAGAGATTAATAGTAGATGGTGAGATTTCAAACTGGAAATCTGTTTTGAGCGGGGTACCACAGGGATCAGTATTAGGCTTTATACTGTTTTTAATATATATAAATGATTTGGAAGATGACCTATCTAGCAAAGTACTGAACTCAGAAAAATGGCAAATGTTATTAAATTTTGGGAAATGTAAATGCATACACATAGGGCATGGAAACATGGATGAAGAATATAAAATGGGGGATGCTGTACTAGGTAGAACCACACAAGAAAAGGACTTGCAAGTAACATTTAGAGCTGACATGGAAGTGTCAGAGCAATGTGGGATTGCTACTTCGAAAGCCAATCAAAATCTAGGTCTAATTAGGAGAACTATCACATATAAGGAGAAACAGCTAATTGTACCGCTGTACATAGCAATAGTTAGACCACATTTGGAATGTTGTATACAAGCATGTAGGCCTTATTATAAGGACATAGACAAGCTAGAAAGAATACAATGAAGAGCAACTAAAATGATTCCAGAATTGAGAGACTTTGGTTATGAAAGCCACTTATTACAATGTGGTTTGACAAATCTAGAGACCAGGAGACTAAGAGGGGACCAAATAGAAGTGTTTAAAACAGTGAACGATTATGAGGATGTTGATAGGAATATGTTCTTCAAACTTAAAGAAGAACCAGAGGACACAAAGCGGCATTAGTTAAGGAACAGTGTAGGTTGGACATGAGAAAGTACACTTTCTCATAGAGGGTGATAAATGAATGGAACAAACTGCCAAATGATTGTGTTAATGCTAGTAGTGTGAATATGTTTAAAAATAGAATTGACAGATATCTGATAAGGGTGGGCTATACATACATGTAGATGATAAAATTGTTGGACTCTCGATAAGCCAATGGCTGCCTTGTCCACTTGCTATCTGGAACAGTCTTGTTCAAGCTTGTTAAACCCTTTGCTTTATTCACTTTTGTTTTATTGTCATTGTTTTGGACTACCTTTCGTCACTTATTTTACTTCTGACTCGCTGTCGACGTCACGTACCGCACCAATCCCAGTTTAGTTGTGAACTGCTGTAAAGGGAGCACTACATTAAGCACCACCAACCACATATATGTTGTGTAACATTATCAAGCAAACACAAAAGTCAAAATGTAGCTCAGTTAAAGAGCAGAAATAATTCAGTAGACCTGCAGATGTCATAGACGTCACATAGTCATGTGACTATATATAGTCCACATAGACATATTAATAGCTACGGGCACAGTGACTACACCCTGACACATCAGAGTGTAGTCACTGTCTCACGTTTTCATCTCAGTCTGACAGTCGCACTAGCATGCAGTGTTGCCAGTGACTAGGCTTTTTGACCTAAGGCTAAGCTAAGTTTTATAGTTTAAACACCCAATATATTGTCTGTTTCTTTTCTAAAATGTAGTGGGTATAAAGGTCTAAATAGGCATATGAATAAGGCATGATATATAGGTGCCAACTGGTAGGATAAGTGCACAATTGTAAGACTGATAACAGAAATTCTAACAGACATATTTGACTATATTCGCCCACTGGTTTGCAACGCATTTTCAAAAGAAGCTGTTCATGCAAACTGGGATACATTGACTGATTAGTTGGAGTTATAAAATATTTGTAAGAGTCGCTCTTTCAACATGTTTTGAACTGATGATCTGTTATTTCCCATTTCACATACACTGGCTGCACCATGTCACATAGTAAAAAAGCCGTTTTAAAAAATGCATAAAACCGTAAGGAATGTCTTCTACACCTGTAAGATTGTAAAATTTCAGAAAATACATATGGTTTACAGGTAAATGATAAAGAGTTGGCACCTATGAGATATAAGCAGAGACCAACCACAATAAGATATTTATGAGTGATACGTTTACCCATTGATCACTATGTTCTGTGTGTAGTAAACTGTTTCATTTTACTTTTCATGTCACTGTCATAGCAATGTATCATAGACATTAGATGCTAGAACACCCCAGAGAGTCAGAGACTACATCTAGAGCTTTTTTATTTTTGTAGTGTAGCAGTGCAGTGCAACTGCTCCACATGTTGAGGTGAACTCAGGCACACTTATTTGTGACACCCAAGTTAAATTTAAAATTTCTCTTTTAAAATAATCCAAATATAAACCTGGAATTCAGACACATACAATTACTTGATATAACTGCTGTTTATTATGTTTTAGCTACTGCTATTACTGTCTATTATACATTCTGTTATGAAGAAAACTGCGAAAGAAAATCTTAGTTTTTTGTTTTTGGAATCAGGGTTGGAAAAAATCATGATTTTTTTTAAATAAAAAAATAGGATTTGTTTTATTTAAATCGGATTTTTTTTATTTATTTGATTTTTTTTAAATCTGGTATACACAGTGTCATAAAATATTTTACTAACATGCTATCTGGTGTCAATACAGCTACACAAGTGTGCGCACTTTGTGCTTTTGTATTAAAAAACACACAAAACTTTGTTGATCTCGATGCTTGTAAACAATTATTTGTGTTAAATTCATATAAATCAGCGATTAAAAAAACCGGAAGTGAAAAAAATTAAAAATCAATGATTTGTTTTTTTTTGAGTGATTTAAATCAAACAACCCTGTTTGGAATATAAAAGGAAACTAGGTCACATACACATTGTAGATGATTTGTGCATGCTCAGTCAGTGAAGTATTCAAGAACAATATATACATGTTTGTCACTGACTTTATTATGATATTCATACAGAACTGACACGTAATTGTTTTTTAGAAAATATGGCCTGAATATTCGGTGCAAACATGTAGTTTAAAAAGGTATGTTGATCTTTAATTTGTTTGAAATAGGTTTGCAAAATTACAATAATGATATTTAATATTAAATATCAAGTTGATTTAATCCTCATTTTCTGTTCACAGTTGGTACGAGGCAGTGTGCAAGATACGCATCATCTGCATTGAGAGCATTTTCATGATCCACTTCAGTTCATGTACATGGTCATCATTTCACAAAACAATAATACCGCATTTATATAGTGTTTATTCCCACTTCAAGCACAGTACTTCATATAAAATTATATAAAATATTATTATACAAAAATAAATAAAAGTGTTATATAAGTTGTAGCATAAAAAAAATAGATTATTGTCTTCATGTTGGGTTGGGTTGTGTTCATACCAAATCAGGGCTGGGGTAATTAAAAAAATTAACTGGAATTATTCAGTTCAATAGCTAGATTTGAATTGAAAGAGTTTCACCAAGTGGAATTTGAATTAGAATTGAAAGAAAATTAATTGAACCTCATTTTCTTGTGCTGGTGCAATCTGGTTCTATTTCTAAAGTGGTCCTCAATCCAACCCTAGAATTGTATATGAACTCAAAGGCTTTGTAGCAGCTAAACATACGTGTACACCATTTGAAGATATGAGGTGAGAACATTTGTCCAAATTTGAACAGAGGGTCTGCCATGTAGCAATTAGAAAAAAGAACATGGAAGTTCTGCTCAAATCAAATTATGGTGGGGTGTGATGAGCTTACATTGAATTCAATACAGGTTGCAGATCCTGCTCTAAGATAATATTTGTTGTCTGCCTGCACACATCTGAAACCAGTCCTTTGTGTGTGTTAGAAATGTGTGAAGCCATAGCCACCCCAATGGGGTATCTAAACAATTAGTAATTGGCTTGCTACTCCTGCATTGTTTCATTGAGCAGGTATTTCGAAACAATAAAATGATCAGCCTACTGGTCTTTTCATGTTGTTTGAATAACGGCTCAGCCATTGTCTGTACATTGTTTACAATTACTAGCAGTTGGGATAACATGCAAACAAACCTGATATTTTGTAAGTTTGTAGCAACAGATGTAATGGAAAAGTAATAGACTATTATCAATTACTTCAGGATCTATTACTATTACTTTTGAAAAAAGTTACTGTTACAGAAAAAAAACGTCTATTACAATTACATATTACTATTATCCCATGCCTTTGCTTTGAAAAAACTCCCATAGAATTAATTGGGAATTGGATTTGAATTGAAAGATTTGAGCTGGAATTTGAAAAGAATGAATTGAAAAAAATCAATTGAATTGGAATTGACCCTAGCCCTATACCAAATATTGTTGCAAGTGGTACACCATACTGGAGTTCTTCAGTCAAAATCATGCCACTGTTGGGCCTTCTACTGGCTTGGGTGTCTTTCCCATGTCACTGTTCATTTGTCTTCCCATCATGTTCACTTACATTTCGTAATTCATCCAAGGTAACTTATTTAAAAAACATGACCAGTTGACTGTATTGTCATATAAAAGCACCTGTTTGTAATACAACATATGTTAATTTTAATTAATTTACTTGTTAATGCTTAAACTTTTAGATCACTAATCCTAATCTAAATAGCAACTGTTGAGAAGCTGTTTTATGTTTTCAGTTGTTCCAAGATGGCGCCACTGTCTGAAGATACCCACCTGGAAGAAGCGATCAGAACGACTTTGTCACAGTTGTGCAAAGTTGGAGTCACCTACAACACAGAACTCAGCATAGATGGCACAATTGGCGTGACAGTTGACAAGAAAAATGTCATCATGATTCACTTCAGCGAGAAGCACAAAGCAGGCCGTCCCAATGGGGCACTTCCAGAGAGCAGCGCGGCTTCAGCGGACACCAGCTCCGGACTTCAGCCATCTCAGTCGCAGCAGGAGTACAGTCAAGCTGATCTGAGACTCCTCGGAGCTGAAGCCTTGTACTCACTACAAGAATACCTCAACAAGCCTCCCACAGGTGGCATCGGGAGCAGTACTGCAGACTCATGCAAGTCACAGAAAGACCGTCTTCCTTACAACGGTGACACACCAAGCAAAATGCTGCAGTTCAATGAGTCGATCCCCATTGATGTTGACTCGGATTCTGCCTCTCTGTCCAGTCTGCATTTCGACACAGACTACGGCGACGCACGGAATGTGCTAGACAGCAAAGAGAAGGACTTCTGTGAGAAAAAGAACATCATCGTTATCGACGATAGGAATCAGTTTCTTGATTCGAGTAACCTCGATCACATGAGTGGCACCGTATCACTGCAGTCTGATCTACAAACTGGCTATCCTGCTCAGACTCTGGCTATCTCTCGCACCAGCTTATCTGACAGTGTCACCACTGACAGCATGACAGCTGGACTGTATGGCAAACCAAAAGACAACGGTGTGGCCGGATTAGACATGTTGTCACTGCCACACGACCTGCGCACTATGAAGGCCATCCCAGGCACCAGCAGTACGGCTGGCAGTCCACATAGCAGTGACATAGCCGACCGGATGGTGTCGCATTACTGGCTCACCCCAGATAAGGCAAAGTTGACATGCGAGGTGTGTGGCAAAGTTCTGACGAATGCCGCCGCAGTCGAAGTGTACCTGGTAAGCACGCATGGAGTTACAGAAACGGCTACACTCGGCAAAATACCACACTTCCCATGCCCTGACTGCGACAAGAAGTTCCGCTTCAAGTGTCTGCTTGACAAACATATGCGCCAACATGACTACGCACGGCCGTACAAGTGTAAGATCTGTCACAACATGTACCGCTACAACGAGAGTCTCAAGATCCACTCTAAGGTGCACGCAAATAGCTTTGAATGTGATGTCTGTAAGAAAGGTTACACCAACAAGAACCTCTTTCAGAAACACATTGTCTACATGCATGAGATCCGGCGACCAGCTAAAAACTGAATCTTCTGCCAATGGTGTTCGTTGTTATGCAGACTTAGGCTTAGTCACATAGCAATTGCAGCATGGCTGGATGCTGCAATTATAGGAGCAAACTGTAACACACTCTGAGCTATGAATGTTGGAGCGGTGCTGTATAAATTGAACGCTTTGCTTTTCCCATCATCATAAACAAAAGTAAAAGACAGCTTACACAGCAGACAAGTTTGATTGCTGATCTAGTGTATACTTACTTATGTCAAAAGACTATTAAAAGTATAAATTTGAATCGATAGGTATTGGTTAGTCTCAGTGTAGTTATGAACACCATAGGTTCACATGAAATTATATAATTTTGTAGAAAGGTGACTTCATATAAAAAATATGCTTAAATAAGATGGTTTGTCTGTGGCTACATTTTAGGGCTCCCTTTGTCTGCTTAGTTGTGAAGTTTGTTCTACAGTTGCAGTGCATAATTTATGCACCGATATTTCAAATTAACATAACATTCATAACTGCATAAAGGAAGAGGCCGCTACACCAATAATAACCAGGCACTGCATCCCAGGATAAAACATAGAACAACTTCCAACATTACACAGTGAATAATATGTTGGTGTACGAAGACTAGCATGTGGGACGCAGTAGCTAGTGTTGGTACCAGCTAGTGGGAGTGCCAGGTAGTGGAGGTGCCAGCTAGTTTGGGTACCAGGTAGTGGGGGTGCCAGTTAGAAGGGGTGCCGGCTAGTGGGTGTGCCAGGTAGTGGGGTGCCAGCTAGTAGGGGTACCAGCTAGTGGGTGTGCCAGCTAGTTTGGGTACCAGGTAGTGGGGGTGCCAGCTAGTGGGGGTGGCGGCTAGTGGGTGTGCTAGCTAGTTTGGGTATCAGGTAGTGGGGGTGCCGGCTAGTGGGGCACGGTAGCTTAGCAGTAGAGTGGACTCAATCAAGAGGACCGAGGTTTGAATCCACCTGCTGCCTTTAGTCGCCCCACAGATCATTCCGCTGTATAAATGAGTGCCTGGCAGTGATGGAATTATAAGAAAGAACAGCTGTAATTGCAGCGTGGCTCATAATTGCAGAAATGGTGTTTGCACGAACAGCTCTGAGCAACAAATGTTGCATGGGCGCAGTATAAATTGAACGCTTTGCTTTATGTAAACACGTGTGAGAGTATAACATTTTCTGTAAGATAATTAGCAAAAAATTAAGAATATACAATCATTGGTCAATCTTAATTATACTGTTTCAGTCTCGTCACCAAGGAATGCAGTAAAGAGATGTCCATCAGTCACGCTAAACTCGTGATCTGTTGAAATTACCTTCTGACTTGATCAGAATGGATATAGAAAATCACTGTTCTGACAATTTATAGAAGTTAGTAAAAGTAAACACACATATCGTGCCTTAAGTTTGTAGGCAATTAATATACACTATATTTAAATAATGCACCACCTGTCAATCCTTTAGGCCATCCAGCATCCAACACCCATTGGGTCGTTGATCGTGTAGTTGGATGTCAGATAGAGGCCGGGTAGGCCATGTGGGCCGCCCTGCATAATTGTTGACTCCTGGTCAATACGATGCCTAAGAGGGCTAGCTTATAATGAAATATTAACTGTGATTGTAGAATTCAGCTTCCTTTAGAAACCCTTTGATTGACATCACAACCAGTCTGTAATAACTTGACAAAAAAGGCATTTTATGGTTATAATTTATGTCGTTGCATCAGTTCAACAAGGTTGTAAGTGGTAACTGACATTTCTTCCAAATTTGGATTCTTGTCATTCTGAAGTCCTATAGCAGATTTAGTCAGTGCAAAAATGCTGTATCTGCTTGTGCTATGACACCAAAGTTATAACACTGATTTCTAGCAGTTAGCTGACTTGGCATAGGTACACAAATAATCAGCATTGCTACAAAGTCAGTATTTCTGATGAAAATTATAAATGTTTGAGAAAACTAAATTAACTAAATAATTTTTTTTTACATTTTAGCAGCCGATTAGTAATGGCGTGTAGGAAATTATCCTAATGTTTGCAACATGTTTTTTAAATAATTGCATTTGTTTCCTGTCTGCAAACAAATCCAATATTTAATTACTCTATTTACAATTTTTTTATTCATTCAGAAAAAAATATGTGCAATCTTTAAAAAAGTAGATGTATCTAAAAAGAACATAACATGAAAGTTATGAAGATAATTACTTGAGTTTCCGAGTGTCAAATAATGGCATTTTACAATTATATGCAGTTACTTGAATCTAGCAAGTATGATTAACATGACAAACAGGTACTAATTATGCATAGCCAGGGAAAATAAGTTATAAAATCATGTCAACCCTGTCTAATTGATTAGTATTATTATTAGTAGATTATTGACCATGAACTAGCTTAGTTTTTGTATTCATATAATTTACTATAAACACAATTGTAAATATATAATACATACATGGCATGTAGTGGATACAAAATATGTGAGCTATTTTCATTGAATTGAATATTTAAAGCATTTATACCTGTCATTCATCATTCAACAGCAGACACAGAAGTTTAAACGGGTCCAATGATGGCACGTCTTAATTACTATTTTCTGTTATGAAAGATTTCTTTTCTGATGTAGAAATCAACAAGATCATTCATAGTCATTGCGGTGCCTGTTGTTAAATCAATTTCTGATTTCTCAGATCTGCAGCTTTTGCCCATGGAAGATGTCCGTACTTTGGCTTTCGTACCTTCTGATTTGACTGCTGTTGGAGCAGAGGCCAAACTTCCACTGTCTACAATAGCTGAACTGTTTGTGTTGTTGGCCTCTTTTCGTTCATTTCTTACCACTGGCTTCAATTGTGTCACTTTGCCTACCACGTTGGGTGCGGATGCCTGTACGCTCTCTGTAAGATTATACCTCACGCTGGGCATGCTTGGAGTTTTGTGTGCAGAGTTGTTGGGAGGTGGAGAACTGCACTGCTTAGTTGACATTTCCACCGTCTCCAACTTGATTCTCTTGGCAGCTGATGCAAAGCCGGTGTCCTCTTGACAGGACGACCGAGGCGACGTGTTTGTCGTCCCCTTGGTCACATTCTTCCTCATGAGTTGCTGAAGTAACTGTGCTGTGTTGCCATCAATGTGGCTTGTGTGGGCTGTACGAGTGTCACTGGTGCTATCGCCATCTGTAGCAGAACTTACACACACACGTTCCGAGTTGGCGATATTTGGGGAAACACAGCGCAAACAGTCTGGCACAACCTGCATGACACGCTCAGACCCAGTGCACAGGTCAAGTGCTGCGTCACCAGAGGATGCTGGCAATGGCTCCCTGTTGGCAGTGTATACCTTACTGGCGCTCCCCCACACGGCTGAGATCGTCAATGCATTTTCTGACACCGCCACATCTTTCGGCTTGTTGCCTGTTGTCAGCAGACTCAGAAGTGAACTGTTCTCCGGAGTCAGTAATCTATTGTTCTTGGTTGTTACTGGCAACCCCACATGAACAGTGCCAGTTTGATTCCGTGACTGGGCAGTCTGTTTGTGTTTCTCCACGGATGGCTCAATCACAATCGTGTTATTTGTTATTACGTTGCAAGAATTTGATTGCTTACCCATACAAACATGCTGACTGGCACAGGCAGCAGATCTCTTTTCTGAAGTATGCTCACCTAAATGCTTTGCACTATAAGCCGTATCAGGCAGTAGTTCGTCCAACACTTGCACTATGCACACATGGCTGTTGTCGACGGTGATTCCAACAGTTCCTGCCACAGTGAGATTTGTTTTAAAGCCGCTGAAGTATTTTCTACATGTGTTGCTCAGTGCTTCTGTTATCAGTTGCTGCAGGTGAGGATCTTGCCCTGTCAGTGCTGCCATCTTGCCAGTTTGTTATAATTCAGCAATACCTGTGGATCAAATATACTCATCATCAAAATAAATGATTACATATACAAGTAAATAAATATGACATACATTTTGAAGATCAAAATCATTGGCTCACATTTCAAAGATATGAAATACTGAGCAAACAACACAAGAAGCTTTGTGGCTCTGCCTCTAGACATGTCAGAAACTTAACGATCAGTAAAGTAATCAGTATAAACATCTACAGACTACATTTATAAAAAATATCCCCAGATTACTGGGTTGTTTGAAGTCACGAAGACCACGCCCATGCCATGGTATTGGGCAACGTCCTCAACACGGTTGAAAATGTTATGTAATGACTCGACTTGTCTGTGATGTCTAATGAAGCCATACTGAATATCTCTTTTCTATATTTGTCACGAAATGAATACGCACCAATACTGATGACGTCGTAACCAGAGGCAGAGAAGCCGACTTGTTTCTGGACCATCGCCCTCACTGAACAGCATGCGCAACGTCTACATCCCATAGATTACAAAAATGTGGAAATGCTGCGATTCACACACCCTGAACATCAACCAGCGTGCTACAACGATTGTGACTCAAATGAGTAGTGTCCGTAGTTATACGATCGTGTTTTCATTATTTCTACCGACCTTGAACTTGGCTGTTGCATAATGAAATAATTGTCGCAGGAAATTGTGGACCGGTCAAAACTGATCAATATTACTTCAAGAAATATACGATACAACTTTGTAAGAAATTCACACCTATTTATAAGATGCTAAAATATTAAATACAAATTCCCTATTTTACTGATGTAAAAAGTTGGCTACACAAAATTAATCATGGCGCCTCTGGTGGATAATATAACACTACATTATGTCCCAACTCCCGACCAGTGGCGCCACTCACCACTTAACTGGCATTTTGTACTTTGTTTGCAGACGGAACGTGTATCCACGACAATGATCCACAACAACACGTGCCATATCATATAATAGTCCACATATATTGAACTAAGAATCAAATCGGTAAAGAAAACATCGCACCAAAAATAACGTTTATTGACATTTAAAAAAAATTACAGCGCAAGCATCATGCAGAACGCAAAAATCGGTCGATCTGACGTTAGAACGCGATCGAGCACGTGTTGGCATATCTATACTAAAAATAGTTTGTACGTAGTTGTGTCTCTCTGCATGTCTGTGTGTTCCTTCATATATCCGTCGGTTTCGCATGTAGGGAGCTGAACTTTTTAAGGCGTGCCCGGGGCCCATGGGATGGTTCGTTAAAAAAATGATACGATTGTTCCGAGTAATCTATGTTAAATGTCCACGTAAGTTCCTTCGTATGATACGGACGCTTCATGAAACCGGCAGTTGTGCATTATTTTTGGTGGCTCTTTTTCTCCCGTGCGACGCCTGACAACTTGCCTAGCATAGCCATAAATACGCGACTGTCTCAGCGCACGGCTAAACATTTGCGGGATTTATTTAAGGTGTAATATTGTTGATCTTAGCTAAATTAGGTCTATGTCAGCCACTCCTGGATATAAAAACTATATATGAAAACTTTAGGTGTTATTTTCAGGGATAGTTTTACTATTGCAATAGTACTATCGCGATACCTGTAGACTATAACTATTGCAATAATATCGCGATATGTCTGTATAACTATTGCAATAGTATCGTGATAGCTGTATAAGTATTGCAATAATATCGCGATAGTTGTGTAACTATTGCAATACCATTGCGATAATTTAAAAATTATCGCCAAAGTATTGCGATAGTATCACGGAGTAGCAAACAGCCCGGAAAACAGTCCCAAACCGTAATTTATATGTGGCGACACACACGCACACACGCACACACGCACACACAACACCCGTGCACCGCACGCACACGCGCGCGCACACAGTTGAACAACAGTTATTAAAACACATCTGATATAAACATAGTTTCTAATATCTAGTTGTTTCCAGCACCCGGAAACGTTGTATCAACTGACCATAATCTTTATAATTATATTGTGGTTAGAATGTTATGGTCTTTTGAGGTATCATTTAACCAGTCAACCTTTTCAGAACTTTATCGCCAAGCACCACATGTACCGTGTCCGGTTTGCGTCTTGAATTCAATGCTAATTGCTACATTTAATTGTTTGGGTTTGTAATATGAGTACACAACGTCAATTAGTTATTTCATACTGTTCGTCTTTCTATGGTGTTTGTATTTCTATGATGCGTTTTAATTTACATGGCGCAAAGGTATCGGGAAACGTTTTAATCTATCAGTTTGCACCAGGGCGTTTTTTATTGAATTTTCACTGGGGGGGGCAATGTCCTAAAAGTGGACTCCAAATGGTTAAAAAGGGCAACTTACGCATTATTTACATAACCCTTAGGAATGTATGAAAGCTTTATATATATATATATATATATATATATATATATATATATATATATATATATATATATATATATATATATATATATATATATATATATATATATATATATATATATATATATATATCAGTATCTTTTATCCATATGGTTGCACACTGACGACTGCATCTCGGTATAAAATTAATGTTACACATATATCCCAGAAACATTTTTTATTACAAACTCATGCAGTAGTTAGAGAACAAGTCTCTAGCAACTTGCAAGTCAGTACGTTTGACAGTCGTCTCAATTTTACTAGACGAGCCTCGTTTCGCGGGTGAATTTCCTAACGAATTCACGCTGCCCATAGATGTCCAAATCTGGAGCCCCCATCTTCTGGTCTTCTCCAGGAATTTGACGACAGCGGGTCGAGGGTCAAAATAGGCGGTGCCCACAACATTCAGTGCCACAATGAGGCGGGCGTTTCTCGTGTCCTCACCCATGCTGGTGCGGTGATTGTCGACAACGAGGTTGTGGTGGCTCACGATCCTTTCGGTCTGCATAGAGTGTGGACTCATGCAAGCCAGAGATGCCAACACCTTCTGCACTGAACCTGTGGTGACTGGCAGAAGTTGCTGCAATCTGACAGTCATCTTACAACCGAGATCACAGCCATCAGGTAGGAACGGCACATTCATCATGTTCTCACATTGCTCGGCTGCCCCGTCCGCAAAGTCAGAAGCTTCGTCTAGAAAAAGACGCCTGAAGACTCGCACGCCATGTTCAACGAATGATCCTAAGTTGCGTGATATCACCAACCCCTTCATGTCTTGATGACGTCTTCCTGCTCCGGGTGGATGCGTTCAGACAAGTATTCGTGGGATGCTTGCACGACCTCCAGCCTGATTGCTCGTGCATTATGGCGGTTCGTCCAAACGAACTGGTGGTTGAATTTTCGCTGTGTTAGGTCCTCACTGGTGCTATCGGTTGAGCAACTCTCTTTCTCCTCTCTTCTTCCCGGGAATGGTCCATCCCTCATCAATCTCAACTTCTTGACGGCAGCGCCAGTCACAGTGAGAAGATCGCTGATGAACAAATCACTCCTTTGCAACTTCTTCTGGAGTGTTTCAAATATCTCCAGGATGTCGCCCATCAGTGAGGTGATCGACTTCTGTCGGTGGTTCCAGATTCTCAGAAACCCTTTACTCCTTTCTATCGCTGGTACTTTCTGGTGCCTGCATCTGTTCCCACACACTACTGCAGGCTGGTAGGTTATTCAGCACAGCATCCGCCAGCTGCAGCTCGTGCTGGGCAAACCTGACATCGTGGTGCCAGGGGAACTGTTTAACATTCCCGGCTTGCGCTGATAATATCTTCATCCTTCTCGGCGTACGGAAGAATCGTACGAGCCTCAGTAGATTAGACTTCCAGATGCCCAGTCCGACCGGTGAGCAGCACACCAGAAAGTTGCCAGACCTCTTTGCACTTGATCAGCAAGCAAACGCCATAACCCACCATGTCTGCCAGTGTTTGCCGATTCCCCGTGACTGGTGACACCGACGAGCTTCGTGTCTTTACCTCCGGTCAGATCCAAAGTTTTGTTCACCGCTTCCAGCAGTCCAAGGGCACCGTTCTTCTCTGGCGAATGCATGACGACGAACACACTCGTTACGCTACTATCACTATTAGCCATCCGTCCACTTACAAACTTGTGGTCCAACATTTGCCTGTCACAGCTGCCATCAATCTGCACACGTGCATCGGTTGAACATTTGAGACAGACGCACCTTTCTCTAGTTCGTATATGACATCCAGCATCTGCTTGTAGTAGTTCGGATCCCTGTAGTGTAGATCGCTTGACGCGGGCGTGAATGGAACAAATTCCACATCTGCGCCATATTGTCGCATAGTGGCCAACAGATGGTCCGACACCACACAAGCCAGAGATCGAATTGGCCACGATCGGGCGGAGACCGTTTCGATTAGACAGTCGTTGTATACGTCGACGCCCATTCGCAGAAGTATCGCAAAAACAGTCTTATTGTAAGCAGTGAGTGCGCGTAGCCATGGATGCGACGTTGTGCACTCTTCCCAGGTTTCGTCCATCTTCTTCTTGCTTGTAGCTGCCATGTGCGGTTCAGAGGTCATATGGTTATTGATCCTTTCCAGCTTATCACTACAGTCCGTCCTGACGCCTCTTGCGATTGGCATAGTGTCATTTTTAGAACTTTTCTTTGCCATCTCTTCATACTTCTGACATGTTGTGCATAGAATGTGAGCCCTTGTTCGGCCACATTTCTTTGCCGAATATGAGCGACGCTCGGGGAATTTGTTGACAACATCTGCAATAGTTAAAGGAATTCCTGTGTACGTCGGTGTGCGGGAACTTGACGATCTCTGGTGTGAAGTTGCTTTGTCGGTTTCCAAGTGTCTGGGTAAGGTGGTGATCTTTGTCGCCAGGAGTGTGGTCAGGTGTGATGGCAGTGGATGTATCATGGCTGCTTGATGAACTGGTTATCGGGCGAGAACACGACGAAGGCAGTACCTCTATGACTGGTGGTACACTTTATCTTTGGGAGTGTCATCAGATGTGATGGCAGCAGACGGATCATAGTTCCCTGGCGGCATAGTGGGTATGTCTGGCAATGAGTCATTGAGGTTGCGTCGAAAAATTGTGTCTTGGAGTTGACATATTGCGGCAGATTTCTGTAGCTCTTCTTGTCTTCGTTTTGCATTTCTGTCTCTCTTAGGCATGACTGGCAGGATATCGACCTAGACAAATTAAATGGTTAAATGTAATAACTAACTCAGGAAAAGCATGTCTATTTAAAACACTTGTATAGTGGAATTACAATCCGAGCGGCGACATGCTCTAGACTCTAGACATAAATATACTGAAGATATAGGCTTAAGGCAGAAAAGAGAGTAATACAAAACATGTATACCATGTCTATCAATGAAATGGTTGGCTAAGTACATAACAAATAAACATATAGAAAATACGTACTTCCAAAACTGACATGTGCAAATGTTGATTACATTTTATGTTAATATGTGCACCACCAACTTTTGAGTAACAATTTTCCAAAGTTGATGTCCCTGCTGACCGCCAACTTTCCATCTCACATGTAGAACACTATCAACTACTCATACATTTTAAAGTTTATTTGTTTAGTATGTATACAATATGCTTATTTGAGTTACCATGCTTAAAATTTCGATTTCTCAAAGATGTGGAGAATGAATTGGCTAGGATACTGCCTCAATCAAAATCTACCTTGACATGTTTATGGCTGTTATGATGTTTATATCATCTTACCTACAAGAGGGATCATATTTGTTAAACGTTTCCAATTGCTTTCGTTGGACACTACACACACTTTGCCAGGTTTATTTATTATTTGAAAAAAAACCAGCCGACTGACAGGTTGTTGATACATCGTTAATCCCCGCCCGCTCACTCTCGACCAGTGGTAATAGCGAATGGGCGTGTTTTTGTCTCGCCTGTGCTATACCGGGTACGTTTCGCAATTTCGCGGCCAGGACACCGGTTTATGTTAACAGCTAATTCAACATCACTGTAAAGAACTGGATTGCACGCGGCTCAATCGTGTAAAATGTGATGGCACGTCTTGTTGAATTATACACAATTGAAACAAACAGTAACATGCAAGTACACATATTTACATATACATAATCATTAGCTATTCTAGAACCGGAACACTGACGTCATAAGTAAACATTTCTATGGCTATGCCAAAGCACGTTTTAAGTTCTTCGCATGCACTGTATGAAGAAGCCATTCGGCAATACGTCACTGTTATTGCTATGATGCTATTACATTCCCATATCAATAAATTGGTCTTTTGTAGACATATTGCCCTTCTTTAACTTTGGAACTTTTTTGATTTTGCCACCAATGAAAATTAACTAAAACACACTAACAAAAAGAATACAAATTAAGACCTACACTAATACAAGGGGCTGGTTAAGGAGAATGGGGGCACGCATTGGGTGGCAAGTTGGTTAGACTGGGGGGGGGGGCAAATGAAAAGGCTGGAGGGGCATTGCCCCCCCACTTTGTATGTTAAAAAACGCCCTGGTTTGCACTCACTGTAATTTTTCCTTTACTTGCCTTTTAATTTACCTGGCGCAAAGGTGTCAGGAAACGTTTTAATCTACCAGTTTGCACTCACTGTTGTTATATGGTACTACTACTACTTTTCGCAGAATGTCTCCCGATTAAAATTCAGATCATGAATCGAATGGCGTGCTTTATATAGAGTTGTTTAAAATGTAACAACAGTTTGGATAGGCTCCCTTGAGAGTGCAGTCTAGCCCTTCGGGGTATTGGGTCATATATGTCTAAAAGTTTCAGTTACACCTTGTCTCAGTTCATACTTGATGCCACGACTTTATGTAATATGAACCCTAGCTACTTTTATTATATCATTCAGAACCACTATCAGAAGGGGCTAGATGAGAAACTATTAAACACAGTTTCCCTGGCAAAGGATGTGCTGAATAATATAGAGAATGCATGTAGCACTTATTTTAGTCAAAGACGTGTTAGTCTCTTTGTACGCAAAGATACTTCAATTGTAATTGAATTGTACACATTGTCGTACGAATAAATATATATGTTTACTATTGCTACACTACCGTGTCTCTAGAGTTTATAATAATGGCGATACAGAGTTAAGCCGATTACGTGTTGTTTTAGTCAATTGTAGCATACACGTTTGGAAGAGGCCTATACCTACAGGTGTAAATGAAACAAAATCTGTGCGTTTTGCCGAAACGCTAGACTCAAAAGTAATTGTACCTCGTCTACTGTAAATTTTACATTTGAAGTTATACTTGTGTGGCGAATACAAGAAAATACATAGGACTACTTTATAATGATTTTTTATATTTTCAACAAACCGTATTAAAACGGGACACAGCCCAAGGCCGTATTCCTCCCAAAAATCCATATTGTATACGAAATCGTGCGATGTCGCATGTCTGAAGTTTGGGTTGATTACATTACGCCCTAACTCGATTAAAACCAGATTGTTGGTGTCCCAAATTACACCATTTCAAGTGTTTTGTCTAAAAAAACTTCAAATTGGTAGGAAGGGGGTTACCCCCGAGGCGTTTCACGCCCCGTTTCGCGCCTTTGGCACTTTATACATTACCTTGGACCCCCTCCCGTTTTCTAAACCCTGGATCACCCCCTGATATATACTTAATGCTAATTACGCGTTCTCTATTGACCGTGCCAATGTGTGACGGTATGGCACGGTACTGCTGGATGTAATGGTTACTGAAGAATACATTTAGTCATGTACACGTCGTTAAAACGACCTTCGCTGACACCTAGTTTTATTATGCGTGGTCCTTTAATTGGTCATATTTTAAATATGCACATAGCTCGAACCGCTGATTATTAACACACGGCTTGGATTAAATTAGGACTCGTAACACGGGTGTCTACAATCAACCTTATATTTAAACGTTTATGGTAACCCACAATGCCCACCAGGTGGCGTGCCATAGAAAAGTTCCGAAACTTCCTGGTTTTAGTTTTCTTCGTGACAGTATCGATTAAGGTATTTAGCGCAATGGTTTTTGTCTTAATATAAATTTATGTAGTGCTGCATACCCTATTGTAACAGTCAATACTAGGTAAGTGGTAAATGTTGTTTTTGTTACTTGTGTTCAACATGTATTCGTTGCCGAATAATCTTGTTAGTAATGTTACTCGTATTGTTTGATTACTCGTGTTGAACTTCAAGCAGTAGATCGTGACCTCGCCCTAAGTTTCGTAGTTTCAAAAGTTTAAGTAAAACTGATGTATGCAGCCGTCGACACATGTCATAGTAACATAGTGGGAAGGAATCACCAGTGGGAAGACGAACAGTGATACGGGGATTGTATGTGGGATATTATTTTAAAAGGGTTCGAGAAATAAGTCAGAAAATTACAGACCAGTGAGTTTAACGTCAGTGATTTGTAAATTATTAGAAAGGTTAATTAAAGACCATATGGTGGACTTCCTCGTTAAGCATAAATTATTAAATTCATCTCAACATAGATTCCTTAAAGCGAGGTCATGCTTAACAAATATGTTATGTTTTTGGAAGAAATCACTAAGTGGATAGACGTGGGATCGCCAGCAGATATTATCTACTTAGATTTTCATAAAGCTTTTGACAAAGTGCCACATCAAAGATTACTACTTAAATTAAAAGCCCATGATATCGGGGATAGCATAACTGACTGGATAGAACAATGGCTGACTGACAGAAGACAGCGAGTTGTAGTGGATGGAGAAGTTTCAAATTGGAAATCGGTTTTGAGTGGAGTACCTCAAGGATCAGTATTAGGACCTATATTATTCTTAATATATATCAATGACTTGGACGACAGTATAACAAGTAACGTACTGAAATTTGCAGATGACACAAAACTGTTTAGAAAGGTTAATACTAATGGTGATAAACAACATTTACAAAACGATCTAGACAGATTAGTGAAATGGTCAGAGAAATAGCAAATGTTGTTCAATTTTGGCAAATGTAAATGCCTACATACAGGACATGGGAAAATGGATGTAAACTATAAAATGGGAGATACTGTTCTGGGTACTACTGTAAAAGAAAAGGACTTAGGAGTTACAATAAGCGCTGATATGAAAGTTTCAGAGCAGTGTGGTATTGCAGCTTCATAGGGTAATCAAATTCTTGGATTGATTAGAAGAAACATAACATACAAGGGAAAAAAGTTAATTATACCTCTTTATAAAGCAATAGTTAGACCTCATTTAGAATACTGTATACAAGCATGGAGACCATGGCAAATCTTGTTAAATCTTGTTAAATCTCAACTGCATGGGCCCGTCATTTAGTGATTTACTTGAGTCTTGAGTTGAGATATCATTTGAGTCTTGACTCAAGATGACTAAGTATAACAGTATATCAGTACATGGGTGTCGGGTGTTTCGGCCCATAACGGGTTCGGACCATGGGCCGAACCAACCATTTTCACAAACAGTGAAGTGTTTTTGCTCACATGAGCCGAATCAGTTATATATATATATATATATATATATATATATATATATATATATATACGGTGCCAGTGGCAGCGGGCTCCATGTGCCGAAACAACTGTTGTATTCTAACTGGAAAGTGGGGTCCGTGGACCTTATTAAGTTCGTTATTTTCTACCTTACTCTTTGCGGTATGCATGTTGCAACTGGGAAATGTTATATGCTAAATTATTAATGTTTTTGAATTTTGAAAAATGTACATAATTAAATTGTTTTTTATTGAACACAAACATATATACAGATGAAGATGCAAAAACAAGTTTAAAACCTGACATTAGGCAGTCAGTTAGCTTAATCATCAAATTAATTGGTAATCTTTTTAACACATAGAAAATACCAAATATACCTATATAAGTATAAACATGTAAAAAAATGTGACAATATTAGCCATTCGGTTGATAACCTTGAATTTAAAAGTCAATATTATTATCTAAAATATGTTAATAGATAATATTATCTGTAATAAATAAAACATATTACATGTAACATACTATGATATAACATATTCAATATTCGTCAGGGTTGGAGTCAAGTACAGTTGATCAAGTACTCACTGATGTACAAAGTACTTAAGTCCATCAAGTACTGACATATCAAGTACAAGTACTCAAATATAAATGGGCCTATTTTAATGGTTGTAATATTTTTTTATATTTTGCCATGTTTATTTTGTAACACAAATTTAAGTGACTTTTTGATATGAGCAAAACTGAGCATCACATTTTATTATCATTTGGTTGTGAAGATCAAGCAGAAAAGTTCACAAAAATTCTATAAATTTTAATAATTTTTATTGAAACCATATTTCATGTATACAATTGTTACATTATACATCATACATTATACATCATAATACTTGGCAATACTTGGTCAAGTCAAACGACTCCATTGTTCATTTCATATTTGACCTGTCATTGCACTTTATCATCATGACAGTGTCAAAGTTTTTGTCTGTGAGCCGACACCTGTCTGAGCGGAACACCTTCCCAGCAATGCTGAAAGTCCTTTCTACCGATGCTGATGATGCCATGACTGTCAGATACTTGATCGCCAGCTTGGCTAGGGTCGAATACATGTTTGAATGTCCCTTCCAGTATGTGAGAGGGTCACCCTCTTCGGCCATGGCTGCCTCACCAAGGTATTGATTCACCTCAGCCATGACTGATGCTGGTTGAACTGTAGCAGCTGGTCATAAAGCTGAACAGATTGCTCTGCTTCTTGGCTGGGCTGCATACACTCACTGCAGAGGCTTCTGGAGGAGTGCCTTCACAGACAGCTCTACTGTAACAGCTTCCCGTTTATTGGCATCCTGGCACAACTGGAGCTTGAAACGAGGGTCAAGACAAGCAGCAAGCCTGACAACCTCATTGTCCTCATACACTACCATGCGCTTGTCAAGTGATTTACTCAGGGCTGTGATGAAGCTGGTATTGTAGCGAGACTTCATGTTGGTTAGATGAATCCAAAGTCCAATGATGGTTGGGATGATGAAGCTAGCAGTGACTGTCTTGTCATGCTGTCCGATGTATGTTGCCTCCTCGAATGGCTCCAGGATCTTGAACATATCTTTGAGGATGTTATGATCATATGCAGTAATGGAGGGTGCATTAAGCTGTTCCAGCTTAGCTGCATGTACAGCAAGTACGGAGCGAATCATTTTCACTTGTGAATTCCATCTTGTTGCATTCGCTGTCTACAGCCTCTCTTACCCCCCTCTAGTAGATCAGTGGCGATTGTTGACTTGTGCATGTGGTTAACAACCTTGGAGACTGCCAAGAACACGGTTCAGCTGACCTGCCTCCTTGAACCCGTCACTTACAACGAGCTGGGTGGTATGGCAGAAGCATGGGCTGTGGTCTGCAGGGAACCGCTCATACTCCTCTGGTGCGACAGTGATGATCGAATCAATGTCATCTTCCTCATCGGAGTTGTCTGCTGTCGAGTCTACAGCAATGGTTTCGAACTCGGGCAGTGAGAAGCCCTTCACGATGTTTGACACATTGTCGGTCACAATGGTTGATATCTTTGATGCAATGTTGTATGACTGGATTATATCCTCATACTCTTGCACTATGTTGTCAGCAGTGTGCCGACCCCTGAACCATTTGCGTGCAAGCACTACATACTTCATGGTCCAGTCCATGATGAAATACCGAGGTGTGAGCGCATCTGTCGACTGGACCAGATGTCGAGTGTGACGCACACACTCTGTGCAAAGTTCAGCTGCTGGATAATCTCAGAGTGCACGCTGGCAGCCTTCTCCTGGAAAAGTGAGCTGACTAGGTGTTTGCGACTGGGCACCTGATAGCGTTGATCTAGGGCATGCACAAAACCCCTGAAGTATTGACTATCCAGTTTGGAGAACGGCACAAGATCACAAGCGATGTGTAAGACGAGGGCATGGGTTATATCCTTCTGTCGCGAATCAGTGGCACTGTATTTCTTGGCATCAATGATGAAGCCTAGGAGATTACGCTGATCTCCAGTAGGTGTAGGGTTGATGGAGGTCATGTTGAGGTGAACTACAGGGTGTTCCCTCTGTAAAAAAATGTATTTAAACATTATTAGTTTTAAATATAGAAACTGGTTTACAGTCATGTATATATATTCAGTTGAATTGGTACTTATAAATAAACATGTAAACATATCTGCATTTTTAGTGGTCAATTAAATACACTTTTCTTTGATGAAATGTTTATTTAAAATATTTATCTGAAGAAATTAAACTAGAGATAGCATAGCCTAACAATATACATTACAAACCTTCAAGTGCTTGATGAGGTTCGATGTAGCAGTTTTAGAACATGAATAATCACGGTTGCAATGCCTTAAAATTGCCAACTTTATACTATCTAGTGGAATGAAGTGTTTCCAAATAGCAGATGCCATCTTGGCAAAGTTATAGACAGTAAAATACAGTGGTGACAGGTGACAATTGTTCAGCAGCAATAACAGTTGTAGAATATTCTGAGGTACCCATTAAACCTGGCATCTTATATACTGGCCAGCCAAGATTAACTCCAAGTACATTAACATGTAAGAATGGGTATTAAAATCAGTGTCTTCTGATGTTGTCAATTCATTGCCAACGATGTAAACAAAGATCATAGGAAGCCCTCTCTAGGAATTCACACCTCAAGTCAATTAGAAAAACTAAGAAAACACTACATCACAAGGAAATACATTCAAAGAAGGTGCATCAAAGTTATCAGAATCAGAATGGCTTCCACACTGTTTTACACCTTAGCTGATTAGTTGAATAAGTAAAGCACTCACCACCTACGTCACAAGGGAAGACATTCCAGGAAGGTGCATCAAAGCCATTTTTACAACTCGGCAGAGATGTAGCTTTGATGCACCTTCCTGGAATGTCTTCCCTTGTGACGTAGGTGGTGAGTGCTTTACTTATTCAACTAATCAGAATGGCTTCCACACTGTTTTACACCTTAGCTGATTAGTTGAATAAGTAAAGCACTCACCACCTACGTCACAAGGGAAGACATTCCAGGAAGGTGCATCAAAGCTACATCTCTGCTGAGTTGTAAAAATGGCTTTCACACTATTTTCACACCCCAGACCCTACAATCCTTGAAAATATTATGTACAAAAGTTTCCTGTTCTACACTTTAGTAATTGACAAGTACTTGCTATTTACCAAGTACTGTAGTTCAAATACAAGTACAAGTACTTTGCATTTTCACACATCAAGTACTCAAGTACATAATGTACTGACAAATTTGTACTTAAGTACAAGTACTGGTACTGGTACTCAACCCTGATAGTCGTAGAATTATAAGATGCCTAATCAAGTTATAAACACTTACCAATAGTAGCTGGTCTGTTGATAACCTTAAATTTATTATGTCATATCCATTATCTTATGGATATTGCTTTATGGTGATTATTTCATTGCGCAATCATAATAAAATTGGACTGGGCGGAAACAACTATTCTTATAATTCCGCCACTTAGAATTCCGCTGCTAGCATAGGCCAAATCGACCGTCACTGAATTCAACAGCGACATGGTTTTCAGTGAAGTGGGTTGAACCTTATGCGTGGACTGAAACGGCTGGGCCGAACCATCCACTGGTGTGGGCTGAACCATCCAGAACCCCTGTAAAGGCCTTCAAACAGTAAATGCATATTGCGAGGCATGGCACTCCAAACCTCCCCTCCTAACCAAATAGCTAAACATGGTTATTTGTTTACAAATAGAGAATAAGAGAGACCACCAGGAAGAGTATAACTTTCTTGCAAAAAAGGGACTAGGTACACACTGGTTCTGCAAGAAGTGTGACGAAACCGCCATAGATGGCATCAGATGATGCAGACACTGCAAGATAAGACGAGGTGTATTGAAGAAAAGGTTGATAGACAGGAAATAGGAGTCAAGAAAATCGAAACAGTCCAGTGTCCAGAACTTGGAAAAAGAATAAGGAACATTGCCCGAGAAGAATGAAGCTGAAGAGAGAGAAGAATTTTTTTTTTTCCAGCACACCAGAGGTTACTACCCAATCTGATGCAGAAGAAATGTTGTTATGGGTTATGGAACTTCTTAACTGTGAAAATGACATAGAGATTGTAAATTGTATCATAAAACAGATTGGAATTGATGCCGACTTCATACAGCAAGCTTTCAGAGTTCCTAGAGAAAGACAAAAGGACAGCCCCCCCCACGCGAGATCGTAGTCTCGCTAACAACCAGATATGACAAGTCTAAAGTACTAGAAAAAGCAAGTTCCCTGAGAGAAAGAGGCAACAAATGGAAGAATGTGTATATAAACTCAGACAAAATGCAGAAGGAACAAGAGCAGGACAACAGGTTGCGCCAAGAGAGAAGAAGACTGGAAAATGGAGAAAAGGACTTGATCATATACCAAGGTGAAATTACTACCATACAAGCCCTACAACAAGAAACAGGGACTGAGGTATCGGACATTCAGCCCCAAACAAGGAACCAAGAACAAGACAACAACAGGAGCAGGCCTTCCAAAAGGAAGGGAGGTGGAAGGGGGGTTGAACCTTATTCCCCTTCTCGTTCTGTACATAGTACACACCCTAACAAACCTAACACACTAAAGTTAAGAAAATTAACACTAAAACACATACTAACACTTTTTCTACTAACCAGGCCACCAAACCGTCTCACAGTCCGACTACCCCAAACCCTATGAGAGATACCCCTGGGGAAAAGGGGGTGGGTGAGAGAGGATATGGCGGCAGAGGGAAGGGAAACACTACAGTGAAAGATACACTGAATTGTGCTGTGATAAATGTAACAAGAAAGAAGAGATGGTCAGTTATGTATATGAAAAAACACTCTTTATTGTTTTCGTGACAGAATCCTGGGTGAACGAAAATACAATGGACAGTGAATGCATTGTTTACAAAGAGCTTTCAAAGTGGGCAGGTGCCAAAAGACTGGCTTGATGCAAATGTCATTCCAATCTACAAGAAAGGACACCATTCCAAGCCAGGAAACTACCAGCCAGTTAGTTTAACCTCACAAGTATGCAAGGTGATGGAGTTCTTCATTCAGGAATCCATATCTGAACATCTCAAACAACACAACCTCATTCCAGATTCACAACATGGATTTCGACCCAAAAGAAGCTGTCTTAGTAATCTGCTAATGTTTCTAGAAGAAGTGACTTCTTATATTGACAAAGGATATCCAGTCGACGTGATCTACTTGGATTTCAGTAAAGCATTTGATACAGTCCCTCATCGCAGACTCATCTCAAAACTAACCGCTCATGGCATTATGGGCAAAACCAAAAGATGGATAGAAAGCTGGCAAGACCAACAGACAGAAGATAAAGAGTGCGCATAAGTGGTGCGTCGTTAGACTGGCAAAAAGTGATCAGTGGTGTACCACAGGGATCAATACTCAGCCCAATGTTATTTGTTATCTTGATAAACAACTACAGCCACTGAGGAAAGTCCATTGAGGAACTTCTCAAGGCAACTGGACATTGCGTAAGATTTTGAAAGATTGTGATGTGTCAATGTTGTGCCACGCGATGACAATCGTATTTTAGCAAGAGACTGGAGACTGGACGTATTTTTTATAATGCTTGCCATTTCCAATTGCACCCCAGTTACGCATACCAATTCCAATTACACACCAACAAATACCAATTCCGTACTAGTGTACAAGTCTGGATGTGACAGTTAACTGTAATTTAATAGTTTACATCATGCTTTTAACATGCAAAATATTATGGCTTGTGGCAGGTGCAATCTACAAACTCTGTAATTGGACCTCAAAATGGTTTCTTTTGGGATCTAGCTGAGACTGCTTATACATGTGCCACAATTGATATAATATATGAAGTAATTAGTTTCAGAACATGCTAACACCTGTTAGAGTGGAAGCTTGGCCTATATGTAGTTTAGTAGATTTCCACCACTAATCAAATGCAAGTCTGTTGTGGGGTACGGTGTGATGCAAGAATCTCCCAATGGTTAAATTATGTAAATTAATAATTTGATACTCAATAAAAAGAGTTTGGTTCATAGAAGTGATAGTCTTGTTTGTTGGTTTGCTAGTGGTGCTTAAAAACAGTGCACACTTTTGTTGGCCTTGATTAAAATTTTCTATTCACTCTCATTAATTCTCTATGAAAGCTGCCAATTTGCACAACCATCAGCTTAGCCCCAACCTGTCATTTGTGATAATGACAACTGTTTAACTCTAGGGATCATGCCTCAGTTACACTTCCTGGTGTGTTACAGACGAATGTAAGGCACATTAATTTTAGATGTGTATGCAAGTTTGTTGGTAGAACATGTTAGCAATGTAACCGTGGATTTTTAGATGATTTCAGTAGGCGGAAGGATTTTTGGCAATTTTTTCACAACAAGGCACTTGTGCGTAGTAATTTATGCAGAAATTGGTAAACATTGACAGGTATGGCACGTTCAGCCATTTTAAACGAGTTAGAAATATGTGATTTTGACAAAACTCGACCAGCATGTCAGTGAGATGATGACAACGGCAGGAAAGCAGTTTCAGGATTTTTGATGGCCCCATTTTCTTATAATCTTATAATTATAATTGCAGTTGCACCATATGTATTGAAATAAAGGCAGACATTCTGTGATCAGACAGTTGTTATTGCTCACTGTTATGTCTGTGTATCCATTTGCTATACATATGCTCCAAACCAAATAATCAAGAATGTACGAGAAATCTTCTGTAAAGTGTGAATGTGGACTTTGTTGTTTGCAACAGTCAACCATGAAATGCATATGTAATTGCATACAGCAAACCGGATGCATTTTTTTCAATGTCCTTTAGCAATGAATAGTGTTGATTAGTTCCTCTCAGTGGCGGTTGTTATAGGTGAATGCCATAGCCATTTATGCAGAAAGCGAACAATGACAAGACCTGCATCTTTAGCGGGTGAGAAATCTGAACATGGGTACACTGTGAACTCTTCATTCTTGTTTATCAGAGACAAAAATCCCTATTTGAATAGAAGTGATTACTCATCATTTCCCAGCTACAAAGTGTCCTTGTAAAATTGACATTTGTTACTTGGTACGTGTGTTAAAACAAGATGACTGGTGTTGGTTATTTGGTTGAACCTGGTATTGTGTGAACAGAAGTCAATAGGTGTGAATGAATGCACATTTATTGAACATTGCAAAAAGACATTGTTAGCTCCTCAGAACATATGTGAAAGCTGTGTGCAGATACCTTATTCATGCCTAGCCAACCAAACTCAATGAGATCAGAGGAACTAAACTGGATGTACCAGATTTGCTTGCTTTGACTGTGGAAGTGGCATAAAGTGACCATGTAAAGTTTTGAAAACAATTATTTTATTTTTAAATTAAACATCTTTATATTTATTTTTAAATTGAATATGTTCAGTAAACTGCTATAGAGTGTGTCCATGCTAAGTGAAAATGTCATGCAAACACCTGTTCTTGACTGTCAACCATGGATAGTTTTGAATAAAAAACATCTACAGCCCTGTATATAGGCTTATGTGCTTAAAACTGGGATGAATTGTTCCATCTCAGTTTAATGTATAAACATCGGCTTCAAATGTGAATGAAATAGTTTAATGTGTCAATAGAAGATAAGATAATTGACCAACAGTGGCCAACAACTACTTGAGTTTTATCTCTGTTGTCACAAAGACTACAGTCACTGACTCAGCTGACTGCAGTATCTGGGCGTGAAATCAAGACTGCAAGTCTGACACACTGCCTGGTTGATGGGTGACAGTGTCCTTTTGTGTGAGTCTAGGAAGTTATACATGGCTGTATACAGTTTCTATGTAGTGCATTTAAAATTTGTGTGACAGGACTTAATGGAAATGTTGCTATGTTCTCCTATGTTGATGCCTTCAGAATGTTTATGGAAGCTTGTCTTCATATTGTTATATATTCTAACATGCTTTTTATAAGATTGTAAGGCTGGTCAGCTTCGCTGTTCCTTAAGACTGTTCAGTTCCATGAGTGAAATATGCCAATGTTATCTGTGAGTGTCATTACATTTATGTTGTGGTATAGCTTTTCTGTCACAACAGATTTATTAAGTTATGTAACTAAAGGCACATGCCCAGAGTTGTTTGAGAGAGTGTTACAAATATAGAGTCTGGTCAAGTGTGCCTAGTTGTTTACTGTAGTTATTATTTAAATGTTCTTGGATTTGCACACAAGATCCCTAATTATAAACATGGACAACCATTAAGACATGTACATTGTTAATGTTGTGAAGAGCTTTAGCATCAGTCAGAGATTTTAGAGAGCGCATTACGTGTGACCTAGTTGTCTATATAATAGACTTTGTGTTGTGTGGGAATGTGTGCCGATCCAACTATTAGAACTATTCATGCACACTCAGTCGTGTTCAGGAAGTTTGTTGGTGTGGACTTTTACTGCTGCTGTCATTATGCAGGATTACTGCTTCACTTCCTCTTCATGATGCCTTGGACCACTTGTTTATGTGAAATATGCAAATATGTCTGTGTGTGTGGGTGGGTGTGTGTATATATGTATGTATGTATGTATGTATATTCCTAATAGTTGATTACTTGGTATGTGTAGTGGACTCTGCTTGGCAGAATCACTTTGGCCAGAGAATTTTGATTAAACAGCTCTTTCTCTTAAGCAAATTTCTGAGAAAAAATATAGACTTATGATTATGTGAAAGTGATTGTACATCCATGACACAGTTGAGTTTTATTTCATCCATACTGAATTTCTGAATATAGTAACTACACATTTTCCAGGATGCACCCTTGTCCATTCTGAGTCATTCTAACACAATGCACCAGTGCCAATGTAACATACTGATGAACCGTTGTCAGTGTAACACAGTTGTCACTATAATACAATGGCCATAGTCTACTAGAGTTGCAGACAGAGGGTGGAAAGAGTGACGAACGTTCCGTGTGAATTGCTAGTTTACCTGTACTGCCACAAAAACCTGACTGTCACACTTCACTGGTTAGCAGGATCTTGATATGTGACCCAGGCTGAGTCACAAGCTCTGTACAGTAACCACTCAAAGCCAAGTCAGAATAGCAAGAAACATGTCTACAGATCACCCAGTAGTAACTTGATAGAACCTGGTCACATAGTTTATGTATACCATTTTCATAACTAAGTACATTCGGAGTCAGATGAACATTATGGTTCCTTAGTTTACCCAAAATTATCTCTAAATCGCCACGCTTTAGGTAATTCTTTTCCATATTAAGCATTCCTACAGTCAGTATATCCACTGTGTATCAAATATACCAATGCATCTGTAACTTAAGCAGGCTACAGAAGGCCTTTTGCCATCTATAACTTGATGCAGGGTTGGGTGTTTTCAGGGACAGTGGACTGTGTACCCAGTATTGTATACAAAGATATGGTGAATTTATACCAGGGTGAGAATATGACGAGATGAAGTAGTTCTGTATTGTCTGTTTCTGTGCTGCTAGATGTTTTCAACATTGTTTTTAACACTGCTGTTTAAAGCAGTTCACATTTCATTAAGCAGTCACTTGAAATTAATTGCACTAAACCCAATCTCAACTCGGGTCACAGTATAAAAACCCATTTAGAACACAGAACACGGATTGTCTAACAAGTATATTTGACAGTTTATTTTCATGTTGACTCAATTTGGAAGAAGAAATGTGTATGTTATAATCTTGACTCCATTTAATAGGAGATCTGTGTATATGTTATCAGATTGACTCATTTGAGAATTGAGGGTGGATATGTATGTATGTTGTCATATTGACTCAGTTTGGAAGAGGATCTGGGTACATTATCAACTTGACTCAGTTTGAAAGAGGATCTGTATATGTTATTATATTGATTATGTTGACTCGATTGACAGCCTGTCCCCATCACATGAGGTTGCTACACAAGGAAGAAGATTGTGTGTAACACAAGCGGTCACCATGGGTAACTGCGGGTGTGTGAGCAAGCCAAGGAAGCCCCCTGGTGGTGAAGTGGGTGATAATAACCAGAACACTAGCAACATCAACCAAACAACAGCTTCATACAATGCCACAGATGACCGGGTTGATCTCGATTCTCCACAAAGGTTCACAGAAAGTGGGGGCATGTCATCCCCCGCAGATGTCACGTTACAAATGCAAGATGGTCAGTACAGATGCCATATGATGTTACACATGTAGCATGCTCAGTGCATTATACATATGACATGTTACACATGAAGCATGCTAAGTACAGATGGCATGTTACATATGTAACATGTTCAGTACTGACAGCATGTTACACATGTAACATGTTCACTACAGATGACATGTTGCATGTGTAACATGCTCAGTACAGATGACATGTTACACATGTGACATGTTCAGTACAAATGCCATGCTACACATGACAGATGACATGTTACACATGTAACATGTTCACTACAGATGACACGTTACACTTGTGACATGTTTAGTACAAATGCCATGCTACCCATGATAGATGACATGTCACGCGACATGCTCAGTATGCATGTAACATACTCAGTACATATTACATGCTACACATGCAATATAGTACAGATGGTGTGTTATGCAAGCAGTATACTTAGTACAGATGTCATGTTACACATGCAATAAAATTAGTGTTACACCTGCAGTATAATTAGTACAGATGTTATGTTACTTTACTTACTTAATCCTCTTCGTGCGGGATCACACATAAGGCCGTCATGTTACATTACACCTGCATGTTACACCTGCAATATAATTAGTATAGATGACTTGTATTGTTGTATGTTATATTTTTTCTAATTTCTTGTAGGTCCACATATCACAAGGTCAGCCATAGCTTGAAATGACTTCTCATGGTGTGTGTGTTTGTAGGGCCTCATGAGGTGACAGGTTACAAGGTCATCCATGGCCTGTATGACTACGATGCAGCCACACCAGATGACCTGCCCTTCAAGAAGGGTGACCAGATGGAAGTCATCAATGACCAGTAAGTTTGCTGCATTTGATTCTGGCCAGTAATGGGGCAATTACACCACAAATGTAATCGATTACTGTTAAAATTTATGAGTATGATTACAAGTACAATTACTTAAAAAAAATAATGTAGTCAATTATTATTACAGTTTCTTTTGCAAGTAATCATGATTACAATCATGATTACATTCAAGAATATAATTGACATAATGAAATAAAAATGTTGTTATTTTCACCAACGTTATTCAAAATAAAATCAAACACGATATTAAAATACACTGTACATGCCTGCAACAGAAGTAGTTGGGACCTGGGGCCATGACAGTCTGGGCAACAGTAGTTGGGACCTGTGGCCCTGGGCAACAGAAGTATTTGTCACCTGGGGCCCTGGGCAACATAATTATTTGGCACCTGGGGTCCTGGGCAACAGAAGTAGTTGGGACCTGAGGCTCTGGGCAACAGAAGAAATATGTGCCAAAAAATTGTAATTGTAATCATGGGCAATGTAATCAACTACCATTACTTGGTTTGTGCGTGCGTGTGTGTGTGCGTTTGTGCATGCATGCATGTTCACAAAACTGAAGTGGCACTTTGAAAAACTTGAACAAAACCTCTACTGCACTGCCTACTTGGTTAAACTCCTGACTCGGACATTTTGCAGATATTGAAGTTTAGTTACTGTGATAGTAATGACATTTTGGCTGTGTAATCTGCTAAACTAATTGAGGCTATTATCATGGCACCATGATTGTGAGTCATTGTGACAATATAGATTTAACAATTTTGCCATCCAAAGCAAAACCCCAGATGGCAAATGGACAAGGAAGTCATTGGTTTATCGAAAGTCCAACATATCAAGAGTATAATCAACCATGGTAACGTGTGACCGTATAATAACTTGTGACAGTGTTGTGATTTCTGACAGTGTGGTCATTTGTGATAGTAATGTTATTTCTGACTTTGTGGTAACTGTGATGTTACTTGAAAGGCAGAGTGACAAAGCTGTGTATTTGGTGAAAATATCTGTGAAGACAACACAGTAAGCCTGACATTTCACAACAGTATAACAGACCCAGTGTTATGATTTGATGGTATTGTTGCAGGGATGGTGACTGGTGGCTTGTGAAACATCTGACAACTGGTAAATGCGGCTACATTCCTAGTAACTACGTGGCTGCTCACGAAACACTGGAGACCCTAGAGTAAGTACAACTCACAAGTTGTTTCTACATTTCGCCTGGGGCACATCCAGCAGCTAACCTGTGTATCATCTTCTGAAGGTGCTATGATCTACACCCATGCAGCAAACATGATCGTCTTGATTCTGCTGGTATTCTTTCTTTAATTGTAATGTTCTATCTTGATATTATGGTTCTTGACATTTGTCAAGGTGCCAAATGATTCAAAATCTGTGCAAACTGTTTTGTCCTCCTTCATGATATATTTCATGATATTGCTTTGCTTGAAAGGTAAAAGTATATGTGAAATGATTTTGTAGTTGAAATGTTGCTATTTCAGTTGGTTCCATAAAAATATCGGACGCAAAGATGCCGAGACGATGTTGCTGAGTCCAGGCTACCCACGAGGAACATTCCTTGTGCGTGAACGCGAAACTCAGCCAGGTAAGAATTAATTCCAACTAAACAGGTATGGGATGAAATACTTGCTCACCTCCAGATAAATTCATATAAATGGCAAACACTTAAAGAATTGTCAAAAGTTGAGGTAACTTTTCTGATTTGTTGGTTAGTTTGCAAAATCTTGTTTTACTTATTAGAATGTGACTGAGAAAAATGCTAGCAATGCATACCATATGCTGATGCAGTAAGTGCAGCAGAGTTTATGTTTGTTTGGGTGGGTCCACCATGAGGGACTCAATAATACAGTGGTTGGAACCATGATAATGGAACTCAGTAATAGTTGGAACCATGATAATGGGACTCAGTAATAGTTGGAACCATGATAATGGGACTCAGTAACACAGTGGTTGGAACCATGATAATGGAACTCAGTAACACAGTGGTTGGAAGCATGATAATGGAACTCAGTAACACGGTGGTTGGAACCTTGATAATGGAACTCAGTAACACAGTGGTTGGAACCATGATAATGGAACTCAGTAACACAGTGGTTGGAACCATGATAATGGGACTCAGTAACACGGTGGTTGGAACCAAGATAATGGAACTCAGTAACATGATAATGGAACTCAGTAACACAGTGGTTGGAACCATGATAATGGGACTCAGTAACACAGTGGTTGGAACCGTGATAATGGGACTCAGTAACACAGTGGTTGGAACCATGATAATGGGACTCAGTAACACAGTGGTTGAAACGTCAAACTCTCCATCAAGAGGACCAGTGTTAGAATCCTCTCGCTGCCATTTTGAAGCTTGGACAATTTCATTCATTCCACACTGCCTCAGTTCACTCAGCTGTAGACAGTGCTGGATATGTGACTGAATAATTGCAGTAATTGCAATGTGGCTGAATTCTTCCCAGAGAAGTTGACTTGCTGTGGATAGGGCCAGCACTGTTTCACAAGAATAGTATCAATATCTTAGATTACTACTTATTGGTTGTTGTTGGGGTCAAAAAATTTGACTTCTATTAATAAATAATATAATAAACAATAACAATGTAATAAATTCAGGAACATGCTTATATATGTATGTTGTGTTTGACATTTTATAAATATATAAATTTTATTTCATTTGTAAAGATGACTGACATGATATTATAATTGTCACTCTGCAGGCTCATATTCGCTGTCAGTGCGAGACTATGAAGAAAGTCGTGGAAACCACATAAAACACTACAAGATCCGAGAACTCGACAATGGTGGCTATTTCATCGCAGCAAAGCGACGCTATGCGAATTTACCTGAGCTAATTGAGCATTATATGCGTAAGTAACCACCGAGAGAAATATTCCTCATTCCTAATGTTCCACTGCAACCTACCCATGTAATGTATATTTATTAACAATACTGATTAAAAATACTATCAAACATAAACTTTATAATTTAGTCAAGATTTTGTTTTTACCACAACTATTCAGATTTACTAACTCTACACTTTGGCTACCTTCTGTAGTCTTCTACGGGAAATGAATTCTGGGATTACTCAGTTCGTCTTCTGCTCACCAGATGGTGTGGCATGCAGGCTGTCCCTTGAGTATTGTTGTGGTAGAAGAAAAGAACATTTTGACTAAATTATCCTCTACCAACTTTATGATTTCTATTTATTGTCAGTATTGACATCTGGATATTTACACTTGTTGTCATTACTGATACTCTGTGTATTTTAGTGTATGCCAATGTAGTGTCGTTAGTGCAGACAGTATTTTGCTGTACTGACAGTGTGAATGTTTCCCTGTGCAGGCAATGCTGATGGTCTGTGCTACAAACTGGTGAGGGCGTGCCCGAAGGTGAAGCCACAGCAGTGGGATCTGTCTCGAGAAACAAAGGACCAGTGGGAAATACCGCGAACTTCAATCCAGCTCATGGATAAACTTGGAGGTGGCATGTTTGGAGACGTATGGAGAGGTCTGTGCACCTTTGTTGTATTGTCTTGATGTTACACAGAGAGTGGTGTTGTCATTGTCATCTGTTATTTCTATTGTTGTTGCTGTCATATTTATCATCGTCATAATTCTTGTTGTTATTGTTAACATTTTTCACGAGGAGACACATCTTTGCAATGTGAGCCATTTGCACACATAGAACACATTGATACTTTTCCTGTGATTTCTCACAGCTGTAAAAAGGACAATCAGACAATCAGACAACAATCAGACAACTACATGTACTATGATCATGTCATATAAACAAAGCTTAACATATCAACTTAACATTCTTGCTCTTTTTGCTCTCCTGAAAATTGACACTTAATACATTGACATGCACACACTCACGCATGCACACGTGCATGCACGCACACCACACAATGTGTTCTATCAAATAGAGATGTCAAAGTGATAGAGAAATGATGTGCTACTTACTTATTAAGACCTGTTTGCTCACTGGGAGCATCGGCCATCAACAAAAGTTCTCCACTCTGTCCTGTTTTGTGCCATCTTCGTGAATTCATTCCAGGTGTAACCCATGTTTTTAATTTCCGCAGCCAGGTGTTTCTATCCTCTATTTCTTTTCCCTTGTTAGTGCTTGTCTGGTGATACTGGATGGAGGTTTTCTTAATTAATGTGTGACCAATCCACCTCCTATTTTCTCATCTTAATTTCCTCCTCCACTGGAAGCTGTTTTGTTTTCTGTTTTGTTAACCTTTTTAGACCACTTCAAATTAATTGAAGAGATGCTGTACTCCTGCAGGTAAATGGAATGGCATGACAGATGTGGCAGTGAAGACCCTAAAACCAGGCACAATGTCGTCAGAACTGTTCCTGGGCGAGGCAGCTGTCATGAAAACTTGCCAGCACAAACACCTTGTCACCCTCTACGCAGTCTGCTCACAGGATGAGCCCATCCTCATCATCACTGAACTCATGCCCAATGGAAGTCTGCTCAATTACCTGCGAGATGACATAGGTTCAAATTTACCAGTTGATGTACTGATCAACATGTCTGCTCAGGTGAGACAGTCCCTCATCTCACGATGCCCTCTACAACAAATTTATTATTTTCTGTGATCCAGTTGTCCATAACTAGGAGTTTCACAAGATGTAACAATAACTGTTCACAATTGCGACATTCCATTTATTTGTATTTATATCTCAGTTGGTTAAAATAGCATCCATGCAAAACATCTTACTATCATGATTTTTTATCTCTTAATATTTTCGAAAATTCACAATGAAAAAAATATGCCACTTTTACAACACCCTACAACTAATATTTACAGACCAAAAAATCCTGATTTCTTCAATTGGAATGTGAAATGTAGCGTTTTTCATTGGCTGATTGATTGGTCTCTTAAATTCAGCTACTACAGCAATAAAGATTACTTTAGAATTGAGGTATTTTTATTGTATGAAAGTAGCTCAGTATCACTTAGCCAATGAAAAATGTTGTGTAATATCTTTAACTGCTACAAAGCAATAAATACAAGTGGGAAATGTCTAATATAATACAGGTCTGACCTCAGAGTTTTGAAAAGGGGTTTGAGCATACACAGTCAGCTACAGATATCTGGGATGACTTCTGAAAATGTTACTCTTTAAAAAAATTCTCCCAAAAAGGGGGTTTGGTGACTTTGTTAGAACCTGCTAAACACTTATCTGCTTCCGTTGGCGTTGGAAGTTGAACCCACCTGTTGTTAGGACACATTTAGCGCAGCATGTATAGTTCATTTACATCAATGTAATTGAACGTGACTAATACATACATTCACATACACACATACACCCACAGACGCGTATGCATGCACCATGCACCACACACACATTTGTTGTAGCATATGCAAACTCCTAGACATACATACAAGTACTTTTATTTGACCAATTAACTTAGTTTCCTTTAGTATAGAGGGTGGCTCCTTGAGAGCAACTATGAGTCTTAGAGGAGTCTCCTGACCCTAATTATATTTTATTGCATATCTGCTGATACTATTATTATTTTATATGCATCATGACATTGTATTCATACTTTTATACTAATTTACCAGGGTTGTATGTATTATTAGAATTGTTACAAATAGGGTAAAAAAACATTCTTCTTCAATGTTGTCGTTTGTTGCTGTCAGATTGCGTCAGGCATGTCGTTTGTTGCTGTCAGATTGCGTCAGGCATGTCGTTTGTTGCTGTCAGATTGCGTCAGGCATGTCGTTCCTGGAGAGCGGGAAGTACATCCATCGAGACTTAGCAGCTCGCAACATCCTTGTTGGTCATGGTAACCTTGTCAAGGTTGCTGACTTTGGCCTTGCACGTATCATCGAAGATGACGAATACAACGCAAGACAAGGTCAGTGATGTCTATAGGAGGGGAAAGTTGGCTTAGAGTAGATGTCGAGATTTTGAGAGATTTCCTCGCAAGGTGCAGATACCGTATAGGCAGCTTTCACGGGTTGAGTCTGGCACATTCGGTAAATGAGAAAGAATATATTTAATTATTAGTTAATGTTTCTGTATAAACGTTGTCTTATTTCTGTTGTTTGGTTGTCATAGTAAATTTACACTGTAATTTCACAAACAACATCAAAGTTGCTAAATCTTACCATTGATAGTTTTTGTTGAATAATTAACTGTGTATTGGATGCATTTCCAGCATGTTTAACATTGCTGTCATTGCAAACCTGTGCAGGGAAATGTTGCCTTTAATTTTTTTCTGCCAATACTTCTGTTACATATTTATGCTATAAGTGACCCAAAAGACAAAGCCACGATATGCTTCAGTTATACAGATAATAAGTCATGGTAATTTTTAAAAGTCAATGTTGAAATGTCCTCTTTCTCAGTGAAACACTGTTTTACGATTGCTGAAACTGATGGAGTGATTCACATGTTGATTGTCCTATAGATGCCAAGTAATGATTTCATTGTTGATTGTACCTGCAGGTGCTAAGTAGTCATTCCTGTGTTGATTGTACATGCAGGTGCCAAGTAGTGATTCACATGTTGATTGTACATGCAGGTGCAAGTAGCGATTCACATGTTGATGGTACATGCAGGTGACAAGTAGCGATTCACATGTTGATGGTACATGCAGGTGCCAAGTAGCGATTCACATGTTGATGGTACATGCAGGTGCCAAGTAGTGATTCCCATGTTGATTGTACATGCATGTGCCAAGTAGCGATTCACATGTTGATGGTACATGCAGGTGCCAAGTAGCGATTCACATGTTGATGGTACATGCAGGTGCCAAGTAGTGATTCCCATGTTGATTGTACATGCAGGTGCCAAGCAGCGATTCACATGTTGATGGTACATGCAGGTGCCACGTAGCGATTCACATGTTGATGGTACATGCAGGTGCCAAGTAGCGATTCACATGTTGATTGTACATGCAGGTGCCAAGTACTGATTCCCATGTTGATTGTACATGCAGGTGCCAAGTAGCGATTCACGTGTTTATTGCACATGCAGGTGCCAAGTAGCAATTCACATGTTGATGGTACATGCAGGTGCCAAGTAGTGATTCACATGTTGATGGTACATGCAGGTGCCAAGTAGTGATTCCCATGTTGATTGTACATGCATGTGCCAAGTAGCGATTCACATGTTGATGGTACATGCAGGTGCCAAGTAGCGATTCACATGTTGATGGTACATGCAGGTGCCAAGTAGTGATTCCCATGTTGATTGTACATGCAGGTGCCAAGCAGCGATTCACATGTTGATGGTACATGCAGGTGCCAAGTAGCGATTCACATGTTGATGGTACATGCAGGTGCCAAGTAGCGATTCACATGTTGATTGTACATGCAGGTGCCAAGTAGCGATTCACATGTTGATGGTACATGCAGGTGCCAAGTAGTGATTCCCATGTTGATTGTACATGCAGGTGCCAAGTAGTGATTCTCATGTTGGTTGTACATGCAGGTGCCAAGTAGCGATTCACATGTTGATTGTATGTGCAGGTGCCAAGTAGTGATTCTCATGTTGATTGTACGTGCAGGTGCCAAGTAGTGATTCTCATGTTGATTGTACGTGCATATGCCAAGTAGTGATTCCCATGTTGATTGTACGTGCAGGTGCCAAGTAGTGATTCTCATGTTGATTGTACATGCAGGTGCCAAGTTCCCCATCAAGTGGACGGCTCCAGAGGCTGCACTCTATGGCAAATTCACTATCAAGTCTGACGTGTGGTCGTATGGCATCCTCCTGATTGAAATAATCACCCACGGCCAGGTGCCGTATCCAGGTGTGTACCCTTACTTTGTTCCCGAGTTGTTTCCAGCTCTGCAACTTTTAGCTGACAACTCTGTGTGCGTGCGTGCGTGCATGTGTGCATGCGTGCGTATATAAATGTCTTGCAAATTTATAATGACATCTTTAATTACAAAAAGCATACAATATAAAGGCAGTCGATGAAAAAGTTTTTGGCATAAAGAGGATATAGGTTTTTAAGAATATTTGATCTTAACAGGAAGTTGGTCTTAAAGGTGGGTTAAATGTAACAGGAAGTTGTTTATGAGTTGGGCTATAAACAGGAAGTTTTATTTACCAACTTACGATGCTGTTGACGATAGAGATGCTGCACTTCCTGGATGTGTGGTTGGAGCTGATACGCTGTGGTTTCACAGAGGAGGACATTTCTGTTGACAGGGATGATGAATGCGGAAGTACTTCAGCAGTTGGAGAAGGGTTTCCGCCACCCTCAGCCTGACGGCTGTCCTAACCCATTGTACGATATCATGTTGGACTGTTGGAAACAAAACGCAGTCGCACGGCCCACCTTCGAGTACCTGAAGAACACTATGGAAGACTTCCCGGTGGCCGTAGAAACGCAGTATGTGGAGTAGACGCACGATCAGACATTGGTACACATAGGCAGTGCGGCAGTTCACTCTAGGCTCTCCGTAGGAATCGCTATGAAATACATGTGCCAACAAGGCAATTTGTCTTTAGATCTTGAAACTGTGTGGGTGCACACATGTGTGCTTGGATTTATGCATGTTGTCCGTGTGCATGCATGCATGTGCTTGGATGTATCCATATATGTATGGATGTATCCATGTTCTGCGTGTGTGTGCTTGGATATATGCATTTATCCATGTTCTGCATGCGTGTGCTTGGATGTAGCCATTTATCCATGTTCTGCATGCGTGTGCTTGGGTGTATCCAGTTATCCATGTGTGTGCTTGGATGTGTGCATTTATGCATGGCATGTGTGCGGAGATGTATGCATGTTGCCCATATGTGCACATTCCAACATGTTTTTGCTTGGACCTGTTCATTTATGCATGTTGTCCGTGTGTGCATGTGTGTGCTTGGATGTATACATTCATGTGTGATTCAGAAAGACTGATGTGGGACAAGAGGCAATGCTAGCTGCAATCAAAACATTTCTGAGTGATCAGAGTGCTTTGTCAACCGGCATTAGTCATCTTAAGATTCATGGCACCATCAGTGTTAATAACATATCATTCCTGTTTGTCAAAATAGAACCTCTTTGTAAAGAGGAACTGAATTCATTCCATTATTGAATTATCAGTTATTGAAGTTGCTTCCACATTTACATTTTGTGCTTATCTTGTTTTAGAATCATTTCTCAAAACAATTAAACCTCTATAATATCCACAACGACCTGCTAGCTCCAGTATCCACAACGACCTGCTAGCTCTAGGATCCACTACGGCCTGTTAGCTCCAGTATCCACAACGACCTGCTAGCTCCAGTATCCACAATGACCTAGCTCCAGCATCTGCTACGGCCTGTTAGCTCCAGTATCCACAACGACCTGCTAGCTCTAGGATCCACTATGACCTGCTAGCTCTAGTATCCACTATGACCTGCTAGCTCTAGTATCCACTATGACCTGCTAGCTCCAGTATCCACAACGACCTGCTAGCTCTAGTATCCACTACGACCTGCTAGCTCCAGTATCCACAACGACCTGCTAGCTCTAGTATCCACTATGACCTGCTAGCTCTAGTATCCACTATGACCTGCTAGCTCCAGTATCCACAACGACCTGCTAGCTCTAGTATCCACTACGACCTGCTAGCTACAGTATCCACAATGACCTGCTAGCTGTTTGTGCAAATGTTTTTGAAGAAATCATCAGACAAACTATTAAAATTGTTTTCAACTGGACCCAGTGGAAATTCGGCAAAAAGTAGCTCTGCTTCCACATATTACAACAAGCTATTCATACCCACAAGTTACCCGATCTAACAATCAAACTAAATTCTTTCAATGATTTTAACAGAAGTTCGCTCTCTTTTATTAAATTCATATATTACCTTAACTATTCATGCAGTTGTTGGCATCAATCAACCTGATTCGCGATGAGCGAAATGAATGGCAGAAGCAGCTTTAAGTAACCATATTTTGTTCCACTCATTTACTAATCAAATTTTTATATAAATGTTTATTTATAACCATGTATTGGTGACATCATCATGTGAAGTTGGTAAGCTAATTAATGGTAAAACAAAAGATGTTTACTTTAACAATTCAGCTACACTGATTTGGAATCTTGAATATCCCTGCTTTGTTGATTTGTAATTATAGAGTATAATCATTTATGAATATAGTTTTATGTATGAAACAGTCTCATCTTAGCTTGTGTAGTGAACAGTTGCATTTTCACATTTGAAAATACATGTAAGGTCATTGTGTGCAAACATTGCGGTAAACAATATAAGTTTGTACAGTTTTTGTCGCTATGCCACATCCTGCACTGCTGCAGTAAGTTGCTTAGATTTTGGTGTAGCAACATTTGTTTGTGGTGATGGATAAATTTTTTTAAACGTTTCACTGGTGTAATTATGTTGACTGGTAACCATGGCTACTGACCAACTTGCTTGCCAATGGCATCGACAATCTTTGTGGTCTGATGTGCTTAATACTTGAAATTAATTAATAAATGTTACAGCAGACAGAAAACATGTGTTGGGACTTGGATGTTAGGCTGCTTGGAATATACATATATATAGGAGTCTGTTTTAGTGTCGTTCAGTTTGTTATTTGTGTTATTTTATAGCTGTAGTACATAATGACTGCATGGTGTAATAATGCGGTGATACTCTCCTATATCCCTTCCACAGAGCAACATGGACAGGCATTTAGCGGCAGTAAACGTGTATTGTTGCCAAAATGTCTTCCTTATTTCTAAAAAATTATATTATCACCAAAGCAATGTCTTGTGACAGTTGAAAAATCAACAATGGCAATGTTGGTGTTTAACTAACTTGCTGATGGCTGATCCAAGTCAGCTTATATACGTAGTTTATTTAGAACTGAAGTGTTGTACACCTACTAAGTAGATGAGAGAGTAGCATAACGATTTAACTTTGCAGCACTTTGCTAGACCATGTCTGGTTGTGGTCACGTTCTGCTTGACCTGGACAGACAGGCCTGCCTTGACTTGTGATAAGCCACAAGGTTGGCCTCATTATGTAGACAGTTGCATACTTAGATAGGAACACATTTTAAAGAAAATGTGTAGATAGGTGGTGTAGATGGGCAAACACAGCCCGGGATTTTAATTCCAACAATACTCTGTAAGATGGTCTTGTCAACTTGTAGTTGAACTGTGAACTTGTACTGTGAGTTGTACTGTGAACTTGTACTGTGAGTCATGCTGTTTCTGCAGCATTAGTAGCTGAAACAGCATGTTACTCTAGAAAGGTCAAAGACCTGGACCATGGTCTTGAACTTTAAGCAGAAAGTAAAAAGATCAGGGAAGACCTTAGTAGAAGGCTTCAAGTAGACCATTCCATTCCTTGACAGAACGCTCAGAGGACAAACTGTCTACGGAACACACACACATTGTTGAATGTTATGAACACTACTTTTAATTATATATTATATATTTACACAGATATATACATACATGTATGCATGTCAACAATAACATAATGTATTCTTATTGATATTAGATAAGTATGTTGTTGACATGTGTGCCTATATTTTGTGATCAGTTGCTTTATGACATATTTGTAGTCAACAAATGTTGCATTTTAGAGGTTGTCCTTCATTGTCGCTTTGTCCGTTGTACATTTATTAAGCAGTTGAAAGCAGTAGGGATGTCCGATTGATTTTCAGTCACAATATGCAATACTTAGAGTGAAGTGCATTGCGATTTATTGTCAGAATATGTTTATTATTGGATTGTGTAAACAAGTATATGCATTCCAATAATAGATGGTTACAATTACGAAATTGCAAATTGTGAATGAAAAATGTATAGTTTGATAGACATGTCATATAGTATACATACAAAGTAGCCATTGTGCGGTGCTGCACATTCCGCATGCAGTGCACGTTTATTTTTGCTCATACTCCGATTTTCATAGCCTTGTGACATTTTTAACCTGTTTCTCATTATAACATGTATTTAATTTTTTTTCATTGACATTTGCTGTTTTTCTATAAAGCTGAATATTACATATCGGTACATATCAGTTTTTAATCAACAGCATATTAAATTCATTTGTGATGTGAAACAGGTCAAGCTATTAGATGATTGGCCTGTAGCCTACATCAAATATGCCAGGTTTTATTGCAGTGTGTAAAAAGTAGTTGCTAAATCTGATTTACAGCACTGATATCACATATTTCACAGTTGAATAAAATGTATTCTTTATATATACCTAATTGTGTTTGTTTAGTGTTTAGAAATGTGATTTGTGTGTGCCCTTATGCAGACTTGTTGAGTCAAGTTGCAGGGGCTGAAAATCAAGTCGCAAATGACGACTAGACTTGGGATTCAGACAGATGATTCGAGGCTTCACTTGGACGTCATTGATTTGAGACTTGACATGACTTGCAAGTTTGTGACGTGCCAACAAGTTTGTGACGTGCCAACAAGTACTTACCATGATTGGCTAATGTGGCATATGCCTAAATATCCCGTTACAATTACTGCAGACACACCACAACAATCTAGGCAATTGGTGAACCTTGGTGACTTGAAATTGATGACTTCAACACTTGACTTGGACGTCATTGACTTGAGACTTCACTTGAACGTCATTGACTTGAGAATCGACTTGCAGGTGAATGACTTGACTTGCCAGTTTGTGACTTGACAACAATGCACCACAGCAGTCACATTGATGTATACTTAATTGGAATGTTCATTATACTGATTCAAGCCAATTGTTTCAAGTTCAGTCGAATGATATTGAAAATGGAGAAAAGCCATAATTACTAAATATTTTCTGTCAGTTAGGTACAACTATATGAAAATAACATTCTAAAATAAAACAGCATTTGTTTCACAACCCACATTTTATTCAACAAACCTTACCTGAGTACAACATTATACAAACAATGATTAGTATTACCAGTATATGCATAATTGCATGTACACCCTGTGCCACACATGGTGGATGAAAGTGGTCATATGCAGACTTAGGGTCAATTACATTGGAATTGAAAGTAATTAAAAGTAATTACAATTGGTGAAAATGTAACTGATATTTTCAATTACTTTCTCGATTACATCATGTAACGTTTCATCTCAAATTATTTGCTCCAAATGATCAATCAACTATAATATGTTGCACATATAATAGTCATATACTTACATTCACATACATTTATTTCGATATGGAATTGATAATTGGAACTGGTATTTTTAGGTGGAACTGGAATTGGGTGTGTTTGGAAAACCTTTTCATCTGTATTTAATTGCACGTTTTTATTGAACACATGATGTTCTTGCATGATCTACAAGTTCACCCAAACCATGTCTTGTTTTGTACTTTTAATTATATGCTCTCCTGCAATCATGAAGTATATGTATCTATATGAATATTATATAATAAAAATTGTATGCATGTGCGTATGTAAGTGTGCTGATAACTTCCTCTCTCTGTTATGTATCTGTACACAAGCCACTTTATGCATATCAGCTGCTAGTGTATAATACAAGTACTTATGCATTACAAAAGTAATGATTCAAAAGAATAATTTCATCAATTTGACACTTTATACATTGAGGTCGCGGAGGGGTGGTCACATGTTTGTGGGTGACCTTGTGGCGAAATGGCCCCACCTGTTTGTAATTAAATTTGTGTATTGGTGGTGGAATGTCTGTATTCTTTGCATTACATGTTCATGACGACTTCTTGATGTATATATGTTATCGTCATGCATGTAGGAATGTGGGCTCTGAGAAACTTGCCTGACATATATATATATATATATATATATATATATATATATATATATATATATATATACACACAAAATGTGTATATATATATATTCTGTACTATTTTTCATAAAATATATTTTTATAATATAGCTAAACTCAGGTAAACCTCTATAAATCCATGTTGCCTTCAATAGCAATAATTATCATGTCAAATTCTCCCATTCTAAACATGCAAAATGACCAAACATTTTAAAACACATGTATGAAAACATAATCTGATTCAAAACAACTCATCATCTGTAAAATTATAAACCACACATATATACAGTACATAAAACAATTAAGTTTTGTCGAGGTAAATATTGGTTATATTATTAGGCAAAGGAGTCGGTTTGTTCACACGGTTCGGAACATATCAACAGTTACTGTTGTCTTGGTACAATGTCACTGAACAAACTGGAAAATATGACTGGAAAAAACCAGTGATGTCATGACCATGTGACACTCATGTGATGCTCATCATAACATAATATGCGTATCTTAATTTGTTCCATTCACTTGCAAATTGAAATGGTCACAGAAAAGTCAGTGAAATCATTGATGGGTTTGGTTTGGGGTGAAATGAAATGTCAAATGCTGCGTGTATATGTAGTCATTCATTGCTCTCAAAGTTTTTAGCCAGTGGGTGTGTTCACGTTTTGTCATCACCTCTGAAAGATGACAGTGAGCTGATAGCACTAGACAGCACTAGGCAGGTGCTGCAGGATGGCCATGCGTATTACTGGACAGTCCAGCAGGATGGCCACAGCCCGGGACACGGAACACCTGAGTGTGGCCAGCAGTAGGGCAGTGGGCACAACCTAGGAAGAAACCATGCACAACCATGACATACACAGTTACTACACGGGGTCAACAAGTAACAACCATGTCATGCAACTAGCAAGTTACAGGGAGTCAACAAGTAACCACCATGTCATGCAACTAGCAAGTTACTCAGGGTCAACAAGTAACCACCATGTCATGCAACTAGCAAGTTACAGAGGGTCAACAAGTAACCACCATGTCATGCAACTAGCAAGTTACAGGGGGTCAACAAGCAACCACCATGTCATGCAACTAGCAAGTTACAGGGGGTCAACTGGCAACCACCATGTCATGCAACTAGCAAGTTACAGGGAGTCAACAGGCAACCACCATGTCATGCAACTAGCAAGTTACAGGGGGTCAATAAGCAACCACCATGTCATGCAACTAGCAAGTTACAGGGGGTCAACAGGCAACCACCATGTCATGCAACTAGCAAGTTACAGGGGGTCAACTGGCAACCACCATGTCATGCAACTAGCAAGTTACAGGGGGTCAACAAGTAACCACCATGTCATGCAACTAGCAAGTTACAGGGGGTCAATTGGCAACCACCATGTCATGCAACTAGCAAGTTACAGGGGGTCAACAGGCAACCACCATGTCATGCAACTAGCAAGTTACAGGGGGTCAACAAGTAACCACCATGTCATGCAACTAGCAAGTTACAGGGGGTTAACATGCAACCACCATGTCATGCAACTAGCAAGTTACAAGGGGTCAACTGGCAACCACCATGTCATGCAACTAGCAAGTTACAGGGGGTCAACAGGCAACCACCATGTCATGCAACTAGCAAGTTACAGGGGGTCAACAAGTAACCACCATGTCATGCAACTAGCAAGTTACAGGGGGTCAACAAGTTACCACCATGTCACGCAACTAGCAAGTTACAGGGGGTCAACAAGTAACCACAATGTCATGCAACTAGCAAGTTACAGGGGGTCAACATGCAACCACCATGTCATGCAACTAGCAAGTTACAGGGAGTCAACAGGCAACCACCATGTCATGCAACTAGCAAGTTACAGGGGGTCAATAAGCAACCACCATGTCATGCAACTAGCAAGTTACAGGGGGTCAATAAGCAACCACCATGTCATGCAACTAGCAAGTTACAGGGGGTCAACAGGCAACCACCATGTCATGCAACTAGCAAGTTACAGGGGGTCAACTGGCAACCACCATGTCATGCAACTAGCAAGTTACAGGGGGTCAACAAGTAACCACCATGTCATGCAACTAGCAAGTTACAGGGGGTCAACTGGCAACCACAATGTCATGCAACTAGCAAGTTACAGGGGGTCAACAAGTAACCACCATGTCATGCAACTAGCAAGTTACAGGGGGTCAACATGCAACCACCATGTCATGCAACTAGCAAGTTACAGGGGGTCAACAGGCAACCACCATGTCATGCAACTAGCAAGTTACAGGGGGTCAACAAGTAACCACCATGTCATGCAACTAGCAAGTTACAGGGGGTCAACAAGTTACCACCATGTCACGCAACTAGCAAGTTACAGGGGGTCAACAAGTAACCACCATGTCATGCAACTAGCAAGTTACAGGGGGTCAACTGGCAACCACCATGTCATGCAACTAGCAAGTTACAGGGGGTCAACAGGCAACCACCATGTCATGCAACTAGCAAGTTACAGGGGGTCAACAAGTAACCACCATGTCATGCAACTAGCAAGTTACAGGGGGTCAACATGCAACCACCATGTCATGCAACTAGCAAGTTACAGGGGGTCAACAGGCAACCACCATGTCATGCAACTAGCAAGTTACAGGGGGTCAACAAGTAACCACCATGTCATGCAACTAGCAAGTTACAGGGGGTCAACAAGTTACCACCATGTCACGCAACTAGCAAGTTACAGGGGGTCAACAAGTAACCACCATGTCATGCAACTAGCAAGTTACAGGGGGTCAACTGCCAACCACCATGTCATGCAACTAGCACGTTACAGGGGGTCAACAGGCAACCACCATGTCATGCAACTAGCAAGTTACAGGGGGTCAACAAGTAACCACCATGTCATGCAACTAGCAAGTTACAGAGGGTCAACATGCAACCACCATGTCATGCAACTAGCAAGTTACAGGGGGTCAACAAGTAACCACCATGTCATGCAACTAGCAAGTTACAGGGGTCAACAAGTAACCACCATGTCATGCAACTAGCAAGTTACAGGGGGTTAACAGGCAACCACCATGTCATGCAACTAGCAAGTTACAGGGGGTCAACAAGTAACCACCATGTCATGCAACTAGCAAGTTACAGGGGGTCAACAGACAACCACCATGTCATGCAACTAGCAAGTTACAGGGGGTCAACAGGTAACCACCATGTCATGCAACTAGCAAGTTACAGGGGGTCAACTGGCAACCACCGTGTCATGCAACTAGCAAGTTACATGGGGTCAACAGGCAACCACCATGTCATGCAACTAGCAAGTTACATGGGGTCAACAAGTAACCACCATGTCATGCAATTAGCAAGTTACAGGGGGTCAACTGGCAACCACCATGTCATGCAACTAGCATGTTACAGGGGGTCAACTGCCAACCACCATGTCATGCAACTAGCAAGTTACAGGGGGTCAACAAGCAACCACCATGTCATGCAACTAGCAAGTTACAGAGGGTCAACTGACAACCACCATGTCATTCAACTAGCAAGTTACAGGGGGTCAACAGGCAACCACCATGTCATGCAACTAGCAAGTTACAGGGGTCAACAAGTAACCACCATGTCATGCAACTAGCAAGTTACAGGGGGTCAACTGCCAACCACCATGTCATGCAACTAGCTAGTTACAGACAACCACCATGTCATGCAACTAGCAAGTTACATGGGGTCAACAGGCAACCACCGTGTCATGCAACTAGCAAGTTACAGGGGGTCAACAAGTAACCACCGTGTCATGCAACTAGCAAGTTACAGGGGGTCAACTGCCAACCACCATGTCATGCAACTAGCAAGTTACAGGGGGTTAACAGGCAACCACCATGTCATGCAACTAGCAAGTTACAGGGGGTCAACAAGTAACCACCATGTCATGCAACTAGCAAGTTACAGGGGGTCAACAGACAACCACCATGTCATGCAACTAGCAAGTTACAGGGGATCAACAGGTAACCACCATGTCATGCAACTAGCAAGTTACAGGGGGTCAACTGGCAACCACCGTGTCATGCAACTAGCAAGTTACTGGGGGTCAACTGGCAACCACCATGTCATGCAACTAGCAAGTTACAGGGGGTCAACAAGTAACCACCATGTCATGCAACTAGCAAGTTACAGGGGGTCAACTGGCAACCACAATGTCATGCAACTAGCAAGTTACAGGGGGTCAACAAGTAACCACCATGTCATGCAACTAGCAAGTTACAGGGGGTCAACTGGCAACCACCATGTCATGCAACTAGCATGTTACAAGGGGTCAACTGCCAACCACCATGTCATGCAACTAGCAAGTTACAGGGGTTCAACTGGCAACCACCATATCATGCAACTAGCAAGTTACAGGGGGTCAACAAGTAACCACAATGTCACACAACTAGCAAGTTACAGGAGGTCAACTGCCAACCACCATGTCATGCAACTAGCAAGTTACAGGGGGTCAACAGGCTACCACCATGTCATGCAACTAGCAAGTTACAGGGGGTCAACACGCAACCACCATGTCATGCAACTAGCAAGTTACAGGGGGTCAACAAGTTACCACCATGTCACGCAACTAGCAAGTTACAGGGGGTCAACAAGTAACCACCATGTCAAACAACTAGCAAGTTACAGGGGGTCAACAAGTAACCACCATGTCATGCAACTAGCAAGTTACAAGGGGTCAACAAGTAACCACCATGTCACGCAACTAGCAAGTTACAGGGGATCAACTGGCAACCACCATATCATGCAACTAGCAAGTTACAGGGGGTCAACAGACAACCACCATGTCATGCAACTAGCAAGTTACAGGGGGTCAACAAGTAACCACCATGTCATGCAACTAGCAAGTTACAGGGGGTCAACTGGCAACCACCATGTCATGCATCTAGCAAGTTGCAGACGGTTAACAAGTAACCACCATGTCATGCAACTAGCAAGTTACAGGGAGTCAACAGGCAACCACCATGTCATGCAACTAGCAAGTTACAGGGGGTCAACAGGCAACCACCATGTCATGCAACTAGCAAGTTACAGGGGGTCAACAGGCAACCACCATGTCATGCAACTAGCAAGTTACAGGGGGTCAACAGGCAACCACCATGTCATGCAACTAGCAAGTTACAGGGGGTCAATAAGCAACCACCATGTCATGCAACTAGCAAGTTACAGGGGGTCAACAGGCAACCACCATGTCATGCAACTAGCAAGTTACAGGGGGTCAACAGGCAACCACCATGTCATGCAACTAGCAAGTTACAGGGGGTCAACAAGTAACCACCATGTCATGCAACTAGCAAGTTACAGGGGGTCAACAGGCAACCACCATGTCATGCAACTAGCAAGTTACAGGGGGTCAACATGCAACCACCATGTCATGCAACTAGCAAGTTACAGGGGGTCAACAAGTAACCACCATGTCATGCAACTAGCAAGTTACATGGGGTCAACAGACAACCACCATGTCATGCAACTAGCAAGTTACAGGGGGTCAACAGGTAACCACCATGTCATGCAACTAGCACGTTACAGGGGGTCAACTGGCAACCACCATGTCATGCAACTAGCAAGTTACAGGGGGTCAACAGGCAACCACCATGTCATGCAACTAGCAAGTTACAGGGGGTCAACAGGCAACCACCATGTCATGCAACTAGCAAGTTACAGGGGGTCAACAGGCAACCACCATGTCATGCAACTAGCAAGTTACAGGGGGTCAACAAGCAACCACCATGTCATGCAACTAGCAAGTTACAGGGGGTCAACAGGCAACCACCATGTCATGCAACTAGCAAGTTACAGGGGGTCAACTGGCAACCACCATGTCATGCAACTAGCAAGTTACAGGGGGTCAACAAGCAACCACCATGTCATGCAACTAGCAAGTTACAGGGGGTCAACAGGCAACCACCATGTCATGCAACTAGCAAGTTACAGGGGGTCAACAAGTAACCACCATGTCATGCAACTAGCAAGTTACAGGGGGTCAACATGCAACCACCATGTCATGCAACTAGCAAGTTACAGGGGGTCAACAAGTAACCACCATGTCATGCAACTAGCAAGTTACAGGGGGTCAACAAGCAACCACCATGTCATGCAACTAGCAAGTTACAGGGGGTCAACAGGCAACCACCATGTCATGCAACTAGCAAGTTACAGGGGGTCAACAGGCAACCACCACGTCATGCAACTAGCAAGTTACAGGGGGTCAACAGGCAATCACCATGTCATGCAACTAGCAAGTTACAGAGGGTCAACAGGCAACCACCATGTCATGCAACTAGGAAGTTACAGGGGGTTAACATGCAACCACCATGTCATGCAACTAGCAAGTTACAGGGTGTCAACTTGCAACCACCATGTCATGCAACTAGCAAGTTACAGGGGGTCAACAGGCAACCACCATGTCATGCAACTAGCAAGTTACAGGGGGTCAACTGCCAACCACCATGTCATGCAACTAGCAAGTTACAGGGGGTCAACTGCCAACCACCATGTCATGCAACTAGCAAGTTACAGGGGGTCAACATGCAACCACCATGTCATGCAACTAGCAAGTTACAGGGGGTCAACTGGCAACCACCATGTCATGCAACTAGCATGTTACAGGGGGTCAACTGCCAACCACCATGTCATGCAACTAGCAAGTTACAGGGGTTCAACTGGCAACCACCATATCATGCAACTAGCAAGTTACAGGGGGTCAACAAGTAACCACAATGTCACACAACTAGCAAGTTACAGGAGGTCAACTGGCAACCACCATGTCATGCAACTAGCAAGTTACAGGGGGTCAACAGGCTACCAACATGTCATGCAACTAGCAAGTTACAGGGGGTCAACACGCAACCACCATGTCATGCAACTAGCAAGTTACAGGGGGTCAACAGGCAACCACCATGTCATGCAACTAGCAAGTTACAGGGGGTCAACAAGTAACCACCATGTCATGCAACTAGCAAGTTACAGGGGGTCAACAGGCAACCACCATGTCATGCAACTAGCAAGTTACAGGGGGTCAACAAGTAACCACCATGTCATGCAACTAGCAAGTTACAGGGGGTCAACTGGCAACCACCATGTCATGCAACTAGCAAGTTACAGGGGGTCAACAGGCTACCAACATGTCATGCAACTAGCAAGTTACAGAGGGTCAACTGACAACCACCATGTCATTCAACTAGCAAGTTACAGGGGGTCAACAGGCAACCACCATGTCATGCAACTAGCAAGTTACAGGGGTCAACAAGTAACCACCATGTCATGCAACTAGCAAGTTACAGGGGGTCAACTGGCAACCACCATGTCATGCAACTAGCAAGTTACAGGGGGTCAACAGGCAACCACCATGTCATGCAACTAGCAAGTTACAGGGGGTCAACAGGCAACCACCATGTCATGCAACTAGCAAGTTACAGGGGGTCAACAAGCAACCACCATGTCATGCAACTAGCAAGTTACAGGGGGTCAACAAGTAACCACCATGTCATGCAACTAGCAAGTTACAGGGGGTCAACAGGCAACCACCATGTCATGCAACTAGCAAGTTACAGGGGGTCAACAAGCAACCACCATGTCATGCAACTAGCAAGTTACAGGGGGTCAACAAGTAACCACCATGTCATGCAACTAGCAAGTTACAGGGGGTCAACTGGCAACCACCATGTCATGCAACTAGCAAGTTACAGGGGGTCAACATGCAACCACCATGTCATGCAACTAGCAAGTTACAGGGGGTCAACAAGCAACCACCATGTCATGCAACTAGCAAGTTACAGGGGGTCAACAGGCAACCACCATGTCATGCAACTAGCAAGTTACAGGGGGTCAACAGGCAACCACCATGTCATGCAACTAGCAAGTTACAGGGGGTCAACAGGCAACCACCATGTCATGCAACTAGCAAGTTACAGGGGGTCAACAGGCAACCACCATGTCATGCAACTAGCAAGTTACAGGGGGTCAACAAGTAACCACCATGTCATGCAACTAGCAAGTTACAGGGAGTCAACAGGCAACCACCATGTCATGCAACTAGCAAGTTACAGGGGGTCAATAAGCAACCACCATGTCATGCAACTAGCAAGCTACAGGGGGTCAACAGGCAACCACCATGTCATGGAACTAGCAAGTTAAAGGGGGTCAACTGGCAACCACCATGTCATGCAACTAGCAAGTTACAGGGGGTCAACAAGTAACCACCATGTCATGCAACTAGCAAGTTACAGGGGTCAACAAGTTACCACCATGTCACGCAACTAGCAAGTTACAGGGGGTCAACAAGTAACCACCATGTCATGCAACTAGCAAGTTACAGGGGGCAACATGCAACCACCATGTCATGCAACTAGCAAGTTACAGGGGGTCAACAAGTAACCACCATGTCACGCAACTAGCAAGTTACAGGGGGTCAACTGGCAACCACCATATCATGCAACTAGCAAGTTACAGGGGGTCAACAGGCAACCACCATGTCATGCAACTAGCAAGTTACAGGGGGTCAACAAGTAACCACCATGTCACACAACTAGCAAGTTACAGGGGGTCAACTGGCAACCACCATATCATGCAACTAGCAAGTTACAGGGGGTCAACTGGCAACCACCATATCATGCAACTAGCAAGTTACAGGGGGTCAACAGGCAACCACCATGTCATGCAACTAGCAAGTTACAGGGGGTCAACTGGCAACCACCATGTCATGCAACTAGCAAGTTACAGGGGGTCAACAGGCAACCACCATGTCATGCAACTAGCAAGTTACAGGGGGTCAACTGCCAACCACCATGTCATGCAACTAGCAAGTTACAGGGGGTCAACTGCCTACCACCATGTCATGCAACTAGCAAGTTACATGGGGTCAACATGCAACCACCATGTCATGCAACTAGCAAGTTACAGGGGGTCAACTGGCAACCACCATGTCATGCAACTAGCATGTTACAGGGGGTCAACTGCCAACCACCATGTCATGCAACTAGCAAGTTACAGGGGTTCAACTGGCAACCACCATATCATGCAACTAGCAAGTTACAGGGGGTCAACAAGTAACCACAATGTCACACAACTAGCAAGTTACAGGAGGTCAACTGGCAACCACCATGTCATGCAACTAGCAAGTTACAGGGGGTCAACAGGCTACCAACATGTCATGCAACTAGCAAGTTACAGGGGGTCAACAAGCAACCACCATGTCATGCAACTAGCAAGTTACAGGGGGTCAACTGACAACCACCATGTCATTCAACTAGCAAGTTACAGGGGGTCAACAAGTAACCACCATGTCAAACAACTAGCAAGTTACAGGGGGTCAACAAGTAACCACCATGTCATGCAACTAGCAAGTTACAAGGGGTCAACAAGTAACCACCATGTCACGCAACTAGCAAGTTACAGGGGATCAACTGGCAACCACCATATCATGCAACTAGCAAGTTACAGGGGGTCAACAGACAACCACCATGTCATGCAACTAGCAAGTTACAGGGGGTCAACAAGTAACCACCATGTCATGCAACTAGCAAGTTACAGGGGGTCAACTGGCAACCACCATGTCATGCATCTAGCAAGTTGCAGACGGTTAACAAGTAACCACCATGTCATGCAACTAGCAAGTTACAGGGAGTCAACAGGCAACCACCATGTCATGCAACTAGCAAGTTACAGGGGGTCAACAAGCAACCACCATGTCATGCAACTAGCAAGTTACAGGGGGTCAACAGGCAACCACCATGTCATGCAACTAGCAAGTTACAGGGGGTCAACTGGCAACCACCATGTCATGCAACTAGCAAGTTACAGGGGGTCAACAAGTAACCACCATGTCATGCAACTAGCAAGTTACAGGGGGTCAACAGGCAACCACCATGTCATGCAACTAGCAAGTTACAGGGGGTCAACAGGCAACCACCATGTCATGCAACTAGCAAGTTACAGGGGGTCAACAAGTAACCACCATGTCATGCAACTAGCAAGTTACAGGGGGTCAACAGGCAACCACCATGTCATGCAACTAGCAAGTTACAGGGGGTCAACAGGCAACCACCATGTCATGCAACTAGCAAGTTACAGGGGGTCAACAAGTAACCACCATGTCATGCAACTAGCAAGTTACAGGGGGTCAACAAGTTACCACAATGTCACGCAACTAGCAAGTTACAGGGGGTCAACAAGTAACCACCATGTCATGCAACTAGCAAGTTACAGGGGGTCAACTGGCAACCACCATGTCATGCAACTAGCAAGTTACAGGGGGTCAACAGGCAACCACCATGTCATGCAACTAGCAAGTTACAGGGGTTCAACAAGTAACCACCATGTCATGCAACTAGCAAGTTACAGGGAGTCAACAGGCAACCACCATGTCATGCAACTAGCAAGTTACAGGGGGTCAACAGGCAACCACCATGTCATGCAACTAGCAAGTTACAGGGGGTCAACAGGCAACCACCATGTCATGCAACTAGCAAGTTACAGGGGGTCAACTGGCAACCACCATGTCATGCAACTAGCAAGTTACAGGGGGTCAACAAGTAACCACCATGTCATGCAACTAGCAAGTTACAGGGGGTCAACAAGTTACCACCATGTCACGCAACTAGCAAGTTACAGGGGGTCAACAAGTAACCACCATGTCATGCAACTAGCAAGTTACAGGGGGTCAACATGCAACCACCATGTCATGCAACTAGCAAGTTACAGGGGGTCAACAGGCAACCACCATGTCATGCAACTAGCAAGTTACAGGGGGTCAACTGGCAACCACCATGTCATGCAACTAGCAAGTTACAGGGGGTCAACAGGCAACCACCATGTCATGCAACTAGCAAGTTACAGGGGGTCAACAAGTAACCACCATGTCACACAACTAGCAAGTTACAGGGGGTCAACTGGCAACCACCATATCATGCAACTAGCAAGTTACAGGGGGTCAACTGGCAACCACCATATCATGCAACTAGCAAGTTACAGGGGGTTAACAAGTAACCACCATGTCACGCAACTACCAAGTTACAGGGGGTCAACTGGCAACCACCATGTCATGCAACTAGCAAGTTACAGGGGGTCAACAGGCAACCACCATGTCATGCAACTAGCAAGTTACAGGGGGTCAACTGCCAACCACCATGTCATGCAACTAGCAAGTTACAGGGGGTCAACATGCAACCACCATATCATGCAACTAGCAAGTTACAGGGGGTCAACTGGCAACCACCATGTCATGCAACTAGCATGTTACAGGGGGTCAACTGCCAACCACCATGTCATGCAACTAGCAAGTTACAGGGGTTCAACTGGCAACCACCATATCATGCAACTAGCAAGTTACAGGGGGTCAACAAGTAACCACAATGTCACACAACTAGCAAGTTACAGGAGGTCAACTGGCAACCACCATGTCATGCAACTAGCAAGTTACAGGGGGTCAACAGGCAACCACCATGTCATGCAACTAGCAAGTTACAGGGGGTCAACAAGCAACCACCATGTCATGCAACTAGCAAGTTACAGGGGGTCAACAGGCAACCACCATGTCATGCAACTAGCAAGTTACAGGGGGTCAACAAGTAACCACCATGTCAATCAACTAGCAAGTTACAGGGGGTCAACAAGTAACCACCATGTCATGCAACTAGCAAGTTACAAGGGGTCAACAAGTAACCACCATGTCACGCAACTAGCAAGTTACAGGGGATCAACTGGCAACCACCATATCATGCAACTAGCAAGTTACAGGGGGTCAACAGACAACCACCATGTCATGCAACTAGCAAGTTACAGGGGGTCAACAAGTAACCACCATGTCATGCAACTAGCAAGTTACAGGGGGTCAACAGGCAACCACCATGTCATGCAACTAGCAAGTTACAGGGGGTCAACTGGCAACCACCATGTCATGCAACTAGCAAGTTACAGGGGGTCAACAGGCAACCACCATGTCATGCAACTAGCAAGTTACAGGGGGTCAACAAGCAACCACCATGTCATGCAACTAGCAAGTTACAGGGGGTCAACAGGCAACCACCATGTCATGGAACTAGCAAGTTAAAGGGGGTCAACTGGCAACCACCATGTCATGCAACTAGCAAGTTACAGGGGGTCAACAAGTAACCACCATGTCATGCAACTAGCAAGTTACAGGGGGTCAACAGGCTACCACCATGTCATGCAACTAGCAAGTTACAGGGGGTCAACAGGCAACCACCGTGTCATGCAACTAGCAAGTTACAGGGGGTCAACAAGTAACCACCATGTCATGCAACTAGCAAGTTACAGGGGGTCAACTGCCAACCACCATGTCATGCAACTAGCAAGTTACAGGGGGTTAACAGGCAACCACCATGTCATGCAACTAGCAAGTTACAGGGGGTCAACAAGTAACCACCATGTCATGCAACTAGCAAGTTACAGGGGGTCAACAGACAACCACCATGTCATGCAACTAGCAAGTTACAGGGGGTCAACAGGTAACCACCATGTCATGCAACTAGCAAGTTACAGGGGGTCAACTGGCAACCACCGTGTCATGCAACTAGCAAGTTACATGGGGTCAACAGGCAACCACCATGTCATGCAACTAGCAAGTTACATGGGGTCAACAAGTAACCACCATGTCATGCAACTAGCAAGTTACAGGGGGTCAACTGGCAACCACCATGTCATGCAACTAGCAAGTTACAGGGGGTCAACAGGCAACCACCATGTCATGCAACTAGCAAGTTACAGGGGGTCAACAGGCAACCACCATGTCATGCAACTAGCAAGTTACAGGGGGTCAACAAGCAACCACCATGTCATGCAACTAGCAAGTTACAGGGGGTCAACAAGCAACCACCATGTCATGCAACTAGCAAGTTACAGGGGGTCAACAGGCAACCACCATGTCATGCAACTAGCAAGTTACAGGGGGTCAACAGGCAACCACCATGTCATGCAACTAGCAAGTTACAGGGGGTCAACAAGTAACCACCATGTCATGCAACTAGCAAGTTACAGGGGGTCAACAGGCAACCACCATGTCATGCAACTAGCAAGTTACAGGGGGTCAACAGGCAACCACCATGTCATGCAACTAGCAAGTTACAGGGGGTCAACAGCCAACCACCATGTCATGCAACTAGCAAGTTACATGGGGTCAACAGGCAACCACCATGTCATGCAACTAGCAAGTTACAGGGGGTCAACAAGTAACCACCATGTCATGCAACTAGCAAGTTACAGGGGGTCAACAGACAACCACCATGTCATGCAACTAGCAAGTTACATGGGGTCAACAGGCAACCACCATGTCATGCAACTAGCAAGTTACATGGGGTCAACAAGTAACCACCATGTCATGCAACTAGCAAGTTACAGGGGGTCAACTGGCAACCACCATGTCATGCAACTAGCAAGTTACATGGGGTCAACAAGTAACCACCATGTCATGCAACTAGCAAGTTACAGGGGGTCAACAGGCAACCACCATGTCATGCAACTAGCAAGTTACAGGGGGTCAACTGCCAACCACCATGTCATGCAACTAGCAAGTTACAGGGGGTCAACAGGCAACCACCATGTCATGCAACTAGCAAGTTACAGGGGGTCAACATGTAACCACCATGTCATGCAACTAGCAAGTTACAGGGGGTCAACAGGCAACCACCATGTCATGCAACTAGCAAGTTACAGGGGGTCAACAAGTAGCCACCATGTCATGCAACTAGCAAGTTACAGGGGGTCAACAAGTAACCACCATGTCATGCAACTAGCAAGTTACAGGGGGTCAACTGGCAACCACCATGTCATGCAACTAGCAAGTTACAGGGGGTCAACTGGCAACCACCATGTCATGCAACTAGCAAGTTACAGGGGGTCAACTGGAAACCACCATGTCATGCAACTAACAAGTTACAGGGGGTCAACTGGCAACCACCATGCCATGCAACTAGCAAGTTACAGGGGGTCAACATGCAACCACCATGTCACACAACTAGCAAGTTGCAAGTTACAGCAGTTAGGTTGTACTGTGCATGAGGCATTATGCTGATACAAATACAAAATATATATTACTGTAATTTTTATATTTGCCATTAATTTATTCCAGCCACGTTTATGTTGAAATAACAAACAAAACAAAATGCTATCATTATTTATACCAACATTACTAATGTTCAACTGATGTAGACAAGATAAGATGATGTGCTTTCAATATTACAAATATTGCAACAGTAGGTTTGGTTGTTATGCAGTTAATTTTAATATGTTGTGACTGTGAACCACATATCATTGTATAGCATGTGACAGTTATATGACGTGCCCTGTGACCCATACCTTGTCCATACCACTGGCTGTCTGGATGTGAGAACTGACTGGTGCATTCAGCTGGAAGTGACTGAGGGAGTCAATCTTGTAGATGGACTTCAGAAGCGCCTCCCGTGCCTCGGCCTCGGAACACTGCGACAAATTCTGCAACAATACAGTAAACAATGGCAACATTTTATATAAAATATTGTGTCCTAAATCATAGTCTCAAATGCATGGTGAATTTATATAATGTCAGCAATGAGCAATGTATGTCCTTGCATGCTTGGTGTTCATTTATGCTGTTTGTGTATTAGTGCAATTTTGTAGCTTTGTGATATTCACAGAAACAAAATAATTGCATGATATCCATGCTGCAGTGGCAGCAATGTTTTTTGCACCATTACCCTTTTTCAGGATTTCCCAGTTTCCCGGGTTTTCCCAGAGATGGTAACATATGCCGACCTATCTGAAATGACCAAATGACTGTAACCCCAATGGAGGACACTGAATGTGTGCAGTGAGCAGGTTATTGGAACAGCTATGTTTTCATAGGTTGAACAATTATCAAACATTTTACACCTTTATCACTTATCAGTCATCTCTCTGTATTCTACATGTGTACCAACATAACTACACTGAGTAACCATACGTGATAAGAATTTTAGTTATGCTGTCGATATAAATTACATAGTTTCAGCAGTGTTATAATTCAATCAATATGCCTACCTGTACAATGCCAATGGCACGATGAAACAACTTGTTGTTGCTGAAATAATCAACATCACATCACATATTCAGAAAACACAGCCAAACACAAAGACAATTTCTGAGTTACTTTCTTGTTTTAAGTTATTAAAAAATTAATAATAAAATGATGGGTGGGTTTACTTATCTAACGACAAGTATTTATTATCAGAAGATAGTAAAATTAAGTCAAATGGGCATTTATTGGGTATGCAAAATATGTCGAAATAGAAAAAAACAACTACTTTGTTTCAATTAAACAAGTGTAGAGCACTGAAAAGAAAGAGCCTCAAACAACAATCCAGAAAACAAAAATATGTGGTTAAAAGTGTAAGGAACAGGAACACGGATTGAAGACATCAGACACATAACAAGAGAATCAAAGGGAAATGTTTCTAACCTTCCAACCTCCCTGTCACTTACCTGACTCTCACATCAATCATGACGTTTTCGTAGATCTTGCCGCGGATGATGTGGGCACCTGTAGATATGATGTTACATGTCCACTTGCATGCCATCTCCACATAGAACTGACCACACTCGGACAGCATGGCTGGTGTCAGTAAACTGGTCAGCTCTTGCCATGGAAGACGCACTGTCACTTCCAGTACCACACTGGAGTCCACGCTAGCCAGTCTTGTGGGACTGGAGGCAGACGTCTGTAGCAGAATGTCAACATTCAACTAAACTAAATTGGGAACCTATTTTGTACATCTACCGACAATCTAATTTTTTAACAATACTCATGTGCATCTTCCACTTTGCAAAAAACCTTGTTAATAGAATCACTGAAGTTTGCTTTTGTTGAGAATGTTTAATGAGCTGTTTGTGGCTTTTACATGATGTCAGGGAAAGTAAAATGGTAAATGTAACCTGTTATGGTAAACAACTCTGCTACAAATATTTTAAATAGAAGCACTCACAATGCTGCGAAGAACAATTCTACTAAAAACAGGCACAGCAGAAGCACTCACAACACAGCAAAGGCAATTCTGCTAATTACTCATATGAAGATCTAAATAACAGTAATGAGCATAAAACTTTTTTTTTTTAAAGAATTTCACAAGTTGGCCTATGGATTGGAATAATTATCATTAATAATATGCTGCTAGTCCAACACAACTAACATTAATCAGTAGTTTTCTGCAGTGGCCCAGCTCCAAAAACATTTCACCAAAATATTTTGTGCATTCCTCACCAAAAACATCAATCTAAATAGTGGTATTCAAAATGACATACCCGGATAGTTCACAGAAATATTGTAATGCATGAAAAATAAAAATGTACCTCTGACAGTGGCATGAATCTGATGAAAACTTTGGATGCAGCTGATGATAAAGCTTTTGAATCGATTGCGGCAGTGCCATCTGAAATGTAATGTTATTGTACATTTCAGATTTATATCTGTAACAAATGCATAAATAAATACAACGATACATTAAAAGACATACATAGGACATTAATAAATCCTAAGACTTCTTCTTTAAAGCTAAGGTTAAATTTAATTTGTTTTGCTCGACTTGTTTGAAGACTTATTTCCCGAAAAATTCAGTATCCACTATGACTAGCTAGCTAACAATGAAATTATTTTTGAACAGATCCGGTCAAAAATTTGCAAATTGGACCAGCTCTATAATAATAATAAATAGACTTCTTTGGCGTCAATATCCTCGGAAAATCCGAGCTCAGTGGCGCAACAAAACCAAAGGATTAGGCATTCTCGTAACCATGTACAATGCAAAAAGTCGTCAACCGATGGATGGAGGTGCTAAGAAGCTAACCCTCAATAAGGCTATTCATACTTTCGTAGGTAACCCGATCTCATGATCAAAGGCAATTCTTTTAATGATCTTGACAAAAGTACGGTCTCTTTTAGTCAACTGACTGCGGTTATTACTTCACACACTACAAATGTGAACATCAACAAACCTCCTTGAATGGATAGATGATCCGGTTTCTTGGTTATTAATATTAGTCATAATTACCTCTCAAGAAACTTGCAGTTTGTTTTGGATATTTCGACTGCATCTCGCAGTCTTCTTCAGCAGACTGAAGTTACGGATGTGTCACATGACCAATGTCATGTGACACAAGCTGGAGTAGGACTGGTGGGAGCTCCTGGCCGACGTCTCTGAAAGCAAACGTTACAAAACTTGGATGTTTAACACCACGCAACCAACGAGAAGGAAGGAGAACACTACCACAGAAACCAGCAGAAGACAACATGCCATAGGTCTGCCCTACATTAGTAAACTATCAGAACAAGTAGCAAGGATTTTCAAGTCCTATAACATCCCGGTTTACCACAAACCTATCAACACCCTGAGGTCACCGTTGGTACACCCAAAAGACAGAACAGCAAAGGCAGCAAAGTGTGGGGTAGTATATGACATACAATGCCCAGAATGCAGAATGTGACCAACACTATATAGGAGAAACAGCCAGAACACTTGGCACAAGAATCAAAGAACATCTATCTTGTCGCCAACCCCTATCAGCTATAAGTGAACACAAACTGAACACAGGTCATCAGTGCTCTATGAAGGACGTCAATATTCTAGACCACGAGGAGAACTGGCACAGGAGAAAAATAAAGGAAGCGATTAACATCCACAGAAACAAACCTACGCTGAACCGAGACGTCGGCCAGGAGCTCCCACCAGTCCTACTCCAGCTTGTGTCACATGACATTGGTCATGTGACACATCCGTAACTTCAGTCTGCTGAAGAAGACTGCAAGATGCAGTCGAAATATCCAAAACAAACTGCAAGTTTCTTGAGAGGTAATTATGACTAATATCAACAAACCTGATTTGACATGGGCTCAATCAACTGCACAGGGAGTTTTAGACACACATGGTAAAATATTGTGAGTGTTTAAACAATATTAATTTGCACAGTCAAGTCTACATACTCAGTACAAATAGCAAAGACTATAGTAGATAATTAAACTAAGACAGATGTACTATTTAGAATAATTCTCACCTGCTTCAAGGAAGATGACTACATCATGTTGGGTCAAATGTGGCACCAATTCATCCTCAAAATATTCTGTATTTATTCTGACCTACAAACATGCAAGATTGTACTCAATATTACGGTGCAAGTAGGTGTACTCATCAGATAACACTAACTGTGAATAGCAGAGATATAAAATATAACATTATCATAACACTGTACAGTGAAGTTATGATAACTAAACACACAGGCAAAGACCTATGTTTAGTTTTGCAAGTGTGTCGAAATTACATTGTGTGCTACAAAGCTTAAATTTAGATAAACATTATATCTTTATCATAATTTATGACATTTGTCAAATGCTTTAATAAAAATATTTTGGGCAATAATTCGTGAGCTTTGTTGAAGTATTATGAAATGAGTCAAAACTTGCACAACATTAACTGGTAGTGGCAAACTTACAAATGCCGAGAGATCTCCTTCTGTATTGTTTAGGGTTCTGTAGCCTCCACCAAGGAATCCTCGGATGTCATGAATATCTAAATGACCAATAATTCACTGACATTTGTGTAAATGCAGTGCTCCATTTAACCAGCATCCAATTTGACCTTATCCCATGTCTTTCTAACAATCCTGCTGCTCAGCAGTATATGGACAACACAAGATTGCTGCTTTTTACGGGCACTTCTGTAGTACTCTATCCAACTAAAAGTATCCCTACAGGCATTCCCGGGTTCATCTGATGAACAAGTGCAGCGTCATAAATATGTCTGGACACTACCCAACTACTTTATAACCTAAACACATGCATAGGTACAGGTGATAAACCATGTCTGTTAACCCATTTAACCTATTTTTGTAGGGTGGGGTGGCTCGGTGGTCAGAGCGCCAGACTGTCGATGGAGAACACTGGGTTCGAATCTACCTGCTGTTGTTTCGAAACTTTGGAAACTATGTTGCCTCAGTTCACTCAGCACAAATCAGTACATGTTGCCTCAGTTCACTCAGTATATGAGTACATGTTACCTCGGTTCACTCAGTACAAATGAGTACATGTTGCCTCGGTTCACTCAGTACAAATAAGTACATGTTGCCTCGGTTCACTCAGTACAAGTGACTACATGTTGCCTCGGTTCACTCAGTACAAATGAGTACATGTTGCCTCGGTTCACTCAGTACAAATGAGTATATGTTGCCTCGGTTCACTCAGTACAAATGAGTACATGTTGCCTTGGTTCACTCAGTACAAATAAGTACATGTTGCCTCGGTTCACTCAGTACAAGTGACTACATGTTGCCTCGGTTCACTCAGTACAAATGAGTACATGTTGCCTCGGTTCACTCAGTATAAATTAGTACATGTTGCCTCGGTTCACTCAATACAAATGAGTACATGTTGCCTCGGTTCACTCAGTATAAATTAGTACATGTTGCTTCGGTTCACTCAGTATAAATGAGTACATGTTGCCTCGGTTCACTCAGTATAAATTAGTACATGTTGCCTCGGTTCACTCAGTACAAATGAGTACATGTTGCCTCGGTTCACTCAGTATAAATGAGTACATGTTGCCTCGGTTCACTCAGTACAAATGAGTACATGTTGCCTCGGTTCACTCAGTATAAATGAGTACATGTTGCCTCGGTTCACTCAGTATAAATGAGTACATGTTGCCTCGGTTCACTCAGTATAAATGAGTACATGTTGCCTCGGTTCACTCAGTATAAATGAGTACATGTTGCCTCGGTTCACTCAGTATAAATGAGTACACGTTGCCTCGGTTCACTCAGTACAAATGAGTACATGTTGCCTCGGTTCACTCAGTATAAATGAATACATGTTGCCTCGGTTCACTCAGTATAAATGAGTACATGTTGCCTCGGTTCACTCAGTACAAATGAGTACATGTTGCCTCGGTTCACTCAGTATAAATGAGTACATGTTGCCTCGGTTCACTCAGTATAAATGAGTACATGTTGCCTCGGTTCACTCAGTACAAATGAGTACATGTTGCCTCGGTTCACTCAGTATAAATGAGTACATGTTGCTTTGGTTCACTCAGTATAAATGAGTACATGGCAAAAGACGGTGGTGGAATTATATGAATGAACAGCTTTCACACAGTACTTGCAGCATGGCTGGGTGTTGTAAAACAACATAGCATGTCTTAAAAAACACCTACACATATACATACATAACATATATATATATATATATATATATATATATATATATATATATATATATATATATATATATATATAAATATATAAATATATATATTTATATATTTATATATACACACACACACATGTAATAATATACATACATATATGTTATTGAAAATGTAAATAATAAAAATTTGCTAATTTTTTGGCAAACTTTATGTTGTTTGGTTCCTATAACTAAAAAGTCATAAACCCCAATGAAAATAATGAAGCCATTAGTACCTGCACCGAATGTAGGGGGACATTCGGAGGCATCAACCATTCCCACAATGCCCAGGGTGCTTGAGGACACGTAATAAATGTGTCCGTATGCATTCAAGCTGAAAGGCAAGCGGGCAGTGCAACTAGCCTAGTGGAGCAGTGCTCACAAAGTGACTCCTTAATCATCAACAATGTTAAGGATGGCAGACACCGCAACCAACCACGCTCATGCATCTGTGTGTGTGTGTTAATTTGTAATGTGTTTTGCAGATATGTGCAAGATGCAATCTGATATATACCTGTTCAAAGCATCATGGCTATGAAATGTGATAATTAATGAAAGGTATTCCATGCATTTACAATTGAATACATCAAAGTGAGAAGAGAGCATTTGTTGTCAAAATGAGTGTTTAACAATGCATCTGACTGGGATATGTTCAAATGAACAGCTGCACACACCACACCACACCACACCACAACACAACACAACACACCACACCACACCACAACACACCACACCACAACACACCACACCCACACCAGGGTTGACTGAATTACTTTAATTTTGTACTTGAGTAATAGTAAAAGTAATTCACCTAAAAAGTACTTGAGTAAAAGCAAAATTACTTTGTAAAAAAAAAGTACTTCAGTAAAAAGTAAAACTACTTGGACTTCCGGCTACTTGGACTTGGTGCAGCGACTTGAATTTGGTGTAGATCATTTACAGAAATACACGGAATATCAAATAGAATAAGTATTACTATTGCATATATATTATACACAAACGTATTGTAGACATATATTAGGAAACAGGATTTGTTAATTATTAGTCAGAGGGAGTATTTTAGAATAAGTTAGTTTCGGATTATGTCAGGGAATTCAGCAAGCGTTAATAGGGTTGTTTACAATTCGAAAATTGAGATAGCATAGTTAATAGTCAGTAACATTGAATATTGGTTAGAATAAGTATTAGTATTATACATATATTGTTCACCAACTTCTTGTAGACATATATTAAGAAACCGTTTTTGTTAACACAGGTAGTATTTTTTCCCGGATTCAAACTCAACGTGTGATAAAAGGGAGTTTGTTTACAGGTCGTGAATTCAACCCGTGCATCGAGCTATCGTTTACATTGGCTAATATATATATATATAAGATAAAGTGATTTATTTCCTTAAATTACATACATAAGGTAATATCTGACATAGTGGTAGTAAACGTTTTCGGTAAAAAGGAATTAACAGCAGGATTTTAGCGTAAATTAGTACACACTGACTTCGTTGTTTTGTTACACAGTGTTCTCCGTATTCGCTAGGTGGCAGGTTTTTTTTTTCTCATGTGAGGTTAATAGAAGACACAGTTAACAAGTATATTAGCCTAAAGTGTTCTTTTGATCACAAAAACTGGTGGAAGTGAAACAAGTCAACAGTACCTTCTGCCAGCCACTGTGAGCATGCACCTGTGCACACACACTGGTGGAAGTGAAACAAGTCAACAGTACCTTCTGCCAGCCACTGTGAGCATGCACCTGTGCACACACACTGGTGGAAGTGAAACAAGTCAACAGTACCTTCTGCCAGCCACTGTGAGCATGCACCTGTGCACACACACTGGTGGAAGTGAAATAAGTCAACAGTACCTTCTGCCAGCCACTGTGAGCATGCACCTGTGCACACACACTGGTGGAAGTGAAACAAGTCAACAGTACCTTCTGCCAGCCACTGTGAGCATGCACCTGTGCACACACACTGGTGGAAGTGAAACAAGTCAACAGTACCTTCTGCCAGCCACTGTGAGCATGCACCTGTGCACACACACTGGTGGAAGTGAAACAAGTCAACAGTACCTTCTGCCAGCCACTCTGAGCACCTGTGCACACACACTGGTGGAAGTGAAACAAGTCAACAGTACCTTCTGCCAGCCACTCTGAGCACCTGTGCCAGGGCTTCTTGCTCTCTGTACACACTCTCTAGGACGTGCTGGTAGGCTTGGATCAGTGCAGATACTTGACTGCAGACAAGCAACATGCATGTCCTCACTTCAGTCTTGTAACACGTTCAGTTCATTACAACACGATCAACAACAAGGAATCCTTTGGCTTAGGCAGGTATATGTATCTGAATGTGTAACTGTATTTGAAGGTATATGTTTACCCATGGCACATCAAATGTGTATGTATATCTGCGTCCACACATTCTTATGCAATTGATTAGTTAACCTATCATGTGCTACCAATAATAATGATAATAACACTTCTATAGCCTGACCCAAGCTCAGACATGCAACAAACCAGAATATGATGAACCTACAAAACTCATCATCAGAGGAGGGGGGACCACCGAGGATTTATGGTGAAAATGCAATTTACAAAAAACATGTCTTCAAATTTTTTTTAAGGCAGTTATAGTTGCAGATGAACTGATGGCGATGGGAGTTCATTCAAGATTTTTGGCGCAGCTAGAGAGAGAAAGTGTGGTATTTGTGACACCCACCAGGGGTTTGTGTCATGGTAGACTCGCTGGTGTGCAGCAGAAAACACGACTTCCAGTAAGAGTTTGGTGGCTGTGCCACTTTTCATACGACTTGATCCAGCAATTGGTTCAGGCTGCAATGATGCAGAAAAATTGTAGTGTTAATAATTATAATGTATTTTTTTCAGAAATATTTCCAACACAGATCACAGTAAGAACAGGGTTCAATCTAGCATCTTGGCCAAGTGGGCCAATGGCCCATCTAGGTTGTAGAAGTGGGCCATTCTGGACAATTTTGTATTGATTGTGCTGCTTTTTTGTGCATCATGCAAGCGTATGCTATTGTACCCATGTACCAAGCACATTATTTAGTGAATGCACTAAGTTTGTACACCTTTAGTTATATCAGGTAATTGTGGTACCAGATGCTCTCTCATAATTTACAATGGGGATTATGCCATATAATTAATTATTTGTACAAGTTCAGTTCAATAATATAATTGTTTTGGAAGCCATTACAACAGTATTTTTATGAATGTGTTGGTTTTCCAAATAACTTAGTCCCTATAATTTGGTACGTAACATTTATATGAGAAATGTCAATAATGTATTGCGGCAAGGCCAGGATGGTGACCCACAAATCGCATGAAGAGTACTTGTTTTAAAGTACACATGGTTTGGAATCATGTCACATTGTTTCTGATCCTAATGAAAGAAGTGATGCAATATCATTATCCTTCAGAACTACAATGAATAAGGCGTTTTTAGGAAGTTGTAGACTATATTAGGCTTACAGCTACGATGATGGGACTGAGACAAAAAAATTTCCATTGTAATTTTTCACAACATTACAAGCTGCTTGCATTCCACCATCAACATTTATTAAGCATTACATTATCTTAACAGTAACATCAACTCAATCGGCGTGACGAATCTCGCTACTCTCATAGACAATGCCGGTTTTGTCCAGCACGTGACTAGTATGACACACCTGAGTGGAAACACGCTCGATCTACAGATCACACCCCGTGCGTCTACCTTACTCTCAACACCTGGAAGGCCGACTACTCTCCTTACAGATCATCATGTACTCGAGTGTGACCTTACTGTGTTAAAGCCTACACGTCTGACACGTCGAGTGTGTTATCGAAGGTGACACCTATACTTAAGAAATGTGGCCTCGACGTGAACTCACTCGCCAATTACCGCCCAATATCAAACCTGAGTCTTGTCTCGAAAACATTAGAACGTTATGTCGTCAACGAACTGCGCCATCACATTGACGCCAACGGCTTCAACGACCCATTCCAGAGCGCGTACCAGCCGAGACACAGCATGGAGACGGCTCTCATCCGAATACACGAAGACATGACGCAGGCAATTGATTCACGACGTGGCGTTTTGCTTGTACTATTAGAACTAAGTGCAGCATTCGACACACTAGACCACAGCATTCTGCTGCTTCGACTTTGTGATATCGGACTAACCCAGACAGTGTTTACATGGTTCAAATCATACCTCACAGGCTGAACTAATGCAATAACAATACGCGAAGCAACTTCAGCTCCGAGACTTATTCATCACAGTGTTCCGCAGGGCTCGGTTCTAGGTCCGATGTTATTCAACATGTACATTCAACCTATCGCGGACATCTTCGAACGCCATCAGATCCGCTACCACATATACGCGGACGACACTCAACTATACGCTGAGTGTCCGCCACTGAACCGTGCTAACGCACTACAGAAAATCAACGAATGTGTACGTGACATAAGATGCTGGCTGAACTGCAACCATCTCCTACTCAATGAGACGAAAACAGAAACCATCATTTTTCATTCTACCACTGTCCGTTCGCCTTCTGCTATGTCCACTATCGATGTGTGTGGGTCCGCCGTATCACTGATGCCCACGGTTCGTGACATCAGCGTTATATTTGACAGCAGACTTGACATATCGGCTCAAGTATCGAACGCTTGTCGTGCTGCTTATTTTAATTTATTTCGCATCGCTAAGATACGAACAAGCCTTACAATCACAGCATGCAAGACTCTCGTTCACTCCCTCGTTACATCGTGGATCGACTACGGGAACGCTGTACTGTATGGCATCTCCGACCGCCTTTTGCACCGTCTTGAGATGGTACAGCAGTCGGCAGCCAGAGTTGTTTTGCGGATAGGCGGGGCAACCGACGAAGCATGACGGCAGTGCTGCAACAACTCCACTGGTTGCCGGTCAAATATCGCATACAAACTACTCGTCATTGTGTTTCGCGCCCTTCACATGACCGGACGCCGGCGTACCTCGCCTCGCTCATCAGGCTGTTCGTTCCGCGCAGCGCCCTACGATCTGCCGATCATGCCCTACTCACCGTTCCGCACCACAACCTCAAGCATTATCGCCGCCGTTCATTTTCTCACGCTGGGCCAACTCTATGGAACTCTCTACCGGAAGACTTGCGTCTGACCGGCTTCATGGACACTTTTAAAGCATGTCTTAAGACTCACTATTTCAAACTTGCTTTTAATGTTTAGTTTACCACTCATATCATAGTATTTATTATTAACATTATTCTAAATTTTCTACTATTATACTAGTTTATTATTTTAATTATTTATTCATTTATTAATTATTTATTAATGGATTAATTATTTACTCATGCGTATGCTTTTGTATGTACATTGATAGCTTTAGCTTATCTTGCTTAGTACAGTTTTGCTTTAATGAAGCTTAAGCCTTATACATATAAGTTTCATTTTATTACGCACATTTTAGTCCATTTAGTCATTGTAAACACCCTTGAACAGAGTTGTACTCTGGATATGAGTGTAAAAATAAAGTGCATTATTATTATTATTATCTTAGTTTAAATTTTATATTTAACATTAGTTTGTAGGATGTCAGGCTCCAGTGCCAAATTGTCGTTGAAGAAGGCATCGCAATGACACAAAACTGAAACTGAAAGTTGGCCAAATGCAAGTCAAACGTAATCCAAAGATTCATTCATATACAACTACTATCTCAACATAACAGTGGCTTATGTCTTTGATGGATCAACAAGCTTACCCCAATAACAGGTGTCAGTACAAAGGCTTCACTTGATCGCGACTTTTTTTCAAGTCTCTGTGCCACTGCAAATATGGAAGTTGGTTATAACACATCCAAGCAAAGATGCACTCAAATAAATCAAGACATTCTATTTACTTTGTGACACCACATTGCTGATCATACAAGCAATTTAAAAAAATTCTAACATGTTAAGGGTTTTGTTCAATTCATGTGTTGTGACTTCTGTTGGTACATCTTATATTCTGAAAACGCAAATTAAAACTACTCAAACATTTTAGTATGTAAGGAAATAGAATGCATGCACTGACAGTGGAACACGTCACATTGTAGGTTCCTTTAATAATAGATGCTGGTATTGTTGGTGTGGTAATTTTATTATCATATTATTAATGTAGTTGCAGCATACATAAACCAAATCCCTTTGATGAAAACAGTTTTAAATACGTATCATTCCAACCAACCTTTGAAGAATGTTTTATCCCAATTTTCAACTGGCACATTTCTGAAAAGAAATGCAAACTTTTATTCCTGATTTTCTTGAACCAGAATACACTTTTCACATTATAAAAACCAGTTATCCCCATAATATTTGCATAGCATTATATATGGACTGGAAGTTTGCATATTGAAATAAAGAAGGAATGAGAAACAGCAACTAAAATAATAATTTTCCTTGTATTGAAAAGAGCAGATATGTAACTACTTCAGTTGTAAATCAATTTCCAGCTAGGAGCTAAGGAGAGTGAGCACGGCTAAGGAGCTAAGGAGAGTAAGCACGGCTAAGGAGTTAAGGAGAGTAAGCACGGCTAAGGAGCTAAGGAGAGTAAGCATGGCTAAGAAGCTAAGGAGAGTAAGCACGGCTAAGGAGCTAAGGAGAGTGAGCACAGCTAAGGAGCTAAGGAGAGTAAGCACGGCTAAGGAGCTAAGGAGAGTAAGCATGGCTAAGAAGCTAAGGAGAGCAAGCACGGCTAAGGAACTAAGGAGAGTGAGCACAGCTAAGGAGCTAAGGAGAGTAAGCACGGCTAAGGAGCTAAGGAGAGCAAGCACGGCTAAGGAGCTAAGGAGAGTGAGCATGGCTAAGAAGCTAAGGAGAGCAAGCACGGCTAAGGAGCTAAGGAGAGTGAGCATGGCTAAGGAGCTAAGGAGAGTAAGCACGGCTAAGGAGCTAAGGAGAGTAAGCACGGCTAAGGAGCTAAGGAGAGTAAGCACGGCTAAGGAGCTAAGGAGAGTGAGCATGGCTAAGAAGCTAAGGAGAGCAAGCACGGCTAAGGAACTAAGGAGAGTGAGCACAGCTAAGGAGAGTAAGCACGGCTAAGGAGCTAAGGAGAGCAAGCACGGCTAAGGAGTTAAGGAGAGTAAGCACAGCTAAGGAGCTAAGGAGAGTGAGCACAGCTAAGGAGCTAAGAAGAGTGAGCATGGCTAAGGAGCTAAGGAGAGTAAGCACGGCTAAGGAGCTAAGGAGAGTGAGCATGGCTAAGGAGCTAAGGAGAGTGAGCATGGCTAAGAAGCTAAGGAGAGCAAGCACGGCTAAGGAGCTAAGGAGAGTAAGCACGGCTAAGGAGCTAAGGAGAGTGAGCATGGCTAAGAAGCTAAGGAGAGCAAGCACGGCTAAGGAACTAAGGAGAGTGAGCATGGCTAAGGAGCTAAGGAGAGTGAGCATGGCTAAGAAGCTAAGGAGAGCAAGCACGGCTAAGGAGCTAAGGAGAGTAAGCACGGCTAAGGAGCTAAGGAGAGTGAGCATGGCTAAGAAGCTAAGGAGAGCAAGCACGGCTAAGGAACTAAGGAGAGTGAGCACAGCTAAGGAGAGTAAGCACGGCTAAGGAGCTAAGGAGAGCAAGCACGGCTAAGGAGATAAGGAGAGTAAGCACAGCTAAGGAGCTAAGGAGAGTGAGCACAGCTAAGGAGCTAAGAAGAGTGAGCATGGCTAAGGAGCTAAGGAGAGCAAGCACGGCTAAGGAGCTAAGGAGAGTGAGCATGGCTAAGGAGCTAAGGAGAGCAAGCACGGCTAAGGAACTAAGGAGAGTGAGCACGGCTAAGGAGCTAAGGAGAGTAAGCACGGCTAAGGAGCTAAGGAGAGTGAGCACGGCTAAGGAGCTAAGGAGAGTGAGCATGGCTAAGGAGCTAAGGAGAGTAAGCACAGCTAAGGAGCTAAGGAGAGTGAGCACGGCTAAGGAGCTAAGGAGAGTGAGCACGGCTAAGGAACTAAGGAGAGTGAGCACGGCTAAGGAGCTAAGGAGAGCAAGCACGGCTAAGGAGCTAAGGAGAGTGAGCACGGCTAAGGAGCTAAGGAGAGTAAGCATGGTTAAGGAGCTAAGGAGAGTGAGCACGGCTAAGGAGCTAAGGAGAGTAAGCACGGCTAAGGAGCTAAGGAGAGTGAGCACGGCTAAACAAATGTCTGTTGATGGTGAAATATTAAATATCTGTATGAACAGGGAATGAATTCCAATGAAAAATAGATCCATGTAAATGTCATATTATAAATGCTATTTATAATAATAATTAATAATGTAGAATCATGAGTAATGTAAAATCATATTGTACAAGACAAACGCCTCCCTCACCTGACAAGGCTGATTGGACTGAATCCAAGCAGAACAGGCACACATTGTGGAGTATTGTCCATGGCCTGGTCAAGCTGACCAGCCACATAGGCAGCTGACAGCCCACATGTCACTCCAATCAACAACACTCGCTTCTTGCCTTCACATATCTACAAACAACACTTAAATTAACATAATGCATTTTATGTGACCTTTATTATAAAGGAACTATGCATTAACATCAAAACAAATAAATCCTACAAATCACCTGTCAATCAAGAATCAGATTCCGTTGCCTCGCAGCTTTGCAGTTGGATTTTAAACATATTCAATGATATAGGTAACACATCATATGATGCACACATAAAACTAATATGATTCTGTTATAAAACACAAGAAATTATTTTAAAAGAATTGAACGTATTAGGCACATCCATGATAGAAACAAATCAGAATCTTGGCAATGTAATATTATTGGAGTTTTTGTAAGGATTTGTCTTCACCACTGGAATGAGCAACACATACAATGACTTCAGGGCAAGGGTCTTATTATATGTTGTCTAAATGTTATTGTAAATGTCTAAATATGTCTAAATGTTATGTGTATCTGCTGTGATTTTGTTATTTGCAATTTTACGTAAATTCATTTTCTAAATATACCTTCTGAAATGCATCCTTTCCAACATATGGGTCATCTTCAAAAGCTTCTTGAGCTTGAAACAATGCCCTGAAAATTACACATCTCAACATTGTAAAACATGCTGCAAAATAAACTACTAGGTACACAAATTGTCAGAACTGGTATTTCATTTTAGTCAGTATTTCTGTGTATCAAAGAGAACATTGTAATAAAGAAGAACAATATATATATATATATATATATATATATATATATATATATATATATATATATACATATATATATACATATATATATACATATATATATATATATATATATATATATATATATATATATATATATATATATATATATATATATATATATATATATATATATATATATATATATATATATATATATATATATATATATATATATATATATATATATATATATATATATATATATATATATATATATATATATAAACAACTGTTTAAATATGTGCAAAGTATTTGTGCTTGCTTGCTTGCTTATGTCGAGTGAGTTACTCGAATCACAAAGGCCCTCCATATTTTTCAGGTTTACACCAAGACCCTGTTTTCCACGACAGAATAAATCTTAAAAATGCAAGTGATGAATAATTTGCAAATGGCTATTGTTTGCTACTAAATTCTGTGGACATTTTAAGTGGTACATCATGCAAAATGCACATATTGTTAACCTTCCTAATGGTCTCCACAATGAGTCCTCATTAACATAATCTCATTTGAAGCTGTTAGTATTCTTCACAATCTTTTGGGTCAACAACTATCAAAACATGTTAACAACTATCAAAACAACACTAGAGACCAGGAGACTAAGAGGAGACCAGATAGAAGGTTTAAAATAGTGAACGGTTATGAGGATGTTGACAGGAATATGTTCTTCAAACTTAAAGAAGGCAGTAGAACCAGAGGACACAAAGCAGCATTAGTTAAGGAGCAGTGTAGGTTGGACTTTAGAAAGTACTATTTCTCACAGAGGTTGATAAATGAATGGAAAAAACTGCCAAATGATTGTGTTAATGCTAGTAGTGTGAATATGTTTAAAAATTGAATTGACAGATATTTTATAAGGGCGGGCTACACATGGATGAGAAAATTGTTGGACGATCGATAACCCAATGGCTTCCTTGTCCACTTGCCATCTGGACCTTGTTAAATCTTATTAAATCATGTCCATGCTTTTGCCAGTGTCATGGAAATATCGTTGTCTGTAATATTTTGGCATATTTTATAATAGCAATGTTCATTACATCCTTAACTTAGTGAGCAGATTAAGTCAAGTGTTCAAAAAATGGAAGACAGGACATATTTTAACCACTTTTCAACAATTTTGGCCAATTGTGGCCACAGTGGAACTTATGATGACAATTTAGCTCCTTAGCTTCTGGTGGATTTTATGAGCATCTTAATGAAATGCGTTTTGAATAGGCTCATCAATTTAACAACACATTCTGTTTGTTAATGGATTTTCCCACTGCTCTTCATCTTAGTGAAATGGGCCCAAGGTGGTGTTATTTGATCATACACTTCCATTAACGATCATAGTAATATCTCAAGAACATCTCACCTGTCTCCACCAGCAATGAGGTATCTGTAACACTGAGCTTTGTGGGTTTCTTTCATCTTAGCATTGAATGATCTCTGAAAGACAAATGTTATTCAAATAAATGCAATCATTTACTTAGAGGAATGTAATTTAGAGTTGACTAGTCACCAGCTTCACATATACCAGTAGACTTTTTCCAAGGTGTGTAAATATTATAAAAATTACTGCAAGTGATGCTGTATTGTAAATGTGTTAAAACAGCAGAAAACCCTGCAACATGTATATTTAACTGTACATTTAATATAACAGAAAACCCATGAATGATCATCAGAACACAAAAGGATAAAAAATGTTTGGCAATTTAAAATTCAAGTTCCTTCAGAGCATTTTCCATGAATAAGTGTCTCAACCTTCAAATAAAATTATTACAACTATTAAAATCATACGCATTGTTCTAAACATTTTGCAGACATACTAATTTACAGCAAGAATGTTGGATTATCATAACAATAAAAGCAAGCAATAATGATAAAATTTAACAAACTGTTCACACGATAAAGCAGCTGTTGGTTTTCGTATGGGAAATTCATAAAGACAAAGAAGCAAGTGAAATAGACAAATACCGCTGTCATGAATGCAAGACGACCTGATGTTCCACATCCGCTCACAACAACTGCATTCTTCTCAGGATCCTGGATCAATACACCACCAGAACATAAGAATGCAACATGGAAGGCTTGATATATTTGTAGAATTTGAAGTCATAGGTTAACGCAATCACATAAATCATAATTTCTCACCAACCTCCACATTGACATAAATTAGTGGGACATAAACAGGCTGAGCTATCTTACTTCTTTAAAACTACATATTCTTGTTCTATGATGTATATGATTAGCTAAAAATTTCCTTAACATGTACATGCAGTTCATTTAATAAAAAAGTGCGACTTTTTGTTAAAATCATAGAAAGAATCGACTTTGATCGTTAAATTGGGTAATTTGTGAAAGCATGAATAGTATATAACATAAGCTACATTTAGCTACTTTTAACAAGATTTAACCAGATTTGTCATCCAAACCATAGGTCCAGTTGGCAAGTGGACAAGAAAGCCACTGGCTTATCTTATTAGCTTAGCTGCTAGCAGTTACACCATCCGTAGACAATTTGTTCCATTCATTTATTGTCCTCTGTGAGAACAAGTACTTCCTAATTTTACCTCATGTCCTCTAGTTCTACTATCTTTCTTGTGTGAGAAAAACATATTTCTATCAATATGTTCATACCCATTCAATATCTTAAAAACTTTAATCTGATCTCCTCTTAACCTCCTTGTCTCTAGAACTGTCAAACCACATTCTTTCAGGTGTTCTTCATAACCAAGGTATCTCAGTTCTGGAATAATTTTAGTTGCTCTCCTCTCAATGCGTTCAAGTATATCTATATCCTTTTTACAATATGGTCTCCACGCTTGTATACAGTATTCTAAATGAGATCTAACTATTGCTGTATGCATAGTATAATTAGCTTTTTTCCTTGTATGTTATGTTTCTCCTAATCAATCCAAGAATTTGATTACCCTTTGAAGCTACAATATCACTGTTCTGAAACTTTCATATCAGCAGTTTTTACTCCTAAGTCCTTTCTTTTCTTTTACAATAATACCTAGAACAGTATCTCCCATATTATAGTTTATATCCAAGTTCCCGTGTCCTGTATGTAGGCATTTACATTTCCCAAAATTTAATAACATCTGCCATTTTTCAGACCATTTAACTAATTTGTCGAGATCATTTTGTAAATGTTGTTTATCACCATCATTGTTAACCCCTCTAAACACTTCTGTGTCATCTGCAAATTTCTGTACGTTGTTTGTTACATTGTCATCCAAGTCATTGATATATATTAAGAATAATTAAGGTACTAATACTGATCCTTGTGGTACCCCACTCAGATTTCCAGTTTGAAACCTCCCCATCTACTACAACACGCTGTCTTCTGTCAGTCAGTCATTGTTCTGTCCAGTCAATAATGCCATCCCCGATACCATGGGCTTTTAATTTAAGTAGTAATCTTTGATGTGGCACTTTTTCAAAAGCTTTCAGAAAATCTAAGTAGATAATATCTACTGGCAATCCCTCGTCTATCAACTTAGTGATTTCTTAAAAAAACATGACATATTTGTTAAGCATGACCTCGCTTTTACCTTTTATATGCTGAATTTCAGTTCACCCAAAACCGAAAATAATTTAAATTTAATACTTTGTCTGATGATTTCATCAAAACTAAATACTATGTTTGCATGTCGTAGTCAATACTAGATAGGTTCGATTTTTTTTGCTAAATGACTTTTAAATGAGTGAAAAATAAGATTGCGGAAGCAGCTTTAATCTGGAAAGTAAGAAACCATTTACAGTACATGGAAAGTAGCAAACATATTTACGGAAGATTTATTAGTGTTTACCTGAAGGATCCTGACAACACTGTCAGTGAGATTTTCCAAAACAGTCAGGACATCTTTGTTGAATAATGCCTGAAAATATAGTATGAAATTACTTTTATAAATTCATTATACTTCTATCTTATTCAGCATAAGGTACAAACAAATAAGTTAATCCAAAAGGAGTTGGCACTCGGAAGGGTATTAGGGAAGACACAGAGAAATCCTCTCGCTAAGTTCAACATTTAATTAGGGGATACACTTACATCAGACATTTCCCATGACATGTTACGCTTACATCTGACACTTCCCATGACATATTAACACTTATATCTGACACTTCCCATGATGTTACACATACATCTGACACTTCCCATGATGTTACACTTACACCAGACACTTCCTATGGCATGTTACACTTACACCTGACACTTCTCATGACAGGTTACACTTACATCTGACACTTCCCATGATATGTTACACTTACATCTGACACTTCCCATGACATGTTATACTTACACCAGACACTTCCCATGACATGTTACACTTACACCTGACACTTCCCATGACATGTTATACTTACACCAGACACTTCCCATGACATGTTACACTTACACCTAACACTTCCCATGACATGTTACACTTACACCAGACACTTCCCATGATATGTTACACTTACATCTGACACTTCCCATGACATGTTATACTTACACCAGACACTTCCCATGACATGTTACACCTACACCTGACACTTCCCATGACATGGAGAAAGAAACTCGTTTTGAAACACATAATTATGATGAGAGCACAATAATGAGAAGTAGTCACTTGACGAGAAGAGCAATGTCTTTTTTTACTAATAATAACATTTTGCTGCTTGGTGTTCAAAACTAATACCACTCTAATCTGACACTTCCCATGGTGCTACACTATCTCAAATTTACACTTGCCATGATATGTTAAAAAAATTCCATGAGATATTACACTCACATCCGACACTTCCCACGAGATGCTACACTTGCATCCGATACTTTCAATGAGATATTACACTTAATCTGACACTTTCCATGATAATAATAAGGATAAAAGTATTTATATACTGCCCGATCAATCGATATTGCTCTCAGGCACTTTACATACATAGTATTATTTTACAGGCCATAAAACTTACATCTGACACTTCCAATGATATTTTACACTTAATCTGACACTTCCCATGAGATGTTACACCTACATGTGACACTCCCATGAGATGTTACACTTACATCTGACATTTCCTATGAGATGTTACACTTACATCTGACACTCCCCATGACATCTTACATTTACATTTCAGCCTTCCACGACATGTCACACTTACATGTGACCATTCCCATATTACACATTACACTTACATAGATCTGACAATTCCCATTACATGCTACACTTACATCCGACCCTTCCCATCCATCAAATATCTCCTTGTCACACTTGTACAGCAGGTCAACAATTTCTGAAAATAAAAAGATTGTTTCATAATCACATCAAATTTTTACCACTCACTTTTTTGTAGAATGAATGTGAAATGAGACAAGCGAAAAAAATCTAATTGAGGAGGAACATTTAAAAGGATTGTATTAGTAGGAATTGTGCAATAACAACTACACTGATATCACTAGAATCAATAGAATGATAGACATTTTAAGACATTGGTGCCATAGACATTTTAAGACATTGGTGCCATATTTAGAACTGAAAGGCAAAGTTCAGATGTTTTCCATAAATGTTTGTTTAATATATTTATGTTTGTTTATAAAATAGCTAATATTATTGTGCTATGTACTGTATCTTGATCACACGTTTAGACCACACATTTAGAAAGGCACATTTTATAAAGGAGAAGATACTAATTGGGATAATATTTATTACTTATCACATTTTGTCATATAAAAATGTTGTACAACTTATTATAAAAGAGATGTCCTGTAGAACATACCAGAAGGAGAAGCAACATCAATGTTAGTTGTCACTGGGTTTCTCCGTTCTGTCACAGATCTCACATCAGTTTTGTCGTGACAATCTTCCATAGTTACTTATTCGCCTATAAAGACATTTATGTTTAAGAAATTATGACATACACTGAATTACAACACTTTATATATATATATATATATATATATATATATATGGGCATGTAAAAACTTTGACAAAACTAATAGCTTTAGGTGTGGGTACCCTCCCATTGTTTCGGCAAGTACAGGGTGGGGGTGAAGATGTGGGTGTGAGCACTGGGTACCCTCCCATTGTTTCGGCAAGTACAGGGTGGGGGTGAAGATGTGGGTGTGAGCATTGGGTAACCTCCCATTGTTTCAGCAAGCACAGGGTGGGGGTGAAGATGTGGGTGTGAGCACTGGGTACCCTCCCATAGTTTCAGCAAGCACAGGGTGGGGGTGAAGATGTGGGTGTGAGCACTGGGTACCCTCCCATTGTTTCAGCAAGCACAGGGTGGGGGTGAAGATGTGGGTGTGAGCACTGGGTACCCTCCCATTGTTTCAGCAAGCACAGGGTGGGGGTGAAGATGTGGGTGTGAGCACTGGGTACCCTAGCTCCCATTGTTTCAGCAAGCACACGGTGGGGTGAAGATGTGGGTGTGAGCACTGGGTATCCTCCCATCAATTCAGTAAGCACATGTGGGTATCCTCCATCCTCTCAGGCCATGCAGATGCTGCTGATTACATCAGTAGGCCTACCTCTGGCATATCGACCTAGTATTCAAACGTTTATTTGTCAGATGCTGTGTTAACCATTGATATTATGTGCATTCAGGTCTTAGTTTTTGGGAACTTAATTGGCTATGGAGCCATGCGATGACAGGCATTTCCTTGAATTGCTCCTTGAAGTTGGTTCCTGGAAACAAGTCCGACCAAGAGAGCAAGTGGGTCAAATACAAATGATTTGGCGCTACATTGTATAACATATAATTTTATTATGCCAGGGGCAGAGTGAAAGTAGTACTCACTACCACCCTGGTTCGCGCTGATTGTATCAACCAGCTCTGCGAACACATTGCAGGGGTGAACATTATGGGTGCATGAATTGACCTCCAGGCGCGCCACTAAATTGTAGTTTTGGTTAATTGCAGTGCACAACACATTACAATAAAAAGTATTAAAAAATATAAAAGCACATTACTTGTTCTGTTGTGTATTAACTATTATTATTATGTGTAATAAGATGTAGCATCTAACTTAATATTAATACACAGGACAACAATCACACCATTTCAACACAAAAAGTGAAAACAAGCACCTGCTCAGCGCACTCAACATAGATATATACCAAATTTAGAATAATCGATGAAATCGTTGCATTAAAGAAAAAAATTTCATTGGCTTGATTCGGAAAATCCATCAAAATTTGGTCACTATTAACCAATGAACAACTTCGTGAGATACCGGAAGTCCATCACCTCACCACTTGATTTTCATATTACTACATATTATTAATTATTTGTAACTTTATTACTATGCGTAACCAAATCGTATTGAAAATTATGAATTTGTCGGTAGTTGTAGATGTGATTTCAAAAATATTAATTAATAGAAGATTTATGGACAAATGATCACGGAACTATTTTATATGGGTAGGTTAATGGTAATGTTGACATACGTAAAGCGGTTGCATGGCGGAGTCGAAAGCTCTTGAATGGGAAATTTATCTCTCGTTTCTTTTACTGATTGCTTAATATGTATATTGTAGTGATGCGTTAAATTTTGATAAGCGGTTCACAGTAGGTTAAGGTATTGTACATTTCCATAGCATTAGTCACTATGGGAAACTGCCTTGGACGGCCGGAAGAGTTGAAAAGACAGGACAAAATCAATCCGGGAACTAGTGCGGTCAGAGCACCCGTTCCGGGCGGCGTCGCAGGAACCGACAGTCAAAATGGTTCGATTTCGTCGCCACCGGCCACGGACCCACCATTCAATATTAGCCAGAACAATGCAGCTATTATGCCATCACCGGTACGCCAACAGGACTCGTTTTCTTCGAAACTGTTCGTTGCCTTGTACGACTACGAAGCGAGAACCGATGAAGATTTGAGCTTCAAGAAGGGCGAAATTCTAGGCATTTTAAACGACACGCAAGGAGACTGGTGGTATGCTGTGTCAAAAACCACAAACAGCGAAGGATACATCCCGTCTAACTATGTTGCAAAATTAAAGAGCCTCGAATCGGAATCGTAAGTGAAACTGTTGTACTTGTTAGCATATTAACATGTATGCTGGGCTAGGGCCGGGGTCAGTGACATTACTAGTAGAATTACTATTAGTACATATGAATCAGTTATTATTACATATGAATCTCTTACTTTTAAACATTTTCATTGCAGCTATTTGCTTTTGTTTAAACATTTTGGAGTGCATACAGGCGTTTTAGGCTACATATTTTAACTTTCCATTCAGTAGTACGGATACTAAAGTAGTTCTCAACAACAACAACTTACCCATCGTCTTTGGACATAGTAGTTTGTAGGCTATTGGAGCTAACACAAAATAAGCTAGCATTAATCCAAATTGTAATAGAAATGTAATATCTCAGTTACTGTTACATTGCCTTATATCGCTATTACATGTAAATTGTGTTCTATTCCATCTATTACTTGACAAAATGTAATCATTACAATGTAATTGACCCCAGGCCTGGTATCTGTTTTATGTACTTGTTAACAGTTTGGGGATGATTTCCATGCAACCAACTAATTATTAATATATATGTAAGCAATATAATATGTTCAATAATAATAATCAATAATGTGTTAGTTAATTACAATTGTATTATATATATTTTATGACATTGTAATTGAATCCTGCTATAGCAAAACAAAACTGTCTGAGATGAGCAGTAATAGTACACATGTATTATATGTAATCTTCATTTATAGACTTATGCAGTGAGTAGTAACATATAACTGTTGGTGTTCAAAGAGTATGCTAAGTATTTATATATTCTGTAGCACACAATCATGGTAGCTGTTTTAGACTCTGAACAACATTACCACTGATTAATAATGTTTGTAGGGTGCAATAATTGAGTTAATTAATGTAACATGATTTTTTCACTGTTATAATTTATAGATGCCAAGCAGAAGCTCTGCCTCTTAATTTAATGCTAAACAGAAATGTGGTTAATAATATACTTAATTATATTCCTGCTGCACAATTGAAGTGCTGTTTCTCAGAAACCCATCTGAGTGTATGGATTCTCATGAAGGGTATCAGTTATGAAACAAACACTGCTCATGAAAATATGTTATTCATTAATTGCAAGTAGTTACCCCAAAACAGCCTAAGTTACAAAAAAGTTGGTATGTTATCATTAGTTATTTCATATATCCACATAAGAAACATTGATAAACTGCTGGCAACTTGACTTAAAAGCATAGGCCACAGTGACCCCTCGTTGTCCTCCGGGAAATTGCATGCCTCCATTCTGTTCTATTTATGGCATGCCAGGTTGCTGATCTGATCATTTCACCTCTTCAGTGGTATTCCTCTGTTCCGCTGTCCTTTGAAGTTTTGTCTTCTGTGTCTGATGATATTTGTGATAGATTCAGGGGTAAAGGTGTCCTCTCTGATCTTGATACTTTGTAGTCTGTCTGCCCTGGTAACACCTCTAATAGCCCGCAGGCAACGCATCTAAAAAACCTCAAGAAATTGTATCCCAGGACTGTGATCATAGCATCCAAACCTCCACATTAACAGTGTAAGGGCACCATGTAATCTGGCTTTCAGTGTTGTTGAGGTGCTTCTGTTGGAAAATGTGCCATTATTGAGTCTACCAAAGGCTGCTAAGGCTCTGCATGAACTAACATTTCTCTCTGTAAACGGTACTTGATGATCTTGCATTTGGAGAAGTTGATTTTCATACCCCATTTCCTACAAGCAGTTTGAAGTTCTTCAGTTGAGAATTGTAACTTCTCAAACACAGTTGACATAATTGTTGTGTCATCTGCTAAATTGTGCACACCTGTTATATATGTATATATACGCATATATATATATATATATCAGGGTTTTTGTTAAGAGTCGGGGCCCTCTATCATATAGGAAGGCCAAGTTTTATTATCCCTCGCGTCAGCTAATGACCGACCCGCTTTTGCGTTAAACATTGCGATGTCAACGTTCCGCAGACAGGTCAGCGATCATTGCTGATCACGACATGTGGCAGAAAACAGCACCAGCCAACGAATGTCATTTTGCATTAATAAACGACAGTTTTAAATCATTTGCACAAACATTTTATGCATCGCCAAAGCATATTTACTTCCCACAATTCGCAGCATTACTTGTGGTTAGTAGACAGTCCGTCAAGCACCTAGCGGACAGATCGGCAACCACGTCATGTGTAGCGGACAGATCGGCAACCATGCCACAGTGGCGTTAGTTCAGCAAAATAAGATGTCTACGAGACAGTCGTCCATAGGGCATTTTTTTAATGACTTGTATACTGATTGCTGTGGGGAATGGTAGTCTAATAGTTAGACCATCCACCTGTCGATCGAGATGATGATGGTTCAATTCCAACCCTGCCATTTTGAAGTTTGGTGGCAATTTTGTTCACTCCACCTTCCCTGTTTCTTTCGGAAGAGACTAAAAGCCGTTGGTCAAAACTACTGCGTTAGCTCAAGATTGGGCTGTTTGGAATATAATTACTTGACACTTGAGCTGCACCATTCACTATACCCTAAACCCTAGTTTATATACTATTATATGGGCAATTCCACGGTAACAGAATTACAATTCACAGCTTTTTTTGGCATATATGTTTATATTTTCAAGATCAGCCTATGCCTAGAAATATTATCTGGAAAATACAAACCCTACCCTATAATAGACAGCTGTATATATTGAAAAATGTAACAAATGGATGGAATTATGAACGATTTTATCACAGAATTAATCAACGTCAATTTCTAACAAATGTCATGACAGTTCGTCTGATTCTTGCAACCAATTGATGCTGCTAGCTGACATTACTATATAGACATGGGTAGTGACTATGTATTGGACAGAAGTTTGGTCATGATATGTGAACTGTTTGTTTAAACTTAACATGTTTTGTTTGGTAACGGAATTACATGGCATGGTAACGGAATTACGAGTCTGATTATTTTGGAAAAAAAACATAAAATAAAAATTGGTACTTGTGTTTACTCTTCTGCATGAGTACAGGGAACTGTATCTTCATATTCTAATGTCATATGTGCAATATACAGACAGCTAAATTATGTGTTTCATGTCTCATTGCATGAGCTTCCTCCAGTGTTGTCAATAGATACTGCTTCTGGAGCTTGGTCTTCTCTTCACCAGGTTTTCTCACCATCACAACACCCTTTTCACCAGGGCATATCCATGAAGTTGTCAAATAGAAGTTGGTGATCTTGTCTACCACTTCCTTATCCATCAAGTGTATTTCGGGGTTATTGTCCAGTCTCCTATTTTTCAAAGTGCCATGTCCAGCATCAGTTGCAAGAGCTGCAATTACAGCAGTCCATTTCCTTGGTGAATTTGGTAGAAATGATACCACTTCTTTTTAGCCTTTCCAAGTGACTGTGGTAATTTGAAAGCCACAAGGTTTTGCACTTCGATTTGGACAGCTATTGTCTGTTCTTTTTGCCGACGTTTTCTCACTCTTTCCCTGTTTTCTCACTCTTTCCCTGTTTTCTCACTCTTTCCCTGTTTCTCACTCACAAGTTTCAAGGGATCATTTTACTCAGGACTATTTTCTGTGCTACTTTTATCTTTCCACCATTTCATATATCTCTTTGTTTTACTTTAACTTGCATTGGTAGCGCTGCATCTTCTCCTTGGTTGTGAGGGGCATGTTAGCTGTACAATATATGAAAATAAAAGTAAGAAATCACAATTAGGTGGATTGGTATTTTATTTTCCATTTTCATCACACCATAAGAAAACTACATAATTATGATTGTGATAAATATGAAAAGCTAGTAAATACAAGGTAAATTAGTTATATAGTATTCAAACAATTATGTAATAGTTCTGTTAAACAATTAATGGTATGTCTTCTCACATTTTCACTGGATTTTGGGAGATTTAAATTCAGGTTGTCATCTCTTGGACTCAGTTTGACATGGACCCTTCCGGAAACAGGAAGACTGAAGCTGCCCTCTGTTACATTGTAGTTAAATGTTGTCTTAGTGTCAGTGCTGACCTATATTGCAAAAATTGGACTTGGTTTCCATTAACTACAAGAGAAAATGCCATGTAATTCCGTTACCAAAATGTTATTCCGTTACCAGGTTTTGCACAAGATCAGAGAAGATGCATTAAAAGTGAGTGACCTAACCTGTTACTGTGTGTATGTAAAAAGAGAATTTCAATTAACTTTTAATTTCAATCAATAGTTAGTTCTCAGGAAAAATTACTTTTTGGTAACGGAATTACATACAAAATGTATGAAAATGTGTCACCGTCCTGTTCAAAGTATGAGATGAGCAGTACATATTGCTTTCTGCATTTTTAATTTAGAGTATATTAACCTAAATTATCAGCAAAATAAAAGTAAATTAGTTGAGAGTTGATGTAAAGATGTGATGGTTTTCTGTAAGTGTAGCTTTTTCACTGGCTGTAATGCTAAAAATGCACCTTGTTAGAAAAGCTATTTTTCAAGAAAAGGAACCGATTGCACTAAATTTTTTTACTTTGGTCCAAATTCTACACGTTCTTGACATAAGTAGTGAAACCATGGCATTGTTCCAACAAGATTTAAATATGAGCAGTCTGGGCTCTCCAATACATAATTGCCCATATAATATAATTTGCGTTGTTCGATAATCATAATTTTTTTCATGAAAAACAATTTGTCTAACAATTTATTTACACTGCAATGATTAAATAATTGTTAGTGATTTAGAATGTGGATGTCGTAGGCAAAAGCTTCTTCTGATTTTTGTGATAACGGCATATTATATTACATATAGCAACTGGCTCAGCACAACGATTCTCGTCTACATTACTATACTGTATAATTACGACGTTGATTTTTTGGTGACTTAGTTTCACTTGCTTCCTTTTGAAAAAATGTGTAACAAAGAAGCAAGTGCTATCAAATCAACATTGAATACCCCCCCATAACGAACACCAAAGCAGGACAATTATGTGAGCAATTGTGGCAAACGATGTACATTTTAACAATTATGTAATGCATTAAGTTTTTTGTTTTTCAATTTGGAAATGCACGAAGTTCGAACACGCGACCATTTCCAATGTTCATGTCAACAAGGTACTAATAGTAAACTTTGCTATTTGTTGCTGATCGATAATTCATAATATTATCATTCATTTGTTACACGGTCATGAACATGTGTATGGATATTACTGGCCTATTTGGGGGAAAAGGTGCTTAGGCAGAACAGTACTCTTGAGTGTCGAATAAACGTATATGCAAAATAATAGTATAGGGTGGCAAATGGGTCAAATTTAATAATAGTATAGTGCCGAATAACAGTATGGGGGGCAAATTGTTCAAAAATAATAATAGTACAGTGCAAAAAAATCACTAGTATATTTGTCTTTTTAGTGCTGAAGCAATTTTTTTACTCGAGGCAAAGACAAGGCATCCCTTGAAAACTGCGCGGATCGGCTGTTCTAAAAATTTGCCACGATTATCAGAGAATATACTATAGGCTGGCACAAATGTTTAAATTTCATAATAGTATAGTGCCAAATAAAGCTTGTATAGGGTGGCATTTTTCATCAAATAAATATGCGTATAGGGATGCTTATTCAGCACTCAAGTGTAACTTTCTATTGCTATATAAATTAAACTCCTGAAATTTTAATATGTTGTTTACCTAATAAAGGAATGTGCACAACTTACAAAAATTGTCACATAAAGTAATTACAATAATTTGTTTGCGTAACTTGATGTTACATCCTAAAATGCAGGTAAAATTACGTTGTATATAAGTTCCTGGTATATCCACAGTGGTCTGTGATACGTAGTGAATCAGCCACAGGCTGAACATAATAAGTGGTCCCTGCTTTGGGGTTCATGGTTCCTGCTATAGCCACACATAACAAAAACCCTGTGTATATATATGAATCCAAACTGCTGCTTTGATAGATGTGTGTCAATGTTGTCATCTATCCTCATCAGTATCATCTTGCAGAGGATATCAGGGAAATTGTTCATTACTCATTAATTTGCACCCTTTCTTGTGTACTAGGTTGATCATGCTATGCTGCATTGCATATATTCAGAGCAGTATCTTACTAACTTCTTACTGATTGTCATATTTAGTCACCATCCCCACGTTTACACAATTACAAAACCTGTCTAAGCAGTATCTTACTAACTTCTTACTGATTGTCATATTTAGTCACCATCCTCACGTTTACACAATTCCTTAGACCTGCAACATGCATGGACACATAGGCACATCAACAGTCATCTGTGGATGGAAAGGAAGCACTAATACCAATTATAGATTGGCCCTTCTACCTTAGCACATGTTCAGCCAAGCATGAACAGCTCATTCCAGACATTGCACATTGGGTCTAATTCTATTTCCAACAATGCCACAAATGCATTCTGGCGTGACCTGTCCACTCGTCTTAGTCATCATGCACTTGATGTTGGAGTTACATCTGCTGACTAATGTTGGAGTTATCAACTGAATAGCATGATTTCATTTCTAAGACACCTGGTAATAATTTTCAAATGTGGGGAGTGGGATTTTTCCAAGAAACATATTCTGTGTGTAACTGGAAGGTTGGGAGAGAATCCTTTTCAAACTTTTGTCGTCAGTTCCTTTACAAAACCAATTCCCATTCATATATCTGCAATAGGTATACATTGTCTAATTTCCTATATATCTAAGTCAATTGCACTATTGGTATTTAGAGCAATTCCAATACATAATCGACCCAAGTGTGATGCTAACTGGCTTCATTGGCCTATGGGGTACTACTAATATCAACTAATAAGTATTGTGTCACTTCAACCTTTGTAACTGGCAACCTCCAGTCTGTATACTTTGTCACAATTTCTTGTAAGCTTGTGTGTGGGTCATCATGTAATCATTGCACACACCATGCACAGTACACATGGCAGCTGAAAGGAATCTGTCAGTATCTGTGCCAGGCTGCTCACACATTGTGTAATGTGAAACCTGGTAATGAATAGCACTTCAAATGGTAATCATTGAAAACTGTGATCATGCTGGAAGTAAACATACGTGTATGTAAGTTTTATTTGCTTGTTGCTTGATGAGATATTACCTAAATGGTCGATGACATCTAAACTGAGAGATGTAGGTAGTGAGTTTAGAGATCAAGGTCACCAGCTCTCTAAGGTGCACTGAGTCCACAACATGTTTTTTTTTTCATTTCACTGTGTGGGATCTTTTATTTCCCATGGCATGTAGACACCCTGTAGAAAGGACAGCTTGTGGTGTCTCTTCTGAACGATACAGATAATGTGGGGTGAACGAAACTGCACAAGTTTCGAAACAGCAGGACTCACACCCGGTCCCCTCAAAGCACTAGACCACTGCACGGTCTGCACCCCACATGTTTTCCAGGGAATTTTAGTTGGAATGACATTGATAGTATGTTGCTTATTAAATGTCACATACCAAGGGTATATAAAATTATATATACTGGTATATATATATGGTTATATTTAATGGTGATATGTTTCTTTACTGTGATGTTTATGCTTGACAGTTGACATTGACTGATGTAACCACCTAACAATGGTCATGTGCATAACTCGACACATTTTTGCATGTACCATTGTTTGATCATAACCTATATAAAATGTAATCATATGTCCATAGTTACATAATACTACATTATATATACTATAATTTATACAGGTCTAAAATTGTGAAATGCAGGTACATAGCTATTTTGTTTTTACAGATGGTATTTTGGGAAAATAAAGCGCGCTGAAGCGGAAAAGAAGTTACTTCAGCCAGAGAATGACCATGGAGCATTTTTAATACGAGACAGTGAAAGTCGACGGAATGACTTCTCGCTATCAGGTGAGTGTTTCCGCAGATGTCTGTAGTTTGTCATCATGGCTTGTGTCGACTGGCTGTCTGAATGAACAATACTTACTAACTGATGTGCATAACTGAATTTTTGCACTTGCTGCCATCAAGTCTGAGTGATAATGTCACCCTTTGGAACAGCTGAATGGTTGAAAGGTTCCTCCCAACTTATCAAGTTCGTAATTTTGTAGTCTATCCTTGAGATGTACATCAAATACAATGTCTCTACATAAAACTTTCTACACCTGTACCATGTACAACCATCTGTAACAGAGACTGTCACCCAAACATCAGACTTTTTAGTTATTTTCGATATAGACAGATGCCAGCGAATCATTGCAACAATTGCTGATTTTATATCGTGTGCTGTTCAGTGACGTACTTAAATATGATAGTGTTACAAGACAGCTTGGATTGCATAAACCCTTTCTATAGATTCTACAGATATATATTTCTGTTCTGTTATGTACCAGTTTGTATGTCCATTATGAAACATAACTTTATTATATTTGAGTTAAATAACTTACTCAAATCTGTACATTTATGGGTTTGATGTAGGCTTTTTGATAATGTTATTTTCAAAACCCCTTCAACTGTGCTGCTCCCATCAAATGATAGCATACCCAATCTGATGACAATACTCGAGTAGCAACAGTCTTTTCACAACATTCTTGTTCTTAGGACAATCTACCCCTATAGTCCTTTCATGGGATTTCTGTTGTGCAGTGACTGCAGTCCACATTCTCTGAATTGTTCTAAAATATTGGTGACTTGATTACCTGCTGGATTTCAGAATTTCCACTTCCTATAACTTTCCGTGCATTATTATTGTGGTTACTTGTAATTTGTAAATTGCAATAATTAAGAGGAAGTGGTAAGTAGTTATTATTTACTGTCACTATGGTAGCTCATTAGTTACTGTCGGTCAAGAGGACCAAGGTTTGAGCTCACCTGTTGCCTTTTCAAAAACATGGGCAATTTTGTCCACCCAACTGTCTGCTTTGCCTCAGTTCACTTAACTGTTTAAATGAGTACCTGGTCATAAACAGTGATGGAATTATAAGAACGAACAGCTTTCACACAGCAGTTGCTGCACATTGTAATCCCTATGGTCTATGGAAAACATCTCATGGTACAAATCCTTCAGAAGAAGTTAAAATAGTGTTCGCATGAACAGGTCTGTCGGGGACAAAGTGGAAAGGGTCTGTCGGGGGGCAAAGTGGAACAGGTCTGTCGGGGGGCAAAGTGGAACAGGTCTGTAGGGGGCAAAGTGGAACAGGTCTGTCAGGAGGCAAAGTGGAACATGCTCTGAACAACGATTTTTGGAAAGGTGCATGCAGTATAAAATGCTTTGCTTTGTGGCATCTCACCTGTGAGAATGGGGGCTCAAAGACTGGTGCTGTCAGCTCTAGATCTGACCATCTGGTTATCACTGGGAGTCTAGCATGTAACATGCAATTTCACACTGTTACATTACAAATGCTAGCCGCTTAGATTACGTGGCTGTGTGAGGCGGACTGGGTGGTACACTTAAAGCAAGCAACCTACAGTATTAAAAGTGTGGCAAGCACAGAAGTAGTTTTATGACCTAGTATACATTTTTGGATATACAAATATCATTTAACTCAGGCTAAACAATTGCTCAAAATCATGATGGAATAATTCCTGCCAGTTGTGGATGTGTGTGTCAACAACAGTTAATGTCTGGTAAATCTTCATTTTGGTACTTAAAAAATTAATGTGCATTTAACGTGTTTCATTAAATGTGTTGATCTTGGTTGAGCCGCACCAGCAGTAGTAACACATTGAGGTAAAACTACCTGCTAACTACACTGAGTACACCTACTGCGGTCAGGTGTAACATGAGGCTGCCCACTGCCACTCTGTGCACCACCTAAACATGGCAATAAACCCTGGGTTCAACTGACTGACTTGTTGAGTGGGTCTTGTTGAACTTTAGTCCTCTTATAATGTTATGTTACACTTGTTATGTGTATGCCAAGTGCAGTGTATTAAACGCATGTAATGTATTAGGAAATTAGTTCTCAACAACATTTGTGGTTTATAAACGTGGCGATAATTATGGGTTTTGAAGAATGGTTTTTAAGGTTAAAAAATAACCAAAACATCTTGCCTGTTAGACATGTTGATTATAATTTCACTTAACACTTTCACTCATTAAATGTTTTTAATTTGATGTATGATTTTTAGTTGTATTGTTCTTAACCCATTAGACCCCACGCGTCCGAAAGCGTCCAACCTTGTTTTCCCCACGGCGCCCGAAAGCGTCCGCTGGGGAAAAAGGCTGTGGAGGTGGCGTCATCGGGTGGATTGATATGAAACTAAAACTAGCGGAATTCTACATATCTTAGCTATGAATTGTGGGTAAAATTAACATATGGTCGTATAGAAAGTTTCGAAGATAATCGCATTTTAAGTCGAGCACTGGTGGGCTTTAAAAATGGCCGTTTCTCGTAGAACAGATACGTTCATTGCAGATGAAGTTTGCGCGATTTTAGAGATGAATCTTCGGAAGAAAGTGCTTCTGAGATGGATGTGGAGGTAAGATTTATATGTGGCTCGATCTTTGACTGAGTGAGCGATAAATTGAAGATGGCGTCGGTTGGTTTTCTTCGTCCAAGAGTAGCCTGGTCACTGTTTTATTCAACTTGTCGACTGTTTCAACGCTGACATTGTGTGTTTTGTGCCATTTACTCGGCTTAGATTACATTGTTAGTTGTGCATGTTGTTATATAATGAATTATAAAGCAAATGAGTAAATAAAACAGAAAAATCTGGCCCGACGAGCATGTAAACAGTCAAGCCCGGCCCCTGGAATCTGGATGGGCGGTGCCTGGATGGGTGGTGTTGTTGCTTTGCCTTTGGACATTGTTGACAATTTTATTATAATGACGGTGTCAGTGGTCTTTGTAATTAATTATATTTATCTATATTTCAGATATTAGTCAATTAAAAAAAGTCTTGTAATTATTGGCTGCTTGTAAAAATGATAATTTTACATTGTTGTAATTGATATGACATGTGACAAATGCATAAAAAATTTTATTCTTATTCTGTTTTCATTACTGTAGCTGTTTGTTTGTTTCAGGTGGCAAGTAATAGTAGTGATGACATCCCTGATGAGAACTCCAACAACTCATTGTCATAAAAAATGAGCTTATCAGTTGTGTCACAAACGGAGTGAAACGGCCATCTGGACGTGCAATTGAGACATGCTTTGGATGTCTGACATGCAATGTGCATTTGTGCAAAATTGGATTCTTTGTGCAGTATCATGCATAGGAAGAACATTTCCTTGTGTGGAGCCAGCAGTTGGTGATGTTATTGTAATAAAATGTGACTATCATGTCAAACTTCACTCAATATTTGTTTTAAAAAATTATTTCCGAAGTTCCACACCTCAGAATGACAACATATAACAGGCTTATATACACCACAGTTACACCATTGCATAGATAATTCAATTTGCTTCAAAATAAACATAACTTGCAATTATAAGATATCAATACTTTTGAAACTACAGCTTAAAAACTACAAGCACCCATAATTTTCAAAATCTGCCTCAGTTGCCCGGGGAAAAGCAGCACACGCGTAATTCAATGTGCGGGGTCTAATGGGTTAATTAATTTATTATTTTAATGATTTAATTGCATATATACGTTTAGCTGTATTATTATTGTATACAAAAAGTCTACTTGTGTGGGTTGTTGCACCGAATCAATAGTTTTCAGTTGTCTGATCTACACTTTATTTAGAAGGTCACAAACTGACTGCTGTTTGAATTTCTGCGAAATTATGACATCATAAAATATGATGGTTTAACATCATCATATGACAACATTCAGAGAATTCGTACAGACATTTCCTGTACATAACTAACTTCAAAACGTGTTTACAACTTCATCATGTTTCATACTAATAATTATCATTGGTCAAACTTTTTTCTCACAAATTCAGATTTGTTATGAACTTTGCATAGAAACTTAGTGACATACCTGCTTATTTATCTGGATCTTTGTAATAAAACATTGCATAGTATTTTTATTTTATGCTTGTATAGTACAGAAACAGTTGTTTCCATGTATATAATTAGAAGATTGAAACATTTCACAATGAGCAGATTTAAACCTTTTATAATCATAAATGAGCAAATTTAGAACATACTTAGACCATAACGGAAGCGCAATGAACATATTTAAACCATAATTGATGCACTATGAATAAATTTAAACCATACCCTTCACAAATATTTGGTAGAATTCCTGTGCCTGTTGGACTAATGGGAGTGCTCAGTTTACAAAAGACATACTTGACAGAGTTGATGTGCAGCCTACCAACCCAAGGGCAAAACGCACACAGTTGGTACATGTGTAGTGGTTCTCAACTTGAGTGCTGCCTGTAGGTATTTAGAGGGGATGTTCTAAACTTGTGTAACTTAAGAACACGGTAATCTATCCAACCACTGGTTAGCAGCATTCTTTCCTAAGTGCATCCTTCTGGACTGTGTGGGAGAGCAATTGCCTTGGACCATTGGTATTAACCTTTTGAAGACCAAGTTTCTGGGGCAAACGCTACTATAACGAAGGGAGGGTATCTATAGATGGTTGCAGAATGAAAACTAACATAGATAAGTATACAAAAGTATATATTTTCTGAAACAGCATTTATTTCTCTATTTGATTACACAAGAATGAATGTTGTGTGATTACTAAAAAAAAAATTTCAAAATAAAAAAAATTGAATTAATTTTTTTTATATATTCTTGATTATTATGCAATTCCTACAAAAAAATATACATGCAAATACAGCAAATATGTGTTTCATTGTGATAAATAATATGTACTCTATAAATCTGAAAAAAATTGCTGTCATTTGAGGCAAATATGTAAAAAAATATGTCACATAGTATGCAAGTAGCGTGAGTGCAGAATGTTGGCACGGATAACTAATGGTTCAGTGTATTGAACTATAAAATTCATGATGTTCAAAATAGTTATATCAAAATATATATTTTCTGTGGGTCGGCAGACTGTGATGGGGCAGGCTGTGATGGGCCAGGCTGTGGGTCAGCAGGCTGTGATGGGCCAGGCTCCTGGTTGGCAGGATGTGGTGCTTCTAAAATTGAAACAAATGTATCAAATATCATTTCATCTATAAATAAAGGAAACAATTGACTGTCCTGTATGCATTATTTACTTGTTACTAATAATGTGCAAAATATACCCAGTAAACAAGGTGCAGCAAATAACATTACAACATAATTGAACAAACACACTGTAATATCGCTCACCCTACCCCAAAACTGACACGCCCACCACAAGCGAGTGCCCTGTTTGACAGCTGTCAAAATATGGTCGGTCATTGCTGCCGCTTCCTACCATTATGTTTTTGATCTAGATTACTGATTTCAATGTAAAAAACATTATTATGTTGGGAGACATCGATGCCTCGAAGGTTTTCTTCTAAGTTTTACCTGTGTTTGCACCTGCGTAGCAAAACATACCTGAAATTTTGCTGCCTGAAGCATCTGGTGACGGCACTTAGTCATCCAAATCGTCAGCCACATCGATCTCGCTGTCAACAACACTGCTTTCGTCTGATTCGTCCGAATCTAAACCTATAGCATCCAATACCCGTTCGTAGTCGTCAATCCCTCCAATCAGGAATCGTCAGTGATCCATGTTCAACTTCACAAAGCTCTCAAAAATTTAAAAACAACAGGAAAAATCTCGGAATGGTCTCAAAATGGCAAAAAATTATATGGCTGTATACGGGTCTTTCCGTATTGGCTATGCACAGAAACACTGAGCACTACTCGCCAACCCCGATATATCGGGGTTTGGTCCTCAAAAGGTTAATGGCAACATTGACATTCTATTTAATAATTAAATGGCAATTTGAGGTTTTGGTCTGATGAACGAATCTAGCCTCTATTAATATAATCACATAAGGTAGCGTTGGGAATCGGTTTGATTTTTATAATCAGTTTGTGGGTGGCCATTGTCGGCAGAAAAATTTTGCCATCTTGCCACGGTGCCACCAGATAATTACTGACTGGCTGCATGTCTCTGTCCAATAAGGAAAATGTAGCCGTACATTTTAGCTGAACACTAGGGTCAGACTTTAACTTCATGGTTATGTTTTCAGTGGTGGTTGTATATTGTTTATATCAAACTCATTTTGTAAAAAAAAATTACACAGAATTTAAAACATAATGTTACAATTTTGAACATGTCACCCAACCCTTCGAGTTTAAATGTTTATCAAGGCTTACTGGCTGAGACATGTGGTTGGCATTAAGAAGTTTGTTGGCATGCCAGGCTTGGCCCAAAAACATGGGGTCTTCCAAGGTTCCGGAATCACTTGCATATGTTTCTTGTTGGGGACAGATAATGCTTGATGTGTTGATAGTTTCATTCAAGCCAAGTAGCAAGGGGAAGTACAGTGTCCTCATGCTTTACTTGGTAGCAGGGGAAGTACAGTGTCCTCATGCTTTACTTGGCAGCAGGGGAAGTACAGTGTCCTCACACTTTACTTGGCAGCAGGGGAAGTACAGTGTCCTCACACTTTACTTGGTAGCAGGGGAAGTACAGTGTCCTCACACTTTACTTGGTAGCAGGGGAAGTACAGTGTCCTCACACTTTACTTGGCAGCAGGGGAAGTACAGTGTCCTCACACTTTACTTGGTAGCAGGGGAAGTACAGTGTCCTCACACTTTACTTGGCAGCAGGGGATGTACAGTGTCCTCACACTTTACTGGGCAGCAGGGGAAGTACAGTGTCCTCACACTTTACTTGGCAGCAGGGGAAGTACAGTGTCCTCACACTTTACTTGGTAGCAGGGGAAGTACAGTGTCCTCACACTTTACTTGGCAGCAGGGGATGTACAGTGTCCTCACACTTTACTTGGCAGCAGGGGAAGTACAGTGTCCTCACACTTTACTTGGCAGCAGGGGGAAGTACAGTGTCCTCAATAGACTCCTCATACTGTAATTGGCAGCAGGGGAAATACACTGTCCTCACACTGTACTTGGCAGCAAGGTGAAGTGTCCTCACACTAACTAAGTTATAATTGATTAATTTATCAGAAGAATGAACCAACCAATCATTGATGAAATTGATTAATCGGAACAACACTAGCTTTTATTGTCAACACTATATGGCAAGTGCTCAACAGCACAGAAGTCATGAGACGTACACAGTTGTAATGGATAATGCTAAACCACTGTCAAGTACAGTGTAGCTAAGTACATTGTACTAATTCAAAGTGTCTAAACCAGAAGTGATTGCAGATGTTGAAAGTAGAACTGTGATTGGCCTGCCAGCAAAAATTGCAAATAGTTTGTTCCCAAAAGATTGTGACAAACCTGTCATGTGTAAATACCACAGAATCACACTGCATACCATGATACTGAACAATGTAACACCTTCCTAAATAAAGGCCAGTTAGTGAAATGTGATATGCTCAATGGGCATAGGAAAAACCTATCATAACATATCTACATAATATTTATGTTTTAACACATGACTCTATAATTTTTCAGAATTATGAGGCAATTCTTATAATGAAAATCCTTATTTTAACAAAAATCTGGAATAGATTAATTCCAGCTGTAAAAAATATTATAGATTCTAAACGATAAACTTTATACATGCATTTTTCAATTACCCATATCACCTGCTTTATCACTCATGGACCATTAGACTCAGAAGAGAGCAAATGCACTGTGGCCATGTTGTACAGTACATGTTCTACAAAAGCCAGGAATGGAAAGATGTTAATTTGATGATGTGCAATGTAAACAGTTGAAAGCATTATATTCTGTTTTAATGCATGGCCTATATTTCTAATAACATAAAAATAAAAAAATATGTTCTTCTTCTAGCAACATGATTGAAATGACTGCTCTAATTAACATGGTATACACTGGGGACAGAACAGTTACATGATGACATGGACATGAACGGAATCGACTTTCCAACTAATGGTCAACAATAGAGGTTGCCCAAAATGACCAGTCAGTCTAACAGCTAAATAATTTTGCATGAAGTCAAGCACAAGTTGACATAAATGTACGATTCTTTCATCACAAAACAATTACAGAAATTGTTTAGGTGTCTAATTATTAATTTATTTATTAATTTATTCCAGTTATGTAAGCCACTCATTTATATAGATTTACCACCGCACATACTCTTAATTAACAACACTATGATCAAAACACAATGATCTAAACTTGTGTCATCATAGTTTCTGAAACATCATTGGAATCACAATACACACGTACTACCGGTATGCATTTCATGAAAGTCTAATCAAAGCGACCCCAGCGTGCCTTACATTAAAACAAATTTGCCATCTGGTGGTTAAAATATGCTATTTTTGGGTAGCATCTTTTATACATTGTGTTATTCCATCATGATGACTAATGACTTGGGTTTTTGTTATCATAATTAGCATGCATATTAGCATAGTCTAGACATCACTAAAAAGGGAGCTGGTGTTAATGTGAACAAGATGGACAGTAAATGAAAACCGAGTCGGCAATATTCAATAATTAGAGCATGGGCCATAACACAGGCGGTTAAGGTAGTCATATCATCTTACAGTTTTATGTGAAAAAAGACTGTCCTAGTAAACATTGGTGGTTAGTCTTGTGACTGCTTCACTGGAGTCTGAACAAGATCCAGCTGTGTTTAATCTCAATGAACAGGCACTGCCATGACACATTAGTAAAATGTGGAAGTACACATGCATGAACTCAGTCAAAGATGAAGGCGTGCAGACACAATTACCATAACACCAAATTTCTCCTTTTTGGGAGTCTTCTGCAGCAGATATATTTTGTGTTAAGGAAATGCAGGTTTGCATCAGAGGGCCTATCAGCCCACACAGACAGTAAACAGAGTAATTAACTGGAGGCAGGGACAGTTCCATGTCAGTTTATCTGACTAATGGAAGCAGGGGTTATCTGGTTTGTGCAGTTGCCATAGTCCCCAAGTTGTTGTCACAACAAAATAGTCGTTAATTATCCAAATTGTAGGTTTATGTTGCAGCTCCTGCCGCTATTTGGTTATGATATTTTATGCCTCTACTACCCTGTGGCAGGGATAATGGTATTAGTTTTACTCAATGTTTTTGCACACATCTGATCTACTAGCAGTGTAAGAATTTCTGTTTTTCTACAGAACAGTCACACATTTCATCATAATACTTTTATGTTACGCAACTTCTCAGTTTCTATTCTACAAAAGTCAAAGCTATTCTGTTGATTGTTAATGTTATGTTTGAAAAATTTACATACATTTTTCAAACATAACAATCAACAGTACATTACACATGTAATGTTTATTATCTAGAATGTTTAATATTGGCTGCAATTGATATGTTCTGGATTTGTGTAATAAACATAGGATTTTTATTATAAAACGGTTTCAGATATTGTAAATAGAGCAGTGTGCTAGCACATAGATAATTATGTCCAGATACTTATTTACTATGGCCACTAAGCAGAATATTAAAGATTGAGAGTAGTAACTAACCCTTCTTGGCTGGATTCTTAGGAATCTGAGGTATTTCAGAAATGCGATTGGTGGAAAAACCTTTTATAAGTCACACCTTATAACGCTTGGTGTTAGCTCATACATCTTGATTATGTTGCTTTGCATGTCTTGGCACGCAGCAGCGTGTGAGCCAGTTTAGTGGAGACTACTTCCTCGTTCCGTTCACGTTACCAGAAGCATCACAGTTCAGCAGAATCCTTTACAGTCCTGTATTGCCCGTGCATAAATGGTTTATTGTCTGCTCGTTCCAGAAGACCTTTGTCCGACAGTGGTTAATTTGTAAAAGTTTGTAGGTTTTAGGCGATATATAAACAGTGACACTGGTGTTATTGATTTGTGAGAGTTTACATGATAGAGAGCTCTGCCAACAGAGTCTCCTTGTTCTAAAGGTTGGTTTGAGACTGGTGCTAATTATGCACCAGTGATATTAACAGTAAGTGTCATTCACCTGCTGTCAATGCTTACTAATTTCAACAAGTGCCTGTTCAAATATATAGGATGACAGAGTCACTACACGCACTTGGGTACGACAGTTACCCTACTTCAGAAATGCCATATTCGTTTTCAAATATATCAGATTACAGAATTACTACATGCACGTGTGTACAACCATACAACAGTTAGTTCAGCAAAGTGTTGTTAACATATCTATTTTTCAGTATGGAAATTGTGCTAATATTTTTGGGCCGAATATACATTTTAACAATATTACCAAAATGTACCAAAAATAAAGCCTACTCTAAGGTAAATCAAACTATTGAATATTGTTATGTAACTTATAATTCTATATAGAATGCTAGCTCACTTTAAAAAGTACAGGGTAGTTAAAGTTTGCCACATGTATTTTATTTGCGAGGACAATAAACCTCAAAATCCTATTTCTGGCCAAAAGAACTAGCATAGCTTTGCATGTGGGCTGAATAATTAGGCCCACAGTCCAGCCCCCTCAGGTCATACCACAGTGATTATATAAGCATCTGTCTACACATGCCATATCGCCCACTGTATGACATCAACTGCATTCACACTAAAAATACACAAACAAGTGCTGTGTAAACATGAAGCTGGTTCATAGGGCAACATTAAATGGCCCTTGTGAATGTGAGGTTAAATTGTATGATGTGTTATCTGGCTGGCCTGCTGTAATGACCTGGGGTCTAGTCCATCTGGTGGCATAGTGGGCTTGCTCATTCATTTATTCATTGTCAGTGTAGATCTGCATTGCCCTCTTTCCAAATTATCACTTGCTGTGACATTGTATATACAGTACAGCATTGTTATCTCGTTGTGGGACGGGGAAACAGTTATCCATGTCCATGATGTTTTCAAGTTGGAGGGATCAGGGAAACAGTTATCCACGTCCATGATGTATTCAAGTTGGAGGGATCAGGGAAACAGTTATCCACGTCCGTGATGTATTCAAGTTGGATGGATCAGGGAAACAGTTATCCACGTCCGTGATGTATTCAAGTTGGAGGTATCAGGGAAACAGTTATCCACGTCCATGATGTATTCAAGTTGGAGGGATCAGGGAAACAGTTATCCACGTCCGTGATGTATTCAAGTTGGAGGGATCAGGGAAACAGTTATCCACGTCCGTGATGTTTTCAAGTTGGAGGGATCAGGGAAACAGTTATCCACGTCCGTGATGTTTTCAAGTTGGAGGGATCAGGTAAACAGTTATCCACGTCCGTGATGTTTTCAAGTTGGAGGGATCAGGGAAACAGTTATCCACGTCCGTGATGTTTTCAAGTTGGAGGGATCAGGGAAACAGTTATCCACGTCCGTGATGTATTCAAGTTGGAGGGATCAGGGAAACAGTTATCCACGTCCGTGATGTATTCAAGTTGGAGGGATCAGGGAAACAGTTATCCACGTCCATGATGTATTCAAGTTGGAGGGATCAGGGAAACAGTTATCTACATCCATGATGTATTCAAGTTGGAGGGATCAGGGAAACAGTTATCCACGTCCGTGATGTATTCAAGTTAGAGGGATCAGGGAAACAGTTATCCACGTCCGTGATGTATTCAAGTTGGAGGGATCAGGGAAACAGTTATCCACATCCATGATGTATTCAAGTTGGAGGGATCAGGGAAACATTTATCCACATCCATGATGTATTCAAGTTGGAGGTATCAGGGAAACAGTTATCCATGTCCATGATGTTTTCAAGTTGGAGGGATCAGGGAAACAGTTATCCACGTCCATGATGTTTTCAAGTTGGAGGTATCAGGGAAACAGTTATCCACGTCCGTGATGTATTCAAGTTGGAGGGATCAGGGAAACAGTTATCCACGTCCGTGATGTATTCAAGTTGGAGGGATCAGGGAAACAGTTATCCACGTCCGTGATGTATTCAAGTTGGAGGGATCAGGGAAACAGTTATCCACGTCCGTGATGTATTCAAGTTGGAGGGATCAGGGAAACAGTTATCCACGTCCATGATGTATTCAAGTTGGAGGGATCAGGGAAACAGTTATCCACGTCCGTGATGTATTCAAGTTGGAGGGATCAGGGAAACAGTTATCCACGTCCATGATGTATTCAAGTTGGAGGGATCAGGGAAACAGTTATCCACGTCCGTGATGTATTCAAGTTGGAGGGATCAGGGAAACAGTTATCCACGTCCATGATGTATTCAAGTTGGAGGGATCAGGGAAACAGTTATCCACATCCATGATGTATTCAAGTTGGAGGGATCAGGGAAACAGTTATCCACATCCATGATGTATTCAAGTTGGAGGGATCAGGGAAACAGTTATCCACATCCATGATGTATTCAAGTTGGAGGGATCAGGGAAACAGTTATCCACATCCATGATGTATTCAAGTTGGAGGGATCAGGGAAACAGTTATCCACATCCATGATGTATTCAAGTTATGTAATATACACAAGATAATGTATCCTGATGGCCAGAGCTCACAGTTTGAGATATGATGTGTATTCAAATTATCAAAGTTTGAGTTATTAAAGTTACATTGTAAATATGTATTATATACAGATATTTATATTTTTCTATCCCAGATATGTGCCAACCTGATGAAGTAATTTTATTTTAGCAAGCTGGTGTGAAATATGGGGGACCAAAAAATATGGACCCTCTCATATTTAGATCCACATATCATACCAAATTTCCATGAGGGGGGACATATATTAGCTGTAAAATCAATTCCCTCTGCCATGTGTGCTTTGTGTCACCACAAGCATGTTGTGATTTCCATTGAGAACTCTAATGAGGTGCTCTGGTTTGTGGTGCCTGGTACAAGATGTGTTTGGAATTTGAGGAAGCAAGTGCAAACTTCAATGAGTCATTGTCACATGTGCTCCTGGTCCAAGTGGACCAGTTGTTCAACTGACCTATAAACCACCAGTCTGTGTTACTGTCTGGTTGCACTTGTTTATAGTGCTGTGCAAACAGTAGGGCCACCAGTGTATCACGATACACACCACACAGTATGGTACACGATATACAATATCCGTATCACGGTACACTACGATATGCGATAGCGTTAGACAAAACATTATTCGCGTCAACTTTGTGAAACAATAAACATTCAACGCGAACCACACCTACCTGTGTATCGACAAAATAGCGAAATATAACATGTAGTACGTTTCCCACATGTATATCTAACTATAGTCTATCGAAAATCTTTACACTATTATTTTTTCAATGCGCATGCAATTTCGACCTCATGTAAGTAAGGACGTGACATATGCTGTAGCGTTGCTTTGTCCATGTGATAAATAAACATGTGTTTTACTGTTGTATCAAACATTCTAGTCAGTGTAGTCTGTATCACGATATGTATCGTATCGTGAAACATATCGTAACGTGAAGTAGTGTATTGTTCCAGCCCTAGCAAACAGTAATATCCCTCCTTGGCTACCCTCTGTCTTGTTACCACATTACACGAGTGGGGCCAGAAAATGAATGTGCACAAAGTTTCAATGATTCAGGTGATTTCATGTAACCTGCAAAATTCATCTTTGGGTTTTAAACAATGAGGGATTGGTTTAGCAGCATAAAACTAATAATTCTTACCCCAGAAGCAGTTATCATCTTTACAAATTACGTTTTTCTAAATAAGGAAGTATGGGAAATAACTGCATATTGTGCTCTACTTAATTTGATATGCCTTTGATGTAATAATATAATAATACATTTAATTCCAACATTACATATATGCAGTGTATATACATACATTGCTAGTGCAGAACATTTCTATACAGTCCTCATTTAAATCATGTATATTTAAAAGATGAATAATTACAATCATAGTGTGCTACAATCTTATGTTGGCAATGGAGAGAATTGAAGTGTTAACTTATGTGTACTCTCTTGTTACATTGATTTGTTAAAATATTGTATACATATACACACACTGATAAAACACTTTAGTGCATGAATATACCAAAAGCTAATACAGTAAACATATTACATCTCAGAATAAAATATCCCTTGTATAAAGATGTGTAAACTTTTGCAGCATTTTCAGTTTTGTTACAAGTTGTCCCAATTCCCTGTTGTACAGTTCTAAATTATTGTTGACGGTGGACATCATGTGACGTTTGTTGTCGGTGGTTTCAGTTCGCGATGGTGACACAGTGAAGCACTACAGAATACGACAGCTGGACGAGGGCGGCTTCTTCATTGCAAGACGTGTCACATTTAGGACACTTTCAGAACTTGTTGACCATTACAGTCACGATGCCGATGGTCTCTGTGTCAACCTACGCAAGCCTTGCTCACAGGTCAGTTGGTCACATTCTTACTTCTTTGTTATTTATGTTTCAGTTGTGCACACCCATGTTTAATCCAAGATTTTAATCACTTGCAGATTTTTCCTCCACCCTTTTCTGTCAGCTGATAGATTAGTTTCATAATGCGGCTGTGCCACACAGTTCACTACTGCTGATCACATGTAGTCACATACTTCTCTAAACAGAATGTGCATATTGTATGAGCCTTATAAACAGGCTACCACAAATGTGAATGAACAAGCTGAATGTTGCAATGACTTTCTGTGCTTATTACCCTAAGTTATCAAATACTAAATTAGACAAATCACACCTTGACTGTGGCTGTCTCTCTGGGACTACCAGTACAGTTCGTCACCCATGCAATGGCACCACAACTGAGTGATATTTATACTAAATAATAAATTATCAGATATGTGCAAGAAATGTATCTTTGTTGATTTTAAATAATGCCATGTACATTACTGAATCAACTGGGTCAGGGAAGAATTGTACTGGGAACACCCTCCTTCCCAGCAATGGGGGTCAGGAAAGGATTGGACTAGGAACACCCTCCTTGCCATCAATGAGAGTCAGGGAAGGATTGTACTAGGAACACCCTCCTTCCCATCAATGAGGGTCAGGGAAGGATTGTACTAGGAACACCCTCCTCCCCAGCCATGAGGGTCAGGGAAGGATTGTACTAGGAACACCCTCCTCCCCAGCCATGAGGGTCAGGGAAGGATTGTACTAGGAACACCCTCCTTCCCATCAATGATGGTCAGGGAAGGATTGTACTAGGAACACCCTCCTCCCCAGCCATGAGGGTCAGGGAAGGATTGTACTAGGAACATCCTCCTCCCCAACCATGAGGGTGATGTAAGGATTGTACTAGGAACACCCTCCTCCCCAGCCATGAGGGTCAGGGAAAGATTGTACTAGGAACACCCTCCTCCCCAGCCATGAGGGTCAGAGAAGGATTGTACTAGGAACATCTTCCTCCCCAGCCATGAGGGTCAGGGAAGGATTGTACTAGGAACACCCTCCTCCCCAGCCATGAGGGTCAGGGAAGGATTGTACTAGGAACATCCTCCTCCCCAGCCATGAGGGTCAGGGAAGGATTGTACTAGGAACACCCTCCTCCCCAGCCATGAGGGTCAGGGAAGGATTGCACTAGGAACACCCTCCTTCCCATCAATGATGGTCAGGGAAGGATTGTACTAGGAACACCCTCCTCCCCAGCCATGAGGATCAGGGAAGGATTGTACTAGGAACATCCTCCTCCCCAGCCATGAGGGTCAGGGAAGGATTGTACTAGGAACACCCTCCTCCCCAGCCATGAGGGTCAGGGAAGGATTGTACTAGGAACATCTTCCTCCCCAGCCATGAGGGTCAGGGAAGGATTGTACTAGGAACACCCTCCTCCCCAGCCATGAGGGTCAGGGAAGGATTGTACTAGGAACACCCTCCTCCCCAGCCATGAGGGTCAGGGAAGGATTGTACTAGGAACACCCTCCTCCCCAGCCATGAGGGTCAGGGAAGGATTGCACTAGGAACACCCTCCTCCCCTCTGCATGCAACAAGATTTTTGTGGTCATTTTGTGATTGAATGCACTTACTAAGGACTTTCTGAAGTGAACTGTATAATAACTAATCCCTCCACCCAGAGCTGATAATATACCTAGACATGCACTAATTTCATGGTTGCTTGAGCTGCGCTGAAAGAAATGGTTTAAAATTGTAGTTTGAGGTCTGTAATACCCATCAAATAATCGATGGATTAAAACACCTGATTTAAAAAAAATGGTAACCTGCAGACCTGGATGAATAGGTCACAGGTCACGTGTGGTGCTGCCATACAAGGTAAATAGCTGTGTGGTTGATGCTTGCATCTATTGATGCTCTGTACCACTGATGACAGTTTGGGCCTGTCTCTCACTGTCCTTTCAGTTACAAACACTGCCTGTCACAAGATTCATGTTTGTGTTTACTCAACCCTATCATTTGTAATTAGCAAAACAACAAGCAGGTATAAACAAGGTGAATCTAATTTAATTTGAATTTTCAGAAGTACTTGACAACTATGAAATGATGATGTACTGCGGTAATGAATATGTATGGTTTTATGTGTATAATCACCTATGTGTGGCATTAGTAGGGATGTTGACCAAAATTAATCCCAATTGTCCACTACATGCTTGCAAGACCAGCACACTGCGAGCTGCACCTAGTGTTGAGATACAACTAATATTGGAACTAGGTCGTAGGGCTTTCTTGATTGCTGAACCAACTCTTTGGTATTAACTCCCTAATAGTGTTAGGTCAGTAAGAAACACTAATACAGTTTAGCCATTTAGTCATCTGAAGACATATTTTTAACCATCTATTGACAAGTGTTACATCGTATATACATTTTGAGATTGCCAAACTATTTTGACTTGATGTTCTAGTGAGTTTAGATTTCCAAGTATATATAGGCGCCATAGAAGTTTTAATTTAATGTCACAAAATTTCCCCTTTGAGGGGACGTGGTAGCGGTTGGAGCGTCGGGCTCTCAACCGAGATAACCCAGGTTCGAATCCTCTTGCTCCTGTTTCAAAGCTTTGGTAAGTTCGTTCACCCCACGTTGCCACAGTTTTCTCAGCTGTACAATACCTGGCTACAGACAGAGATGGATATTTGAACGAATAGTTTTCACTCAGTAATTGCAATGTGGCTGAATGCTTCCCATGGAAGTCAAAATGGCATTGGAATGAACAGGTCTGGCAGGGGGTGAAATGTAAAGCACTTTGAACAGTCCCAAGGACTGCACTATGTTAGAACGTACCTTTACAAAATGCAATGTTTTCGTCTTGTGCAGTACACATAGTGCTGTGGTTATATAAGGTATTTGTTGCTGTCATCATTGAGATAAATAAACGGTTTGCCAAATAAACAGCTGTGCATTTGTTTGAAGCAACTTGCTGTATCCAGTATCAGTGAAGTCTCCATGCATCTGTTAAGATGTTCACTGTGGCTACCAACTGTACAAGGCAGAACGATGAGAGACATATTTTGTCAAGACAAACACTAAATTGTTATATAAATAGGGTCAATGGTAACTACTTAACATATTTTAAAATGTGATTGAAGTAAGCTTTTAAAAATGCTGATAATGAGCTCAGTTTCATCTTTGTCATCCTCGTCATGACTGTGTGCTACATAAGAACTAGCTATCTGAAGCAACAAGCTGCAGGTGGCGTATGGACAAGGAAGCTATTGGCTTATTGAGGGAAGGCCAATATAAGTCTCTTTGAGCCTTCCTCAACAGCTGCAACCTCTGTTTATTGCAGTGGGATGTGGGTAGTTCAGAGCGACACTAAAAGCTGTTGGTCCCTTCTACCTGGTGTCTATGCCTTCTGCTTGGTGTCTATGCCTTCTACCTGGTGTCTATACGTTCTACCTGGTGTCCATGCCTTCTGCCTGCTGTCTATGCCATAATGTCATAAGAAGTAGAAGGTCTCACAGGGAAATAGGAAAAACCTGTCCTGGACTCACAGAGCCAATGGTCTCGAGCCACAAACATCCATAAGAGCGCTGCATTAGCTGCTGTGAAAAACTTGCTCTGTTAATGGAGTCAGCATATGTCTTCCATGTAGTCTTAGGATGATTTCATCTTCCTGGTTCCACCAAGACAAGTCTCAGTGTTGCCTGTTGCTGTAAAACATGACCATCCTATTACACTTTCACACTTTGTCTCAAATTGTCGGTTCAATGAAATAAATCATTGAATATGATGAATAGCTTAGTTGCATTACATCATCTATCTTAATAATTTTTATTGTTGTGTGTGTCAGTGTCATGACATTATAATGACATTGTTTACTTTTGTTTGCACATACTCATAAATTCTTTAAATTTCACAGGTTTATAGGTCAAGTCGTATTGTTATTAATTTTATTCACAGTCAGTCCAATGACTCCAGTTACCCAACACTCAATGTGTGTGTTGAGTAGTACTTGATCTCTGCTCCAGTGGTTGAGTTGTTTACTGCAAATGTCAGACATTTCCATGCTAATTTATGCATGAGACGGCAATTGATCCTGTGGATTGAATGACACAATCGGTGCATTCTTATTTTTACTGCAAATTAATCTGTCCTGAAGCTGAATTCTTCTTACTGTGCACCTGCTGTGTGATGAGGGATGTCCTTGTCTCTGTCCTAGTTGGCAATCAACTGCTTCAGTACCAAATGTTGAAGCTCCAAACTGCACAATATGTCAGAACTCAAGTCTTGAGGTTGGGCTGTACATATCAGTTTTTTATGGTAAACGAGAAAGATGTTCTGTTTGCATACAGGGGAATTAAACTTGCATAATTGATTCTTTGAGCCATTTGGCTTGAGTTCTGACATGTATTTTATACACGTGAAAATGCACAGACACCATGCACACATGTATGTACACCATGCAGATGCATGCACGCACATGTACATGTACACACATGTACATGTACACGTACACACATGTACACGTACACACATATACATGTACACACATGTACTTGTTCTTCACACAACATATATGTAGCTAATTTTGAAAGGCTGCTAATTCTACTCACAACCAATTAATTAGTTAAAATGCTTTACTCTTGCATCATGTCAGGGTGGAATGGCTTTGTTTGGATTAATGAAGCATGTGAATCATGGAACTATGAAGCAATTTACAGTGTGTCGAGATTTGTTCACAAAAAAGCATGCGGATTACCGGGTATTGAATAAAGTAGATTATCAAAGAACGTACTGACAGGGTTTTTTATATTTCTCTTGGTGGGAGTCACTCAGAATGAAGAATCACAAGATATCTAGCCAAGTGCATCTGGTTATAACAAGTTCTATTGTTACACTTCAAGTATTAATACATTCCTTGGCATGTTCTCTTCACCTAATAAAGAGATGAAAAAACCAGCAGACCATAGTGGTACTGACTTGTGTGCACTCAGCCAGATGAGGGTCATAATATCATGGTTACCAGTTAATGAAGCAGTGTCCTTGAGCATGGGCCTGGCTTGACAGCGCTGGATAAACAGTAACATCTAAAAATACCCATTGTCCGCCCGTGGTTTGTGTAGCAATTGGATTATTATTTTTTGTGCAGTTACAGTAATAAGTACTTCCTGTTGTTGAATCACATTGTAATGACATATGGCACATTGGTCAATGTAAATCTTTTATGGGAATAAAACAGTGTCACAGGTATAGGAAATTATTAAACTAGATGAAACACACTCCCCTTTAATCACCAGTCTATAAGTCTGACCCAACTTTCACATAATTATGAAAGTTGAATTGTACCCTTAACAAACACAATGTACATTTGACTGAGCATATCATAAAGAGAGTTAGCAGACAGTCTGAGACGGGGGCGTCAAATATGACATTCCATCGAAATGTATCTTGGATTCCAAATTCGCTTTTATTATAGGGCCTTTTATTACAGGGCCTTTTGAAAATTTAAAGATTTAACAAGGAAGCAATATGTCTGCTGTTTTTAACAACTTTTTTAACCTTCGTCTAGAGTTCGTTCGTAGCTGCAAACCTTTCTGGGATTATTCCTGTTCTTCAAGCACCTTCTCATCTCCAAGTCTTGCATCCCTGTGTCTTGAGAAACTCACGAATTGGTGTATATCCCCTCACTACTAAGGTAAAAATGTAATGATTGCTGGACATAATTGGATATATGGACATAATTGGCATTTGTAGTCAGTGTTTTCACGTGTAGCAGTTTGGAACATGTGAGTTGAGCCTTCCACTCTTACCTGACTGCTTCTCTTTCATTTCCCTAACGTGCTTTCATCTACCAGAAAATGTGCCAAGCTAGCAGCATATTTCATGCAAAGCCCGACAGGCCGAGATTGTTTACATGTGTAAATATAATTGGAACATTCCTTTTTTAAATCATCCATAGCTATGGTATGCGTTATGAACATGCATGCTGTTTGCATGTTTTTGAATAAAAAAGTATCTCCTGGTGCCTGGTAAATACGCTATAAACATGATGAAACGTCCTTCACTTTTATAATATTGGGGCTGACACTACATTAACTGGTAGATAGTCACTTGTATAGTTTGCTGGATTCTATGTGTTGCTAAAGTTGAACAGTGCAGAAAACCTCAGTGGACAGTATAAGTATTATAGTCACAGTGAAAGTGTCACATTATTAGTTTGCTGACTTTGTCTTGTAGCATTGGTGTTGTCTTATAGCATTGGTGTTGTCTTGTAGCCTGGTGTTGTCTTGTAGCAATGGTGTTACATTTAGCATTGGTGTTGTCTTGTAGCATTGGTGTTATATTGTAGCATTGGTGTTGTCTTGTAGCATGGTGTTGTCTTATAGCATTGGTGTTATATTGCAGCATGGTGTAGTCTTGTAGCCATGATGTATTGTTGGTGTTATAAGTGCCCATCTGTCTGTGCCAGGTGGAGAAGCCACAGACAGTCGGCCTGTCCTACAACACCAAGGACCAGTGGGAAATCCCCAAGAGTTCCCTGCGCCTCCTCCGCGAGATTGGCCATGGCCAGTTTGGAAAGGTTTATGAAGGGTTGTGGAACAACACGACCCCTGTGGCAATCAAAACTCTCAAGCCAGGTATCATTTTTATTATTATTTATTAAATTTAGCTTTACAGAAAATAACAAACTTCTGTAGCACCTAAGTCCTCAGTAAGCCAAGATGATGCACAACAAACCAGACTCTGAAACTGTCCTTGTAAACATAAATCCACGCTAATATCAATGAAATTACTGAGTGTGATGATAATGTTGCAGGCACGATGGACCCAAAGGACTTCCTGGCTGAGGCACAGATCATGAAGAAGTTGAGACACCAGAAGCTCATCCAGCTGTACGCTGTGTGCACGCAGGACGAGCCAATCTACATTGTCACAGAACTCATGCGACATGGCAGTCTGCTCGAGTACCTTCAAGGTACTGCTGTCAACTGTAGTTCCTTCTTGTCTTATTTGTACTTCCTCAATATTCCTTCTATTAAGGTAGACGTGTAAGTTTTGTATTGCTACACTGGCTGTTACTCAGTGTCCTTTATCCCAGCTTTTCTCCCCCACTCCCCATCCTCCTTTGCCTTTCTCATATCCACTTTCATGTCATCTTCCCATTCTAAATGTGGTCTGACCTTGCTGTTTCAATCTCTGCTTCAGTAGTTGACCATCTTCTATCCCCCCCAAGTTCACCGCCCAATTGTTTATTACTGTAAGGTACTGCCTGGGGCATTATAAGTAAAACCTTTCTATTACATGTTGTTTTCAATGCTCCATGATGTCTGTGAACAATTTATCAGGTATTAAAATGTCTACTACTTCTGTGTCTCGTATGTGACATTGTTCTGTCAATGATGTGTTTGGCTGCAGAATGTTGCAGCTGTTAATTTTCTTTTCTTTGGAAAATGGTGGAGCTATGCATGGTCAATGTGAGCAAGTATGCCAGTGTGGCACTGGTCAATGTGAGCAAGTATGCCAGTGTGGCACTGGTCAGTGTGAGCAAGTATGCCAGTGTGGCACTGGTCAGTGTGAGCAAGTATGCCAGTGTTGCACTGGTCAGTGTGAGCAAGTATGCCAGTGTGGCACTGGTCAATGTGAGCAAGTACGCCAGTGTGGCACTGGTCAGTGTGAGCAAGTATGCCAGTGTGGTACTGGTCAGTGTGAGCAAGTATGCCAGTGTGGCACTGGTCAGTGAAAGATGCTTATTGTGAATGACATTACTTGGCTCACTACATGTATTGTATATGTGATGCAGGACCAAAAGGGCGAAGTCTGCGCCTGCCAGAGTTGATTGATGTTGCGGCCCAGATAGCCAGCGGCATGGCTTACCTGGAGTCACAGAACTACATCCACCGTGACCTCGCAGCCAGGAACATCCTCGTTGGAGAGAGCAACACCGTCAAGATCGCTGACTTCGGACTAGCAAGAGTTATCAAGGTCAGGAACAATATGATTTATTTTTAAAAAATTTAAATGACCAGTTGATCCTAAAGCCAGTTGTGTATGGCTGGTAACCAGCTGTGACCATCCTCCAAGTCAAATTATGTTTTAGTTGAATCGTATTGCATGTTTAACATCCTTTAGTACTAATAATTTGGTCATTAATTGACGATAAATATTAATTAATACTTCATGAATATTATTACCGTAAGTTTCCATGTATAATACGTCCCCATGTATAATACGCATCCTGACTTTTGCTAAATTCTGATAGAATTCCTATATTACCATGTATAATATGCACCCCAACTTTTGACATTGACCCCTGATTTTCCGGCTTCTGATAGTTTGCTTGAAGCGACAAAGTTCGTTTGTGTGATGATCCTTGAATCCATCTCCAAATCGTAAACATGTCACGCAAGTTACGGCATTGCCGCCGGCTCGTCGCATGCGACGATATATCGCCTTGTTAGTCGTGTAAGCCCTACGTAACTTGCATGTTAGCTTGACCATTGCGCAACTGATTAAATGTGTGCTTGTTAGAACTTACTTTGCGTCATTCTGCTCTCAGTTTTAAGTTAATACCAAGCTCTATTCTGATATGTTACACGCACACTTTCAACTGCGAAACATACGTAAGGTACAATCATCTTTATTTGCATTCACATCTTTAAACATGGAGCCACACTGGCTGACCCGTGGGCATGGCATTGACTAGTCAGGTCATTCACGTGATTCAAGATCGCCAATCATAGCGTATTAATCCGACACCGTCCAAACATTTCTGCGTTATTCCCGGTCGGCGACGCTCCCATTTGCGTACGCTTCCCGCTCATTGTCGTCATAGTACTAGTGTTCCAGTAGTGCTATCCATATCCGGTAGGAGAAATTTTTTTTTGCCCTATCACCATGTATAATACGCACCCGAACTTTTAAGTAAAAATACATATTATACACGGAAATGTACGGTATATTTTAATTCAACTATTTTGCTGTTTATTCAAAGCTTACATAAGATTATAGTTTACAATTTGCCTCATGAAACCATTTGCTAAATAATAATATGTAATAGTAACAATTAAAATAAATTAAAGATGATGAGCAGCTAAATGTGAGTCTTTGAAGTGTAACTATTTCCCCCAGGAGGATGAGTACGAGGCTAGAGTGGGAGCACGCTTCCCCATCAAGTGGACGGCTCCCGAGGCAGCTAACTACAACCGCTTCACCATCAAGTCTGATGTCTGGTCGTTCGGCATTCTCCTCACAGAGATTGTCACCTATGGTCGCATTCCATACCCAGGTGAGGCACACGCCACCCCACATAAGTTACACCTGTTCTCTCATTTCATTACAGTCTTTCTTTTTGTGTCTTCACTAGTTTATGTATAACAAAAGTATTGGCATGTTTTTGATATAGACAGTTGTGCTTCGTTATTGCGTGCCCCGATATAACGTGGATTTGGATATAAGGCTGGCGGTCATGGACCCTGATTTTCTGCCGCCAGGAGAAATGCCAAATAGGCCTGTTTTTCAGGGGCATTTGTGTGCCCACGCTATGATCACCACACTGATCTTATTCATAACTAGTGTTGTTTGTTTTGCATTGCTGCCAGCATCAGTCGCTGATGCTGGATTCGCTTCGGCGGTTTGTAAATTGCAATCGAGACTTACAAATACGCCTCGCATAAGAATCGAATAAACAGTCTTAAATGCAATTTAGTATGGGTGAAATGGCATGCTTCCATTGCATCGCAAATATTGCAAATATATGAATTCGTCATCTGCATATGAAATGGTGAATCGATGTGAAGTGGTGCATCGTGAATTTATGCTTCAGTCGAGATCGGTTGAAAGATGAAGTGAAACAATTATTAATAACTAATGTCGTTTTCTATGTTTAATTCGCTTTCGTACTGCATGTGTCAAATATACATTTCAGCTACTCAGATCCAGGTTATTATTTTCAATTCACAGGCCAGTACATCGTCATCATAGCAAATCTATTCCTTAGCGGTTTACATACATGTATGTATACATACAAGTATGTATGCATATATATACATACATGTATGTATACACAATACACATTGATGTTAGTTGACTTGAAGCGCTGCCAGTATACAGACAGTGCCAGTGGCTTCAACAGCATTGTTGGATTTGGTGCAGTGGGCAGCTATCACTGTTGTTTAGCAGTGGCAGATATGAAAACACCTAATACGCCTCGCTTACAACGCAGTTCAAAGTTGTAGACCCCGACCACCACATTATAACGAGGCTCGACTGTACTAGATTTTTCTAGTTGATTAAGCACCATGTTGATTAAGCACCATGTTAGTTCATCACAGTCTTTGGTGACTCACCGTTTGTTGTTTTCTTCTCACTGCAGGTATGACGAATGCGGAAGTTCTCCACCAGGTGGAGCATGGCTACCGCATGCCGTGTCCACCAGGGTGCCCGCAGGCTCTCTACGAGATCATGCTGGAAAGTTGGAAGAAGGACGAGATGGAACGCCCTACCTTCGAGACATTGCAGTGGAAACTGGAGGAGTTCTTCACTCTCTCTGGCAGTGAATACAAAGACCCAACCATCGTGAGATCGGCATGACCTCTGGTGGCAGCAATTGTAGTTGTGCTTTCAATGTACACCACCCATGCCGACTGGTGGACACAGTGCTTTCAATGTCGAGTCTTCATGCCACCTGGTGGCATACTACAGAACTATGCTTTCACTGTCGAATATTCGTACCTGGTGAGCGCTCGTGTAACAGTGGCGACACCTGGTGGCAGACACTGCTACAAGGACATGATTGGAATTATGTTCACACTTTCTGGTTTTGTGAGTGAAGTTGTTTTTGTCAGTGCATAGTCGTTGGGCCGTGAAGTCAGTTTGCTAGTCGCCTTATATTTGGAGTCGATGTTGAAGCAGCGACTGAGTCAACAATGCAGCCGCAGTGTTTCAGTTTGATTCCTATGGCAGACACCAGCCTCTTGCTGCACACAACCAATAGACGCTTTCATACAGGCGGGTGTAAGCAAGGTATTGTTATTGGTGCAAGGGCCTTGGGTTGTGTCAAGCACATGTGCATTAGTTGGGGTGAGTTGTTCAAAACAAATGCCACAAGCTACTGACATAGACTAATACAGCCACACAGTGGAGACAGTTGAACTTAGTCATGGAATCAGCAGTGTGATATTGCTGTGTCCCAAAGGATGGGGTTGTAAGTTAAGTTTGTAAGAGACATCGGAGTTCATGAATGATGACCGGGTTCTCTGTCATATTGCTTTTAGAAGGAACTGTATGCAGGGCAGTGTAACATGTTGACCAAGTATGTGCACTGTGTATGTCAGCCACTGTGTGTAGTCAGCTTTAGGCTGATGGTCTCTCATCTTGACTTCTCTGTCTGTATTAATGCGTGTTGTACACAGTGCATGATTACTGGTGTGGTCTTCTCTCAAAGCTCTTCAACAGCCCTGTGTCGTTTTCTCGCTGTCAGCTGTGCATGTCTGTAAATATATAATTAAGATGTAAAAACGTGAATTGGTTGACTTGTCAACGAGGACAATGCAGTTGTTGTTGGGATTCTGCAGTGTTTCATGTTGTGCGTGTGTCCTCTGTCTTGCTCCTATGACAATGAGACAACTAACACAAGTCAGGCCCCCGGGGTAGTGTCATACCAAAGTGGTGGGGGTGTGCCACCAGAGCCCCATGGAGAGAGAGAGAAATCAAGAAATTTAGGGTCGCCAAGAGAATTATTGAACAATTTATCTAATATCTATAAGTGTAAGGTAAGCCCGGGCGGAACGTTTTCATTGGGAAATTTCCTCTTTGATGAAAGAGAGAATTATCAGGTTTAATTGGGGGCACAAAGAGAGAAAATTTACGTTTTTCTACAGACAGAGAGAGAAAATGGCCAAAAACGGGCATTTGCACAGCACATACAGGTATACCTGAATATAGGGAGTACCCCCGGGGGTCAGGCCACTGTTCTCAGTTGAGAGTACAACAAATTTAAAAGTTTCAAAATGCCACCAAGAAAGGTAAATTTATATAATTTTGAAAAGGCCCCTTTAGACTATGTCTGCTTCTGTTGGACTAATCCAACTCTCTTTCAACTTGTGCGTTTACGAGAATCGTGAATCTTGCAGTTGTATGTGCACAAGTAATCGTGAAACCTGAACAAAGTATTTACCTGGTATGTTTTTAATCTTGATGTATCACAATTATACACCAGAGATACATATTCAGTGTCTGACGAAGTTGTTTAACTTGGATTGAAGTTGTCATTTGAGGAATATGTATATTTCACAAAAAGATGTTGTTTATACATGTCTGTATTGTATATAACATGCTACAGTTGCTGAATCACTGGCAGTAGTAGCAGTAGTAGTAGTAGCTATATCTAGCAACACTTCTTCCTACAGATGTTTAGATGTGCGTTTCATAAATGTGTACGTATCCTCTTAAGATATTGTAACTTTTGAATGAGTTATATAAAGGTATGAAGTTATGTTTCATGATATGGTGGACTCCGCTTAACAAAATCACAGATAACAGAATCAGTCATTTAATTGAATCAAACATATTAGCTGGGACTTAATCATTCTCTGTTAAAATGTGCTGCTTAAGTGAATCAACAACTTAATAGAATCTAATTGCTCTGGCTTGAATTATATTAAGCAGAGTCCTCAGTACTATCTGTTACAGGGCAAAAAATGTAAATATTGATGGGCTGCACCTATTAGTTTCATGTGTTCTGTAGGTGTAGCTGGGCTCAGGGGGCGCTAGCTAAGTGATATATTGGGATGCCTTCATCAGTGGGTGTACTCACATAGACTCACATATTTGTGGTGATTCTGCTCAAAGTATGGCAAGATTTTTAAATGAATCTACTGCTACCATTTTCAAATGTATTAAACAAAAATTTGGACAACCATTCCAGACTGTACAATGCCCCCCCCGCCCTGCCATGTTGGTGTGACATATATTTACTTTGTTGTGTCATTTTGTGTACAAATAATAATTACTGAATAAGTAGGTGTACAAAAAATCATCAATGATATAACGAAATTTACATTGCAGTTTAACACACGTTCATGTACGGCTTACGTTCTGATCCTGAAAACTTGTATTTAATAAAGTGAGAAAACATTTCCATCTTCTGCATGTAGTTGAAAGGCTGGCCTGGTAAATGGCTCTAGGCATGTGTGCCAAGGGTGGGCCTGCATAAGTGGCCCGGGGTTTGTGTTCCAACAGCAGGCTTGCATAAATGGCCCAAGGCATGTGTTTTCAGGGCAGGCCTTCATAAGTAGTCCGAGGCATGTGTTCCCAGGGCGGGCCTGCACAAGTTCTGTGGTGAACTTGTCCGTGTGTTCCATGAATGGATTTATGTGTGTGTTCCATGGATGGGCTTACCTATGTATGGGCCTGCGTGTCTGTTCCATGAGTGGACTTGTGTGTGTGTGCGTTCCTTGAATGGACATGGGTTTGTTTCGTGGATGGACCATGAATGGACTTGCATGTGTTCTGTAGGTGGGCCCGTCTCTGTGTTCCATGAGTGGACTTTGTGTGTTCCATGAATGGACTTGCGTATGTGTTCCATAGGTGGGCCTGCCTGTGTGTTCCATGAATAGACTTGAGTGTGTATTCCATAGGTGGGCCTGCCTGTGTGTTCCATGAATGGACTTGTGTGTGTTCCATTGGTGGGCCTGCCTGTGTGTTCCATGAATGGACTTGTGTGTGTGTGTGTGTGTTCCATAGGTGGGCCCACCTGTGTGTTCCATGAATGGACTGTGTGTGTTCCATTGGTGGACCCACCTGTGTACACAGCATTTTTAAATGTTGAAAGAACTTGGAAAGTTGTTGAAATGTAATATATTACATTAGTGGTCTATTTTGTTAAGTATGTAGTAGGCATAGGCATTTGTAGCGATTACATATTGCTTGTCTGTAAACATCATGCATTATTCATGCAATCTTGTATGAACAATGCCATTACGTGAATATGTTCACTGAATGTTTTTGTTATTAGACAAAATTCTTTTGAATCAAAATTATCTGTAGCTATTATTATCTACATAGCTATAATAATTAATATGTTATACAAATGCATTAATCTCGCACACAAGACAAGGCAGTGCAATTATGTGTATTGTCAATAGGCACTCTAAGTGAAAGACAAGAAATTAAAGCCGTTTCTACACAAATCATGTGGCAAAATGTTGTGGTTAAAATGTGCCTAAACTATTTCAGTGTCTTTATTTTTGGTTGCGTTTCTCTCTGTAGAAATGAATATTTATTGAGCTTTGATGCTGCATGGAGCTTCCTGTTTGCAAATCAGACATTTTATTGATACAGATGCACTAATAATGTGAAAACTACAGTTGTTAGCTGTTGCGAGTTATGAATATGTATTTTCTGACGAGACAGAATCAGTGCAGTGTCTTGACTCGGCAGTTTTGCACAAAGGCGAAATCTTTTGTGGAGATTGGGTCAATGGAAGTGTCGTTATGATGAAGCTTGAGAGTCGCGCAAGAGTTTGTGTAAAAACGTATTATTGCTATTATTGCCATGTATGGCATAATTGGACCACAGGTGGCAGCACTTGTAATGGTTGCAGCTCTAGTGTTCTCAATGTGTAGTTGTAGAGAAATAAAGCGACATTTTATATGCACATTCTCTTCCGAGTTTTATCAATCTCATACATATGTATCCAGATAATTATACATTTTATTATACAAAACTGTAATATATACATGTGTTGTGGACATGACGTCCTAGCTGTCATCAAAGCTGTACCCGATACATTTTAAATGCATAAATTAAATAGAACTTGTTCAGTTCACAACTTAAGATATTTCCCAACATTAGCTTTCGTCCTAGTTATTATCAAAGCCTTACTCATTACATTTTAACATATAAGCCAAATAGAACTTTTCAGTTAAACACAACTTCTTGAGATATTTCCCAATATTAGTTTCCTATGCACCACCTTTGCATGTCAAATCTAACCTTAGGACGTGCCAGCTTGTTTCCCATCAGATTTCTTTCCAGACAGTGTAGTTGTAATAAGACTAACTGGCGAGGTGGGCTAGTTCAGTGGTTCTATGCCAGGGGAACTAAAGATCCAAGTGTAAATGTATAGCCCGTCATGAGCTCACTGACTCTAATCTGAAACCAGGATGGTGCTGCTTTAACGACTGTATAAAAACATTGTACATCCAACAGTGGTACTGAGATACAGCCAAGAATTACATTTGAGGCGCCAACAAAAACCCACATAATAGGATGACCCACGCAGTAAGGTGATTTAAAGAGAGATCCCTATATTGCAACTGAACTGGCCAACACAGGACAAAACTTCATTACAACACGAAAGTGTTCTCTAACATCCAAGTAATGGTCTGCTTCGTTGAAGCATCGAAGATGTTTCACCAATCTGCAGCCAGAGGGTGCTGTGGAGCAGGAGTCTGCAGCATTGGTCTGTCTCGCTTAGACATGAATGACGTGTCACTGGTGACATCCATGCCAACATGAATGATGCATTGGCATCACTGGTGACATTCACATGTCCTCTTTGTCACCAAATACGCTGGCAGCAATGGCAGTCTGGCCGATCTCTTTCAGAGCCAGTCTCAGGTCTGATACACTCGTCCTACCCGGGTCATTCGTCTGCAACGCAACAACACACCCTGTGTAGTAGGGCTGTAACAACTCCCCTGTGTAGTAGGGCTGTAACAACTCCCCTGTGTAGTAGGGCTGTAACAACACACCCCTGTTTAGTAGGGCTATAACAACACCCCCCTGTGTAGTAAGGCTGCAACAACTCCCACGTGTAGTAGGGCTGTAACAACACCCCCTGTGTAGAATGGCTGTAACAAGACATCTGTGTAGTAGGCCAGTAACGTCTGCAATGCAACAACACACCCTGTGTAGTAGGGCTGTAACAACACCCCGTGTGTAGTAGTGCTGCAACAACACCCCTGTGTAGTAGGGCTGTAACAAGACATCTGTGTAGTAGTGCTGCAACAACACCCCTGTGTAGTAGGGCTGTAACAACACCCCTGTGTAGTAGTGCTGCAACAACACCCCTGTGTAGTAGGGCTGTAACAACACCCCTGTGTAGTAGGGCTGTAACAAGACATCTGTGTAGTAGTGCTGCAACAACACCCCTGTGTAGTAGGGCTGTAACAACACCCCGTGTGTAGTAGGGCTGTAACAACACCCCGTGTGTAGTAGTGCTGCAACAACACCCCCTGTGTAGTAGTGCTGCAACAACACCCCTGTGTAGTAGGGCTGTAACAACACCCCTGTGTAGTAGGGCTGTAACAACACCACCTGTGTAGAATGGATGTAACAAGACCCCCCTGTGTAGAATGGATGTAACAACACCCCTGTGTAGTACACCAGTAACAACACCCCGTGTGTAGTAGGGCTGCAACAACACCCCCTGTGTAGAATGGCTGTAACAAGACCCCCCTGTGTAGAAGGGCTGTAACAAGACCCCCTGTGTAGAATGATTGTAATAACACCCCCTGTGTAGTAAAGGTGCAATAATACATCGAATTATCAATGCATTGCAATAGTTAATGGGACAATGCAATACTATTAATAGTAAATTGAACTATCGATATAAAGGTATTATTACTGTAATATTATTCGTAAACATACTTGATTTGGTAAATTTACTTATTTATCGACCTAACATCAAAAATCTATGCCACATGAAATGGGTGAAGTGAAAACAAGACTGTAAAGGCGCCAGTGTATACACATCATATACACCAAACAAACAAAATGTCAACACAACATGAATCAACGTGTCCATGGCCTGACTCTGATGATGCTACCAACCTTCCATGTGCTGAGCATACTGAGGGCAGACGTTGTGTCACTCTCTGGGCTCTCAAACTGGGCCATGTCCTCCTCCGTGTAACTCAACTCTGTGGCGAGCTGTTTCCACTTTGAGCCGAGTCTCTCCGCGATGGCCATCAGCTGGGAATCAGTCACCACAGACATGTCTTCCCCCTCCTCCTCATGCCCTTCCTTGCTGCCAGCCTCGTCCTTCTCCAGGCCATCTGGAGTCTGGTCCTCACTCCCCTCCATCACACCTTCCCCCTTCCCTTCTTCCATGTGCGCCTACAACATCATGGGGGAGATGTAGAAATGGTCATACGGCCACTATTAGAGTAATTTACAATTTACATCCAACAACACAGAGGTAAGTTTCTCAGCTAAAGGTACAAAACAGAAAGAGATTAATTTGCACATCACAGAATTAGGTCCTCAAAATATCAAATAAAGCATGAAGATTAGTAGTGTATTAGTAATGCTATACAGGTCGTGCTGTGCACAGATTCAAGTTTATGCTTCATCTGAGTTCAAAGAAGTAGTCAACATTGAATACAGACGGAGGCTACAACCTTCCCAACATTATCATGACCATAGTGACAGGACAACGACAGCCTGTGCATGTTGATGCCAATGAAGGTACCGAGATGATACTGTAAGATTTTGAAAGGTAACCACTATATTTACGTTATGTTCATGGCATGTATTCTTGAAAACTTACAAAGTTTGTAATTTTCCAGCTCACATTATACCAACTGGCAGTTTGACACATTGACCGTTTCACCTACTGGCATGTCCTTAGCTAGTTTGCTGATCATCTGTTCGAGGTACTGCGCAAGTGGCTTAGGTTGGCCAATGGATGGCTGCTGGGCGAAGAAATAGGCACTGCGCAGAGCCAGTAGTCGCAATGCCTTCCACGCGTAACCCTTCTTGTTCACTAGTCTGTCAATACAACAGTCACATCAAGTCTTATGTACTTAATTACACACACGCACACGCACACGCACACACACACTAATATACAACTTTTTTAATATACATTTTTTTTATAATGATGAATTAAATTGTTTAACTGATTTTAAACGTTTGCTATTTTAAAATGTGACTTACTTGTAGGTATCTTCAATCATGGCCTCGGGGTCTGCCTGTTCTATAGCCTCTTCAAAGAATTCTTCCATTGGTGGCAAGAAGTTTCTGTAGGACATCAGTGAAAGCACAGAATGAAAACATATACTTCATAGACAAAAAAAATTAAAACAAACAAATTATTGCATAAACATAACGCAGCAATTCTTGAACACAGAGAAATTCTGATCAATAATATAACAGTGAAGTTAGAGCCTCTTACAAACAAAGCATTTTTTCTTACCCAGATTTACATACCAATATTAATAAAGAATAAAAGCCTTGTAAAAAGTATAAATGCATGTAAATAAATAAAATGTAACATATTTTATTAACAAACACATAATTTTTTATTCTACTGTCTCAAGATGTACATAGCACATTTATAAGTAACAAGCTATGCCACATCACCACATCATACTGTGTACTTGTACATGTGTTGTACATCACATCATACTGTGTACTTGTACATGTGTTGTACATCACCACATCATACTGTGTACTTGTACATGTGTTGTGTGTATTGAATAAACTTTCATTCATAACTAACATTCTTTCTCACAGCCATGTCTCGAGTGGTCTAGCTGGAGCCACTGACCTGTTGCTTGACCGACACGCCTCCATGTTGTCTGGACACAGGTTCCAGAGACGGGTCAACTCCGAGTTACCCATCTTGATAAGCTTGCCACCACTAGCTTTGAGATCCTCCCCCAAACTACGTTTCTTGGCCCTGGAATTAACATATCATATTAAAGCTATTCATTTACAGTGCAAAAAAATTCTTATTTTAGCTTGACACACTACACTGTTCCAGTGTATAACACTATACCAATCTGTTCCAGTGTACAACTATATCTAGACGAAGTAAATGGCAGAGAGACGATGTATTGACAGTGGGTACCCGAGTTACCTGCCACAGCTAGTAACGCCAACACAGATATCCTGTGTTGATGGATCAGCATAAGGACACATTGCTGCAGTACTTGCCTGCCAGCCTGGGTCTTGGAGGGTGCTGGAACTTTCTCACGGACATAGCTCGCACACCCATCATTCTTCCACACGCTCCAGTTCTCTTCCCTCGCAAGCATGTGCTGAAAGACACAAGTAATTCACTCCGGTTCCAAGTAATTTACTCTAGTTCCAAGTAATTCACTCTAGTTCTTATATGTCACATCAGAGACTTTAAGTAATTATGTAACTAAATAAGAGGGCAGTTCATATACACAAGACATTCTAAGCATCCTGTATGGTTCTGAGTGCATTCCCCACAATGGTTCATCACACATCTAAAGCTGTGAATCTGCAGTTAACTGACTGTAAACTGTTCAACATACCAAGTGCAGCTGTAACAGATCTCCAACTAAAACAAACATGCCGAACATATAATAGATTATCAAACGTGCACTGAATGTTTCACTAAGTTTAATAAATAATCCCAGTATTCTGTAGGATAATATGTTTTGCTCCTCACCTCTGTAGTGGCTGCAAATGTGGCTCCATCTGGTGGGGTCTCACGGAGAATGGAGTAGACGCGGTCATTAGTCTTTTTGACCCATCCGGCTTGGTCCTCGACCAGCACTTGACTGGAGCTGGATATAGTTGCAACAGTATCATAATATGAAGTGTCTATCCACATAAATTGAGTTAAGAATGGATTAGGGCTTCCATCAATTTAATTTGATAGCGGTGGACATAAAAGTGCTTTGTGGCAAAATGCGTTATACGCCATGCCATTGACCGATGAAATAAGTTGTTTTCCTATTTATCTATCTACGTATCTATCTACATATCTATCTATCTACATATCTACGTATCTATCTATCTATCTATATATTTACCTATCTACCCATCTACCTATCTATTTAACAATGTGCAATACAAAACATGATTTATCTAAAAATGCACAAACTGGATTAAATGCATTTTGTGGATAAATGCTTCATATAAACAATGGGATTGTATGGACAAATGAGAAATATTATCTTACAATTAACAATCATATCAAGAGATAAGTACAATGTGATATCTTTTAGAAAACATTAGAGTGGAGGCATGTTGTAATTAAACACAATGATAATTTTACAATTGTAGCAAGTCTAGAAAGTAGATCTTTTAAAACCTCACTACTAACCTAATTACAAGACATTGACATTTCAAAATATTTTGAAAACTGGGGTCTGTGCAAGAAAATAATGCTATTAAAGGAAACTAAACGACAGCAGCAATCAATGGGTTCACATAAAAACCACAGTTGTTACTGATAAACAGAAAATATTCCCAGAATGACCAAAAGGGTACGACATAGTCAAAACGTAACATATTTAGACACATTTCATGGCAGACAGGAATAAAGAGCTGGCAAGCCAGGATGATAAACTTTTCACCAGAGAATAGGCAATGTCATTTTTACAAGATTCAACCGGGAAATGGCAACATGCGTGATATGTGTGAGACTCACTTCTTGAACTTGACCGGTGCATTTAGGTATTGGAAGAGGATGAGAAACTGGACCAGCACCGAACGACGGAAGTTACTGTCACTTAACTGAAGATCCAGCAGCTACAACAACCATATGCACAATGTCTTAACAACACACCACACTTAACACTGGTCACTATGGTTCTCGTAAAAAACACACTGCATTGTCTTTTGTTCTTTGTTTGTAAAGTCCCAGCTCAATGACAGCTAAATGAGGACATGTACACCACAGAACTGTCCACCCTGTCAGCACATGACAGATGGGACGTGTTATATGCATCACATATGTACTGACTTTATTGTATTCAATTAGAGAAAGACTCGCCTAGTAATAAACATGTACAGTAAAACCTGTCATAGCTAACATCTCTTCATAGCGGACACTTTTGGAAGTCCAGAAAGACTTGTAGCACATGACCAATGTGGACAGACTCGAATTTAGAGCCAACTATTCATAGACAAAAAGCAAACAACACAGGAGATTGTCCAGCACAAGCTGATCACCGTGCATTAATAATCCCAGGAGTCAAGATTGGCAGCTGCGTAAACATTCACACCTTATCTTCTATCAGTTACTACTTGACAGTTTCAGATGATCTTTCCATCGGTCATCAGCATAGCAGCAAAACTCCATAAGCATTAATATTACAGTGGCACCAACTAGCGAACATCAATGTGTGCAGTTGAAATACAATGGCGTCATTAGTAAGTGTCAATGTAATCATTTTCTCCATAGCAGACAACTGCCCATAACGAACATATTGCTGTCCCGATGATGTCCTCCATGAGCAGGTTTTACTGAACCAATCCTTCAGTAAAGTATACAAAGTACACAGAGACTGAGTACTCGCCTTCTCACTGGTGAGGTACTTGGCAAAGTATGTCTGCTGCTGGGCCTGGACAGGTGTTAAATCTCTCTGCTTCAGCGCCTTCTGGTCATCTAACTTGTAACTCTCAAAACAACTCAGCACCTCATCTGAAAACTGATAAAATATAAATATATAATAAATGCATAATTATAATACTATTTTGATGATTAGTGGCAGTGTTATTAAATCAAAGTCATAAACATTACTAAAAACATTATTCTAAATATCATAATGATTTCTGACGTCTCACAACTATGATACATGCTGCAGAAAGTGTTTCTTTTTATTTTATTGATTGAAATGATAAAAGTTTAAATTGTAAACATGTATGTTTAACACAGTGAAATAACAAATATTGGTAGTAAAATAAATGTACATCTGAATTTTAATGAAAACAGTAATGAATGGCATCTATATCAAGATGTGTATTCATTTGAGTGAAATCTGAACAGCACACAATTTTTCTTTAACACTATAGCTACCCAATATAATCGCCAAGTAGCCAGTGTAAGATTTATTTTATTACCAGAAACATTTATCTGTATCCAACAAATAAATTATACAATTATGAAATAAAAATGTCCATTCTGCTGGTACTTAATGTTTGTTTGTTTATTAATTTGACAACATTTTTATTTGAAATTTGCACTTCCGTGTAAATTTATCTATTCTCACTCTGACAATGGAAACGTATGTATTTATGTCTGTTTCCAACTACAGCAATAAGTGTTACATGTATTTCATCACTTACAGAGGCAAACGTCTTCCATGCCACTTTCTCATAACACTGCGCCGGTCTCCTGAAGTAGTCCTGCAGCTGCCAGAACTTGTGGTACAGGTTGTAGTCAATAGGAATGGCCCTAAAACAAACCAACTGCTTCAAACGAATGGCCTATAAACAATACACAGCTGCCACAGTTATCTTCTATGCATGCTAAAGATAATATTCAGGAATCTTCTTAATGACAGATCATCTAGATGTACTGCTGTAGTGTATGGGAATCATAACTTACCCAGATAAATCATCCATTTCCCCTTCTTCCATGCTTTCATCTTTCTCTTCCACACTCTGAAATACCAAATTCCCTTCAAGATTCAAAAGGATCGTCAATGTGATTCAATGTTATGCTCCAACAAACAGAGATAATGAAGAGACAAAGCAACAGTTCTATGATGGACTGCAAACTGTACTGGATGAAACGCCAAGGAGAGACCTGAACACATGAGTGAAGTGAGAAGCAGACGTGGCACCAGACTAATGGGATCTCCGAGAATTAAGCTGAAAATAATAATAGACACAGCCAATAGACCACATCAACCTTACAATGTCAAGAAGCTAAAGCCAAGATAACCAAAACAAGAGTTCAACTGTACATGGAGTAGTGGGTTAGAAACCCTTGAAGACATGCCTACAAAACTGTTAAAACAACATCCCACACTGCTTTAGAAGACTCACCAGTTTTCTTGCCTGGTCATACTCCTCAGACTTTGTGTTGTACACTGTCACATTGTCCAGGTGAAACTGACTCATCAGGTTTAAGCCTACAAACACAACCAACTTCAACCAGGCAGCCACCAATTTACATAATTGTTTTATTCCATGGAACGACACATCCGCTACATGTAATGTACTTTATTTTACTTTTGCTACATCAAGAATGAAATGGTGAGATCCTAAACAAATCATGTGCTGTGTTGTTCAAGACTTGTTACACATAGCATTTGTGTACACAAGATACATAAAGTAGTTCCATACAAAAACAACCACTATCATGTTTCTAGTTAAATCTTAATACACACTGTATGCATGAGTTTAAGAATTTAAAGATTTTTTGACAAGCATTAGGAGTTTACTAAATGAAATACAAATGTGCAAAATCTGCACATAAAAGTAAGTCATGGCAGTGATGATATGATGAATTTTTAGGCATGCGCGGAGGTTGTCATCAGATGTAGGAATGCATAAATGACTGAAACTGAGATGAGAAGACCCAGCTTGCCTGATTTCTCTGAGAGTGGGAAGAGAGTGGCTAGGAAGAGTTGTATGCGGCCGGAGAAGATGGTGTTCTGTGACTTGGACAGTCTCCGCACGATGTCTGTAACCAAACCAGTATTCATCACACACTTGTCGACACGGACACACAACAGAACACAAACAGGATCTAAACCAACCATTCAGTACCGTGTCAGACCATATCACTATACAGGTCCGCGCATAATTTTATTTATTTATTAATTTATTTATATGCAACTTAATGCTTATTTGATTGTATTTAATGTTATACAGGTTTTCTTTACTTACATGTAGTATTCAACCCCTTTGGCTATAAATCAAATATACTTGTTATTATCACCATTTTTTTTAAGATTCACATTTTGGAGTTTCTTAACTGAGAAAGAGAAAACAAACAACTAACCTCACGTTCTACAACTGTCCCTCAAGTCTAGTCTCAACCTCACGTTCTACAACTGTCCCTCCAGTCTAGTTTCAACCTCACGTTCTACAACTGTTCCTCTCAGAGTCTAGTCTCAACCTCACGTTCTACAACTGTCCCTCCAGTCTAGTTTCAACCTCACGTTCTACAACTGTCCCTCTCAGAGTCTAGTTTCAACCTCATGTTCTACAACTGTCCCTCCAGTCTAGTTTCAACCTCACGTTCTACAACTGTCCCTCTCAGAGCCTAGTCTCAACCTCATGTTCTACAACTGTCCCTCCAGTCTAGTTTCAACCTTACGTTCTACAACTGTCCCTCTCAGAGTCTAGTTTCAACCTCATGTTCTACAACTGTCCCTCCAGTCTAGTTTCAACCTCACGTTCTACAACTGTCCCTCTCAGAGCCTAGTCTCAACCTCATGTTCTACAACTGTCCCTCCAGTCTAGTTTCAACCTTACGTTCTACAACTGTCCCTCTCAGAGTCTAGTGACAACCTCATGTTCTACAACTGTCCCTCCAGTTTAGTCTCAACCTCATGGTCTACAACTGTCCCTCTAAGAGTCTAGTCTCAACCTCACGTTTTACAACTGTCCCTCCAGTCTAGTCTCAACCTCACATTCTACAACTGTCCCTTCAGTCTAGTTTCAACCTCACGTTCTACAACTGTCCCTCCAGTCTAGTCTCAACCTCACGTTCTACAACTGTCCCTCTCAGAGTCTAGTCTCAACCTCACGTTCTACAACTGTCCCTCTCAGATTCTAGTTTCAACCTCACGTTCTACAACTGTCCCTCTCAGAGTTTAGACTCAACCTCACGTTCTACAGCTGTCCCTCTCACAATCTAGTCTCAGTAGTAAGGTGTTTCTGACTGATTTTGGAGTTTCTTAACTGAGAAAGAGAAAACAAACAACTAACCTCACGTTCTACAACTGTCCCTCAAGTCTAGTCTCAACCTCACGTTCTACAACTGTCCCTCCAGTCTAGTTTCAACCTCACGTTCTACAACTGTTCCTCTCAGAGTCTAGTCTCAACCTCACGTTCTACAACTGTCCCTCCAGTCTAGTTTCAACCTCACGTTCTACAACTGTCCCTCTCAGAGTCTAGTTTCAACCTCATGTTCTACAACTGTCCCTCCAGTCTAGTTTCAACCTCACGTTCTACAACTGTCCCTCTCAGAGCCTAGTCTCAACCTCATGTTCTACAACTGTCCCTCCAGTCTAGTTTCAACCTTACGTTCTACAACTGTCCCTCTCAGAGTCTAGTTTCAACCTCATGTTCTACAACTGTCCCTCCAGTCTAGTTTCAACCTCACGTTCTACAACTGTCCCTCTCAGAGCCTAGTCTCAACCTCATGTTCTACAACTGTCCCTCCAGTCTAGTTTCAACCTTACGTTCTACAACTGTTCCTCTCAGAGTCTAGTGACAACCTCATGTTCTACAACTGTCCCTCCAGTTTAGTCTCAACCTCATGGTCTACAACTGTCCCTCTAAGAGTCTAGTCTCAACCTCACGTTTTACAACTGTCCCTCCAGTCTAGTCTCAACCTCACATTCTACAACTGTCCCTTCAGTCTAGTTTCAACCTCACGTTCTACAACTGTCCCTCCAGTCTAGTCTCAACCTCACGTTCTACAACTGTCCCTCTCAGAGTCTAGTCTCAACCTCACGTTCTACAACTGTCCCTCTCAGATTCTAGTTTCAACCTCACGTTCTACAACTGTCCCTCTCAGAGTTTAGACTCAACCTCACGTTCTACAGCTGTCCCTCTCACAATCTAGTCTCAGTAGTAAGGTGTTTCTGACTAAACAGCCACATTAATACAATATATTCAAGTTCAGCAGAAATATTAGATATTATGACTCACTATCAGAGTTGGAGTATCATAGACTTACCATTACACATCCGAAGAAGGTAGTTTTTGCCAGCATTGTAAAACATTTCCTGTAAAAAAGATAGTGAATGGATTTCAAGTAATATGTTTTTGTTTACCTTGGACCAATATGCATTTATTAAAAAATCATTTTGAAAAGCTTTTACAAAGCATTTTATTTTCACAAAATAAACACACACATAGTCACATACACACTTAAAAAAGTAAAATAGTGAAGGGTTTTGTAAATACATTCATGAGAGAGCACAGGAGGTTAAACAATCAACACAAAAAGATTTTCAAAACACTTTACTTACTGATTTCCAGACGCTAACGTTTTCTTCAACAAACTTAAAAACATCTTCACATTTGTCGATTGTGATACTGTCAAAGAGGTCTGCCATCAGATGGAAGGGGATGGATGGGGCACACAGCTCTACAACAATGCAACAAATGTATTTATTTTGTATTATTGCCACTCTGTCATAACACCATTTCAGAATAAACTTGCGTGGTTACAACACAACCTCATAATAAAGATATTTCAACAGAAACAACTGAAAATATTTAATTTAAATGCGTTCATCAATTTGATGGTTTCTACGTTGGTTTTCACATAAAGTTATTTCATAATAATTTTTATTTGACTATGTATATGTTTGATACCTATGAAGATTTCATAAATTAATACAGTACCAACATGATCTATAATTTTGACAAGAGGTTGTGGTTTGTGGAACTTGCTATCACAAAAACAGAGCACAACCAGTAGAACCAAATTGGGTAGAATTTTTCTAAACCAGTAAAATTCCAGTGTTCACATACATGTGAGTTAACAAGCAGCATTCAATAAAACTAACATAATACTTAAACTAATATAATACAGTAGCATATTAACATGGTGATAAAAACTGGTATATGTTATATATAAGCTACCCAACTCTGTGGCACAGGCATGTTAGCATCACTGACCTTCGCTTTTTGACTAAAATTGTAATATACAACTAGCATGTATAGTTATAACAGTTAATGTTGGTACCAGCTTTGACGGCTTCCACGGCCGTTTCAATGAACATTCTGTAAGTGGTTGTGTCTGTGTCGGTTGACTGCAAACAGACATGATGTCAAACCCTTCACATCTCCTGTAGTTACTCAATCTAGCAATTCCAAATTTAAGTATACAACAAAATTAAGTAACGTAAAACGCCAATATACCATTGTAGTAACTCTACACCACACTGTGCAAAACTGAGATGTTAATTGATAGCTTACAATTAATATAAAGGAATACTCCCAACTAAACGTCTACAACTTATGCTGTAATAACATGTTTGTTACTTATTGTTTGTAATGACAAGAAAGGCTTGATATCATAACTCTGCATATCATAGACACCATAAATCAAGTGGCTTAAGTGGTCGTCAAGATGAATTAATACCAAACAGGACAAGATTAGTTAGTTAGTATTATGACAGAAACCTTAAAAATCACAGGTCATATAATAAATATAAATTACAAAGTCAGGCTTTGTCATTATTTAGATAATACACATTCATGAATGCATGTGTTGAAAAGTAAGTATGTATCCTCAGTGACTCCTACATGTTTCACGTCTTTACACAATCACACAATACTGCCGGATTAAAAACTAATTAAATCAGCTAATCAACATAAAACAATTGTAAACATTCTCTCAACAATGATTTACTAAAATAAGTATAAATAAATAACACAGATTACATAAAATTGTTCACTCGCTGCCCAAGATGTAAGTTCTCTTACTTGAGACTGACTTACTATAAGCCTGGTGAGCTCATCTCGAAACACTTGATCTAGTGTGGCTTTCTTCTCAATGTCACTGAAAGCAATGAAGGGGCACAGTAAATATGCAAATAAAATCACGCATTCACAGTTCTACTTTACAAGTGTCATATACATTCAGGATGCACAAACACGTTTGAACTATTTTTAATGTTAACATAACAATTATATGATACTGCGCAAAAACATTGAAAATCCATTAGTAAAGTCTGTATGGAAGGATAAACATTTCCTAAATTTTCAAAATATATTTTAAAAAACACTAATTAGCTCAACATAATAGATACTAGATTTGTAGAACAAATAATAAAAATACAAACTGACAACAATACAATATTTTCCAACTGGTTTCTAGTTTGTAATTGATGGCAAACCTTCCTTCGACCCAGTGGAAGCCAGTCTCTAGCTCGGGCAAGTCTCTTTTCTCTATTGTCTTCTGCAGACATTCCTGTTGAAACATATAATTTGGTCATCCAAGCTTGTATAGACAACAGTAACAAATATGTCTATATAATTCTTATTACTGTTATCATAATCGCCTTCCAGTCATTAACATAGGTTAAGTCATTTACATAAATATCCATGAATGCATGCATTGAAGTGACACGTTACGATTTACACCTGCAAATTAACATAAAGCAATGTGCATGAACCATTAATGTCTAATGCTGTGTTGTGACACAGTAGCTTTGTCTCATTTTCAGTTCTCAGCTCAGTACAACTACTACAACTACAACTACTACAAGAGGGTGTAATGTATGATAACAGTTGGAGTAGTCAAAAAATACTAGCAACAGACAAATAAGCAAAGCCAACATCTTAAAAAAGACAATATTTTTTAGGACAATATTGTATGTGTATGTTTTCAATATTGGAGAGATTTTGGCCATTCAGTTTAGAATTGACCTGACATGAATGTCGGAGTCTAGAACATTAAAATTATTACTGTTATTGTTTATTTTTCTTTTGAAGTACAGGCTGTACATTATGTGGTCATCCTTTTGAAGTACAGGCTGTACACTATGTGGTCATCTTTTTGAAGTACAGGCTGTACACTATGTGGTCATACTTTTGAAGTACAGGCTGTACACTATGTGGTCATCCTTTTGAAGTACAGGCTGTACAGTATGTGGTCATACTTTTGAAGTACAGGCTGTACACTATGTGGTCATCCTTTTGAAGTACAGGCTGTACACTATGTGGTCATACTTTTGAAGTACATGCTGTACACTATGTGAACTTTGTGTTTAAATCATCGAACATAATTTTCAGCAATCTTTCATAATACCGAGAAAAATGCTAATATATGTCAATATTATGAAATATGTAAGTTTCATTGACGATTTGTGTCAAGGTGGTATTATTATCAGTTTCACCATCATCAATAGGCTGGGGTCAACGAACATAAGAAAGATGTCAAACAAGAAGCTGTTACGATGTTTATGCGAATATTGCAGAAACATGCAACTTCTCCAAATTCATGACTCACTGTCAATTTTCATCTGAAAAAAACTGTTTTGGAAGCCGTCACAGGAAAGGCCCATGTGATGGCAAAATTGGCGTTGCAAAAAGGCCTGCCCTGGAAGCTGCTAAGACCAGACAGGTCCTTGCTGGTAATGTGCAGAACATTTACACACACACTAAATATACCTTCGCCATCCCACGACAAGACAAACACACAACAACATAACAAAATTTAGTCGAGGAAGGGACAACTCCCAGAGAAAGAAGAGACAGAACACAACATGAGGAGAATCAATGACATGAGAGGGGAGCTGTTCATTGCCTGCTTAAGACAGCGAAGCTGCTTCAGTGCATTCCGCATTAGACAAATAAGCGCACATCCCAACATGTTTCAGAGAATTTAAAAGAATCGTACTTATTTGCAAGTTTTGGTGTCAATGCGATGAATATTACATGTACAAGATAAAGTTAAAATTTGGAGATGTTTAACAGTTGTCAGATGTTGATTTTTATCTTTTTTAAATACTGAGATAAAGAAAGCTGTCTAAAATGTAAGATGGTTGTTTCCATTAAATGAACACAAAATAGATAGATACCTGATGTCTCCATTACTGGGGTAACTAATTTTTTTAGATGTTGATTTAACATGTTAAGATTATATTCGCATAATTGTCATAACAGCTTTTTGGTTGACGCCTTTCTTCATTGATGTTCGCTGATCCCAGTTTGTTCTGACTATCTACATCTCTACACGATGCCCAGTGGAGCTTCCATGACCAGATTGACAGGAGCAATTATTATTTGACTTAACAAAGTTGAAATAATCAATGGCTGTACAACATGTGCAAAGGGACAAACATTATTATTTTTTTGAGATACGATTCATCTACTATTAAAAATAGAAGATTCATTGTGCTTATCACATTTATATACACCTGTATATTAAAAGACTGATTAAGTGTATTGGGTGAAAACATCATAAATAGCTTACAAATTATTTATTTATTATATTAGATTTTGCTGAGAAAAATGCTGAGAAAATCAGAAGTCCTTTGTGGGCTTCAAGTATAGCAATTAAAAAAATGTGTAGCTAGGCCTAGCCAGGACCTAGGGCTAAGTCATGGCCTAGGCCTTAGCCTAGGCCCAGTAGGTAATTCAACAAAATCTGTTGAGCGACTCGTGTCACATGCCCAAAAATTGTGTTAGCTTAGTGCCGATTCCTGGCACCCGGGGTCTCCTTTTGTTTCACATAATATGCATTATCAGCTGTTTCCGTTCTTTTCCGTGACTTACAGCAGCAAATGGCATAATGGTAAGTTTCTTTTCATGGCCGTCTGTTTTTTTTTATTAAAATTGCATCAAAATTAAGTTGAAATATATCGATTAGACAATGTAGGTGCATTTCTATTGCAAGTCTAGCAGAGAAGGCTATATTGTCACACATTTCTGATGCTCAAGAAGTCTTCTAGACAGGGCTGGGTTGGTAACAGACAGAAAGATATTTCTGATGAGACAATATCAGAAACTGTCAGAAACTACTTCCTGACAGGCGTATGACATCAGAAACTGTCAGTATCTAATCTCCCTTATGGATTTATGTTTGATATTGCTAATTATATGTCCTATGGAATAGCAAAATTATATACATTATTCAAGCATAGAAAGAACAAAATCATGAGTAATGTTACATAACATTTAATTTTGGTTAACATTCTGAATTAACACATTAATTTATTAATAGTTCTGCTCTGAGTCAAAGTTGCTAATAAATAAAACATCTACCATTTCAAGTCAATCTGACAATCTCTACACAACAATTTAGCTGTTATCAGCTATTTATGCACATGCATACAATTGACCTTAATGTCCATCTCAAAGTTACTAATATAATTTATAATTTTGTATCAGTTCAGTCACATCATGCCTATTATCCAGCAACTGGACAATCTCTACACAAAAAATTTAACATAATATTATTAGCAGGGTTGACTGAATTACTTTTATTTTGTACTTGAGTAAAAGTAAGTGTAATTCACTTTGAAACTACTTGAGTAGTAGCTGGTAAAATAAACTACTTGAGTAAAAAGTAAAAGTACTTTTCAAAAGTACTTTAAGTAAAAGTAAAAAGTATTTTGAAAAATTACATTATCTTTAATGAGAGCTCACAACATCAAATAAATCAGTTAAATACAGAACTTAATTAATGATGAGGCACAATCTGTCTTTTTATCGACCTGTTCTACTGGGCTATCGAAGGAGCTAGATTGTACAACAGGATATGTATAGGCAGGTGTGATTGTATCTGAGTAGGTAGAGGGTCAGTCCAGTACTAGTATTAGCCTCTCAGGGAAACTGGTCAGAGGTAATAGGGTGTAGGTCATTTGCCCCTAGGTCTTTTGCCCCTCCAGTCATTTGCCCCTTAGGTCTTTTGCCCCCTTTTTCATTCATATAAATCAAACACAGAGATGTTTTTTTATGTCATGTAATTCTGAATCACATAGGGGCAAAAGACCGGGGGGGGGGGCAAGTGACCGCAACCCGAGGTAATACAACCTAGCACTGCCCATAATAAAATTAACAAAGACATTTGATGCCTAGCTGATGAAGCCATCTGGCTTGTGATCCCAGACATTCTCATGTCTTCCCAGACATGTCTTATCAGCTTACATAAACATTGTAACAACAAGCTTTAGCAGCTAGCTGTGTTGGCTACCTGGTACCAGCTGGGGCTAGAATTGATCAGAAGACAGACCAGTGCAACAGAGGAATGCTGTTGCTAATTGCAATTATAAGTGACCTGTCAGGGCCCCTGTCCCTGTCCTTTATATTATTTATGGGTCAGCTTGAAGCCATTGCTGGAAAAGGATGCTGCCAAATGGCAGAGTATCAATTCTTTACTGTTTAGTTCTGTAGAGTAATCATTATTATGAATTTATTAAACATCTCAATATGAATTTTATTCTTGAAAGTAAAAAGCTGTTTAATGCTGACGTAAGCCTGTAAGGCCGTTGCTGACAATGCCAATGGGCGAACATCGGTTCTCGTTCTCGATCCACGATGCGCGTTCGCTCACGAATATCAGAATTGTGTCAGTGTGTGGGGATTATCAATACATTGTCGAAATTGCAAATTTTAATATTTATAACACATATTGGAAACTAACTGATTAGTAGTTTATATGGTGCAACGGAGACACTAGCATCGTGGTTTGAGATGGCGTTCAAGCGTTGTGTACTCGAAGTGACATTTCATGTCAACAGCCTATGCCAATATTTGGCAGACTTCGTTCAATGACGTAGATATAAAACAGTGGTTGCGTCGATTTCCCGAAGAGAGGTATGCATGCAAATATGATAGCAAACTGGCATGCGATTGAATGATATTAATAGCTTTTGGCCTGGCAATTATGAAAAGTTTTTTAAATGTCGTTGACGGTGGAGCGCCACTGCCGGCAGCAGCGGTTTTGCCAAAAAATGTATCAAAAATATATTGCGAAGTAAATAAAAGTAACAGAGTAAAAAGTCGCGTTACTTTAGATAAAATTACTTTGTTACAAGTAAAAGTATTTAGTCAAAATTCTACTTCATTACATGCCAATTACTTGAAATAACTACTCAAGTATTGTAACAAAGTACTTATACTTTGTTACATGCCAACCCTGATTATTAGCAGACATGGTTTCTAATACAGACAATCTATTACTACTACTTCTATTAGTTTTACTATTACATTAATTAATTTGTAATATATTACTATTACCAGGATATATATTACTATTACTATTACTAGGGCATTATTACTATCGCTGAATGTCAATTAACTATTTTGTATGGGTTTGTAAATGGAATATAAGTTTTGTGTGTCAGTAACAAAATCTTTTATTTAATCAAGTCCTCCACTGCCAAATACTTGAAAAAAATGCCAATAGATGTAGCTAAATATACATTTGTATACCATTTGAAGATCTGATGTGAGAACATTTGTCCAAATGTGAACAAAGGGTCTGGGTGGCAATGTTACCATTTGGCAGACCTGGGGCCAAGTACACTTTCATGAGTACAAGAACGAGTACATTGGTGATGGATGAATACGAATATGAGTACATTGCTAAAAGCTGAGTATGAGTACAAGTAAATTATCATGAGCGCGAGTAAAAGTATGAGTACATTTTATAACATTTCCATTCTTAAACATACGGTTACCTTTTATGAACCCCTCCCTTTTACAAACATACAGACATGATATGACTCATGAAATCTGTTTTTGCATGAAGTCCCTTCTTAACTGCAATTAATAATTCATAAACCACATGCTTTGATATAATAATACCAATTAAACCAATATCTTAGTTAGTCTACCAGTGACTAAACATTACCCCCCCCCAAAAAAAAAACATGTACCTCATTTGAAGGGGTAGAGGTGAGAAGATTTGTCCAAACTGGAACAAAGTGGATGTTGGCAATTTTAATAAAGCCTGTGTCCTTGTTTTGAATCAAGACCACATGAGACCAATTTACATACTTATGGATCAGTTCAGTTTGTCTTCTTTTGGTGCACAAAGGCAGTGTTGCAATTTGTAATCTGTTTATATTAGAAGTTTGCAATTTATATTTTCTACTCTTAGGTTGTTGAGAGGGTTAGCACATGCCAATTTAACAGGCTCAAAATCCACTTTGTACTGTTTAGTCAGACTGCTGGCACCATATTATACTTATACTGGTGTATGATTGCAGGCAGTCTGACTTGAGTCACCTTACTTCTACAGAGGAAAACCTCAGCTGGCAGTTCTTAGCAATCAGCACTGTCAGCCAGCACCCAGTGGCATGGTCTCCTGACTGCATTAAATGGCGCTTTGTGGACATCCTGGTGGCTTAATTAAAGAAACAGGAATTATGGCCTGAACTGTTGGCCTACAATTGTTTCCTTAACTGTGCGTTTCTGACTGGGAAAAGATGCTGCATGTTGCCTTTTTTGGGTATCATAGTCATAGGAGAATGCCACCATGGGGTGTAGCATGGTAAGGGGGTAACTGTCTCTGGAGGTACTGGGACTCACTAGTATCATAGTCATGGGAGAATGCCACCATGGGGTGTAGCATGGTAAGGGGGTAACTGTCTCTGGAGGTACTGGGACTCACTGGTATCATAGTCATGGGAGAATGCCACCATGGGGTGTAGCATGGTAAGGGGGGTAACTGTCTCTGGAGGTACTGGGACTCACTGGTATCATAGTCATGGGACAATGCCACCATGGGGTGTAGCATGGTAAGGGGGGTAACTGTCTCTGGAGGTACTGGGACTCACTGGTATCATAGTCATGGGAGAATGCCACCATGGGGTGTAGCATGGTAAGGGGGGTAACTGTCTCTGGAGGTACTGGGACTCACTGGTATCATAGTCATGGGAGAATGCCACCATGGGGTGTAGCATGGTAAGGGGGGTAACTGTCTCTGGAGGTACTGGGACTCACTGGTATCATAGTCATGGGAGAATGCCACCATGGGGTGTAGCATGGTAAGGGGGGTACCTGTCTCTGGAGGTACTGGGACTCACTGGTATCATAGTCATGGGAGAATGCCACCATGGGGTGTAGCATGGTAAGGGGGGTAACTGTCTCTGGAGGTACTGGGACTCACTGGTATCATAGTCATGGGACAATGCCACCATGGGGTGTAGCATGGTAAGGGGGGTACCTGTCTCTGGAGGTACTGGGACTCACTGGTATCATAGTCATGAGAGAATGCCACCATGGGGTGTAGCATGGTAAGGGGGAACCTGTCTCTGGAGGTACTGGGACTCACTGGTATCATAGTCATGGGAGAATGCCACCATGGGGTGTAGCATGGTAAGGGGGTAACCATATCTGGAGGTACTGGGACTCAGTGGTATCATAGTCATATTAATAAGAAATAATGAAAAACAAAGTATTAAAAAAAATAGTTGAACATTCAAATACTTCAGGAAAGTTTCATTTTGTTAACTACAAATAAATAAATGTTCATACCATATACTGAGAAAGTACTCAGATGTACTTGTAATGTACTCATAAAATCTGAGTACGTTGAGCATGAGTACGAGTACATGACCCATAAGTTATATGAGTACGAGTACTTCAAAAATGTACTCGAGTACATGAGAACCAAGAACTTCTGACTCAGGTCTGCCATATGGTGAAAAAAAGAAATCAGAAGTTCAGCTCAAATCAATGCTTACTTTGAATTCAATACAGGTTGCAGCTCCTGCTCTAAAATAACATTTGTTGCCTGCCTGCACATATCTAAAACCATGCCATTTGTGTGTGCTAGGAATGTGTGAAGCCATAGCCACCCAAATGGGGCATCTTAACAATTAGGACCTGGCTTGCTACTCCTACATTCTTTCATTGAGCAAGTATTTATGAATCCATCAAGTTATTAGCCTACTGGTCTTTTCATGTTTGAATAATAGCTCAGTCATTGTTTGTAGAACTTTGTACAGTTGGAATAACATAAAAAAACCTGTTTTTTGTAAGTTCGTAACAATAGATGTAATACAAAAGTAATAGATTATTATCTATTACTTTACGATCTATTACCAATACTTTTGAAAAAAATCTCATCTATTACTATTTAAAAAAAATTATAATACCTATTACAATTACCCCATGCATGATTATTAACTTGTTACACTCACTTCAAGTCCATTGTCACTGTTTAGAAAGCAGGCCCAGTCAGTAATCTGATTTTTACCTTAGGCAGTACTGGAACTGAGTTGAAATCTTCTTTGATATTGAGTCACAGACTCACTGCCTGCATAGTGATATTACCACTAGGGGAACCTTTTACTGGCCAATCCTGCTTGTCACTACATTTGTATTGCTTAACCCAAGAACTCCATAGAGAAATCTTTGCCTAGCCTTTTGTTGCCTGGACTCCACTTTTTACGTAGAGATCGTTTTTACAGTCAAATCAGTTTTCAAAATGTGAGCGATGAATAGCTCGTAAATTATGGTTTTTACGGCAGCGTGAAGGTCAAGATTGTTTGTGAAACTTTGCTATTTCATTTCGAGCAATTGTTTAGCTGTGTCTAACCCAAATATGTACACCCCTAACCTTCATATTGGTATACTCGATGACACTGAGGTTGTTGGTGCTCTCTGCGAGTTTGTGATTGAAAACTGTCAAAACTTCACTTGTCAAATCAACACGTCGCTGTTATGTCAAAGAAATAGTGTCCTCTGCGAAGCAGCGTCTTCTTTTTCAAAATTACATCTGTTCTCTTCACCCAGTGAGAAAATAAGTCAAATGTAGTTGAAAAGTGTTCGATGGGTTATATTATCATCCACTTTTTGACAACTTTTATATTTATTTTGCTCAGTTGTGCACACTGTGGAACTTATGATGGAATTTTGATCTTTAGCTTATGATAGATTTTATGAACATCTAAGTGAAACGCATTTTGAAAATGCTCTTTAAATATATGATGGATTCTGTCTTATGATGGGTATACTGGCAGGTGTAGTTTAACAGAATATGCCGTTTAAAAAAATCTGAAGAAACATTTTGTGTAAGAGATCGATATACCAAATCAGCAAAAGCTACTTCATTTATTCAATGCAAACAAATTATTAAAACAGTTGTTTTGAGTGAAAAAACTTACGAATACTGAACGTCTGAACCATGTTGAGCGAGTCGAGGAAACCGGAGGAATTCGACCTATGTTTATGGCAAGCCGTACAGACAATCGTTTTTAATTTTACCACTTTGTTCCAATTATGTCAACTTTTTATAACAACCAGGCTTGACATAGCGCTTTATAAAACACATACACTTGTATTGAATATATAACGTTAATGTAGTAAATTTTTCTCATATATTTAACACATTTTAATCATTTCTACTTTTATGACAAGACTAGCTTGCCATACATCTACCACAAAAAAGGGCTATTATTGTCACGTGGCCAAGAACGAGACACGCGTCAGCAGACGCTCAATAATAATGTCTGGTAAGCATGCAAAGTCGGTTTATACTAAAGTATGTATATAATAAACATGTTTCATGTTATATTATATATCAAAATATATTTTGCTCAGACAAGACTCTGTATCATTATTGTCGTAAACAGACGCTGTGACGTCTCTAACGTGGTATCAAGCGAGATTTAAATGGGTTGAAAACTGGCGTGTGTTGAAAACTGCACCGGTAACTATATCCATTTTTCTGTACTAGTTTAGTAGTTGTGTAAATTCTTATGTACACAGCAATTTCTTCCAGAATACGGACCCTGTGCTCAACTCTGCACCAACTCTTACTCTGGTTAAATACTGCTATAACGCTGTTTGAACACACTTAATCCTAAAGGCTAAGATGTTATAACAACATGAGCATACGAAGCCTGATAACATATTATCGCCTACTCCAAACGCGCGACGCACCAATGAATGCTAATGATTACGATTAATTATTTGGAGGCGTAAATTTGGACCCCCGTGAACGTTCAATGGTATGTGAAGTGGACGCAATTTTTGAAAAACAAACACCGCTATACTTACAGCGAAATATTTCCTCGCAAAACTGAAATCAAACGTTGCTGGCGCCGCCATGTTGGAGATATACCCATGAAGTGATGACGTAGTACGTTTGATGCCACATCGAAGTGAACCGGTTTTACCGCAACAAGCATTGTTTACATTTAATTCACACGCGATCGGGTGATATATCAGTCACATGTAGAGACTATCACCCTGTGTAGCCACAGCAGGTTACACGTTTAATGACAGTGCGTGATCTTTACTTCACCAAGTGCATGCGTTCACTGTCAATGTGACTGTCTCACTAAGGCCAAGCCAGGCAAGGCGAGGCCTGGCCCTACCAGTGCCCCTGGCTGGCCTGGATACCCGCTGGCCTTGCACTTGGATTGCTCTTTTAGTCTTGGAATTGGGTTGGGCTTAGTTGGCTTAGGTTTAACCTTGGCTCAGCCTTAGGAAGTTAAGCAGCCTTAGCCTGTCATGGCATTGCCATTGGCACCTACTTATTTGGTTGTATAGTCTCTATCAGCCAGTGGCTAGAGACCTCAGTTTTTTTTTAAAGTGTTCAGAGTAGGAGCTTTTAATAATGTGACAAAGTGACAAACGCAATTAAAATATTATAATATATTTATATATTAATTTTATATAATACCACCGGCAGCCTATGAGCAGTGCCTGCCACAACATGCATTAGGAAAGCAAATAGCACAAAAGGCTACTATTAATCAGAACAAAACTAGTTTTGACCCAGTATCTCCAAAAACACCTGATGCATGCCGCATGCGTAATTACCAAAAACGTGAGTTAGCCCAAGAATAGGATTTTTGGAGTAAAGCTATCCTCAATGTGAGATTTTGTGTTAGTGAAACAGGCAGTGAGGGGGACTACTCGAGGAACATTGCCATTGGCGGTGCCCACTGCGAGACTGTTGCCATGTCAATGTTTAGCATAAATAAATGTGTTGCAAAGTCGTACAGTTTTGGCAATTAATTTTTCCAAAATAAATCTTCTCTTGAGCTATTTCTAATTCAGTACATCCTTGTTATCCGATAGGATTTCGATGCTCATCACACATGGCAATCAGGTCAACATATTTGGCACATGATACAAAATGTATGCAATATTAATAAAACAATTACACAATCTTCTGAAAGTAGGTTTGACATTTTAAACCATCAGCATTCAAGACTGATACACATTAAAATACTGTCAGTTTACCCGTAGGAAATTAGAATCATTCATTGTAAGATACTGTAACTGGAAAAATACAACTGATGAAGAGCATCAGTTGGCAACACGTCTGGCTGATTTGCTACATCGAATTATTGAAAAGTATTGGACAGCACTGGGTTACATGCACACGTCACTTGGGTGGAAGTTGGCTGGTGTTGAAAGGTTTTCAGGAACACTAACAGAGTATTAAAAATGTTTGTTAATATCTTTAAATCAGAATTATTAATGTAAATGCATAAGAAATGGGTTAGGACAACATTATTATTGAAGTTGTTTTATTGTTGTAAACTTTATCAGATTATTCATTGATTTTCAAGATTGTCTTAAAAGAAATTCCTGTGGATTGTTGAATGTGACTGTTGATATTTCAGGTTGCCATGGTAACATGTCATCTGGTAACGGGCGAGTGTCTCGCTTCCCCGGCTTGACCTTGCTTGGGCGACGCTGGAACCGTAGTCTGACGTTTGGCAGTCTTGGGAGCATGTACAAGATGGAAAAGTTGGTCAACACAAAGTCAGTTACGATAGACATGGGTGGCAAGTTACCGGTTATTGCCCCCACCCCACCACCTGTGATGGTTCTGGGGGTTGACTTGGGAGGGTTGCCCCGATCTGCCCAGTTCCTCGTCTGCTGCTGCGGAGTCTTCTTCTTCTATCTAATATATGGATACATTCAGGTGAGAGCAGATGCTCTGCAGATAGTTTTCTTGTAGTAGACATATAGCTAGCATAACTCTGTTAACACAAAGTACCAATGTTCTGTGAAATCAGGATATGTGCCAGCATGTGTCAAACTTTCTAATTATACAACAACCACCTAATTACATGCCCACCAGTTACTCAGTTGCAGGCAATGCTGTGGGGTTAGTGTTATTTGAAATGTTTATTTCAGAAAAAAAATCCACATATATATATATATAATATATATATATATATATTCTCGAAACGTCTCATTCATGAAGATTTCTAAAAAGGGCCTCTGCGTCTTTTAACTGGTCAGCACGGTGGTTACATATACATAAAATACAAATGTATATATATATATATATCATATAATAAATATATCATATATAAACCACTATATATATTAAAAGTACATGTACAAAGAATAAAAACAATGTAACATATAAATATGCACACGTCATAACATCAAATATATATAGTATTGCATTAGTTATTACTAGTGTTTGCAATACAACTTGTCAGCAATAAATGTTATTAAAATTACATAAAAAAATAAAATTCATTCCCGACCAAAAATTTAAACACTAAGTAATCAGTATGTTATGATGAACAGATTATACAAGCTGGCCTTTTAGGTGTAGTAAGCACTGCACAGGTGTTTCAATGTGATGTAATAAACAAATCATGGTGAATATGATGAAGTAGCACTCTGTGTTTGATAATTTTGCATCACATTTAATCTTTAATTTATTGCTATATTAATATTATTGCTGTATCATTACTGTTTCATTGCTGTATTATTGCTGTTTCATTTGCTGTTCTCTCTTTTTTGTAGGAGCTGATATTTAAACTCGAGGGTTTCAAACCCTTTGGTTGGTACCTGACCCTTGTTCAGTTTGCGTTCTACACACTATTTGGTGTTGTTGAGTTGAACATGAAGGCTGGTACAGAGAGAAAGTAAGTTTTCTGAGTCACTATCTTGGCTTTGAGTTACTGTGTTAGTTTTTATAAAATTGTTTTAATGATATCAAACACAAAACTATGCATGGTAGATTTTTATGTACATGTTTCTATGCTGACAATTAAGATTAGAAATATTAGTACAAAATAATTGGTTATTAAAATATTGTAAAAATTAAGTTGCCCAAAAGCAATGACAGCATCCTAAGTCCTTTATGTTATGTGAGAATTGTATTTTGGTATTTTTACCAATTTATTGGACTCATTTGAATAAATTCTTTAATTTGACAAGGTAATTACATATCAAGAAACCTGTTGTATTCTTTCCAATATTTATATCAACTCATTCGGTCTTCGTTGCCAGACTAACGTCGCTCCTGACCAATATCAAATTCCAAGAAATATGAACATTAATCCTTTAAAAAACCTAATTTGTTTCCAGGATTCCACTGACACTGTATGCCTTCCTTGCCCTGCTCACCGTGGCTACCATGGGCCTGTCCAACTCCTCTCTGGGCTACCTCAACTATCCTACTCAAGTCATCTTCAAGTGTTGTAAGCTTATTCCAGTTCTCATTGGTGGAATCATCATACAAGGTAAACACATTGAAAACTGTTGTGCCCTTGTTTGTCATGTAATGCAGTTCATTGTTCGCCTGATTGGTTCTGACAGAAAGGGTGATTTATAAGCTCTGACATCATTGTAATTATTTAGATTAGATTAAATAAACTTTGTTAAAGATTTCTCTTGTTTGAAACGACCATTTGTACTCCCTACAATTTCTAATTCAGATTTCTATGTAGTTATGTTAGTGTTTCAATTTATAACGATGATACAACAGTTAGCAACTGAAAGAGATTGCAATGATGAAGGATTTAACCAATGTCACATGGTTCATCGTTAATGTTTGTCATATAACATGAATATACATGCTTACTGTGAAGCTGTTGTTGTTGTGTACACAGGAAAGAAGTACGGTGTGACGGATGTGGTGGCCTGTTTGTGTATGAGTACTGGTCTCATTTTCTTCACGCTCGCTGATAATTCTGTGTCGCCCACTTTTAGTACTTATGGTAAGTTACATTTTTCAATCATCCTCCTTAGTTTTTGTAACTGTTGACAATGTCCATGGATATTGTGACGTGCTGGTGTACATTGTACTTTTGGCTGACCAGTTTGTAGGTCTTTTCCTGTGTTCATTGTGTGGGGCTATATTCAAATCCATACGACTACTCTATCTCTTGCCCCCCCCGGAAAAATTCCTGTGGATGCCCTGGCCACAGCTCCTCCCAGTATGTAACATGATTGTTCTTAAGTTCATCATCAGTAATTGCTGATTTATTCCATTCCCTTGTTTAAAGACGAATTAAGTTTAACAAGTAAGCATAATATTTGAAAACAACCTTGTTGGTTACCAGTTTTAGACTTATGAATTTCCTTATTAGTATCGCCGTCATACTGTTCACGTGATTGCAGGTGTTATATTGATCTCTTTGGCACTGTGTGCTGATGCTGTGATAGGAAATGTTCAAGAGAAGACAATGAAGCAATATACAAGCAGTAACTCGGAAATGGCAAGTGAAACAACAACATTGTTTTCCAGGAACCATAGTGGCTAGTTGAGTTTCATAGTGTGTAAGTTATGCAGATATGGAAGTAATTATTAAATTAATATGCATGTTATGTGTTGCTATAGTTTTATTATTTTTTATGAATAAACTAGCCCGACCTTGCATGGGAGAAAAGTCAAGAATTTATGACTCCTTGCACCACCCAGTAAAGTTTTTGGTAGTGCAATGCCAATGGCAATGACATCTTTGCACCACAACAATCACATACAACGGCCAGTTTCATGAAGCATTCGGTAGACGTTTGACGTAGATCACATAGCAATGGTTGAAACACGCGTAGCGTTGCTAACAACTGCACATAACTATTGTTGTGAGTTACTTAATTTACATCAAATGTCCACATTGATTCCTTTTATGTAATACCCCACCCCTCGGGGAATTTTTTTGTTTTAATGTACGAATCATCCCCATAGGCCCCCAGGCACGCCTACAAAATTTCGAAACTGACGGAGATACGAGAGAACAGACAGATATACAGAGTCACACACTACCTGGTATTAAAGAAGTAACTTCTTTGTACTTGTTGGTGTAACAGAAAGTAATACTTATATTTGTGAAAATTTTCTTTTTATATGCATATAGTATTTGTTTACAAAACTACAATATAATTTCATGCAACGCAACATGAAACAATTCATCAACCAGCAAATACACATGAGATATGGTCAGATGTGTGTGACTTATCATTATTTCAACAGTGCAGTGTTATCTAAGATAGTTCAGTGAATGTTTTGTGTGTTATATTCTTCCAGGTGGTCTACTCATATTCCATTGGCTTTGTTTACATTCTGCTGGGTCAGATACTGACAGGGCAACTTATACCAGCTTTCCAATTCTGCACTCAGGTAGGCTGTATGCCATACTCTAACAAATGTGCACGCACGCACGCACATACGCACGCACGCACACACACAGTCTGTGCCTGGTTGCAGTACCCAATGGAGATCTACGGCTACACTCTAGTGTTGTTGACATTATATCTGTGTCTGGTTTCAGTACCCAATGGAGACCTACATCTATGATTATAGTGTTGTTGACATTATGTCTGTGCCTGGTTACAGTACCCAATGGAGACCTACAGCTATGTCTAGTGTTGTTGACATTATATCTGTGCCTGATTGCAGTACCAAGTGGAGACCTACAACTATGCTCTAGTGTTGTTGACATTATGTCTGTGTCTGGTTATAGTACCCAATGGAGACCTACGGATATGCTCTAGTGTTCTCCCTGACTGGCTACCTCGGAGTCAACATTGTCCTCACAATGGTCAAAACCTTTGGCGCACTTATCACTGTTACAGGTAGATGAAGTTGAACATAAATTAACTGAAAACGGATGTAATAGCTAACAAATTATATTATGTTTTAAAATGATTAGTTAATGGCTACAAGGTCTCTGCAATGGTGTTATGCAGTTGTGGCTTCCCCTACTCAAACATGGTTTAAGAAAATAACTGTGCATTTTTGTCTTGCAGAAAAAAGTTACTTTTAAATAAACTTAATGTTTGGTTCATTCTTGTACTCAGAAGTTTTAAGCATGCAAGTGTATCAAATAAGCCACTTTAAAGCTAAACTGGTTTAGTCCTGCTCATTGGCACAAAACATCTTTGGAGCAATTAGATAATTGAAAATATTAGTGCATGATGTAATTGTATTGTGCTAATGAAATACATACATATCTGCTACTAATAATGATTACTTCATTTTTCCAGCAACGACGTGCAGAAAAGGACTCACAATAATCATGTCTTTCATATTCTTCACAAAGCCTTTTACCATACAGTAAGTTCATCTGGCATTGTTAATAACAGAGGTTTACATAAATTGCATCATACGTATTTATATATTTTATAAGTTTCCTCTCAGTTGGATATTGTTGATAGTTTGTTATTTGTTAGAATCTCATAAATCTAAATAAATGGAAGGGGGGAACTTGTTGCTGCTTCCATTCCATGCAAGGATAACAGATGATTATAAGAATGTTGAAATGTGATGACTTGTGTTTCTTATGCAGTGCTCATGCTCAGTGTTATTTAAAGAACAATTAAGTACTAAAATGATAAATTGTGTACTTTAAATAATTATTTTTAGACAAATATAATATAATTCATATGTATTTTTAAACTGACAATTTGTAAAGCCTGAACATGAAGTCATTTAATTTAATAGAAAAATAATCCATATTTCCTGCTAGTCATTTATGATTGGTCCAGTATTTTGGCTTTATGTTAAATATAATATTGATATATTTTGTTTCAGATACATGTGGTCTGGACTGATAGTGCTCTTAGGCATCTATCTCAATGTGGCCAGCAAGAATGATGCACTCCGCTATACAAACATATTGGCCTTCCTAAAGAACATTTTATTGCAGCGGCACCGTACTGATCAGTCGTTTGAACAGATAGTGTGACGAGGTGTTTGTCTATGAAAGAGCAATGAATCTCACATTTATTATACAACGAGAGAATGTGTTATCACAGTACTTTTGATTCCCATTGTAAACTGTAATTTGATTATATTCATTAATAATCAACTTTTAACTAGGTAAATATTGACAACCTTTGCTACTTCTGTGTCAAATTTTGACAACTTTATGATGTTTGCCAAAGTTTTGATCAATTGAGGTTATGAATGTTCTACATGAAGAAGTCAACATTCATGAGAGTCAACCTTTATATTCATTGAATAGTTAACAGTACCATTATAATAATTATCTCGGAATTTGTCTCTATTTCATAAAGAACATGGTGTCTGTATAAAGGTAGGATATGTAATTAAATGGATGCTGATAATTGTTGACCATTTTGCTTGAGTGTGATGTATATTTTACTCTGTGTGATGACTTTTGACCGTTGTTTTGTTATTGCCCGTTAGTGATCGTTGGTTGTATGTAGAATTTGTGTAGATGTCCCCATGATTTTTGTTTGATGGCTACAGGGTGTTGGTTTTGTCTAAACATAATGTTTTGGAGTACTTCTTTTCAGTGATCTACACAGATGGTTTGGTCTAGATTTAGATGTTGTTAGTCCTCCAATGTATGCTTAGTTTTTCCAATGTAGTTGTTGTTGGGATTCTTACAGTTAACTGTAGATTGTTTGTCCTTTGGATATAGGTAGGAGATGTTACTTGAGTTTACAAATATTCTTATGAAACATGTTGAATATCCTGGCTAATAGCACATACAGGCCCCTAAAACATGGGATACCAGCCATCAATGTTGTGATGGATCTGCTGCTATTTGAGGTTCACTGTTGATGCCTTGTCTTCCTTATTGTCATTACATACTTACACCTACGCCCTATTCTGGGTTCTTCATATATACATGTTGTACATGCCTAACGAGTGTATTTTCCTTCTGGTATTTGTTGGATCATGGGAAGTTGAATATTGACCTTGTCCCTCAGCCGCTTCCATTCCTATGTTGTCGTCGATGTCATCCAGAAGACTTGGGGCCGTGCTAGGGCGATGTACTACATTGTAAATATAACTGCAACAACCCGGAGGGCTTGGTAGGAGCACTTTATTTAAAGGGTGTTCTTCAGAGCTACATTATAACAATTTGTGATACCTGTACACTTAGCACTGTATTTACGTACAATGCACACATCAGTGTACTATGTATAGGACCTGTATTTGTATGTATATATATATCTCACAGAGGATATATATCACAGAGGACAATAAATGAATGGAACAAATTGTCTACGGATTGTCTAACTGTTGGCAGCGTGAATGTGTTTAAAAATAAGGTTAACACATATCTCAGGAGGGCGGGTTACACGTAGATGGACATTGTTGAACTCTCGATAAGCCAGTGGCTTCCTTGTCCACTTGCCATCTTGGCTTTTGGCGTGGATGGCAAATCTTGTTATATATGAGATGAATATTAGTTATATATATATATATATATTCAGTGTTCGAAATGCCCACTGACTCTTGAGGGTCCCCTAAAAATATTGGTCATCCCCCGAAAAGTCTTCAGGCACTGTAATGGCTATTAGCTATTATTTTTGTGAAAAGGTTAGCTGTCATAGCAACCTGTAGTTATTTTACCAACTTAGGTTGAATGAAATTGTAAGTCATTCTGGATAAGAGCATTTGCTAAATTGTGGTCTAAACCATTGTTACTGGAGTAATGCACTTGCAGACACAGTGCTCTGTAATTCTGAGAAGTAAAATGCCCACGTAAACTGTGCCTTAACTAGACACTCAATGGTGGCATTACTGCAGACACCCAACAGATGGGGCCCACTCATATCAATGATATGAGTGGAATGATTTAAGATGTTTTTAACAGAGATTAACTTAATGACAATAGAGTGAGCTGAATGAATCAGCTAAACTACCAACAGGATGCTGTCAAGTCCTGCGAAAACCGTTGAGTTCTAGCACAGATATTTTTCTTATGGGAGGTCCCTTGTGCCTTATGGGGGTCCTGGACCCCCACACCCCCTCATTTCGAACACTGTATATATTGTAATGCATTGGACTTATGGTGTGTTCACCGACATCCCAGCTCTCCCATTGTCTGAGAGTCTCCCTGAAATTACTCTCTACCTCCTGCCTCCTGTCCAACATTGTAAATCCCTGGGAAATGTCAACAGGGTTCCCCTCAGCACTATATTAATAAGTAAAACGACACACAGTAGAGTGTCTGCTTGTGGTTTTACTGAGTCAGACCTGACTCTTAAAGGAGTCAGACCACAGTAGAGAATTGCATTGGTGGCCATGTTAACGTTTTGTCTGATTATAAGAAAACCTGACCATCAAAAATTCTGAAATAAATGTGCAGCAACTGCCATCATCTCACTGACATGCTCACCAACTTTTATTAAAGTCACATACCTCCAGCTCTTTTAAAATGCCCCCACGTGCGTAGGCAGAGTGCGATACCCGTCAATATTTACAAAAATAGCCGTGTATTCATGCGCCCATGTGGCCTATAGCAGAAAAAATTCCCATAAATCCCTCCGCCAGTTAAACTCTAAAAAATGCACTATTTCACAGAAATAGCTTCTATAAACAAACCTGTGAATATTCCTGCTCAAAGGCATTCATGTCACATAATATGAATTTATTAAGTTCACATTTCACAATTTGACGTGTTCACAGTAAACAGGAAGGCCTACAGTGGTCTTAATCTTAAAAAAGCTCTGGAGTCTGGACGAACTACCCACCGACGATGATGACGTTGATTTCCTGCAGTTGCCGACGAAGCTGATTGGGTACCTTCGCCGTCAACATACGTTGGTCGCAAATATGATGAACAAGTGTACACTGGCTTTCGTTGGTGGTCGCTTAGCAGCGTCACCAAATCGTTCAAAGGCAAACGTCAACGTCGGTGCCATTATTTGGAGGAAATAAAACATTGAATGTCGTCCGCCGTCATCGTGGTTGTTGCTGGTACTGATTGGCGCAGTATCACATCACCAGCATGTCGATATTAGGGGCACAATTATGTAGCGGTCAGAGCGCCGGACTGTTGATAGAGAGGACTGGGTTCGAATCCATCTACTGCCGTTTCGAAACTTGGGTAATTTCATTTCCCACTTGCATGTTTCTTTTAGAAGAACACTAAAGACCGGTGGTCCCTTCTACCTGGTGTATTTGTGCAAGGAGACGTAAAAATTCCAAACAAATGGGTGACCTGTCGTGGACTCACATAACTGGTATCTCAGTCTATAAAAAAATCCTGACATAACGACCAACAATCAAAGTTATGTGTTCCGGAAAGACTTGTCCGTCATTATTGGTGGTGTGTGTGTGCGCGTGCGTGCGTGCGTGCGTGCGTGCGTGCGTGCGTGCGTGCGTGCGTGCGTGCGTGCGTGTGTGTGAACAAGCGCCACTAGCGACCGTGAACATTATTCGTAAGTTGTCTCATCCCTAGCGACTATATATGTCTTAACAAGCGCCCACAGAGGTAAACACATTATTAGTAAGTTGTCATGTCTCCTATAGCTACCATGAATATTATTCGTAAGTCGCCTCCTAGCGACTTTTTTCCAAAGCATATTTATGCAAAGAAGCGCCAGTATCGAGTACGAACCTTATTCCTAAGTTGTCACTCCTCTAGCGATTTTTTCCAAAGAATATAACTATTAAGAAGCACAACCCTAGCGGGTACACACATTATTCGTAAGTTGTCAAGCTCCAAGCGACTTTTTCCAATGAATATTTATAGTAAGAAGCGACCCTAGCGACCATGAACATTATTCTTAAGTTGTCATGCCTCCTGATGACAAAGAATATAACTATTAAGAAGCGCACCTAGTGAGAACACACATTATTCCTAAGTTGTGGCGCCCCTAGCGCCTTTTTCCAAAGAATATTTATTCTTAAGTAAACTGCCACCTAACGATTTCAAAGACAACAACGGGCTTCTTCCAACATGTATACCCGCTAGGGGCGCTTCTTATGAGAAATATGGGTCGCGTTAATACACAGAGTTGTTAAGGACGTAACTATTCACATATAATATTTGTGGTCGCTAGGAGCGCTTCTTATTATAAATATGGGTGTCGTTAATACACATAAAATCGCTAGAGGCATAACACCTGAGGAATAATGTATGTCACCGCTAGGGGCGCTTCTTGTTAAAATATGGGTCACGTTAATACGTATAGAATAGATAGGGGCGTTTCATAGGCGAAATATTACATATTTGGTCGGTAGGGGCGGTTCTTGGGAAAATATACTTTGGAAAGAGTGGCTAGGGTCGTCACAGCAAACGAATAATATTCCGTGTTGTAGATAGATTAGCATACACGCTAAACAAAATGCAGAATAGGTCTACGTGTGTAAATATTAATCGTGATGTTTATGTTATTCAACTACAGAAACACGACATAATTTGCACTCGATGTAGGGCGACCATGTTTTGGAAAGCAATGCGTGGGGGCGGCCATGTTTTGGAAAGCAATGCGTGAGGGCGGCCATGTTTTGAGAAGGACGTGATGGCGGCCATCTTGGAAAGTAAGCAGTGGGGCGGCCATATTGGTATATCGACAGGAAAAGCAAGGTGTAACATTGGGGAAATATTAGCTAATTAAATGATTTCATTTACTCACCACCAATGCCTTGATCGCATTTAAATCGCTCCTTCTGATAAAGAAGGTAAAGCAATGTTGGCACGTCGCCGACGGCCGAGTCATCTTCCATTTCTTCGGTGATGGCTCTGCCTCACCTCACCAGTTTTGGCCGTGTCGGGGTTGGCGGCGATGCTGTCGGCGTTGCTAAATTCGGGGCCGTAGCCTTTAATGTTGGCTTCGTCACTTTCTGTTGACAATAAGTAAATTACTTTTGACATACTGCATACTGCAATAATTTCATTTACGACCTATTCTCACTCGTTCGTTAAGTAAATTACTTTTAGAATACCGCACACCGCAATCGTACTAAGTAATTAATTAAATAAATAAATACATAACTTACCACTCGAGGTCCATATAACTCTATGACATCGAGATCGGTGATATTATTAGCTTGCTGACGAGGCTGTTGTCCACGGGCAGCAGCCTCCGCTTATGTAAAAACAATGCGCCTGACAGAATCTATTTTTGTTGTTGCGACTTCAAAAGTGACTGATAGAATGACCAGAAATGACCGATGTTTTATAGTATTACTCTGTTTAATTACGTGATTTCTTCTACGGGGCAAATTCCTACCAATCACAAGGCGACACGCTACATAGCCAAACATAAAGCAACCAATCAAAGACGAACACCAGATGCGTCCATATTGCTACGTTCATTGTTTCAACAGTGTCTAAAATAGCATTAAACCGGCGAATTTGGCGTGTCAACCAGCAGGAATTGTACAGAATGTATCTATTCATCAGAAAAAACAAGGTCATTGGTGCAAGGGCATTTTAGAAGATTCTGGAAGTCACTATCCGCCAGGGACCCCAGTGTATGAGGTAATGTTACTCCAAAAAGTGGCGGTGGCGGCATTCTTTTTCTTCCATCCCTCGTAAAGGACATGTATACTACTACCGAGGCTTCCAGGTACGCACTGCAACGATTTTGTCGGCCAAGGGATGAGTGAGTAGGAGTAAATCCTCAGATTTGAAGGAATTGCTTAGTACGAAAATGTACACTTGTTTCCCCAGCTGGCGAAAATTCGCACTGACAGTGGAATTAGGCCAACGTGCAGTTCAACCCTTATGAAAATATACCATGGTAAATACCATGGTGTTTTGGAACAGGTAAACCATAGTAAAATACCGTATACCATGGAAACCATGGTAATCCATGGTGTTTTGAAAAAGGGAAACTATGGTAAAATAACGTGGTGCTCTAAAACAGGTAAACCATGGTATACCGTGCATTTGCCATACACATTATATGGAAAAGCATGGTCTACCATGTAATCTAATGACATACCATGGTATATCATGTAATTCCATGGTATACCATGTAATTCCATGGTATATCATGCACTTCCATGGTATATTTTTATTAGGGAACCGTAGCATTTCGAACAAGATCTAAGGTCAAGACCAGTACTAGGCAGTAGAACTTTCACCTCACCCGCATTGTACAGCTTGGGCGACTGGAAGTGTACATTAGAAAGTGTCCATGCATATATTATGCATGCAGAATGTCCTTTACAATGAAGCATGCGAACGAACAAGACTACATAGATATGTCATGCGTTAAAGCCACAACAACGTGTTTTCTTCAAAAAATAATATTATTGCATACTGATGTTGTTCTAAAGCATTTAATTCAAATGGTCACTTGTAATAAATAGTTAAAGTAAAGTAGTTGAAGCAACGTACAATTCCTAGGAATTAAAATAATCTAACGAAACTAGCTCACACATACCGTCCAAAGCTATTCGAGTACATTAACATTAGTGTGTTTTGCCTGCTGAAAACTTCAGTATATTGAACCACAGTAGATTATCGTGTTGCTATTGAGCAGACTGAATAAAAGGACTGATTTTGCTTTTTCGAAACGAAATTTATGCAAATTGCTTTATATCCAAAGAATCACCCAGATAATAATACTTTTATTTTTAAAACATGCGTATGAACCCATGCACACTATGTCCGTTTAGCATCAAATATTACAGTAGTAGTATATAAACAAGGAGGGAGCTCACATTTGGAGCGAGTTTGGGCACCGTTTTGTAGCACGAAGATCAAAGGCTAAAACAAAAGGTAAACGTATCCGGCCCCGTCTTCGACATATGGAGCGTGTTTGGACACCGTTTTACGACACGAACATCAAAGGCTACTTAATTAATTAGGTATTGGTCAAACGTCCCATCCACTCATTACCACTACATATAATCACCACAAAACACAGTATGTATATTGATAAGTTTTATTTAAACTAATCTACAAGAAAGCGAATGACTTTGTCTTCATCTGTTATCTTCCTTTTAACATACAAAAATAAGGAATCAAGCAGAGTTATGACGCTGTTATTGCATAAACATATCAGACATACTTATCACCAACGCGTGTAAACAAGGAAAAATCCACAGGTATGTTATTATTGTCAAGTACACTTATGCGCTTAAACACATATAAGACATGCATACTGCATTTATCTCCAACATGTGGAAACAACAAAGACAAAACCCAACGTCAATAAGGCTGATGTTGTAAGCATACCTACGTATTAACGCCAACAGATCCTGAAGAACGGCCTCATAATTAGTCTGGGCGTCCCAGTACTCCCTAATCTCCCAGGCCTCTGTAAACTCCACTAGGATGGGGATTGTCCAGTCGCATTCTTGCCAGAAGCTAAACAATAAAATGTACATATTAATGATATGCTGGAGTGTTTTTCAGTTCTGTATGTTTTCAGAGCTGTCATCCTGCAGCGACGCAGGTGCCTTATTTCCGTAGCCGGGGTATTACGTGGTACAATGTACATTTTCCTATAGTCAGATTTTGTTTGACGTGCATATGTGACACACACACACACACACACACACACACACACACACACACACACGCACGCACGCACGCACGCACGCACGCACACATACGCACACACACGCACACACACACACACACACACACACACACACGTGTACGCACTCCTCCCCTCCCTCCCTCCCTCCCTCCCTCCCTCCCTCCCTCCCTCCCTCCCTCCCTCCCTCGCTCCCTCCCTCCCTTCGTATCGCCGTGCTGTCAGACGGTACTTTCAAGTGTGCTAAGCATGGCTACAAAAGCAACCCGCCACACTATTTCGCCATGCGCGTCTTGTTGAAAAAAGAGTCAACAGGTACAAAAATCTGGACAACGCTGTTCAGTGATTGTATGATCCGACTTTCACAGCAGAAGCGTTCGCCCACATGACATCCGACGATAAGTGTGATGCAGTAGCGACTAAAATTGGTCGACGCGTTCCTGTAACCATTCAGAAGAACACACGCGGGCAGTATATAAACTATATCGTTACAGCTTTGGAAACTGTCTAATTGTAGCGTTGTGCCCGCAGGGGAACGCTAACGTCGACCCGAGAACTGCTTCCGTCACCACAACTACGCCTACTGCCGTCGTTGCCGAGGTAAGACGATTAGTGGGGTCAGCCGGTCTGCCAAACGTCATACCCAATGACAAGTCATCCACTGCCCTGCCGTTGCCTATTCCGAAGAAGAAGAAGACAGTTCCACAGTACCTCGCTATGCGCTCGAGTTCGAGATGGCGCTGAAGAAAGCTTACGCGTAACACGTGGGCGATTTGATCCATGAATGCGCGAACAGACGTTGTGAAGGTTGCCGCACCGAGCATCCAAGCCAATGAGAGCATTTTGACGGTTGATTGAGTTCAAGGGATAAGAAAATTGCCATGAATTTCGATTACGTTATCAAACGAGTGAACGTCACCGACGTCTTCAATACATGGCTTAATATATTCGCAACCTGGCAATAAGACGAACTTGGCCGACGCGTTCCTGTTCCGTGGTCGAACGTTGAACAGTCCCGACGCGTAAGCATCCCGTGGTTGTAAGGTGATTGGTCGTCTGCCTCATGGTCTAGTGAAATTCAACAGCTGGTGGAAGAGCATCTGAACTCCGACGCCTGAATCCCCGATGGTTGAACTCTATGTTTTGCTCGCTTTGCCTTTATCATTATTGTTATTATTATTATTAGCGTTGGTCTGTGTAGTTGTTTTTATTAGCAAACGAAGAGGTGCTAAAATCGGTCCTACCAAGAAACAGAGGCGCCTGCACCGATCAACACAACTGCATTGACTCAAAAACACGGCTCCACCAGGAAACAGTGTCGGCTCATGGCGATCGATAGAACATCCATAACAGCAATTCATCGCACGGCGCCTTGCTAGCTCGTTCGGTGACGTCAGGTGGGACCTGTGGAATATACACGTAGAGAACGCATCCGCTATTTGTTGTTACGACGGAAAGAGCCGCCCCGACCGGAGATATGCTTAAAGCCTACCCTTGCAGAAACTGCGGAAAGGTATTTTATTCCGTGTCGAATTTGCGAAGATATCTACAGAAGCATAAGTCGTAGTTCACTTCGCGATATAGAACACAAAAGTACACCATTCCAAACAACAACAACAGCCATATTGCGATAACACATGAAAACACGTGCTGTTCAACGGTGTCGTAGGACGCACCAACAAGAAGAAGAATAAGACGGCAACGGTCTGGCGCAACAGCCGTCTGATTACGTATGCGAGACATGCGGTTGGTCGTTCGGTAGGCGAGCCGACTTAAACAAGCATACAAAACACATACGGTGTCAGCCGATGAGATAAGATACATTACCACCACCATCGCCGGTTTAGTAACATAAAATAAGAGAGTATAAGTAATAGAAGAGGGGAACTCTCTAGCGAAGGAAGGCTACTAGGTAATGCCTCGCATTGTTGTTACAGCGTTTGCGCCACCTGTTTGCGCCACCTGTAACGGATCGTTCAGTGCACATCAATTTGACCAGACACAAGAACCGGAACATGTCACGACACCATTACTGAAAAGATCGAAAAAGACACCTCCGGTTAATGTCAATGGGTAGTGCATAGGAAGCCGATAATAATACGCCATTCCAATATGACACGTATTACTCACAGTTACGGAGTAACTAGCTTACATCGGTGTATCTTTTTGTTTCAACCTCCTACTGTGGACGATCGTCGAAGATCCCGCGGTACCCATCCCGTGCTTCCGTTCGCCTGCTACATCGTCTATTTGAGGAGCAGAAGAACGTTTTCAAAATCAATCTCAGTTATGGTTTTGTGTTGATGATCAAGCAAACGGGGCGGTACAGGTATTATCATTCGTCTTGTAATTGTTGCGGACGGTATCTGGATAAACCCAGTTTGATTATAAACCGCGACGACAATCGTATCATCGATCATCCGATTGGTTGCTTCGGTGTGACCCTCCCCACCAACGTGAAGCGCAACTAAAATGTCGTGGATCTGGGGAAAAAACACTCGCAGACGTGATGCGGTACTGTCACACGTACAGGTGTCGAAAATGTGGTGAATCGCTATGGAAATATCCGTCTTGGTTGCACAAACATGACCGCACCTGCCATGGTGATATACGACGAGTCTATCCAGGGGCGTGTATCATCCGACACAGTCGGTGTTTCAACGACTGGATGATGAGAATATTCGAATCCCTGAATCGTTGCGTTACTACCTGTACCGCGCGACCTTCGATTTCGAGTGTTTTTTCGACAACATGCGACTTCCGTCGGACAGCCCAACACGAACTACTGAGCGTAATCGTGGCGTCGAACGTGCCAGGGCACGAGCAGGCGCGATGTCTCCTCGGGATTCGAAAAGCTTTGTTACACGTATGATGAAAGCGCTACAATATATCAGCGATGCCGCGTACGAAAAGTTGAAAGTCTCATACGAAGACAAGTAGTAGGTAAGTAGTTTTCAATACGCAAGAGCGGTGGTTACTAAAAATAGACATTGGGAAAAACCCACATATCGCTGACGTGGCGTTTAATTTTAATTTAATATTAATTTCAACTTCAAATTCTAATTTAATTTAAATTTTGATTTTGATTTTGATTTTAATTTAAATTTTAATTTTAATTTTAATTTTAATTTTAATTTTAATTTGATTTGATTTGATTTGATTTGATTTGATTTGATTTGATTTGATTTTAATTTTAATTTTAATTTCAATTTCAATTTTAATGAGATCAAAGGACCTAACGAGGAGACGAGAAACGAACAAAACACGATATCGTACGAGTGCACACGTATTTTATTGAACAACACAAGCAGCATGATGATACAACATGGGTAGCGTGTGATATCACTACGACTACAACTATGACGATGACGATGAGACGACTTGCGGATGTTGACCATCACGCCCGAGGTCGCGAGCTTAGGGGTGTCTCCACCTCGCCAGAGGCTCAAGGGTGATGATGATGAGGCGACTTGCGGATGTTGACCATCACGCCAGAGGTCGTGTGCACACACACACACACACACACACACACACACACACACACACACACACACACACACACACACACACACACACACACACACACACACACACACACACACACACACAATCATCTTTTAATTACATCACAATACATATACTATCAGCTGGTAAGTATTAACACTACATCAAAGCAATAAATAAGCTATGCTGTATTAGAGTTTACCCTATCTCAGGGTCTTAACCCAATCAAACATGCGACAATCGTTAGCGACTAAATCACTACCAAATGAATTGACAAAAGCGTTCATCGGTATGCCGTTACATGGAAGCAGCAAATAAGCAATGCAGTATTGTCCGCACACGTTAGATAGAGGACTCTGAAATCTCTTGGCATTGTGAATCCACTCGGAACAATGTTCGTTCAGGAACACGCAAAATGCGCCGTGTAGCGGTGGTAGTCCGTACGAGCAGAAGTATTCACCGTGTCTGTCAGCATCCACGTAGAGAGCGATCCAATGTTGACCGGGTTTATCGCCGTCGTGAGTATTGCATACGAAAGCGAACGGGAAAACATCGATCATCGTAGGCAGTTCGTCTTTGGGTACGACGTCGCGGACGATCGAACGAGTTCGTGCTTTCCAGCACCGATTCGAATTCTGCGTACACGACGACGTTGATGGTCTGTTGGAGCGCTGCAGCGAAATGCATCTCGATGCGCAGGTTGCCCTTTTGTACCAGATGGAAGCACGACCCATCACACGCGTCCGGGGTCAGGTCGAAACCAAAGAAGGTGTACCCATCACGGAAGTCGTCACGAGTCAGACCGTTCCCTTCGTCCTGTGATACCTTACCAGTCGATGTGAACAGGTTGAGGTAACTTCTGATGAATCGATTCTCGTCGAAATTCGGCTGGATAGGTTTGGAGGGTACCTGTCGACCATCCACGTAAACGGCGAGGAAGTTGACGTTGTTGTGCTTGGCGTGAAACGGGTTCTTCGCGTACGAACCGTTGTACGCGTCGTTGTCGATGCAGCATAGCACCAGACGTTTCGGTAGGGTACCGAGGAACAGGTTTTCGTGCGTGTGTGACATGGCCCCTGTGGGAATGGAGTATACTTTGCAGTCGACGGAACGTAGCGGGTACTTGGCCGTGCCCTTGTCCAGTGCCTTGATATGCGCCATCTGAACGGTCGGAATCAGTGTGGCTTTCCTCGCGAACATGGTGGCGTTGACGATGTGTACTTTATAATCGAGGTTGCCACCACCGGCTATGAGCGCGAACGTGTCCTTGCTTCGCACCAGTCGTATCTTGACGTCGACGCCGTTGAGCAGGTAACGATCTTATAGGAACAGGTCCACGCGTAGTCGTCCCATCATGTCAAAGACACGACTCTGCGTGACGTGCGCTCGCCGAGACAACAACCCTCGGTTCATTACGTCCTCGTCGACAATGTTGACGGCATCCATGCGACCGGCGGTGTCTTTGTACCACAGTTGACTCGTCAGTTGAGTATCTTTGGCCTCGCTGCCGTAACTCAACAGCGTTTCGATGTAGGCGCGATACGGGTACGTGTTTGTCGAAGGAGTCACGAGCGTGCCGTTTACGTAGACATCGACTTGACTGAATAAAGAATGCAACCAATTATTCACCGGAGCCACAGCGTTGTCGGGGTCGAGAGGCGTCCCGTTACCTTCTTCGATGCTGGTCTGAGTCGGCGGCACGCTGAAGAGATCGAGTTCGCGCTTGACCCCCTCGCAAGATTGTCTATGCACGAAAGCCATCGTCGAACACGTCACGTTCACGAATCTTCTGCACTTTACGACGTCTTTTCACTGCACTGACCCGTCGCGGTGCTGTCGCGTGTTTTATACGTTTCTGGGGTCGCACGCCAGGAGTCGTCAACAGACCGCGTATCAAATCTTTACCGGCGTCGGTGGCGCGTCGTTTTGCCGCCGTTTTTATGTTCTGACCGGACATGACGTCGTCGGCTATGCACAAGCCGGTCTTCAGCGCCCCCTTTCCCAAAGCCACGGCTCCGCGCTTGATAAGTGGCATGGCGCTCCGAATCAGAGCTCCGAACACACTACCCAACCCGTGTACTCTTTGCACTCTGGCGACAAAGTAGGGTAGAGCGCCTCCCGCCTGTCGGGTGTAATAATCGTTGTAATTCATTCTTCAGAACAGACCAGTCTTGCGACGTCGAAAATGAAGCGTCACCGTCACCTTACCGCGTTCGAATGGCACGGCATGCCCGGCATCGTCTCTTATATCGATTTCGATTGTTCCAAACTCCTTGCGCAACAAGGGCAAGTACTGAACGTGCTCGAAATGTCTCGAGATCGTATGTCCGTGCTCGCCTTGTATCGGTACAATCCTAAACAGCGGTACGAGACTGTCGCCAACGACGCGCGATTCCACGACGTTCGTGTACACGTAGAGTGACTCGAACCCTTGCTTCATGTCCACCACGGAATCCCCTTCTTTCATGAAGGTGTACACCTCTCCATCACCATCAAGCGACACGTAACTTTCAGGACTACGGATGGTCCTTGCGTCGAGACCTAGTATCACTCCCATAGAACCCTGGGTTGTGAATTCGGTACTCGGTGACATGCGTACTGATTTTTGTCGCTGTAGTGATGTCGCTGTAGTTTAATTTCACTCTTTGACGTACCGCGATACCCACTAGCGAGCGGTTGATGGCTCGTATGAGTTTACGAGTTCCGTCGTAATATCCCGTTGCTATGCCTCCAACAGAATGACCATCGCTAGAGCTTTCCGAGAGGAAGAACCAGGAATCCTTCTCTCTGACATTGTACCAATCGTGCGGGTACTGGATCTCCACTAACCCGCATTCCCATTCGCCGGACAGACTGATGCGTTGCGGTAAAGATGTGACGTAATGGGTCAACGTGTTGTCGGGATGCAGGTGCATCGACGCGTTGCTAGGCAACGTCAGGTAGAAATCAGCCGTCATCGCGTTTCACGGATGGATTGGGTAGCAGGTAGCTCAACGAACTACTCAACAGCGCCGTCCACAGATTAGAGTCGGTGTGACCGGTTGTCAGATTGTAGATGCTGACCACGATGATCGTATACAAGACGACGACCTGACACAAGAACACGACTTCCGTCTTGGGACAATCGGTGCCGAAGAGGTGCCAACGCGATGCAACAACCTCGTTGTCGTCCATAACGTCTATCCCTTCGTTGTCTTCTTCGACGATGGATATCGTTGGAATGAGGAGTCGACCGGCGCGTAACTACTCTTTATACCGAACGAGCGCCTTGGCGTCGATCCAGCTGTTGAACGAAGTGGGGTAGCCGTACCATTTGACTAACGCCTCCTTTCGTTTTCCCACCTTCCGTTGCTGCAGCACAGATTCCACACGGTACAGTTTATCTTTCGAGACCAATACTTTCTGTAGTTCCGGTTCGTAGAATGTTTCGTCCAGCACCTCACCGAGATCGTCGACCAACCGGTACACGGGTGGATCGGAGGCGTGAACTTCGCGTATCGTGAAGAGCTCCTCGCTCCAATTTGCCATGTACCCTTTTTTGAGCCGCCGCTTCGCTTTGCTGATGCGCACGCGATCATCCACCTTGAACATTGGTGCACCCTTACCATCGCGACCGTACAAGCGCTGCCACACCTCCTCTTGATTCGCCGCGTTCACTTGCGAAGGGGCCATGCCTATGCTTCGATGATAGGTGTCGTTGTACGACTGCACAAAATCCTGTAGCGCGTCGATGTACCGCGCCGTCTGATATTTCGTAGAGTATCGCCACATACGCGTCTTCAGCGTTCTGTTGAACTTTTCGACGATACTCGCCTTGGTCTCCTCGTTATGAGTGGAGAAATGATGGACAACGTGCTCCTTCAACAAACGCCTCACGGATCTGTTGAGGAACTCCTAACCTTTGTCTGTTTGCAAGGTTGTAGGCGCGATGTTGACCAACAATCCTTTCAATGCCGTCACCAGAGACGACGCCGACTTGTTTCTCAGAGGAACGCACCAGGCCCGTTTTGAAAAGACGTCGATCACCGTCAACAGAAACACGTATCCGTCGTTGTTTTTTTTTTCAGTTTTGACAAATCGACGAGATCGGCCTGCCACTGGTGGTTGCGTCCACCCACGATGACACGTCGCCTCTTGAATCGAATTCTCACCGGTTTGTGTAAGGTGTACGCGTCTTGTTCCGACAACCATTGCTTGACGGCTTTCGCGTCTCAGTGCGTTGACCCCACCATAACTTCCGACGCGTTTCGGATCGAAGTAGACGCGTTTGAGTGATTCTTCGACTCGACGCCCCATGGTTCGCACCACACGACTAGAGGAGACGAACTGAGGTAATTCTAGTGACGAGTGCGATAATGTATAGTAGGATACAACACATTACTCCCACGACGATAGGTCGATATCCTACCATCGAAGTAGCGGCAAGACTTTTTTCGTGAGCGGGTAGTAGTCAGCGTTCATGTACAGCACCGAGACAAGCACTCCTGTTAGTGGGTAGTACCATGGGACAATTTGCTGGGGTCACGATGAAAGACCTCTATCGAGTAGAGACAACGTTCCAGACGAACGTGTGCGTGTACAGTCTTGTCAAACCGGACGAGGAGGACGAACGACCGACAGCCGAACTCGTCCGTCGATCGGTCTGTAAATATCCTACCACGCTCTACCTCAACCTTCACGAGACGCATTTCTCCTTCATCCAGGATGTGCGCATGTATTGTCACTCGTACAGATGTCGGAAATGCAACTCGTTGTGGACACGTGCATGGAAGTTACGTCAGCACGAGAGCACGTTTACGGGAAGTGTGCGTCGAGTCTTTCCTGGTGGCGTGTACCATTCGACTCCGACTATATTCGAACGACTGGACGACGAGAACATCCGAGTGAACGAATCGTTGCGGTACTACCCGTACCGAGCCACTTTTGATTTCGAGTGTTGGCTCGATACCGAACAACTTCCGTCTGACAGCGACCAGGTTCACTGGGTTGCGCGTCACGTTCCACTGAGCGTCAGCGTGGCGTCAAACGTACCAGGACACGAACGAGTGAAATGTCTCGTCACGAACGGAGACACCAACAAGTTGGTGATCGACATGATGACCATTCTGATATCGATGAGTGATGCCACGTACGACAGCATCAAAGACTCGTACGAGAACGTGTTGGAACAACTCGCAGAAGCAATGACACGATGGGACGAACAAGAGGAGACTGCACGGTCAGCAGCCAACGACAAGAAATCTCGACGTACAAAAAATCCATACAAAAAGCTGATGGGACAACTGTATGGATGGATGCGTCAGTTACCCGTCGTCGGGTTCAATTCGGGTCATTACCATCTCAATGCCGTCAAACAGTTCCTCGTACCTTACTTTCTGTCCACTGCAAAGACAGAGGAACAAGAAGAGAGGAAGCGAGAAGAAGAAGAAGACGAGAACGAGGACGTCGGGCCGTTTTTCGTCATCAAGCGCAACACTTTCATGTGTCTTTCGACGGATGAGCTGAAATTCCTAGACATGACCAACTACATAGCCCCCGGGTTCAGTTACGACAAGTATCTGAAAGCGTACGGATGCGAGGTGACGAAAGGTCATTTCCCGTACGAGTACATGGATCGAATGGAGAAGCTCGACGACACCGAGGCCGCCCGTCCATGTCGATCGATCATCGGATACGATGCGAACGCGCTGTATCTGTGGTCTTTCATGCAAGACATGCCTATGGGATGGTACACGCGACGGCGGGTTAAGAAAGACTTCCGTCCCGAATCGGCGCAGCTGTACGGACAGATGGCTGCGGAATGGCTGACGTGGGAATCCGAACGCACGGGACTTTCCATACGACATCAGATCAACGGACGAGAGAAACGGATAGGCAAACATCGGGTGGATGGATGGTGCAGCGAGACGAAGACGGCTTATCAGTTCCACGGGTGCTTCTTCCACGGTTGCCCGTGCACTCGAGAAGAGGTCAATTCCGTCAACGGGAAACCCATGACACAACTGCTCGACGAGACCCGAAAGACCACCGCCTACCTACGTCACTTCGTTAAGGTCGTCGAGCTGTGGGAATGCGAGTGGAAAGAGATGAGACGAGATCCGGTCGTAAAACGGTGTTTGGATGCTGCATTTCCCCGACGTCGACGTCACGTGCGGTGGACGATGACGACGCAACAGATCCTGAGCGGTGTGCGCACTGGAACCGTGTTCGGCATGATCGAGTGCGACATTCGCGTGCCGGAAGAACTGCGCGAGTACTTTGCCGAGATGCAGCCCGTGTTCAAGAACATCCGTCTGATGCGCGAGGATCTCGGTCCATTCATGCGTCGATATGCCGAAGCGCACAACATCATGACGACTCCGAGGCGCATGCTCGTGGGCAGTTATTACGGCGATAAGATATTGCTCGCCACGCCTCTGTTGCGATGGTATCTGGACCACGGTCTCGAGGTGCTGCACGTTTACCAGGTCATCGAGTACGATCCGATTCCGTGTTTCCGGCGGTTCGGCGATGCCGTGTCCAAGGCCCGACGCGAGGGAGACATCCACAGAGACAGGACCATCATCGCGGATACCATGAAGTTGCTGGGGAACTCGGGCTACGGAAAGACCATTACCAACGTGGACCGACATCGTGACGTCAACTACTGCACGGAGAAGGCGACATCGCGTCTGATCTACAATAAACGGTTCCGACAACTCGACATCTTCGTCGACGACGCGTACGAGATAGAGACGAGCAAAAGCACCGTCGCGTACACACTACCCGTACACGTGGGATTCTTCGTTCTGCAGTACGCCAAGATGCGCATGTTGCAGTTCTGTTACGACTTCATCAACAGATACGTGGAGCGTCCTCTGTTCCAGTACTGCGAGATGGATACGGACAGCGCCTATTTGGCCTTGGCTGACGAGTCCGTCGATGTCCTCGTGACCCCAGCACTGCGAGATCATTATTTCCGACATCTCTCCGAATTGCTCCCGTCCGAATGTTGCGACGAACATCGGAATGAGTACGTGCGCTGTCGACTCGCCGGTCGAACTTGGGTCGGAGACGAGGCGTGCTGTAAGGAGCGCAGTGCGTTTGACAAGAGGACACCGGGTCTGTTCAAGGTAGAGTGGTTGGGCGATGGATTTGTGGGGTTGTGCAGCAAGACGTACTATTGTTTCGGAGCCACCGACAAGTACAGTACCAAAGGTCTGAGCAAACGTCACAACGCCATCGACAAGGAGGAGACGTTCCTGTAAGTACTCACCAACCGTCAGAGTGGAAGTGGAAAAAACCGTGGATTCCGGGTGCATAAATCGACCGTGCTGTCGTACGTGCAGGAACGAGCGGCTCTCACCTGCTTCTACGCCAAACGCGTGGTGCACGAGGACGGACTGAGTACGGGTCCGACGGACGTGTAGATAAAGACGCTGCACTGTGGTCGTCTGTCATAATCGATCATGGACACACGATGGAAACATCCCTTCACGTGCATCGTCGCCGGACCGACGGGATGCGGCAAGAGCACGTTCGTGACGCGTCTGTTGCGTCACGCCTCTGCGATGATTGATCCACCTCCCGAAAAGATCACGTGGTGTTACGGAGAATGGCAAGAGGCTTACGCAACGACGGACTTGACTCACGTGCGATTCGAGGAAGGGTTACCGATGTTGGACATGTTCGAAGCGACAACGAGGAACCTCATCGTCATAGACGATCTCATGACGGAAACGGATGAGCGGGTCACGACCTTGTTCACTAAAAAAAGTCACCACAGGAACACGTCGGTGCTGTATCTCGTACAGAACCTTTTCCCTAAAAACAAAGATAGTCGCACCATCAGTCTTAACACTCACTACATGGTGGTGTTCAAGAATCCACGCGACGCAACGCAGATGTCGCACCTGGCTCGTCAGATGTATCCGAGACGCGCGAAATTCGCGCTAGACGCTTTTAATGACGCCACGACAGTGCCATACGGTTATCTATTGATCGATCTCAAACAGGACACTCCCGAGGACATGCGTCTGCGCGCGTGTCTTTCCCGACGACGACGTACAGTACGTGTACCTACCTAAGGTATAAAAAGATCGAACGCGTGAATCGTCTCTTCATGTCTGCTCTGGTGAAGAGACACATTTTGTGCATACCGACTATGAACAGGTACAAGAGTGCCAACCTGAGAAAGTCCATCATCGCCAACGCCGACGCCGATCTGCTGTGTGCACTGGCCGAGTGTGCCTACAACATACTAAAGAAGAACATTCCGTTCACCGATTTACAGATACAAGACGACCTTACGTAAGTTGTCTCGGAAACGAACGTCGACTGCCGATAGAAGACGCCTCTTGTTGCAACCGCAAGTCGGCGAGGGTTAGAGCGGAGGTTTCCTATCGGCCTTCCTAGCACCGTTGGCGAGTTCAGTCTTTCTACCGTTGCTTAGCGAGGTGCTGCTCGAGAAGTAGACGCATGGAACACGCACGCAAGATGGCCTTGGTGGATCCGCGACTGTTGGACACGTTGCGTTCGCCGCCTCTACCAACGGACACCGTAGGCAAGAAGGTGCAAGCCCTCGATGACGAGATGAAGACCATCCTCGATAGAAAGGACCTCGACGACGGGACCAAGGTCACGCTGTATAATCAGGTGTTGCAGCGGTACAACGTCCTAGTCGATAAACCCGTCAAGGAACCGGTACGCGTGATCGCAGTAGGGAAGGAGGCGGGGACGGAACCCGAGGAAGCTTCTAATATGGAAGCCGACGTGGTGAACACCGTTCCCAAGGGTCTGCAGGCCAAAGCTAGACGTTTGATGGAACATCTCAAAAGAAACGTCGCGTGGAACGATCGTGGCGAACTCATACACGAGGGTGTGCCGGTTGCCGGAAGTAACGTGCGTAAGAGAAAGACCGACGATCCAACGGGTTGGCAGTCGTTCCCACGACAACTCCGCGTCATCAACATACCCATGGAGTTGGTCGGTAATGCTACCAGGAAAGCCTACATACAACAGACAGCGACTCCCACCACTGCACCACGACGTCGACAACGACATCGACGATCGTCAAGCTGGTCACCCCTCGAACGTCAAATGGAACATTCCCTACCTACACCACCTCCGGAATTGATGAGTTGGGACAACTTATAAGAAGATTATATCGTAGTCGTAACACATTCATGTTGTCGGATTCACAGGACGAGTACCGTTCCGTCATCGCTTCGACATTACTTAGCGGACTTACCTTGCTTGGTGACGTTGCAGCCGGAATTCTTATACAACAGGTGTTATTCAGACTATGGTTTCGCTACGTTGTTGCTCCACCGCTACCGTTGTGGGAGCGATAACGTGCGTTCTACTATACGTCAGTGCACTCCCCGTCGTTCGTCAATATTCAGGAGTCGTCAACGTCACCGTCAACGCATCGGACCTTCTGTTTTAATGACGTCGAAAAGACTAAAGGAGGTCTACTTCGACCCGAATAGGGTAGGTAGTTATGGCGGAGTCGACGCCTTGCGACGCGTCACGCACGCACCTCGGAAAATAGTCGCGCAGTGGTTGTCGAAACAGGACGCCTACAGCTTACACAAGCCGACGAGACGACGTTTCAAGAGACGATGCGTCATCGTGGGCGGTATAAATCAACAGTGGCAGGCCGATCTCGTCGATCTGACGACATTGAAAGACGACAACGACGGTATGACCTTTCTCCTCACGTTTATAGACGTATTTTCGAAACGAGCCAAATGCATTCCTATGCCAAGCAAATCCGCTGCGTCATTGATCGCGGCGCTGCAAATCGCGTTCGCGAACGACCGGCCGCACACGTTGCAGACGGATCGAGGAATGGAATTTCTGAATAAATCCGTTCAGGCTCTCTTAAGGAAACGTGGCGTCCATCACTTCTCCACGCACAACGCGGAGACGAAGGCGAGCATCGTGGAACGATTCAACAAAACGTTAAAGACTCTCATGTGGAGCTACTTCACAAAAGTTCAGACATGGCGTTACATCGACGTCCTTCCGGACCTGGTGCGAACGTACAACGACACCCGTCACAGCAGCATCGGTATGGCTCCGTCGCAGGTCAAAGAATCAAGAAAAGGTGTGGCAACGTCTGTACGGACACGACGGTAAGGGAGTGTCCAAGTTGAACGTGTCGGATCGCGTGCGCATCAGCAAGTACAAAGGCACGTTCGAAAAGGGCTACGAAACGAACTGGAGCGAAGAGGTGTTCACCGTACACGAAGTTCATCCCTCCGAGCCGCCCGTGTACCGCCTGCGGGACGATCTCGGCGACGTGCTGGACGGCATCTTCTACGAACAGGAGCTGCAGAAAGTGTCGGTACCGGACGATAAAGTGTACTGCGTCGAATCGGTACTGCAGCGTCGTAAGGTCGGCAGCCGAACGGAGGCTTTGGTGAAATGGTTCCGATATCCGTCCAAATTCAACAGCTGGATCGATGCCAAGGCGCTCATCTATAAAGACTAGCAGCGCGTAGGGCGGGTCGTCATTATGTCACAAGACACGACACCGCAGACCGTCATAGAGGATTGTACCTACGCGTCGGACGACAGTACTCATTGGCATCTGTTCGGCACCGAGTGTCCCAAAGAGGAGATAGTGTTTCTGTGTCAGGTCGTCATCTTGTACACGGTCATCGTGATAAGCATCTACAACCTGACTGTAGGTCACGGCGATTCTAATCTGTGGACGGCACTGTTGAGTAGTTCTTTGGGTTACCTACTGCCCAATCCCACGTTGAGACGCAATGGCGACTGATTTCTACATGACGCTGCCTAGCAACGCTTCTATGAAGACGCACCTCGACAACACCTTGAGCCATTACATCACGGACTTGCCTCAACGCATCGATCTGACCGGCGAGTGGGAGTGTGGGATGGCGGAGATCCAGTATCCGCACACTTGGTACAACGTCACAGAGAACGATGTCTGGTTATTCCTCAACGCGATCGATGCTCCGGACACGTCCCGACGTACGAAGTTGTCGTGTGGGTATTACGACGATCCGTTAACATTGATGTATCACGTCAACAAAGGACTGCACAGCCTGTGGACGGCGAAGACACGGGCTCGATTGACCTATAGTCAAGTCACTCAAAAAATGACGTTACAAATGACACCCTGTTCATCATACCGCACCACAGCGCGACGGCGTCCATGTTAGGATTCCGTAGACCCGTAGCCAGCGAACCGAAGGCGATTACGTCATCCTCCGTCACCGATTCCAACTCCTCGTACCCATTCCAAGTCGAGGCCGACGATGTGGTGAACATGACGCAGGGGTTCGACACCCTATACGTCTACACGGACATCGTGGATTCTCGTATAGTGGGTGACACTCCCTCGCCACTGTTGCGAGCCCTTCCGATTAGTGGACTTCACGGTGACAGGGTGTCCAATCGTTTCACTAACGTTCACTACGTACCTCCGTTGTGCTCGAACTTCAGCTCGATCGAGGTGGATATAAGAGACGACATGGGTCGACGCGTGCCATTCGAATACCGTAGAGTAACGGTGACGCTTCATTTTCGTCGACGCAGGACCGGACTGTTCTGATGAATTACAACGATTATTACACGCGATAGGCTGGCGGTGCGCTGCCCTACTTCGCCGGTGCACAATACCAGCGAGGTCACGGACTGGGCAGTCTGTTCGGCGGTCTGTTGCGCAGCGCCATGCCACTCATCAAGAGAGGTGCCGTGGCTTTGGGTAAAGGCGCGTTGAAGACCGGCGTTCGTATAGCCGGCGACGTCTTATCAGGCCAGAACATAAAAACGGCTGCCAAACGACGCGTCACCGACGCCGTGCTGAGCGGTCTTCGAGCTCCCCCCGGTAAACGTATAAAACAACCGTCCGCAAAGGCGACGTTCACTGCAGTAAAGAGACGACGCAAGAGAAAGACGCCCAAGAAACGAGAGACCGACATATTCGACAATGGCGTTCGTGCATAAATAGTCGTGCGAGGGAGTCAAGACCGAGCTGGATCTCTTTACCGTACCTCCCACTCAGAACTGCATCAGCGACAGTCACGTGGTGGAACATCAACCCACAGCCTCTCTGGACTCTGGAGGACCGATAGAATTCCTCATCCCCGGATCGGGAGACGATTACCTGGATCTCGCCAACACGATGCTACACGTGCAGGCAAAGGTGACGCGAGCCAACGGACACATTCTCGACGCGGACGAATCCGTGGGACCGGTGAACAACTGGCTGCAATCGCTGTGGAGCCAGGTCGAGATACGACTGGTGCGTAGCAAGCCTTCGTTTGCGCTGATGGGTATTGGCGCCAACGATTACAAGATAACCATCGTCAACGCGTCCTTGTTCGTCAAGAAGGCCACCCTCAATCCCGCCGTGCAGGTGGCCCACATCAAGGCTCTCGAGAAGAACACGGTCAAGTATCCGTTACGACCCGTCGACTGCAAGGTTTACTCCATTCCCGCGGGAGCTCTGTCGCACACGCACGAGAACCTGTTCCTCGGTACCCTGCCAAAACGTCTCGTACTGTGCTGCGTCGACAACGACGCCTACAACGGCGCGTACGATAAAAACCCGTTTCGCGCCAAGAACAACACCATAGGCTTCCACTCGGTGTACGTGGACGGACGTCAGATACCCGCCAAACCCTTCCAGCCCAACTTCGCAGAAACCATCTTCGCCAGGAGATACGCGAGCCTGTTCACCTCGACCGGCAAGATATGGCAGGACGAGGGGAACAGTGACTCGCGACGACTACCGAGACGGCTACACCTTCTTCTGTTTCGATCTGACCCCCGACCAGTGCGACGGTCCCTGCTTCCATCTGGTGCAAAAGGGTAACCTGCGCATAGAATTTCATTTCCGAGAAGCGCTTCGGACCACCGTCAACGTCGTCGCCTACGCCGAATTCGAATCCGTGCTGGAAATCGACAAGAACTGCAACATCATCTACGACTACTAAGATGGACACCCTGCAGATCGCTCGTCTACTGGCGATGGATCCGAACACCGCGTCCGTCTTTGGAGGCGTCGTGCCCAAAGATGGACTGCCTAAAAAATAGACGCTTTGCCGATCGCCTTCGTGTGCAACACCGACGACGGCAACGAACCGGGCGAACATTGGATAGCGCTGTACCTGTCCTCCGACATGCGCGGCGAATACTTCTGTTCGTACGGTCTGCCGACTCGTCACGCGACGTTCCGCACCTTCTTGAACAAACACTGTTCCGAGTGGAATCATAATAGCAAGAGACTTCAGAGTCATCTGTCTAACGTTTGCGGACAATATTGCGTAACTTATATAATGCTTCGTTGTAACGGTTCTTCTATGATTACTTTCGTAAACGCTTTCCACACTAATCTGGTCACTAACGATTGTCGCGTGTTCGATTGGATTAACCTACTGAAAAAGGGTATATCATACTATCGTATATCGTACATAGACTGAGCCTCTGGCGTGGTGGTCGCACCACCCGTAAGCTTGCCCTCGAACCTCTGGCGCGGTGGAGACACCCGTAAGTTCGTGACCTCTGGCGCAATGGTCAACATTCGCAAGTCGCATCATCGTCATCATACCCCTGTTGCTTTGTTGTATTCATTCGAACACGCTTGTACTGCTGCCGCTTTGTTGTATTACGATCGCCTCACTTGTACTGCTGCCGCTTTGTTTTATTCAATAAAATACGTGTGCACCGTACGCTTTTGTTCGTTTCCTTACTAGATTAATGATAACTGTAGCTTACAACACAACGCAACCGTCTACAGTCCGTTAGGTGTGCCCGCCAATCAGTCGCTACGTCGATATTAGATCACGCTCTTACTAGGTTAATGACCACTGTAGCCTACAACACAACGCAACCGTCTACAGTCCGTTAGGTGTCCCCGACGTCAGCCCGCCAACCCGCCCGTCAGCCCGCCAATCAGTCGCCCGCCAACCCGCCCGTCAGTCGCTAGGGGCGCTGCGTACGTGGGCGATAATGGGGTGACCTTCAGGAAGCTCTCTGATTGGCTGCGTGCTCAACTGACAGTGATTAATGACCATGTGCTCCTGCTCCTTGGGGTGTAGGAACTAGTACTATACTACTCCGATCGCCAGACCATTCCACCTTGAACAGACCGGGCATCCTCTTGTCATATGCTTTGCGCGCAACACAGCACATCTCGTCACCGACCCACGGACGTTCGGCGAGTCGACACCGCACGTACTCGTGGTCGACGCAACATTCGGATGGGAGCCATTGGGATCGATGTCAGAAATAATGTTCTCGAAGTTCCGGAGTTACGAGATCATCAACGGATTCGCCGGCCAAGGCCAAGTAGGCGCTATCCGTATCCGTCTCGCAGTACTGGAACAAAGGTCGTTCCACGTACCTGTCGATAAAGTCGTAGTAGAACTGCAGCATGCGCATTTTGGCATACTGTAGAACGAAAAATCCCATATATAGTGTATAGGCAAGGCATACGTCACTGTTCTCTTGCTCATCTCGATCTAATACGCGTTGTCGAAGACGACGTCGAGTTGACGGAATCGACGATCGTTGATCATGTTGACGCTTCAACCTCCGTGCAGTATTTCACCTCGCGATGTCGGTCTACGTTGGTGATGGTCTTCCCGTACCTCGAATTCCCCAGGAGTTTCATGGTGTGCGCGATGATGGTCTTGTGGGGGTGGACGTCTCCCTCCCGTCGGGCCGTAGATACCGCGTCACCGAACCGACGGAAGCACGGGTTGGGTTCGTATTCGATGACCTGATAAACGCGCGTCACCTCGAGTCCGTGGTCCAGGTACCACCTCAGGAGCGGCGTGGCGAGCAGCATCTTATCGCCGCGGAAACTGCCCACAAGCATGCGCCTCGGACGCGTCATGATATCGTGATCTTCGGCGTATCGAAGCATGAATGGTCCGAGATCGTCGCGGGTCATGTTGACGTTCTTGAACACGGGCTGCATCTCGGCGAAGTGCGCACGCAATTCTTCCGGTACGCGAACGTCGCACTCAATCATACCGAAAATAGTACCGGTGCGCACATCGGTCAAGATCTGCTGTTGCGTCATCTTCCATTCCGCGTGTCGTCGATGAGGAAACGCTGCGTCTAGGCATCTTTTCACGGCCGTATCTTTTCTCATGTTTTTCCACTGACATTCCCACAACTCGACAACCTTGACGAAGTGACGTAAGTATGCAATGTTCTTTTGGGTTTCGGCGAGAAGTTGGGTCATGGGTTTCCCATTAACGGCGTTCGTTTCTAGAGCCAAGCACGGGCAGCCATGAAAGTAACATCCTTCGAACTGATACGCCGTCTTTGTTGTGCTGCACCATCCATCCACCGGAAGTTTACCCATCCTCTTCTCCCGACCGTTGACCTGATGCCGGATAGAGTGTCCCGTCCGTTCGGACTCACACGTCAACCATTCCATCTGCCCGTGCAGCTGCGCCGATTCGGGTCGGAACTCGTTCTCTTCGCGTCGACGCTTGTACCATCCCGTCGGCATATCTTGCATCAGAGACCACGGGTATAGAGCGTTCGCATCGTAACAGACGATCGATCCACACGGTCGAGCGGTCTCCCCGTACTCGGTCTGACGTATCTTTGTGACCCCTTTCTCGTGGTATCTTTGAAAGACTATAGATGGACCACCTACAATACTCTTTCACGAGCTGATGAAGATCTTTATTCTTCTCGTTGAAGATCGTAAAGTAGGTCTTCTCCGGTAGGTCGTTGAATCCTATCCTTGAACATGTCGATCCCGCGCTGCTCATAGAAGGCGAACTGCCTGCGTATGGCTTGCAAAAAAGGCACTACGTCTCTGTTGTTGTACCAGACGAGAAAGTCTCGTAAAATCGTCATGCCATTATCGCAACTAGCGTAATCGTCATCGGAAATACCTTCGTTCTTCAGTCGACTGTAGAAGGCCTCTTTCGGTGGAAGCCTTGTGTCGTCGAGCTTCTCCAAACAGTCCATGTACTCGTACGGGAAATGACCTTTTGTGACCTCACATCCGTACGCTTTCAGATACTTGTCGTAGCTGAACTCCGGGGCAATATAATTTGTCATGTCCAGGAATTTCAGCTGATCCGTCGACAGGCACATGAACGTGTTGTTTCGTTTGATGACGAAAAAGGATCCGATACCGTCTTCTTCTTCCGATTTTTCCCTCGGACCAAAACCTTCTGCGCATTCTTCCGTTGTTTCGGTGATGAAATGGGGAATCAGAAACTTTTTTATGGCGTTGAGATCGTACTACCCCGAATTGAAACCGATCCCGGGTAATTGATGAAGCCACCCGTATAGTTGTCCTATCAGCGTTTTTAGGGATTTTTTGGTCGCGACTCCTCTGTTGTAGTAACAGCTTGTTCTCTCTCGTCCCAGCCGGTTATCGCCTCGGCAAGTTGTTCCGACACGTCCTCGTAAGAGACTTTCAGATCTTCGTACGCTGCATCGCTCATTGCTCGTAGGATGTTCGTCATGTCGGCCACCAACTTCTCGGGATTTCCGTCTGTGACGAGACATTGCACTTCTTCGTGTCCGGGCACGTTCGACGCCACGCTGACACTCAAGGGGACGTGACGTGCTACCCAGTGGACTTTGTCACTGTCCGACGGAAGTTGTGCGGTGTCGAAATAACACTCAAAGTCAAAAGTAGCACGGTATGGATAATAGCGCAATGATTCGGAGACTCGAATGTTCTCATCGTCCAGTTGCTGGAATATCGATGGGGTGGAGTGGTAGACACCTCCTGGATAGACCCGTCGTACGCCACCCGCACACGTGCGTTCGTGTCTGTGCATTTTATGTGCATCTTTCCATAGAGAGTCGCCACACTTTCGCACGCACCCGTTCGTTTTGAACATGGTTTCTACGCGATAGAGGTCATCGAGTGTGACCCCTGTAAAGTCTTGCATGGGTACCCCTTCATCGCGATCATTCATCTCGTACAACGTCGTCACTGCCGGTTCCAACCGACGCACGTCACCTCCTCGATGCAGGGCTAGACAGCGGAAGAGACACAGGTTGTCGGTGTACCTTTTGGAATGGTTGGGTTTCCTTTCAAGACCGATGACAGCTTTGTTTTTTATCACATAAGTGGGAAAGGTCAAGCCCACACAACCAATGGGATGATCGATGATGCGATTGACGAAGAAGGTGGCATTTGTCACGAGTTCGCACACCCATGCCGAATCCGGTCTTTGAGCGATGGTCCACTGCAAGACGTCGGTTTCTCGGATTCGTTCCAGAAACTCGTCAAAGTCCTTGCTGTTGGTGATGAGACTGAGCGTATCCAGGTACCGTCCGCAACAGTTACAAGACGCGTGATAATACCTGTATCGTCCCGTGTTCTTATTCTTCAGAATGAACCCGTAACTGAGATTAATTTTGAATGCAGTGGTCTGCTCCTGGAACATACTATTCAAAGGCTCCCCTAGAGCAGTCGTGTCTAGAGTGGCCAATCTCTAACTGAACCTGGTCTGAACAGGTCCTCTCGCTACGCGTGTCCTTATGGTCGACCAGTGCTCCCGAACGACGTCTAACAAGTCCGTCGACAGAGCGTCTGGGAAGGGAAGTCGATCGGGCGGTTCGATGGGATCTTCGACGATCGGAACATTCGATGTTTCCACCCTAGGTCGTTTCGGTACTGGTGGTCCATCACTGCATCGTCTCATGTGTTTCTTCAGATCGATTCGTCTCCCAAACGACAGTCCACATTTCTGACACGTACCACACGAGGTTCTCGCGTGTCGCAGCAGACTATCTCGTCTCCCGAACGACAACCCACAATTCTGGCAAGCGTGTGTCTTGGTGCGATCACTAGATGACGGTGCTGTCGTGTCATTAGACAATGTTCCGTGACTCTCCACGTGACGTCGTAGATGCGCATAATCTTCAAACGTCTCACCGCAGTGGCGGCAGACGTGTACTCGCATGGTGTCAGCGTCTACAACTGAAGACACCATCATAAATACACATATATGTTGTGCGAGGTGGGGTGGTGGTGGTGTGTTTATGAGCAATATTTTGTTGGAAAGACGCGTTAATTCGCAAGGAATACAATGTAAGTGTCGACGGTAGCGTTTACACACTACAGGTGCCACTACAATTATACTGGAACTAACGAGGTCACTATATTTAATGAGATCACTATTGGAAATTAGACAGTATGTTGTTTTTAATATGTTAAGGTATTGTATTAATTAGGTATACTATAATAGGTTATGTTCCTGGTGACTAATAACTAACAAGGTATATGTAACGAAGTCACTATTGGAAATTAGACAGTATGTTGTTGTTAATGTTAAGGTATCGTAGTATTTATTTACGTATACTATAATCTTCCTGGTGATTAATAATGGAACTAACGAGGTCACTATATGTCTCAATCGAAAGGACCAAAGAGAATGAAAGATTATACATTGTGTTTAATTATTATACATTGTATTTGTTTAACCCTATAACGAACAAACACAATAAGGTGTACACACAATTTTTATTGCTTAATAAGCAAGGTACAGAATAGCAATATGTGTACTATTATTATAGTTAAGTATACATTTACTAGATATTTAAATGATCCTGTTTAACCTGAACACCTGCAGGTGAAGAAGTTGATTTTTAAAGTCATGCTACTAGGAATTTGAATTTATAACAGGAAACAGTTCATTTACACAATACTACCTTGGCACTGATATTAATGAAATCTAATAATGATTATACTTGTGGGTTTTCCTCCTTTAAATACTTGAAGTCTGTCAAAAACTCTTACTAAATTGAATAATTACTTATCACTGATTGTCATAGGGTTAACCAAAATATGGTTAATACATGAAAATGCATATATTGATGAGTTGACCGACTTCAGAAGTATTCGTCTTTCATGGACTTCAAAGAAGGGATGACGAGCATCCACGAATCTTATTACTATTTTGAAATACCAAAACTTAATATTATAACTGCGTATTTAGAATGTGTGTTTATTGAAGTTAAGACTTGATGTAAGAAATGTAAAAAAAAAATTAATAAGTGGTGTTATTTATCGGTCACTAAACATAAATATTACTGATTTCACTAATCAAAACACTAACATTTTGCAAGTACTCAAAGTTGTAAACAGTGTTTAATGGTGACTCCAACATCATTTTGCTTAACTATGATAGCCTACATAGATACAATGTCACAATCACTCCAACCACTTTCACAGCAATAGTGAATATTACCAAATGCACAGAATAATTTATTCAGACATTTCGGATCATTTCCCCAAAAAATAGATAATAAAGGAAAGTTAAGAAACCAGGATATGTAATAAACAGTGTAAAGATTTTGAAGAAGGTTATATACAATATGTCATAAAGAAGTAGACACTTTCATGAAGTGATGAGTTCTTAATTGAAGATATATTTACACACACAAAAAATATTGCTGATAATTTGAATGAGTATTTTACGAATTTAAGCATCGCAAAAAGAAAACAATTGTATCAAAGGTTCCTGATGAATATCTGTATGGAGTTTATCCATGTTTCTGACACCAGCAATTATAGATTAAATACAGAAACTTATCGAGCATGTCAAAAAAAAAATTGTCAGGGATGGGGTGGCATAAAACCGAACATCATTAAACAAGGTTATTCCAGTTTGCTTGAACCACCATATTGTTACCTTACTGTTTGACAATATATATGTTCCAGATCAGCTAAAATTGTCAATATAGTTCCCATTTTCAAGAATGGTGATGTTACATTAATAAAAAGTTATTGACCTATTTTTTATGTTGTGCACAAAGATTTTTTCTAAAGACTAATATGTGTTGCGGCGTAGAAAAACCAGTCATTGTCCAAAACAATTTAAAGTTTTTTTTTATTTAATGCATGGAAGGTAACAACCTTTCTCATTCCAAAACAGTTTAATGTGCTCCCACTAGAATCAAAGTTACAAGAATTTAAAGAGGGCACCCGTCAAAAACTATTTATGGAGAAAAAATTACTTGTAAAGTTGAGTCGAAAATCATCAAAATAAAACGCTGCCACAGTATAACAACTTATCCATTGTTATTAGTATAACCATGTCAAATCCAGTGAAGCAAATGTAGATAGGTCTGTTAGCTTCGGTACACTAAAACTATTATTAAATTCTGATGGTTACATTTACAATAAAAAAATTACTTGTAAAGTTGACAGTCTAGAATCATGACACTTCACGTGAAAACAAAACTTCACCACAGTGTAATAAATTATGTATTGTTATTACTATATCAAATCCAGTAAAGTGAATGTAGTTATTTTTTTTAAGCAAAAACAAAACATTGGTATTAATAACCAACACCCAAGAGGTAGCAATCTTTTTTTGTGATTAGCTCTGAAAAGTACCGTGTGGCTCTGTGCTTTCAAGTGACAGGTGACAGGTCAGTCAGACACATTGTCACACGTTCGACTCAAATAAGTCAGAGTCATCGTCACTATTGCCGATTGGGCATGTCCCAAAGTAATCAATCGCAAATTCATTGAGTCTCCGCTTGCGATAAGTCTCCGCTTGCGATATGCTGCATATTCATCAACGTCAAAGCGTAGAGACAACGAGCAATTTCGTTCGATCCAACCACGGGCCCAACCATGGACGCAGCCATCTTGGATTTTTCGAAAATCGTAAACACTAAACGGAATTCGTCCTGTAGTCTTACATTTCCAATTAAATCCGCTTCGACAACTGGTTATGCAGTTGAGTAATATATACAGATATAAACCACACCAGCATCAAACTAAACTAATCACTAATCGATCTACACAAACACTCCAGTCCAACTTTCTTGCGCACTGCCACTGGCACCGCGTGATTTATAAGTAGCTTTCGAATGGGGTGTTATATAAATAGATTTGACAATTACTGACCAAGGTTGTAAGCCTTCGCAAAATAGTGCGCATTTCTTTTTAAAATACAGCAATTTAGAATGAACTCTACAAAAACACAAAAAGGTACACTTATACGTAAATATGCTAACTTAAACATCGTAGTAAAATAGACCCAGGACCCGGGGTCAGGCAGTGTCAGTTACAGTAGCGCGTATTCACGATTATGATGCGTTTACGTGAAATTTCGCCTAGTGACTTCCGACTGGTTTTCCTACGCATATAATAGATTAACTAAATATATTAAAAGCATAACATACTGTCTAATTTCCAATATGAATATTAAACGGGTATTCTACTGACTTGAATATATAAATATTAATGGGTAATATTATAATCTTACCTGTTGAAGTTACATCAAGTCCAACTCTCTCTTCGTATGCAGCATTTTTTGAGCCATGGCCCGTAGGCAGTCGAGTCCCAATACACGGGTATTTAAAGACCCCGACTAACCAGACTCACAACCCCGCACGTCGACAGATAAGCCACTCACAAAGCGCATGTCGATAGATTATCCAATCGCAACACGTTGGTGATGTGAAGGACGGGTAAAAACATTTCTAACCGCCTGTGTAACGTTTTCTAACTGCCTGTTCGAAGTTGCTCACATAGACGTTTTCTCATCAGGTTTTCGACAACAACAGACTCGCCTTATGACCCTTGCACTTATTTTATGAGTTCAATGGTCACAGGAATGTTACGTTATGTCACCGTCTGACGATTCACAACAGCTGGCTCGCGCTGAGTTGCGTCGTGTTGTGAGTTAATTGACAGCAGGAATGCTTACCGTAAAACGGTCCGCCGTCCCAATTAAAATTAAAATTAAAATTAAAATTGAAGTTGAAGTTGAAATTGAAATTGAAATTAAAACTAAAACAAAAATAAAAATTTAAATAAAAATAAAAAAATGTAATAAAAAATTTAAATTTAAATTTAAATTTAAATTTGAAGTTGAAATTAAAATTAAATTAAAATCAAAATTAAAATTAAACGCCACGTCAGCGATATGTGGGTTTTTCCCAATGTCTATTTTTAGTAACCACCGCTCTTGCGTATTGAAAACGACTTACCTACTAAGACACATTCGAGGAACTGAAGGATGCGAAGACAACGTGGGTTGAACATATGGCCGTTGCAACAGCACGATCGACCGATGAGACAATTGAACGTATGGCTCAACCAATTACCTGTGAGCGGTTTCAATTCCAGGAAGTACGATCTCAATACCATCAAACAGTTTCTGATACCCCAACTTCTACTCGAATAACAAAAAGAAGACGAAGATGGTATCGGTTCGTCTTTAGTTATCAAGAGACAAAATACCTTCATGTGCCTGTCAACGGACAGAATCAGATTCCTGGATATCACGAATTACCTCGCTCCGGGGTTCAGCAATGATAAGTATCTGAAAGCGAACGGACGCGAGGTCGCGAAAGGTTGTCTCCCGTACAAGTATATGGACTGTCTGCGGAAACTGGGCGACCAGCCCTGCCTCCGAAATAGGCCTTCTACAGTCGTCTTAAAAACGCTGGTATTTCCGACGAGGATTACGCTAATTGCAAAGCGGTGTGCTGTGATAACGGCTTGACGACAATGCGTGATTTCCTCATCTGGTACCACAATTCGGACGAGTTGCCTTTTTTGCAAGCAGTTCGCATTCGACAAACAGTGGCCTGTCGATATGTTCAAAGACGCTGTTAATGTACCTGGTCTGATGTTGTTTGACTTATTTAACGATTTGCCGTCGACGAAGTATTTACGCTATTCTACGATCAGTACAAATATATGCATCACCTCGTGAAAGACAGCTATACGGGTGGTCCAGCTATCGTTTTTCAAAGATACCACGAGAAAGACATCACCAAGATAATCAGGACGATTACGGCGTCGCCCGGTGCCTTCTGTTATATCGATCTCGATCGTCCGGAAGTCCTTGTACAGCACGGGTTCGTACTGGATTTTGTCGAACTGGCTCGACACCGTTTCTCCGCGCTTGCCTTCCAGGGGGACGATATTTAACAGCGGCACGACGCGATCCCCGACGATCCGTGGTTCCACGACGTTCGTGTTGACGTACTGCGAAGCGAAGCCCTGCATCATGTCTACCACGGAGTCCGCTTCTTTCGATTCTTCAATTAACGTGCCGAAGATAGTGTGCAGCTTTAGTTGTAGCGTTACTTTTTGTATGATGTCGCTATACGTCAATGTCAATCTCTTCGGTGCTAAGTATTTCTTCCCTTTTCTGTTGATAGTACGAATCAATTGTTCATTAAAGTGTAGCGTAAAAGCGTACTTCGATCTGAGTCGTTTGCGACGTCCATATTTACCCCGATGATCACCGCAAACCAGGAGTCGTCATCTCTGACGTTGTACCAACTGTGCGGATAGTGAATCTCCAACAGCCCGCACACCCACAGACCAGACATACTGATACATCGCGGTAAACCCATAGACGAGTTTCTAGGAAGCGTCAGATAGAAATCAGACGACATCGTTGCATTTCATCAACGGATTAGGCAACAGGTAGCCGAGAGAGCTGCTCAACAGAATCGTCCACAGGTTAGAGTCGCAGTGACCGCTCGTCAGATTGTAAATGCTCACCGCGATGACCGTGTACAAGACCTGACACAGAAATACGATTTCTGCCTTGGGACATTCGCTACCGCAAAGGTGCCAGCGCGAACGCGTACTTCCGCTATGATTCAGCGCGAACGCGTGCTACCGCTAAGACTCAGCGCGTCCGTTGCATCTACATCGGTGTCACTGCACATCTCTAGTGTCTCATCCGTCGTCGACCGAATGGTTACTAGATCGGCGTGAGGTTACCCTTTATACTCGACGAGCGCGGTGGCGTCGATCCAACTGTTGAACGACGAGGGGTAGCCGCACCAGGACACTAGCACTCGCGTTTTATTCCCCACCTTCCGGTAGAAGCGCTTCGACGCGGTAAAGTTTATGCTTCGCAACCGACACGTTCTGTATTTCCGGTTCGTAAAAGGTGCCGCCCAAATTGTCTCCTTGTTCACGGGCAGGTCGGAGCGATGCGCGTTTCAAATTGTGAATATCTCCTCGCTCCAATTCGCCACGTAACCTATCGTGAACTGTCTCTTCGATTTGCTGATTTGCACGCGGTCCCCCGACTCGTAACTTCGGTTCGCCTCAGCAATCGCGTCTGGCCAATCGCTGCCATACGGCCTCCAGGTTCGTCGTATTGACTCGCGATGGTGTCATGCGTATGTTTCGGTGATAGGTGTTGTTGTACGACTGTACAAAGTCCTGTAGCGTGTCGAGGTACCTCCATTTCTGATGCTGCGTGAAGTACCTACACATGTGCGACTTCAGCGTGTGATTGAACTGTTCGACGATGCTCGCCTTTGTCTCCTCGTTGTGAGTCGAGAAATGGCGGATGCGGTGCTCCTCCAGCAACGCTTGCAAAGGTCAGTTGCGGAATTCCAGTCCTTTTTTGGTTTGCCACGTCGTAGGCACGATATCCGTCAACAGTTTTTTAAACGCTTTCACGGATTAATTCTTCAGCGGGGTACACCAGGCCCGCTTCGAAAAGACGTCAGCAGGAACGTCTTTCAGTCGTTGTACTTTTTTCAGGTTCGACACGTCAACGAGGTCGGCCAGCCAACGAGGCCGGCGCTCGCGCGACACGCATCAACGCGTCGAGACCGCCTTAGCTCCCGACATTGGAGTCACGAGTAGAATGTAGGATTAATGGATACTGTAAGAGTTACGGGTAACCTGTAGGAGTTACAGATAAACTGTAGGAGTTATGGGTAAACTTTAGGAGTTATGGGTAAACTGTAAGAGTTATAGGTAAACTGTAGGAGTTATGGTTGAACTGTGTCAGTTATGGGCTGATACAATCACCGGGGGTGCTTAGGCTACCCAGAAGGCTGTGTGCGTGCGCAAGACAATGGAAACGGAACTCCTTCGTGCACATGGTCACCGGATTTGGGATTAGGGCTAGCTGGCCGAATAGAAGCACACACTGTGCATGCGCAAGAAACCGGAAACGGAAGTCCATCGTGCACGTGGTCACACGAAACCCCGTGAGCGCCCTCTGGTGATTGTATCAGCGCAAACTACGGGGAAATTCTAAAGGGAAACCACATGAGCGCCCCTGGCGACTGTATCAGCGCAATCCCCGGGGGGACCCTGTTGCTAGGGGAAACCCCGTTGCTAGAGGAAACCCCGTTGCTAGGGGTGTCACTGTAGTCAGGGTGTGTGACGTCATCGGGGTGTGACGTCACCGGGGTTTCCCTGGGGGGTTTCCCCGAGATCTATTTATATGTACCTCCTCCTCATTTACTGATTCAAAAACACTCACATACTACTAAGGTGGCCGTTGACGGTAGTAGTTATAATACAGGAATCACCAGGTAAAAGAGGCGACCAGTATGGGAGGATCAAGTGACTTCCGGTCGCAGAGTCTTCTGGGTATCATGAGCGCCCCCCCCCGTCGGCGACCTATATCCCTATGAATAATGCTAAATTATTAAATAAATGTCATAAATGCTATCCCTAACCGTCGTAACCCCAACTTTTTGATGACGATTTCAACGTGACCCAAACCTGACCTCATCAGTGGTGAACCCTGACCCTAACGGAGTGACCGCTACCCTAACGTGACCGCTACCCCAACCCCCAAGGAGCGAGATCATTTTAATTGTACCCCAACGCATTTAACCCCCAGCTCTTTGTCGTCGGTGGTACCCTAACCCCTCGGTTCATTGTTGCCCGTGGTACCCTATCCGCGTTCTGTAACCTACATGTATGTGGTAGCAGGGTGAAATGTGGTCATATTTCTTTGCTAGCGTCGTTAACCAACAAAATCAACACAACACCTCATTGAATTAAAGTCACAAAGAAACTTTATTATTATTTAAAAATAACGATATATATCACATCATATTACAGCATAGTAATATAATTATTTAAAAATAATGATATATCATATTATACTAAAATACTAAAACATATTATTATTTAAAAAATAACTATATATAGCATATCATATTAGAGCATAGTAATATAATTATTTAAAAATACCGATTATACTAAAATACTAAAACATAATGTTCATTTTCTTTGGGTAATGATGTCAATTGAAGTGCAGGCGCGGCAGTGATCTCCCGCGCCTGTCTATCAGTTTGGTCGGTCGTTGTCCACGTCGGGTGTTGCTTGCCTTGACAGCTTGTATCATTTCGCCCATCACGGCCACGCACATCTATCTATGATTGATGTACGCATCTAAGAACTTGTTCGATCGTTGCCTTTTCTCAACTCGCTCGAGTGGACGAACCATGCCAAGTTTCATCATTACGGCAGCCCACATTCGTCTATGATCTATGAAGGCTCGCTCGATTGGACGAATCATGCCAATTTCCTTCAGTACGGCAGCCCACATTCGTCTATGATCCAGGAAGTCTGCGTATTCGTTACATTCATCGTCCCAATTTTCGGTAGCTGGAGGACTGTCGTAGCCATCGACGACATCATCATTGTCTATGCGCGGTATATAGTCGCGCAGTTGCTCCATCACAGCTGCCCACTGTTGTCGATGGAAGCTGAAAACCAGAGTGAAAGACACATAAAAATCGAGCCTTTGTTAAAGGTACAGTCGAGACTTTGTTAAAAGTATGCTATATACAATTCTTAAATAACACATGCGTTTGTTAATAAGCTATGGGAAACCCGAGAGCGACGAAAGGCGTACTTTCGGACCGACACGCTAGCGAAGTTGGCTTGATGTTTTTTATCGCTAGGCTGGTGGCAGCCGGCTAGCAGGCATGTAGAAGTAGGCCACGCACAGATGATAACAGTGACCCGAAGACCCAGCCCGGCTCGTGTGTTTATCGCTAGGCCAGCAGCAGCAGCCGGCTAGCAAGCGTGTAGAAGTAGGCCACGCACAGACGATATCAGTGACCCGACGACCCAGCCCGGCTCGTGTGTTTATCGCTAGGCCAGCAGCAGCAGCCGGCTAGCAAGCGTGTAGAAGTAGGCCACGCACAGACGAAATCAGTGACTCGACGATCCAGCCCGGCTCATGTGTTTTTATGAGTAGACTTCTAGCAACCGGCTAGCGGGCGTTGTGAAATAGGCCACGTAAGTCGCATAAAAGATGTCTCTTAAAGTTAAACTATGTGTCATGTAGATGCTTTTTAAAAGCATAGGAGTATGTATTAGTTACCATTCGTGCAAACAACGACATACATTATGTACTTACGAACGATGCAGCAGCAGGGTCAATGTGACCCGAGTTCGACGTAGACGACCAGCAGATCGGAGCATAGCGCAACGTCAGACAGCATCGTGACGATGGCAGTAGCAACAACAGCGACGACAGCAACAGAACGACGGTAAGTGTATACAGAAATACCTAGTCTGAGAACAGCCTTATATAGTAAACGTTAAACAATGCAGACAGCTGACATAAGCCACTATAATACAATAACAAATCTGTCAAAGTCAGAAAATTATGCGAAAAGAAACACCAGACAGCCGCTAGGAAACAATAATAATAAAATTTATCAAAGTGGAATGCGAAAAACAACTCCCAGACACCCGACATAATCCACTAGAACAATAAGCAATCCCTCACAACGAAAAACATGTTCGTTAAGTCTGTTACAGAAGTGTCAGAGAATCGACGCTGAAACCAAAATCCCATTTATCACGCGTAAAAAACCAAGTCAGTGAGTCCTAGGCAAACGTTGCATAATATCATCGGTATTAAATACAGTGCATGTAATTTCGAACAACATAAAATCAGAATTAATCGTCCTATATACTTCAGAGGAGGAAACATTTTCCTATGTAACTTCTACGTGTGTATGATACATGCATGGGGTGATGTTTTTAACACCATTGAAGCTCCGTACATGTTCCAGAAATGCATCTTTTATGGCGATACAGAGACGGCGGAAAAGATGCTAGCCACACAAACCGGACTACAGGCGAAATACCTTAGCAACACCATCCGAGAGAAGGAGCATTTACGTGCACATTGGAACAAACAGAGACGATCTGTAATGACCGCGTTAGTTGCGATTAAATTTCGCGACACAACACTACGCAAACAATTGTTAAACACACATCCATCGCCGTTAATGGAATGCGTGAGAAGCAGGGAAGGATTCTGGAGCATGCTCACCTACACTGGACAGCCTGGACAGACCGTATTGGGTCAGATACTCATGAATTGTCGTGAGTTCATTCGAAAAAACCAGGCGATAGGAATGTGTTCTCAACAACAACACCCAGACGATAGGAATGCGCGTCGATAGCGCAACGCGTACCAACGCCCCACAGCTGGCGCCACACGATCGTCCCCGCTATATAAGAGACTCGCAGCTCTAACTGCCATAACCAACTCGCACTCTCGATCGATCGACTGCCTCCTGTCTCGTATTACGCTCGACTCGACGCCATGGCAGCTCAGCAGTTTGTGGACGAACAGCAGCAGATGATGAATCTAACACGACTACAGTCAGATGTACCTGTTGGAACATACAAAATTACAAGACCGTTAACTATAGTCACTTGTGCCACGCAAGAGAAATACGTAGTTTATGTATCATGTCCGCAGTGCCCCAAAGGCGTCCAGCGTCATAACAAGGGCTACTATTGTCCAGTTCACCAATGGCAGAGAGGTCCTGTGTACAGGTACAACCTGCGTGTCCTCCTGCAGGATTGGATCGGAACAGAAATCTGGGTCAGTTTGTTTAACGAAGTGGCAGCGAAATTACTGGGTTTCGCCGCTAACAGCTACGTCGCTATGACGTCAGACGAAGACCGGTCGGCTGCGCTGTCGGTGCTGAGGGGGACCCGTGTCATGGCGACCATTAAAAAACGCATAAACAACAACTATGTCAACTACAACGTGTCAGAGCTGGAAGTACTAGACGAAGCATTCTCTTTGTAGGAGGAAGACAAATAGAATGCTGCCGTCGACGCCAGCACTGACAACAGCACAGGCTCCGATGAAATAACTATGAACAGAAAGGTACAGGAGTGGTTAGATGCGTATGAAGATCGAAATCTATTGCCATCCTCACCATCCATCACTTCCTCTACCGAACCGACTCTGTTTATAGCAGACGAGTATACTGCTGTAAGTAACGATGCAGCTATTGTCATAAGCAGCAGCAGCAGTAGTAGTAGTAGTAGTAGTAGTAGTAGTAGTAGTAGTAGTAGTAGTAACAGTGGCAACGATCATGATATGCAGGTAACGGTAATGAACATAGACAGAATTTGGAATCGTGCGGAAGCCATGATGAATCAAAATACCTTCGACGCGGCGGTAGACGCAGCGTGCGTTCGTTATGCATGTAACGAGGTGGTTCGTATATTAGATATATCGGTAGATGAGTATTACGTACCATCTTCCGGTCTTATCATGCACATCTTGCGTTGGGTTGTCATAGCGTTAGAGGAGAGGTTTGGGAAAATGCAATGGAGTCTCGATATGGCAGACACGGTCAGAGCGACCATAGCCAGTCGATATGCAGGTAAGAACGATGTTGCTGACAGTGATTAAACAGGTGTGTCTTTTGCTGTCCTGTCTATAGATACATAACGGCCTCAAACAGTTGCGTGAGGCGTATGATAACGACAAAGACGACGACCTATTCGACGACGAGAAGGCGACAACGGCGCGCAAACGCATCATGCCGCCGTTAGCTGATAATGAGCTGCGGTTGGTGCTCAACAAAAAGCGCCGGACAACCGCAGCAACGCTACCAATGTCACCGCCACCCCCGCCTCCGTCGTTTCTCCTAACGACACAGACACCATCGTCGTCGACGTTCGAATTTAGTCCGGCGACACCGCCACCATCATCGACGCCGCCGTCGCCGTCGTCGTCGTCGTCCTCGCCCTCCGACACGCAGCCATCCGACACGCAGCAATTCGACACGCAGCCATCCGACACGCAGACGTCAACAATATGCGCGTGCGAATGTTACTGTCAGAACATTGCATCATCATCAAAGACTCCATCCACGATGCTTATAAGCCATGAAGTAGCGAACATTATGCACACAGAAGCAATAACCCACCACATAATGCATAGATCAATGCACACACCTCTGACAGTAGCCGAAGCCACTGTCAACATAAGCGCCGAATAAAGCACGAGGATGCTGTCAGAGGACACGCAGACATTTCTAATTCAAGAAGTGGCGTGTTTCAATCCTTGGATGCTCTGAACACACACACACACACACGCACGCATGCATGCACGCATGCACACACTGGGTTATAGACTTCCTGTAGACTTAGTTAGTAATTGTTAATAATGTCTTTACTGTTATATATCATTATTGTCTTTAATCATATATATTATTATTGTCTTTAATCTTATTCTTAAGTTAGCAATTGTTATTAGTGTCTTTAATGTTATATATCATTATTGTCTTTAATCATATATATTATTATAGTCTTTAATCATATTCTTTAATCCTATATATCATTAGTTTTAGACTAAGTAAGTAGTAATTGTTGTTAGTGTCTTTAATCTTATATATTGTTATTATTGTCTTTAATCCTATATATAATTATTGTCTTGTTGTGATGCATTTTGTTTCAATACATTTATTTTTCTTTATCCTCTTGTATTTTGTCTATGCAATATGTATATAGTATTCTTTATGTATGAAGAGACCGACTTCTATATAATTCATTATTCACGCACGTGACCTCTGTTGCGGTGTAAAAGCCCACAAGTCAGTTCCATGATACTAGCCTCTGGCGCGACAGTAAACGTTCGCAAGCTACTGGTCACTGTCGCGGTATTAACAAACCCACAAACCACCGTCATATGTCATCATCTTATATATAGAGAAGTCTATCTTTTCATACCAGAAGAGTATATATATTTCATACACAACATATGTATTCTATTGAATAAAATGGTCAAAAAAACGTGTTGTGCCGTCATTGTTATATTATTATTATTACTACGAGTGACATCCCTCCTCCATAGTCGAAAGGGAACCCGTAGTCGATTATAGTGGACATGGTGGACAATAGTAGCCATTGTTATAGGAACGCGTCTTATCATACATTGACGTCTTATGACGTCTTATTAGTAAATATAGAAATACCCCCACCACCCCACCACCCCGCACGTACTATATAGATTACTGAGGGTCCGTAACCTCTCAGTTGTAGACGCAGCCATCGTCATGAAAAGACATCAATGTCGTCACTGTGGGCTCGGCCTCGACACGTGTGCAGAACTACAATGTCACGTGCAGAGTTATCACTCGACGCCATCTTGGGACCTTCATTCATACTCGGTGGCACCACCAACAGTGGTGCCACCGAGTGCCACCTAGCGACCACGCAAAGAGAGCGAAATACGCATGCGAGAAATGCGGTACTACCTTCGGGAGATTGGACAACCTACAGCGTCACGTCATATCGGTATGTAGTAGTAGTAGTATATAATAGTAGTAGTAGTAGTAGTAGTAGAAGTAGAAGAAACCCCACCGTCTACACGTGTAAGAAATGTGGACGGAAGTTCGAAAGATGTTACGAACTGACCAGACACGCACGAACCGCGTGTACCAACGTCACCGAACCACCAGCACCAAATAGATCAAAAAGAGAAGACACTACCCCACCCCACCACCCACTCGTTACCGAGGAAGATCCCATAGAAACACCCGATCCACTTCCCTTCTCCGACACTCTGTCGACAGAACTGCTAGATGTCTTTCGTGCGCACTGGTCGGCTATAAGGACCCACGTGTCGAGAGGTCCCCTCCAATGCAGGTACGATTACAGATTAACCACGCTAGACACGACCTCCTAGAACCGTCTTTGAAGATTATGTTCCAGGAACAGACCAATGCGTTCAAGATTAACCTCAGTTACGGGTTCGTTCTGAGAAACAAGAACACGGGTCAATACAAGTACTATCATTCCTCGTGTAATTGCTGTGGACGCTAACTGGACGAACCCAGTCTCGTCACCAACAGCAAGGACTTTGATGACTTTCTCGAACGCATCCGAGAAACCGACGTCTTGCAATGGGCCATCAATCAAAGACCGGATTCTGCGTGGGTGTGCGAACTCGTGACGAATGTCACTTTCTTCGTTAACCGCATTATCGATCACCCTATAAGATGTGTACAGGTGACTCCCCTTCCGCCCTACATCAAGAAGAAGAAAACCGTCATCGGTCTGGAAATGGAACCCAACAATAACAAGAGGTACAATGATAACCTGTGTCTCTTCCGATGTTTGGCCTTGCATCGAGGATGCGATCTATATCGATTGGAACCGGCAGTGAAGACACTGTACGAGACATACGATCGAGACCACGTACCCATGGAAGAATTTGCCGGGGTCACGTTGGATGACCTCTATCGCGTAGAGACCACGTTCCAAACGAGCGTGTGCGTATACAAGCTCGTCAAACCAGATGCAGAAGATGGTAAGTCGACTGCCGAACTGGTCCGTCGATCGTTATGCAAGTACCCCGAAACAATGTATCTCAACCTTCACGAGACACATTTTTCATTCATCCAAGATGTACTCATGTACTGTCAATCGTATCGATGTCGGAAGTGTGGTGACTCGTTATGGAAAGAAGCATCTATGCTGCGCAGACATGAGCGCACGTGCATGGGGGGTGTGCATCGAGTCTATCCTGGTGGCGTGTACCATTCGACTCCATCGGTGTTCGAACGTCTGGACGACGAGAACATTCACGTGGCTGAATCGTTGCGCTACTATCCGTATCGAGCCACCTTTGATTTCGAGTGTTGGTTCGACGTGGAACAACTTCCGTCAGACAGTGACAAGGTCCACTGGGTGGCGCGTCACGTTCCACTGAGCGTCAGCCTGGCATCCAACGTGCCCGGACACGAGCGAGTGCAAAATCTTGTCACGGATGGAGACACCAACAAGTTGGTGAGCACCATGATGGATATCGTACAAGCGATGAGTGACGCTGCGTACGACAAGATCAAACACTCGTACGAAAATGTCTTGGAACAGCTTGCAGAGGAACTGACGAACTGGGACGAAAGGGAGGAGGCTGCACGACCAGCCGTCGACAAGAAGAAATCTCGTCCGGCTACCAATCCATACAAAAAGCTGATGGGACAACTCTATGGATGGATGCATCAGTTACCCATCATCGGGTTCAATTCGGGTAAGTATGATCTCAATGCCATCAAACAGTACCTCATACCCTACTTCCTATCCACCACGTCAAAGACAGGGGAACAAGAAGAACAAGAACAAGAAGAACAAGACGACAAAGAAGAAGAGAACGAGGGTATCGGGTCTATTTTCGTCATCAAGCGCAACAACACGTTCATGTGTCTTTCGACGGATCAGCTGAAATTCTTAGACATGATCAATTACATAGCCCCCGGGTTCAGCTACGACAAGTATCTGAAAGCGTACGGATGCGAGGTGACGAAAGGTCATTTCCCGCACGAGTACATGGACCGTCTGGAGAGACTCGACGACACCGCACTTCCATCGAAACAGGCCTTCTTCAGTCGACTGAAGAAAGAAGGTATTTCCGACGAGGATTACGCCAGTTGTCTAGAGGCCTGGCGCGACAACGCCATGACGACTTTGCGAGACTTTCTCGTCTGGTATAACAACAGGGACGGGGTTCCCTTTCAGGCCATCGACAGACAGTTTGCAAATTCAAGCAAGGCATCAGCGTACCTGGTCTGACCTTGCTCTACCTGTTCAATGACCTTCCTGAGAAAACCTACTTTACCATCTTCAACGAGAAGAATACAGATCTTCATCACCTCGTCAAAGATCACGTGGTTGGCGAAGCTTCACTCATTTTTCACCGCTATCACGAGAAAGGGGTCACCACGCTACGTCAGAACGAGTACGGAGAGGCCGCTTGTCCGTGTTGGTCCTTCGTCGGATACGATGCCAACGCCCTGTACTTGTGGTCACTCATACAAGACATGCCTACGGGATGATACACGCGACGACGGGAAGAGAACGACTTCCGACCCGAATCGGCGCAGCTGTACGGTCAGATGGCTGCGGAATGGTTGACTTGGGAATCCAAACGCACGGGACGCGTCATACGACACCAGATCAACGGTAGAGAGAAGAGAATAGGCAAACTGCTGGTGGACGGGTGGTGCAGCGAGACGAAAACGGCTTATCAGTTCCACGGATGTTTTTTCCATGGTCACTCGTGCACTGGTAAATAAGTCAACGAGGTCAACGGGAAACCCATGGCTGAACTGCTCGCCGAGACCCGAAAGAACACCGTCTACCTCCGTCACTTTGTCAAGGTCGTCGAGTTGTGGGAATGCGAGTGGAAAGAGACGAGACGAGATCCTACGTAAAAAGTGTCTGGATGCTGCATTTCCACGATGACGTCACACAAGAAGGACGATGACGTCGCAACAGATCCTGAGCAGCGTGCGTGCCGGAACCGTGTTCGGTCTGATCGAGTGTTACCGTTGCGTACCGGAAGCATTGCGCGAACACTTTGCCGAGATGCAGCCCGTGTTCAAGAACATCCGTCTGACACGCGACGATCTCGGACCGTTCATGCGCCGATACGCCGAGGAGCACAACATCATGGCGACTCCGAGACGCATGCTCGTGGGTAGTTATCGAGGCGATAAGATCTTGCTCGCCTCGCCTCTGCTGCGATGGTATATGGACCACGGTCTCGAAGTGACGCACGTGTACCAGATCGTTGAGTACGATCACGTCCCGTGCTTCCGTCGGTCCGGCGATGCAGTGTCCACGGCGCGACGCGAGGTAGACGTCCACTCGCACAAGGCCATCATCGCAGACACCATGAAGTTGCTGGGAAACTCGGGTTACGGAAAGACCATCACCAACGTGGACCGACATCGTGACGTCAACTACTGCACGGAGAAGGCGGCATCGCTTATGGTCAACGATAGACGATTCCGACAACTCGACGTCGTCGTCGACCGTCACGTACACCCTGCCCGTACACGTGGGATTCTTCGTTCTACAGTACGCCAAGATGCGCATGTTGCAGTTCTATTACGACTTCATCAACAGGTACCTGGAGCGCCCTCTTTTTCAATACTGCAAGATAGATACAGACTCTGCCTATTTGGCCTTGGCCGCCGAGTCTGTCGACGCCCTCGTGACCCCGGAACTACGAGAACATTACTTCCGGCACCGTTCCGAATGGTTGCCGTCCGAATGTTGCGACGACCATCGGAACGAGTACGTGCGCTGTCGACTCGCCCGTGGGTCGGCGACGAGGTGTGCTGTAAGGCGCACAGGGCGTACGAAAAGAGGACACCTAAAAAGACCGCACGCGTGGATAGTCTCTTCATTCGCAGGATGTCTGAACTGGTGAAGAGACACATTGTATGCATACAGGCACTGAACAGAATCAAGAGCAACAAATTGAAAAGGGCCATCATCGCCAACGCCGACGCCGATCTGCTGTGTGCACTAGCCGAGTGTGCCTACAACATATTAAAAAAGAACATTCCATTGACCGAATTACAGAGGCGACGTTTGAGTAAATACAGGATGAAGTTACGCGAGTTGGCTCAGAGACGAACGCCAGCTGTCAGGAGAAGACGCATCTTGCTGCAACAGCAGGTCGACGAAGGACAGAGCGGAGGTTTCCTATCGGCCTTCCTAGCACCGTTGGCAAGTTCGGTCTTTCTACCCTTGCTTCGGGAGGTGCTGCTCAAGAGGTAGAGGTAGAGAGAGAGAGAGAGAGAGAGAGAGAGAGAGAGAGAGAGAGAGAGAGAGAGAGAGAGAGAGAGAGAGAGAGAGAGAGAGAGAGAGAGAGAGAGATGGAACACGCACGCAAGATGGCCTTGGTAGACCCACGAATGTTGGACACGCTTCGTTCACCCCCACCCCCGACGGACACCTTAGATAAGAAGGTGCAAGCTCTCGATGACGAAATGATGAGCATCCTCGACAGAAAGGACCTCGACGACAGTGGTGGGGGTGGAGGGAGCAGTAGGAGCTCCTGCTACTACTAGCGGAATAGAGGCCGACGTCGTGAACACCGTCCCCAAGACCATGCAAGGCAAAGCCAGACGTTTGATGGAGCGTATGAAAAGAAACATGTCTTGGACTGCTCGCGGCGAACTGATCCACGAGGGTGTGCCGGTTGACGGAAGTAACGTGGTGGATCTCGTGAATGATCTGTTACGTAATAGAAAGACCGATCCAACGGGATGGCAACCGTTCGCAAGACAACTCCGTGCCATGAACCTGTCCATGGAGTTGGTCGGTAACGTCGCCAGGAGAGACTACATACGTCAGGCGACGACGCCGATGATGACATCCACTCCAGGTCGTCGTCATCGAATACCGACTACTCTTCGCTCTGGTGGTAGCGCACGAAGATCGCTCAGTTGGACACCCCTCGCTCGTCGACGCGGCCAGACGGAACATTCCATGCTCATCCTACCTCCAGAACGTCAACGCAAGGCTCTGTCGTCATTGGCTAGTTGGGAAGACATTTAAGACGGTGCAACACGTGTCCTTAGCACAGTGTGCCCTACGATGTCGAGCGATCCACAGGACATCACGTACCGTTCCGTCATCGTTGCAGCAATTTGCCGTGGACGTTACTTGATTGCTGACGCTATAGCTTGAAGTCTTATACAACAGTCGCTATTCAGGGTATGGTTTCAGTACTAGATTATCGATCATTCGTCATCGTTGTGTGTGTGGTATTGATTGTTCTGGTGTACGTCAGCGTACTCGTCGTCACTCGTCAAGAACCGTGCTGCGGAGTCAACGTCACAACCACCACTGCCAATCCACCGGAAGTCTTTTAATGGCGCCGATGAAAGAACAACCACTTAGGACGGTCTACTTCGAACCCAAAAGGGTAGGTAGTTACGGCGGAGTCGATGCGTTGCGACGCGACGCGCGCATGCCGCGAAAAATCGTCGTATAATGGTTGTCGGAACAGGACGCCTATACCCTACACAAACCGGCTAGACGTCATTTCAAGAGACGAAGCGTCATCGTGGGTGGTCTACGTCAGCAGTGGCAGGCCGATCTCGTCGATCTGTCGCAGTTGAAAAAGGACAACAACGGTATGACCTTTCTCCTCACGGTGATCGACGTCTTCTTGAAAGTGGCCTGGTGTGTTCCTATGAAGAACAAGTCCGCGGCGTCGTTGGTAGCAGCGCTTGACAACACGTTCAGCAGAGGCTGGCCACAGACGTTGCAGACAGACCAAGGACTGGAATTTCTGAATAAATCCGTTCAGGCTCTATTGAAGAAGCACGTCATCCATCACATCTCCACGCACAACGCGGAGACGAAGGCGACCGTCGTGGAAAGATTCAACAGAACGTTGAAGACGCGCATGTGGCGATACTTCACGAAACACCAGACGTGACGATACATCGACGTCCTTCAGGACATGGTGCAATCGTACAACAACACCCCCCCCCCCACCGCAGTATCGGTATGGCTCCATCACAGGTAAGTTACCAGAATCAAGAACAGGTGTGGCAGTGTCTGTACGGTCACGACGGTAAGGGCGTGCCCAAGTTGCGCGTGTCGGATCGCGTGCGCATCAGCAAGTACAAAGGTAAGTTCGAAAAAGGCTACGCGGTGAATTGGAGCAAAGAGATGTTCACGATACACGAGGTTCATCCCTCCGATCCACCCGTGTATCTATTGAGGGACGATCTCGGCGAAGTGCTGGAAGGCACCTTCTACGAAATGGAGTTGCAGAAGGTGTCGGTACCCGTCGATAAAATGTACTACGTGGAAGCGGTACTGCAGCGTCGTAAGGTAGGTAGACGAACGGAGGCTTTGGTGAAATGGTTCGGCTACCCCTCCAAATTCAACAGCTGGATCGATGCCAAAGCACTCGTCCACTCCACTATGAAGACTAGCCACGCGTACGGTGACACCTCATTCGAGAAATGACACAAGACACGACAACACGCGACTTCACCACCGTCATAGAAGAGGAGAAGGAACAAGAAGACGTAGTAGTAGCAGAGGACAGTACTGACGCGCAGAACGCAGAGGACAGCAGCAGCAGCAGCACTCTTTGGCATCTGTTCGGTACCGTGTGTCCTAAAGAGGAAATAGTATTTCTGTGTCAGGTCCTCGTCTTGTTCACGGTCACCCTGGTAAGCATTTATAACCTGACCACAGGTCACGAGAATTCTAAGCTGTGGACGGCCCTGTTGAGTAGTTTTTTGGGTTACCTACTCCCCAATCCTACGCTGAGACGTAATGGCGACTGATTTCTACCTGACACTGCCTAGCAACGCTTCCATGAAGATATATCCCGGCAATACGTTGGCTCATTACATCACCGACTTACCTCGACGTAACTCTGCCTGGAAAATGCTCTTTGAGAATCTCCTGCCGGTCCCAAGCCCGGATAAAAGAGGAGGGTTGGGCGTGGGGCCAGCGACCCCACCCCGTAAAAACAGCCTAGCTACGGAAACTGAAACAAGAGAGAAAACTGCACCGGGCGGTAGGAGAGAAGCAGTACAGGAAACTGGACTTATGAAGGATGGGGACCAAACCCGCAAGGAAGTCTTCACCCCGATGGCGGATCTCCTTACACCCAAAACTTTTATCAACATCGGATGCTGGAATGTGAGAACACTATATCAGACAGGAAGACTGGCACAGGTTCTCCAGGAAATGCACCAATACAAAATCAGCCTTCTAGGTATCATGGAGGCTAGATGGACTGGGGTTGGAAAACGACAACTGGCGACAGGAGACTGTGGTCAGGCAGAGAGGACAACCAGCATAGACAGGGAGTAGCCCTGATCATCCAGAAGGAGAAAGGTAACACTCTTCTTGAATGGAAACCAATAACTGAACGATTTCTTTATGCTAGATTTAAGTCCAGATTTATCAAACTCTCAGTGGTAACCTGTTACGCACCTACAGAGGAAGCAGAAAAAGAAGAAAAAGATAACTTCTATGACAGTCTTCAGTCAATTTTGGAAGACATCCCCAAACATGACGTACTAGTGGTTCTTGGAGATTTCAATGCACGAGTTGGGAGCGACAACACTAACAGGGAAAGGATCATGGGCAAACACGGAACAGGTACAATGACTGATAACGGCAGCAGATTGTGTGACATATGTGGGAAGAATGACCTCGTGATTGGAGGGACACTCTTCCAACATAAGACAATACATAAGCTGACATGGAGATCCCCAGACGGAGAACTGAGAGTCAAATAGATCACATCCTTGTAAATGGAAAATGGAGACGCTCTCTACAAGACGTCAAAACAAGGAGACTAGCTGATGCTGGTAGCGACCACAACCTGTTGATAGGAAAACTTGCACTGAAACTGAGAAAGGCAAAGACAGGAGAGAAGAAGAAAGAGCGTTTTGATACCACCAAGCTACAAAACCCAGAAACCAAGCAACAGTTCACACTTGCTCTGAAGAACAGTTTTGATATTCTGCAGGAGGAAACAGAGATGACTATACACAGTTTCAACATGGCCATGGAGCTAGCAGGGAAAGCAGTGCTAGGCTACAGAAGAGCAAAGAAAGAGCAGTGGATTTCCACATCAACTTGGGACAAAATAGACCAAAGGAAAGGAATAAAGAAAAAGCTGCTCACCACAAAGTCCCCAAGACTCAAAGAAAGACTTTCAAGAGAATACTCACAAAAAGACAAAGAAGTAAAACGGAGTACCAGAGTAGACAAACGCACTTACATTGAAAACCTCGCAGAAGACGCAGAAGCAGCAGCAAGAAGAAAGGATATGAAGTCACTCTACCAAATAACCAAGAAGCTGAAAGGAGATACAGGTCCAAACCAGAATCTCCCACTGAAAGATGCAGATGGAAAGATAATCACAGTCGAGAAAGAGAAGATAGAGAGATGGAAGGAGCATTTCCAACAGGTTCTCAATCGTGCAGATCCACCCAGACTTGCAGACATCCCGGAGGCAGCAGATAACCTTGAAATCAACCTCGACCAAATCACAGAAGCAGAAGTCAGAGAAGCCATTAAAGCCCAGAAGAATGGAAAAGCACCAGGAAGCGACAGCGTCTGCGCAGAAATGCTGAAAGCAGATGAACAAGAAACACCCAGAATCCTCTGCCAGATCTTCCAGAGAATATGGGATGAAGAAAACACACCAGATGATTGGAAGACAGGCACAATTATCAAGCTACCAAAGAAGGGCGACTTGGGGAACTGTAACAACTGGCGGGGCATAACCTTGTTATCAATGACATGCAAGATTTTCAGCCGCATAATCCTGAAGAGAATATCAGCAGCTACAGATACAATCCTCCGCCAAGAACAAGCCGGTTTCAGAAGAGGAAAGTCATGCATCGACCACATTTTCACGCTACGGCAGATTTTGGAACAAAGCACGGAATGGAACAGTACGATCTACATTGCCTTCATTGACTTTGAAAAGGCCTTTGACAGCCTTCACAGAGAATCCCTGTGGAGAATATTACGTCACTACGGGATCCCACAGAAGATGGTAAATGTGATCAAGATACTTTACACAGACGTCCAGTGTCAAGTCGCCTGTAACATTTACATGTCAGACAGCTTTAGCGTAAAATCTGGAGTAAAACAGGGATGCATTCTCTCACCATTTCTTTTCACCCTTGCCATCGACTGGCTGATGATAGAAACCACCAAAAATGGAAACAGAGGCATCAGATGGACACTTACCTCGATCTTGGAAGACCTGGACTATGCAGATGACATTGGACTGCTGTCTAACAGGCACAAAGACATGCAAGAAAAGATGGACAAACTCACAAGAACAGCACCACAGATTGGGTTAAAGCTCAACACAGCAAAAACCAAACTGATGAGGATCAACAACAAGACAGATAACCCCGTCACCATAAACAACATAAACAACAGTGAGGCTTTGGAAGACGTTCAGGACTTTGCATACCTGGGAAGCAAAATCACAACAGATGGAGACTCTGCAAAAGATGCCACGGCTAGGATCAGAAAGGCAAGTCAGACCTTCGCTATGCTGAAGCCCATCTGGAAATCCAAGCAACTGAGATTGGAAACAAAACTGAGACTGTACAATAGTAATGTTCTCAGTGTATTTCTCTACGGCTCCGAGTGCTGGAAACTGACAGCCAAGCTAGCACACAAGCTTGAGACATTCCAAAACAAGTGTCTACGGAAGATTTTAGGAGTATTTTGGCCCAACACCATCACTAATGAAGAGATGCACCGCAAAACAGATGCAACATCCTTGGCCACACAGATAAAGAAGAGAAGATGGAGATGGCTTGGACACGTGTGCCGAATGTCACCTGGCGCACTGCCCAAGACAGCCTTACGCTGGACAGCAGATGGAAAAAGGAGACGTGGTCGCCCAAAAGAAACATGGAGACGAACAGTGGAGAAGGAGATGAAAGAATGGGGCCTGACATGGAACACCATCACCAAATGGGCTGCAGACCGACAGCAGTGGCGCTCTCTTGTTGATGCCTTATGTGCCACCGGGCACGAAGAGGACTAACCTAACCTAACCTTACCTCGACGTATCGATCTGACTGGCGAGTGGGAATGCGGGTTGGCAGAGATACAGTACCCACATACGTGGTACAACATAGGAATGTACGACACCTGGTTCTTCCTTAACGAGACGATTGCTATGGGTCTAACCCCGAGTGCGAAGATCAGTGCTGGATATTACAAGTCTCCCATGACATTGATGAACCATGTCAACAAGGGACTGAACACTATGGTGACGGATGAGGTGCGGGCAAAACTGAGCTACAGCGCCATCACTCAAAAAATGACGTTGCACATGACACCAGGCACCGAGTTCACTGTACCTCACCGCAGTGCACTGGTAAGAATGTTAGGATTCGAACCGTCGGTGGTCAGTAGTCTGCCATCGGTAGCATTGGTAGCATCAATAGGACCATCATTACTAGGATCAATTATAACATCACAATAACAGCAGTAGCAGCAGAGAGGACAAGCACGGACGAGAACCCGAGACAAGGTGGAAGGAATATCGGTCTCACACCGTCGGCTGCCGTGTTTTTGCCACCCAAAGAGACTCCCGATGGTCCGTATACCTACCGTAAAGAGGCCGAACACGTGGTGCAGATGGATCAAGGGTTCGATACCATATACGTTTACACGGACGTCGTGGAGTCTCGCATAGTAGGTGACAGTGTCGCACCTTTGTTGCGAGCCCTCCCGGTTGGCGGAAGTCACGGCGAAACGGTATCCGATAGGTTCACTAACATTCACTACGTGCCTCTGTTGTACTCGCACTTCAAGTCGATCGAGATCGATATAAGAGACGACACCGGACGGCGCGTGCCATTCGAGTACGGTAGAGTGACCGTGACGCTTCATTTTCAACGGCGAAGGACCGGACTGTTCTGAAGATGAATTACAACGAGTATTACGCGCGTCAGGCGGGTGGTGGCTACTTTACTTGTCTAATCTGTGAGTGTATTCGACTGCTTAAAATCACGAGGCATTATTTACCGCTGGGAAACATTACAATAACGCTGTGGTCAATGGAAACAACAGCGAAATGTGCCTCACGATGTTGATGAGGCGGTTACGTCTATTACATCACTAATGAACACGATCTTAGCCAACTATATGTACAAAGTATGGGGGACGAATTGTACTCATTGACACGCAGGCGAGGATACGTGCATACGCAATACGCAACAATCACGTTCTTTATCAACTGGCGGGAATCAACTTCCTGTGATGTATATAGTTACGTCCATTTTACACGTGACGTGACTTCGTAACCGTTTTGGACGAACGGCCAGTTCATAGCTGTAGCTCGTAGTAGTCAGACACGGAAATCGTTCGGACTGCAACAGTAAGCTGACTATCACTTGCTTAAAGACAAATCAGCTATGTTTTCCGTATGGGCTAATTTCTACTTTGACATCTAACAGAAAGGTTAGACAATGAAGGCAACTTCAAATTTCTCGAGGACATCATGACTTCTGACGACCAAATATTATTATTATCAAAAGGTACCCGATTCGATTTACAGGCAACGCAGTTGGATGTTCTTGCTAATCGTCTGTGGAAAACATATGCACCTGATCGTTTCGATTTTGTTTATGGACGCATATGGCTCCATGCACACCAAGTAAGCAGGAGATTCCATGAAACGTCGATTACAGATATCTTAGCTGGCTTGAAGTTCTACAGTGGGACAATTTTGTCAACGGGTTGGCGTACAGGAAAGCATACAGGTTCACAAGTAAGTCAGCATATCGTTTTATAGCGGATAACGTAAATTAATTGTAACCCATAAACACGGGAATTGTGTGTATATTTTCTTTTTATTAAAATCACACGCATGCTAGATATACCTACTTATCGGATTATATTTGATATAATAAATATGTCTTCAACACTGCCAGAAACGCCATTAAGTATTTTAGCAACAGTAACAACAGGGATGTTACAGCGTATTGTCTGCCCACTCATGACGTTTATGTCGGGTTATTATTGTTGCTGCTGTTGTAGCTAAGCTACGTACGTGAATTTATTCGTTTTCAGTTTATATATAGACAAACACACGGGCATCAGGAACCAGCAATAACGGAGAGCATAGCGAATACATCCTCGGATGAATCAGACAACGACACTGACAATGTTAATGATTTGGAACTGGAAACCCGTTCATCCGCGGAAGACTGTAGCATTCACAAGCAACCGAAATCCGTTGATAATATAAGTATTCTGCGTAAAATACCGCCACATTCGCAACAAATGACGCGGAGTACGACGAAAGAAATGTCGATGAAAGGCAGAAATGCGTCGATGGAATCAGAATGGTTTCTACATCCATCTGTTGACGAACTGGTCAGTCAACAAGTGCTGCTAATGCAAGAGGAGGAAGATGTGTGAGTAGGCTATCAGTTTCAACATTTCAATATTTTATTTTAATATCGTTTATGCTACATGATTCAGTTAGTCAATTAGGTGGAAGGGGGATTGATGGACATGAATGAGAGGTGGTTGTGGATTGTCAGATTTTTATGTGAGGAAATGAGATTCGTGTGTGTGTGTGTGTGTGTGTGTGTGTGTGTGTGTGTGTGTGTGTGTGTGTGTGTGTGTGTGTGTGTGTGTGTGTGTGTGTGTGTGTGTGTGTGTGTGTGTGTGTGTGTGCGTGTGTGTATACATATATATATATATATATATATATATATATATATATATATATATATATATATATATATATATTATATATATATATATATATATATATATATATATATATATATATATATATATATATATATATATATATATATATATATATATATATATATATATATATATATATATATATATATATATATATATATATATATATATATATATATATATATATATATATACATATATATATATATATATATATATATATATATATATATATATAATATATATATATATATATATATATATATATATATATATATATATATATATATATATATATATATATATATATATATATATATATATATATATATATATATATATATATATATATACATATATGACCTGTCTTGCACAATTTACTTGGATAGGCACAAAGTAGTTTTTACAAAAAAGTAAGGGAATGCAAATAACAAATCTCCCATAAGCTCCCACTTGGACTCACACGTGATCATCTAAATATTTGAACTGAAGTTGGATAACAATTTCTTATAAAACGTAAGCATAGTGTTTGTGATAACATTGACGTTGCATAATATTGCCATGCGTCATAAGTGGGTTGTTTGCAGACTGGACTTGAGCAACAATCCGACCTTCAAAAAGCAAGAAATATGCTCGCAGTCGAAGGAGTCTTGGCAGCAGGTCGTTTTAGATGTTCTTTTCGAATGTTGTGTCAATACATACATGCGTCTGTGCTTGAGCGTTTCCATACGCACGCACGCACGCGCACACATGGGCACGCGCACACATGGGCACATATGGGCACGCCCACGCCCACGCCCACGCCCACGCCCACGCCCACGCCCACGCCCACGCCCACGCCCACGCCCACGCACACGCACACGCACACGCACACGCACACGCACACGCACACGCACACGCACACGCACACGCACACGCACACGCACACGCACACGCACACGCACACGCACACGCACACGCACACGCACACGCACACGCACACACACACACACACACACACACACACACACACACATGTACGCATGGTGGTATTGACGATCATAGCACTTCAGTTGCCAAGTTGTTTTGCAGCGAACGTCTGCGTACTGGGAAGCAGTGAAGACCATTGGACCAGGCTTCAGGAAAAGTTCGGGCGATGGGCACAATTTTGTTCTCTATAGCGACCCGTTTGACCCGAGACTGTAAGTAGTTTCGTTGATACATGCAGGGTCGCTGGTCGCTTTCTATATGTCTACTCCAAACTCTTTCTGTAATCAGTGTTTGTTAGACCCAGTTAGTCGCCGGTAGAGGCGGCGTGTAGATCCTACATCAGCGGTTCCCAACCTTTTTCTTCCCGCGTACCACCTGTGTCCTGAAATGATCGGCTGGGTACCCCATCACAGTGACATAGAATTATAGACGAAACAACATTCAACGCTGAGTTCAGTGATACGTGTTTTATTAACGACGCAAACAAAACTGTTGCCAGGGTGGAGAAAGGATAAGAAACCGGTATTAGAGAGACCACCTCAATGTTAGGGCTGAGCTTGCCTCGTTAAAACGAGGGCCTTGATCTGGGAACAGTTTTGGATAAGGAGACGCGAAGGTCATCCTTTATACACACCCGGGCATGAAATAGAATTTTTTTAGTTTTCATGCAGAACATTGCTGAGAATCCTTGCTCGCAGCGATAGGTAAAGGGAAACGTCAACAAATCCCTCACAGGCACATCAGCCACACATGGATACGATTCACTCATCCTAGACAAAAACTTTGTCAGGGAAGAGCTTCAAATGCATCACATGCCGTGGAATCTTTCAAAAACTTCTAAAAGTCCAAGATGTATGTCTGAAATTCCTTCCTCATAGAAGGCCTGTACGCCTGCACAAGTTGCCCCGTGTTTCCATGTCCCGTTTCTTCATCCTGAAACGCCGCACTTAGGAGTGCCACCAGCTCTAACTTAGGAGTGCCACCAACTCTATCTTATGAGTCCCACCAACTCTAACTTCATGAGAGATGCCACGAAATTAATGATCGCGGTAAACCGGCAATGGAGTGACTTGTTTAGTGAATTAACATGGAAAACGATGTCGCTTAAGCACACCAACTTCAAGAGCTACAATTGTCCGAGATTTTCCATGATAATTTTTTAGACTGCTCCTTGCCGATGTTCCCCGTGAAAGCCAACGGACCTCAACATGAAAGAGCAGCGGCGTTTGGTCTTCATCAAACTCTTGGAACTTTTACCAGTTAGACATTAACCATTGTAACGAGGCAAAATCACTGTAATTTACGAATAATAGCATTGAATGTTTGCTTGCAACGGATGTTTTTTTTTAATTTGATAGTATTATAGAAACACATTTTTTCCTTCGTGGACCACACAAAGTGACAACATTATTGCACCGTTGCGCGTAACCTTGGCTTCAGCTAACCATCCGCGTACCCCCTTGACAACATCTGGCGTACCCCCGGGGGTACGCGTACTCCTACATAGATATTTATGAAACTAGGGTCTAGGGAAATTTATCTGCTGGCAACTGACCGCACTCCAGCAACATAGCACCAATATAGCTAAATATTCCAAAACTGTTGCGTCCACGTGTATGCTCGTTATTCATGCATACATACGGCTTGATTATCGGTAGAACTCGGCAATTGAACAGTTGACCTTTATTTGTAATGCACTCCAAAAACCGTGTCCGTTTTCCTCCGTTCCAGATGTTTTTGCGATATAAATTATAGCATACTGAACCCAGATACGTCGTGATAGGATATTACAACTGCTATGTATTGCTTTGATACGTCGTAATAGGATACTACAACTGTTATGTATTGCTTTGATATGTAGTGATAGGATACTACAACTGTTATGTATTGCTTTGCAAGAAACCGATATTTTAACGGCACCCATCGTTGACATATTCAGTCTAGGTACCTTTATTTATTGGATTAGTGTACCGCAGTCCAAACATAAAAGAAGAGGATAACATAAAAACACAAAACGCTACAAAGGAAGTGAGTAAAGGGGAATGTATCATAATGGGAGATTTCTAACCACGGACACATTCAATGGAAATGTCTAGAGAGTACAGGGGGTGAGGACCAACAGTTTCTATTTTTAATTCAGAATAGCTTCCTTACTCAACATGTGCTAGAACCAACCAGGGGTTAGAATGTATTAGATTTAGTTTTGTCTTCACAAAATGAATTAGTGGACAATATCAAAATTATATACCTAGATTTTCAGAAAGCTTTTGACAAAATGCCACATCAAAGGTTACTACATAAATTAAAGGCCCATGATATCGGGGATGGCACAATTGATTGGCTAGAACAATGGCTGACTGACAGAAGAAAGCGTTTCTAGTAGATGCGGAGATTTCAAACTGGAAATAAATTTTGAGTGGGGTACCACAAGGGTCAGTAGTAGGACTTTTATTATTCTTAATATATATATATATATATATATATATATATATATATATATATATATATATATATATATATATATATATGTATATGTATATGTGTATGTGTATGTGTATGTGTATGTGTATGTGTATGTGTATGTGTATGTGTGATTTGGACGATAATATAACAAGCAAGCATTTGCGGATGACACAAAAGTGTTTAGAAGGGTTAACAATGATGGTGATAAACAGCATTTATAAAACGATCTAGACAAATTAGTTAAATAGTCTGAGAACTGGCATATGTTACTAAATTTTTGGAAATGTAAATGCCTACATACAGGAGTGGGAACTGAGTAACTATCAAATGTGAGACACTGTTCTTCTGCTGTAAAAGAGAAGCAAGAGTAACAATAAGTGCTGATATGAAAGTTTCATAGCAGTGTGGTATTGCAGCTTGAAAGGGTAATCACACTCTTGGGTTGAGTAGGAGAAATATGACATACAGGAAAAAAGCTAATTATACCTCTGTATAAAGCAATAGTTAGGCCTCATTTACAATACTGCATACAAGCTTGGAGACCATATAGTAAAAAGGATATAGATACGCTTGAAAAAATACAGAGAGAGAACACAGGAGAACAAGTAAAATGATTCCAGAACTGAGAGAACTTAATTATGAAGAACGACTGAAAGAATGTGGTTTAACAACGCTAGAGACAAGGCGGTTAAGAGGAGATCAAATTTAAGTTTGTGAAGATATTGAAGATATTGAATGGGTATGAAAATATTGATAGAAATATGTTTTCTCAAGAAAGAAAGATAATAGAACTAGAGGACAAGAGGTAACATTAGTAAAGGATCAGTGTAGATTGGATACCAGAAAGTACTCGTTCTCACAGAGGACAATCAAAGAATGGAACAAATTATCTAGATTGTATAAATGTTAGCAGCGTGAATATGTTTAAAAACAAGTTTGACACATATCTCAGGAGGGTGGATTACACATAGATTAAAAATGTTGGACTCTCGATAAAATAATAGCTTCCTTATCCACTTGCCATCTGGGCCTTTGCCTTGGATGGCAATCTTGTTAAATCTAAATACTGTTAAATTTGTCGTTACAAGAACATGACGAAAGGCAATACCGGTACGTGTAATAGCCGCCATATTGCCCGTGTTTCTCGCAGGTATTTCAAGGGTCTGCTGCCGCCCGCCAATTCGGATGCGCTCGACCCGCCTCTGTGCAAGTACTCGGAGCAGAACCTCTTCCTGACGGTCGACAATATCAGCGAAATCGTCGAGCACCACACATCCAAATACCGCCTCTACCTGTTCTCGCTCACGAAGCCATACGAGACTTCGATTCCGTCGCACAGTGAGCTCGATGGTCCCGCCATCAAGTATGCAGACGGCGTCGAGTCGGCAGACATCGTCTCCAACGTCACGGTCAGTGTCACGCCCCATTGACGCTGTCAGTGTCACATGCATGCATTCTTACAGTTTCACCACATAAGAAGTTTTGGGATCATACACCTACCATATATATATATATATATATATATATATATATATATATATATATATATATATATATATATATATATATATATATATATATATATATATATATATATATATATATATAAGGAGAACACGATAATAATGATGATATACGTACAACTGAATATATATATATATACATATATATATATATATATATACGCACATATATATATATATATATATATATATATATATATATATATATATATATATATATATATATATATATATATATATATATATATATATATATATATATATATATATATTGCCATGTATCTATGTGTAGGGGAGACCGGAGCTAGGTGTTACAATTTTCAGTTAAAGTAACTTTTGTGTGTGATTTTAACATGTTATTTTATTATATACTTGTAAACTGTGCCATTATGCCATGTACATATATATATATATATATATATATATATATATATATATATATATATATATATATATATATATACATATATACAGTTGTACGTATATCATCATTATTATCATGTTCTCCTGCTTAAATATATATATATATATATATATATATATATATATATATATATATATATATATATATATATATATATATATATATATATATATATATATATATATACAGTTGTACGTATATCATAATTATTATCGTGTTCTCCTGCTTAAATATATATGTATATATATATATATATATATATATATATATATATATATGATTTTATCATGTTATTTTATCATATACTTTAAACTATGCCATTATGCCATGTATCTATGTGTAGGGGAGACCGGGGCTAATTGTTACAATTTTCAGTTAAAATAACTTTTTATGAAACGAATGTTAGATACATTATTTCTATCAACGCTTACATTAAATTTATTATTCGTGTTAATAAAATGTACCATACCATTGATATTCCTTATTGTAGTTAGGTAGATATATGAACTATCCCCGTAAGCAGTTGTTACATCATTCGAGGCACGTTATTACAGCAAAGACCGTGTGGATCGCAAAGCAAGTGTCACTCGTACATGTTACATTAAATGGAGCATACACACTTATAGATTTATTTTTAGTTACCAAAGGGACTCACTCCCCCGGATTCTTACATCACAAACAATTGTGAATGGAATATAAATGTAATGGAATATGAAATAGAGAATGGCAATATATATATATATATATATATATATATATATATATATATATATATATATATATATATATATATATATATATATATATATATGTAGAGCGACTTCTACTTGATTGAATTATACACACAAGTACGCGCTAATGCACCCGCGCACGAACATCCACATTTCAATGAATCGTGCAATATTTATTAATTGCTCCAAAAGGGCTGTGCCATAGAAATTTACCAAGATTTAGCAAGATTTCCATCCAAGACAAAAATCCCAAACTTGTCATTTATGTGTAATCCGCCATTCTCTCTTCTGTCTTCTGTCATCTGTCTTCTGTCTTCTGAGACATTTATACATTTGGTTTGGCGCTGCTAGCAATTACAGCCGGGGTTGAAAAAAATCATGATTTTTGTGTACTCTATGTGTCTCCAACCAGACTGCAAACTGGTACAGTATTAAACAATTGTCACCAAGACTGTCTCACTTGAGTCAACATACTGCCTTGGTAACAACTAGCATAAGCTTTAAGTGGACTTTAACCCAGCGCTTCTGACTTGAAAAGATACTTCCTCTTGAAGACAAGTTTGTGTGGCTTCACTGCATTCAGAAAGGAAATAGCTCAAACATACATAATGTCATAAAATATTTGATTATCAGGCTATCTGGTGACAATACAGCTACACAAGTGTGTGCACTTTGTGCTTTTGTATTAAAAAACACACAAAACTCTGTTGATCTCGATGCTTATAAACAATTATTTGTGTTAAATTCATATAAATCAGCGATAAAAAAATCGGAAATTAAAAAACAAAATCATAAATCAATGTTGTTTTGGAGTGATTTAAATCATGATTTAAATCAAAGTGTTCTTTCATTATCAGCGCACAACTCGCTGGCTGAGCCATCGGTACGAGCCGCCCAAGTGTTGTTACAGTTGTAACAACTTGCCCCAATACAACTGTAACAACATGCCCCAATACAACTGTAACAGCTTGTCCCAATGACAATTTTTTGTAGTTGAACGCACGTGGATGATAACAAATCCTGAATTTCAGTTTAACTACTATTTGGCACAACTCCTTATAGTACATATGCCACCCATCGCAAAGGAAATGACAATACAAAAATAAGATGGCCGACATATTTACCGGACGTTGTATGACATTTTCATATATACCAGCTTCCACAATGATATGTCACTTGGAGCTTTTCGTCTTACTTAATCAGCCGACATCGACCTGAGTTGGTCCATCACTAAAGTGGTGACGATTCAGGGGGCGTTAAACCATTTAAATTGTTCGCGTAAACAAGAGCGAGATGTTAGAACACCAAAGCGCCAATAACAGTCTAGGCTTCTGTCTTAGGTGCCAGTAAACCTGGCGGGCATCGACAAGGAGACGAGACGCATCATCGAACCGATCCTCAGCGACAAGGTCAAGATGTTGTGGGCGCTGCCGAAGAAGAACCACAAGAGCGGCGGATCGTACGACGGGCGAACGACGATGACTTCATCGACCGCGCCGCCCGCCAAGTCTAAGGTCATCAAGCGACCTTTCACGCTGTCTTGGCAGCAGCAGTTTCCCGCGCCTGCGCACCCGGATGAGGTGCCGAGTCACGTGTACGTCCCGACGTTCAACACGAAGATGTTTTACCCGAACAGTGCCATGGAGACGGCTTCGCCCACAAGCAGCAAGGTTGGTTCCAGGGTGCTATTTGCCCAAACGTCTGTTCGGCGCTAGGCAAGAAAACGCACTATTTTCGCCCGAATTATACAAACTTGACCACTATTATAATAGTAGGCAGAAATGTTGCCACAACGGAGAGCGGGAAGGTAATTAACAGTTGGTAGCATTGGCCAAAGACCGGTATTAAATATACTTTAGAAATCATGTTCGTTATATACAGAACTATGACCTTCCGATAGTCCCCCTTCGTCCATTGTGAGATGGGGCCACGTAACATATTTATCTGCAGTTGTCTTCTTATCTTGTCGCCATCGCTCGCCCTCTTCTGCGATGTCCTCTTGTTTCCGTTCTTCAAACATGTCTCTTCAAGAGTTCTCCTCACAGAATCCCTCCATTTGATTGTTGCTCTTCATCTTGTCCTTCTGGGCTCTTCCACCTCCTCTGCTTCCCATGCTCTCTTTGGCAGCTTCTTCTCAACCATTCTATGGACATGTCCTGCCCACTGCAGTCTGCTCCGAACTAACTTCCGTTTCAGGTGTTCCTTCGTTCCGATCTCTTCTCGCAACTCAACCACCCTCTTTCCGTCAGCCTGTTACATCAGCAACGCCCTACTCCTGACCCAGTTATATATATATCCTAGTATGTGTAGCTTCTCGGCTATGGTATGATAATACTATACAATAGAATGTGTGATGCTAAGGTACTTACCCTATGTCCGTAGGTAATATCGCGGTCAAATGATTCGGAGAAACAACGACTGGAGCGCCTTCTTCGGGCAAAAGCTGAGTTAGACCGAACCTTCAGGTTTGCACAAATTACGCTATTGGGGTTTAATAAGTAATTGGCACAGAAAATGGATCTTTTCAGAAAAGCTTTGCGAAACCGATGTTTGTCAACTAATGCTGCACTAATCTTCGCGCTCTGTTGCATGTCGACGCGATTCACTCGACGACATGCAAATTATATATATTTTTTCAAAGCACCAACGGTGTAAATATCCATTGTACAATATTTTGTATATTTTTATTGTGAAATCCGTAAATATCATAATTGAGTGTCTTGACACTTTACCTGACCCTCATCCCTGTACAGAAGAGCACCCTTTAAGCCAATCATATTTAGCAATCCCTACACACATGCAGTGGCCCTATCCCCTGTGCGTACGTCGCCAAGTTAGTATTACATGAGGTGTGGTTGGTGGCACAGCCTGGGGTATTACAGTAAATTAGTCATAATCAGTCCTACGGTCAATACCTCCAGGCAGTGGTAATTATTGTAATGTTGTGGACTGTACAACATTGGAAGTTTATACCGCGCAGCGGAAGAAAAAGTTGTGAAAGGACTTCCATGCTGAGAAGGTACGCCATGGCGCCACTACAGACTGTGTAAGATGGTCGAATACATATATATGATGCCTTGTTCATATTGACTCTATTACAATAATACCAAAGCCTAGGAGGGTCATCTTTTACTTTCTGACCTAACCATGAAAATGGCCTAGAGTACCCAAACTTCTCCTCATATATCTACTATACATATACACCTCACGTGGTCATAAAAAACACTTACTTTGTCAAAACGATAAAAATTTACAATTTAACCAAAACATCGCCATCTCCTACGTAAAAACGATGCATATGACAAGGCGTCGTTCGGTTTCACCGAAACTCCGTGCGGCGGTGTTTCTATGATTTAAATCAAACATCGTACAATTATGTATTTCTGTGTTTTAATTGTGCGTGTAATTATATATATGTGTGTGTGTGTGTGTGTGTGTGTGTGTGTGTGTGTGTGTGTGTGTGTGTGTGTGTGTGTGTGTGTGTGTGTGTGTGTGTGTGTGTGTGTGTGTGTGTGTGTGTGTGTGTGTGTGTGTGTGTGTGTGTGTGTGTGTGTGTGTGTGTGTGTGTGTGTGTGTGTGTGTGTGTGTGTGTGTGTGTGTGTGTGTGTGTGTGTGTGTGTGTGTGTGTGTGTGTCTCAGTATTGTATTTTTTCTGTGTGCTATATATGACGTCATATTCTTAGATAATTAGTTGTATTCATATTATCATCTGATTGTCTTACATATGTATTTTAAGTATCTCTGAATGGATTTTGTCCAGGTTTACGGCGCTATTTTAATACCAATTTCCTACGCGTAGGCGCCGTGGGATATGGCGATGTTTTTTGTAATCTTGAGCGTTTTGAGAAAGTAAATGTACGTGACATGTGTACAGTAGTAGGTATTCCAGTGATTTCTAATTCAACTAAGTTACTTTTAAAATATGCCATTTGATGGAGCTTTTGATTCTGAATTTTTTTACTCCAGTATTTAGCAGAGTTATGATTTTTTCCCCGATTTTTACTAAGTACATTTTTCGTCAATATCTGAATTTGGCCGAAAGGCCTACTTTGAGACACCACAAATATCAAACAACACAACCTGAACTCTCAAACTTTTTTACTCCAGTCAGTATACACATAGAACATGCCCAATTTTTTTCAAGCATGTAAGATCAACATACAATTCATAATTTTATTTTGAAAATACAAATTTCCTTAATTTGTGCTGATGGGTCAAAACACGTCAAAATGTATAACTTTGACAGTTCATAACTTTTGACATAATTGAGGTACAGGGATGATTCATAATTGTTGCATCTATGGAATGGTATTACTGTCATCAATGTATTTAAGCATATAGAGCATGGGTTCTTTAAGGTTAACCTTGACTTTTACAGGCAGTAAAGGGCAACATATCGCAATTACACAAACGTTTCCCCCAAATAAAACAATGTGCCGGACAGTGTTCTTGATGACAAAACTGCTATTTAGTGTAGCTACTTCCACACAAAAACACCAGGGAGATAAATTGCTAAGAGTTATTGAGAAATAACATCATATCTATCATTTCAGACTCTTTTTGACCGTCAGTCAAGAGAGGATTTACAGACTCTGTCGTGATGTTCTCATAATCTATTGAAATTGACTTCACAGTGAAACGGACTACACATGACCATACTGGTCATTCTCTATTTAAAAGCACATTGTTTGTGAGCCATTAACATTATACATAAGCAAACAATAATAAACAAACATAAAAAGCATTGGATATATATAATATACCATTTATTAAGTATGTTTATTAATATAACAAATACACTTGGTCTAATGCAATTTTTTAAATTGTTAAATACATCTTCTAAATTCTAATACAAATACATTTCCTTCCCATGTATGCTTTTCATAATTGACATATCTGCTGTTTTACTTCTTTTGTCTTTTTTTCAACTAAATTCCTGATTTTGTCTACTGTGTACTATTACAATTTAGAACTATTACAAGTCCTTGTTGCATTTGACAAACATCAACCGCTGAAAGTGGTCGCCACTCAAGTTGCACCAGTCAGCCAGAAACGGAGGATTTTCACATCAAACCAAGATGAAGCTCCAACTAAAAAAGTGGAAATCAAAATGAATTACCATTCAAACTGGCAATCATTCCAGGTTGGTTGCCATCGTTGTCGGTCCCTGAACCTCCATTTTGGATTTGAAGTGCAGATTATGAAACTAAATAAAGTAAAGTGACTGTTGACTTATTTATTATTTTAACAATTTACTGAATCAGCCAATATATGAATATACAATTATTATAATATGATAAAATAACAAATTGCCTGTAGGCTGTACAGTCTAAGAAATACTACGTGCATAAACATATTAAAGTTAATATTAAGTTGCATTATTCCAGTTAATTTTAAAATGCGTGGGGATACTGCCCGAGAAAATAAATGCCAGTGCACATTTAATGATATACCAATAAACAATGCAAAGTTTATACGTGTAACCATTAAAATATTATTGCTAAGCCTAAGACATGTATAACTGCATCCTAAGTTCCTGCATAGCCATAGGCCATCGCGCAATATCGTAGCAACTAGGTATTGCAACGCAGAGAAACAAAATGGCCACGTGATCAACGATTTTGTCATTTTCAGCAAAAACTAACACTAAATAAGATATGTTAATAATTCAAATGATTAGTATATCTTTGGGACGCAAACTGTTTGTATTGTTGGGTAGACAGGTTGCATCGTATGGGGACCGATCCCGTGAAAGTCGGATAACTGGCCTAAATTATTAGGGCTTTATGCCGCCGGTTTTTCCAGCATTTTTGTACCTGAATGCGTTCCTTACATCATTCCGCATATGTTCCAGTAAAAAAGTTGATGTATTCTTAAAAAATATTGTGTTTTATGCCACTTTTAATCAGTTTTACACATCAAAACAGCGGAACCAATTGCATGATAAACATGGCGCGTGTGCGATTTGCGCATTAGTCACGCCTCGGTGCCATCAGAACCGCGAAGGCGGTGTTTGTGTGTATTGAGCACACAATTACGCAACGTAAAAAAATTAAGAGAAAATAATTGAGAAAATAGGCTCCAAAAATATTTCAAACGAAGAAATTCGAGAAAAAAAATTAAAACGTTCTCCAGTTTTCAGATTAAAAGCAACATTTGAAGAGCACATACAGTCACTTCTAACGTAATATTTCATATTTTATTTAATGAAATATTTCATGTTGCAAATGTTATTTGTATGAAAATTATGTGGTCGCTATTAGATGTTATTATATTATAATATTTGCAACATCAAATATTTCATTAAATAAAATATGAAATATTACGTTAGAAGTGATATGTGCTCTACAAATGCTGCGTTTAATCTGAAAACTGTGGAGAATGTTTTAATTTTTTTCTAGAATTTCTTCGTTTGTGTGAAGCTAACATGTTTCTGAGCGACTTTCCGCATTGTTTTCGAACTCGCTGGCATTTATTGGTGGAGGGGGGACTTTGACCAGCCAGTGGAGGGAAGCCATCATTTTCTGGTTCATGTCAAACAACAAAAAGAAAATTCATCTTCGAAAAATGTAATCTTTGCGGGCTTCGTTTTGAACAAATATTATACGTATCGATGGCTGAACATCTCCCTTTTGACCTCATTTAGCGTCATCCGAGGTTATGCTTTCCTCCGCGAAGCATGGTGTCGTAAAAATGTTGGCGACGCGAAGTCGGAACATCGCTTTTCACGACCACCAACACTACCACTTAAAAAATTCATCAACATATAAATAATCCTTTTAAACCAATTAATGATCACTGAGTAACAGAGGAAAGATACCAACATTTATTGAGGGAAATTTGTAGCTCAAAATGGTATCAGTTTGATATTGATTTTTGAATATCACCCAAAACCAGCGTTCTGCAGCAGTTTTCGCCAGCCGCGACAGCCAAATTGGAATAGATATACTGGTCGGTGTAGTTTTCGACCTACTTAATAGAATATGCCGTTTAAAAAAAACACATTTTGTGTAAGAGCTCGATATACCAAATCAGCAAAAGCTACTTCATTTATTCAATGCAAACAATTTATTAAAACCGTTGTTTTTAGTGAAAGACTTACGAATATTGAACGTTTGAACCATGTCGCGTGAGTCGAGGATACCGGCGGAATTCGACCTATATTTATGGCAAGCCGTACAGACAATCGTTTTTAATTTTACTACTTTGTTCCAATTACGTCAACTTTTTATAAAAACCTGGCTTGACATAGCGCTTTATAAAACACATACACATATATTTGTATTGAAGATATAACGTTAATGTAGTAAATTTTTTCTCGTATATTTAACACATTTTAATTATTCCTACTTTTATGACAAGATTAGATTGCCATACATCTACCACAAAAAAGCTATTATTGTCACGTGGCCAAGAACGAGACACGCGTTAGTAGACGCTCAATAATAATGTCTGGTAAGCATGCAAAGTCTGTTTTTTATCAAGGTATGTATATCATAAAGGTGTTCCATGTTATATTATATATAAAAATATATTTTGCTCAGACAAGACTCTGTATTGTTATTGTCGTAAACAGACGCTGTGACGTCTCTAACGTGATATCAAGCGAGATTTCAATGGATCGAAAAACTGGCGTGGGTCGAAAACTGCACCGGTAACTATACATGAAGAGAAGTTTTGGTGCTCTAGGTGGTCGTTTTCATGGTTAGGTCAGAAAGTAAAAGATCGCCTAACTTCCGTTACCACGGTAAACAATCTCGCGCTTCCAAGTAGTATATGTGGGACAATCGTACATTAGTGTGACACATGGCGGACAACACGCCGCATATGAACTTGGCCAGCCCTGATGTGGCCGGGACATTCAAAATATTTAAGCAAAAATTTATTTCACTGTCAAAGACATAAAGCCAGAGAGGAGGGCAAGCCACATTCTCCTGTATGTTGGCGACGAAGGCTTGCGAATCTTCAGTTCTTGGACATTGTCCAATGACGACACAGAAAATCCTAAAGGTGCTGTGTGAAAAGTTCGAGGCACACATCGAGCCAAAGGTCAATTTCCGAGTACAGCGGTACTATTTACAGAAATACAACTAGACTGAAGGCGCAGCCCTCAACATCGGAAGAATGCACTAAGCATCAATTAACCACATGGTTCAACTAAGAGGAATGCAGAATGATGTGCATGCCATCAGAACAGGCAACACAAGCAGTTGTCCATACTGTGGCACTCACCACTGAAAAGGAAGGTGCCCGGCATATGGATCGACCTGCAGGAAATGTGGGAAAAGAAATCATTGGAAAGTCGTATGTAGGAACACCGGCAATAATGACAGGCCATGAGAGAGAGAGAGAGAGAGAGAGATGTGCGTCGCCCAGATACAAAACAATGCACAATCTCAAGACAGCGATCTCAATCGCGATATCGAAGATCGCCAGCACGACCACGGCATGATTATCCCCAGGAGGATCACATCCATACAGAACTCAGAGAGTAATTTGAAGCCCTCTCATTTGACAACGTCAACAAAGATGGCGGTGTCACCCGCGACGAAATCGTTGCAATACTCGACATAACTCTTGAGGACAAACCGCATGTACCGGCGACTTTAAAAGCGAAAGTCGATACCGGAGCACAAGGGAACATAATGCCACTTCGCATATTCAGAAGGATGTATCCAACAAAATTGGACGCGAAAGGATTCCCAGCTCGAGGAGGCCTAACCCCTAGCAACACAGTGATGAAAGCATATAACGGTTCATAGATACAACAGTACGGCACATACCCTGCAGTTATCGCGGCAAGTGTTGCGACACAGAATTCTACGTGTCCAACTCTACAGGACATGCGATTCTATGGCTACCATCATGCAGAGAACCCCATCTTGTAGAGATGAACTGTGAAATCAGACAGACACGCTTCTTACCTTGACCGATCTGAAGGAATGACAACTTACACGGCAAATTCCATACCACCGTGGACGTTAAGCTACTTCCACCCGAAAGCCCAGACAGTCGTACAAGTCGATGCCTCAAACCGTGGCCTCGGGGCTGTCCTGCTACAGAACGACAGACCAATCGCATTTGCGTCAAAACTGACCGAATGATTGTTAAATTCGCTATGCCAACATCGAAAGCGAGATGTTGACTGTCATATTTGATTGCGAGCGATTCCATACTTATGTGTATGGCAAGCACTTCATAATTTAGTCCACAAACCGCTGGAAATGATTCATCTAAAGAATATGGCAGCTGCTCCCCAGCCATTACAAAGGATGCTGCTTCGTATTCAGCCGTACGACATCTTCATCAAGCACAAGCAAGGAAGTGATGCTAGCCAACTCAATGTCACAACAACCATGCTGCAACGCAGAAAACCTGGAATTTGATATGCAAATCAGCCATGTGCAGTTCTCCACACAGAAGCTACAGCAACTACGGGATGAGACAAACGGCGACGCTGAAATGGAGGCTCTGAAGTCCATCATCATAACTGGATGGCCAGAGACAAGGCGACAGTTGCCATCGCTTCTTCGTCCATACTGGTCATTCCGCGATGAAATGTCAGTCGAGGACGGTATCATACTGAAAGGTGACCGCATTGTCATCCCACTGAAGGCCCGACCAGGTATACTTGCCAAACTGCATGAATCGAACCATGGCATAGACAAAACAAGACTGCGTGCGTCATGTGTCTACTGGGTAAACTTGAACGCAGACATTGAGGATATCATCAAAAAGTGTAGCGCCTGCCAACAGGAACAGCAGTTGCCAGAATCCTTCATCCAGCACGAAATACCCACACGAGCGTGGCAGGTCATCGGCACTGACCTATTCTCCATCGATCGCGATTACTAGTCAAAGTATCCCTTTGTCAAGAAAATCGAAGGGAAGGCCACGGTCGCCAGTGGTCGTCAACCTGACGAAGAGGATTTTCGCAGAACAGGGCGTGCCAGACAGGGTTGTCAGCGACAACGGTGGACACTTTGACGTTTGCCAAACAATGGGGATTCGATCCCATCACACCCAGTCCGCATTCCCCACACTCAAACGGGTTCATTGAACGACAAATCCAAACTGTCAAACGAATGATGAAGAAAGAAACTGCAGCACACATTGACGTTGACATGGCTTTGTTGATCCTCAAATCTATTCCCGTAGACCAGCATTTGCCGTCGCAGAGATGCTGAACATGCGACATGTGAAGTCAAACCTACCAATGAAAATCCCAAATCGACGTCAAGATAAAGCACGATAGCCAAGCGTCTTACCGAAAGACAATAACAGCAAAAGTTGTACTACGATCGCAAGGGCACTACAGGACTTGCTCCGTTGGATCTAGGACAGTCTGTTCGCATCCAACACCCGACATCAGGAAAATGGCACCCGGTAACTGTCGTTAACACACGACAAGAACCTAGATCATATGATGTTCAACAAGGAAACGGTACAACGCTCCGAAAAAATCGACGCCAGATATGGGAGACCCGGGAGAAGTTTGCTAATGTTGAGCCTACACAAGTCTCGTGTGCTACCCTGACCCCTGCTATCGTGGAGCATTCACTTGCATGCGAGATTCACAGAGCGACAACGATGACGGAGCTCCAACTAGACCTTCTAATGGCACGCATATATATATATATATATATATATATATATATATATATATATATATATATATATATATATATATATATATATATATATATATATATATATATATATATATATATATATATATATATATAGAGCAGCCGTGGTCTAGTGGTTAAGGTGTTGGACTATAAATTCAAGGGTTGCGAGTTCAAGACCCACACTGGTCACGTTTCGTTTACGAAGCTCGTTTACCCTACTTTGCCTCAGTCTACTCAGCTGTAAATGAGTACAAACACTGTTTGGAAGGTACCTGCGATGGACTAGCGTCCCGTCCAGCAGAGTCAGTATAACTGCACTCTAAGTTGCTTCGCACCATAGAAACCAGGTTTAAGCACTGGCCATATAAGCCTTCATGGCTTCCTAAGGCGTAATGCCTGGGGGATGACTTTACCTACCTACCTACATATATATATATATATATATATATATATATATATATATATATATACATATATATACATATATATATACATATATATATATACATATATATATAGATACATATATATATATATATATATATATATATATATATATATATATATATATATATATATATATATATATATATATATATATATATATATATATATATATATATATATATATATATAAAGTTACCTCATGGTCGGGGATATTTTGAACATGTAGACCGTCATACACCTGTTGTCTTTCTCTCCCACCGCTCTTCTTCCGATTTCCAGATGCAGAAATAGGGGAATTCGTACCTCCTAAGGAAACAGGTGTATAAGATTGGAGCTAAGCGCCATAAAACCTTACTGAAAGTGTTAGTAGAAAGAGGTGTCCTGTTGACATCAGCAACATGATAATTGTGCACAACAAGAGAAAAGTTTTTTTATTTATGACAACTTTTCGAAAAACGTCCAACCCTTTGCCAACATCTGCACAAGCGCTGTGCGCCCACGTGAGGCACACTTGACACTTAATCATGTCTTTCTTTACAATGTCATCGCACATGAAACAGTCCCAGGCTTCACTTTTGTAGGACTTTCCCTCGGATTGATTTACTTAGTCCTCTTTTCTTTGATCTGAGAGGACTATTCAGACATCTTACTAACCTCCACACGTGAATGAGATGGCATTTTGTTGTGAGAGGGCGGTGCAGGCACACTTTCCAGCAGGCAATCTTTCCCATTTTCCTCCGTCCGTATGACTAGGAGATTTCGCGGTGATAGATTCGTAGTGTCCAACATCTTGTCCTATCGGTGTGTACTGGACAAGAATAGGCGTCTCATTTGGGAATACGTTTTCCCCATGCCTGAAGACGGTATCGTGGTGAGTGTTTGAAACATTGACTGATCTTTTGAGGACTTTGCTTGTTGCCATTATTTCAACTTCACCTGCCATAGCGGTTGGATTTGATATCAAATTGATGCGTTCTGCTAGCGAAGAGAACGAAACATGGGTCTTTGAGACATGTCAGCATGTAGTTGCTCACTCACACATGTCATCATGTAGTGGCTCACTCACACATGTCAGCATGTAGTGGCTCACTCACACATGTCAGCATGTAGTGGCTCACTCACACATGTCATCATGTAGTGGCTCACTCACACATGTCAGCATGTAGTGGCTCACTCACACATGTTAGCATGTAGTGGCTCACTCACACATGTCATCATATAGTGGCTCACTCACACATGTCAGCATGTAGTGGCTCACTCACACATGTCATCATGTAGTGGCTCACTCACACATGTCATCATGTAGTGGCTCACTCACACATGTCATCATGTAGAGCCTTCACCTTCAAAACCGATGTATTCATCAATGTGTTCACACATGAACTGAATTGTTGTAGCCCTTAATGAGTCGGCTTGAACCCTTTCATTGATATGTAGCATTGGATGTTTGAAGGGCAGGATTCGTGCTAATCACCTCACTGCAAAAAAAGCAGCGTCCATCGGGTATAGCTTGGATTGCAACTCGAGGGCCTACCACAGGTTAAGGAGACCGGGAAGGTAATGAACTGCTGGTAGCATTGGCCAAAGACTGATATAGAAATACACTTCAGTAAGCATGTTCGTTGTATACGGAACCTTCCGATAGTCCCCTTTCTTCCACTGTGGGATGGGACCACGTTACACATTTATCTGCAGTTGCCTTTTGCTTCACGACATCTTATCGCCATCGCTCGCTCTCGTCTGCAATTCCCTCTTGTTCCCGGTTTTCAAACCTGTCTCGTCAAGATTTCTCTTCACAAAATCCCTCCATTTTATTGCTACTCTTCATCTTGTCCTTCAAGGCTCTACCACCTCTTCAGATTGAGGGCCTACCATAGGTTGAGGGCCTACCACAGGTTGAGGGCCTACAACAGGTTGATGGCCTACCACAGGTTGAGGACTTAACACAGGTTGATGGCCTACCACAGGTTGAGGACTTAACACAGGCTGAGGGCCTACCAAAGTTGAGGGTCTACCACATATTGAGGGCCAGTTGGAGACTGAGGGTCAATCGTTGACTGGGGGCCACCTGAAGACGGAGGGCGAACTGGAGACTTAGAATCAAAGGGGGATTCAGTGCTAATTAGAAACTGTGGGCAAACTGGATAATCGGGATCAACTGGCTATTCAGTGCTAATCAAAGCAGTATGCACGACCAATTGCATCTGCTATTGCCGTGGTTTGGTTTATTTTATTTATATGGGTAAACTTTGAACATTGTTCAAAGTTTCCCCATATTACGTTCAAAGTTGCCCCTAACATATTAAATTGTTACTGCCACAGGCGATCACTTTATAGTTAAAATAAAACAAGTACACAACTTCACATATGTATAACCCACGTTGTGGACACGTTTAAGAACCTGACAGAAATGCACATAAATTATCCGTGTATAACTGGAAGTTTGTCTTGTAAAAATTTAGCGTTTTGTAATGACTGCCAGTCAGAAATTCCAGATGGATTGCTAATTTTTTTTTTATTAAAACAGGATTGCACCAATGAAATGTTAAATACAGTATACAATTAACACCAAAACAAATATATTTAAAAGTATTGCTGACTAAATCTGTTCTGACATGTTTTACTAAGTTTTCCTACCGCTCAAAGTAACACCGGTGTACGGTACTCTGAAAGTGATCTGAAAGAAGTAGCGTTGTGTTCTCTCAGCGCCGGGTCGCACAAGCAACAGGACAGCTACACAGGGGCGTCCGGCAAGACGACAGAGGGGGACAGGAGTGAAACAGATGGCGAGACGCAGCGGAACCAGAGAGGCGCACGGTCGGCGACTCTATGCAAAGGCGGCGGCATCGACGACAACAGGAGGCAGAGGGTGACGAACTTGACGTTTTTGGTTACGCAAAAAAATCCGTGCGACTTAAATAAACTAAGAAACGCATGGTGAAACAGTGCAAACTGAAGCCGTGTTCACAACATACTTTGTTCTTGCCGCATTTAACATATCTACCTACTTGTCATAGAAACCACGAGTGTTCCCAAATATTGGACATAGGTTTGCGACATTATTGTATTATTGTTTTTTTTATATTGATCATGATCACGGAATAATTAGGCTATCTATATGAGTTGTTGGCTTTAAAATATTTACACCGTTCAGTTAGTCAAAGTTTTTTCTAGTTATTTTACTTTTCCTACTGCATATTGTACACGTTGTTGCATCTGTTGCGCTATCTCAGATATGCTTAAAACAAATCGAATCGCTATTTATCTCTCGCAGTCGTTGGAGCTGGATGTTGCAATGTCCGGTAGGCGTCACCTACAAACAGAACACGGCAAGTCGCCCCACCTGTCCGTGAGACGTCGTCTGTGGGACGACAACGACCTGCTCATTCTCGACAACTCCCGCTGTTTCGACGACGCCGATGTTGAAGTCGACGGGATGTGGTCGCGCAAGAGCATGTCTGACTCCGACCTGCACAGGTATCACCGACTGCATAGTAATCCTCCTGTAACGTCCTCCTCACACGAAAGATGACTAACAGTTTTCCTGGGATTTTAGTATATGCATACAGGATGAATTAAGCTCACACGTATACAATCAAACATATAATAGCGAATAAGGTACGTCATAGGCAACAATTAATGTACACTTACATATTATATTCTTCGTCCATGTTTCCATGTCCTATGTGTATACATATACACTTCCCAAAATTGAATAACATATGCCATTTTTCTGACCATTTAACTAATTTATCTAGATCATCCTGTAAACTTTGTTTATATGTATCATTAGTAACCTTTCTGAATACTTTTGTGTCATCTGCAAATTTGAGTACTTTGCTAGATATGTCATCTTCCAAATCATTTATATATATTAAAAACAGTATAGGGCCTAATACTGATCCCTGTGGTACCCCACTCAAAACCGATTTCCAATTTGAAATCTCACCATCTACTATTACTCTCTGTCTTCTGTGTGTAAGCCACTTTTCTATCCAGTTGATTACATCATTACCTATACCATGGGCTTTTAGTTTAAGTACCAATCTTTGATGTGGCACTTTATCGAAAGCTTTCTGAAAATCTAAGTAGACAACATCCACTTGTGACCCGTCATCTACCCACTTTGTAATTTCTTCAACAAAACATAAGAGATTGGTTAGACATGACCTTGCTTTTAGGAACCCATGTTGAGATGTATTTATTAATTTATGTTTTACAAGGAATTCCAGCATGTGGTCTCTAATTAATGTTTCGAGTAATTTACATGCAACTGGTGTCAAACTTACTGGTCTGTAATGTTCTGGCTTGTTCCTCGATCCCTTCTTAAATAGCGGCGTAATGTTTGCTTCTTTCAATTCTGAAGGAACTATTCCTTCTTCTAGTGACAAGTTAAAAAATTTTGCAAGTGGTGTACTAATTTGCTCAACAATTTCCTTAAGCAGTTTTGGTGGTATCCCATCAATTTAAGGTGATTTATTATCTTTCATCTTCTTAATTTTCTTTGCTATCATTTCAGGAGTTACAAATAACTGCCCTAAATGTTCTGATTTATTGCCCTCAAATTTAGTAAATGGAACTGGAAATGAGCTGATACCTTCTGTGGTAAAAGCTGAGCTGTTATACTCATTCAGGACCTCTGCCATTTGAAACCCGTCTGAAATTATGTTTCCCCTGTTCTTTTCTAGTGGTCCGACTTTAACTCGAACTTTCTGTTTACTCCTTACATAAGCATAGAAACTCTTGTTGTATTTTTTTATATTACCCACCAACTTTTTTTTAAAGGTTCTTTTAGATTTTCTAATTTAAGTTGTAGCTAGGTTAAGTGCCTCTTTGTAATTTGCATAGTCTTCATCTTTGTGTTTCTTTCTAGACCGTTTTCCTTGTTTTTTAAGGGAAAAAATGTGTCGATGATACTCTCAGTTTCATATTTTAGAATATTCCAACATTCAATTGCGGTCTTATTCATTAGCATGTTATTCCAATCTAGCTTTGCTAAGTATTTTCTCATATCTTTATTGTGGAAGTTTCTCTTATAGGTTTTTTATTTTTACTTTCTGATTTTACATTGATGTCAAAACATACACGTCACTGTTACCCAATGGTTCATGTATTTTTATATTGTCCACTAATTCTTTTTTGTGTTGATAAAACTATATCTAATACATTTTCTCCCATGGTTGGTTCTAGCACGTGCTAAGTAAGGAAGCTATCCTGAATTAAAAATAGAAATTGTTGGTCCTCACCACCTATACTCTCTAGAGAACCACTCTAGCGTCAGACGGGTACTACATGTACCCCCGGGGGACACCAGAGTTTTTTCAGGGGTTACGTGGAGGGTTGGCTGAAGCTAAAGTTACGTGCAACGGTGGAATAATGCTGTCACTTTGTGTGGTCCACGAATGAGAACGTGCTTGAATCAAATTCAGATAAATATATTCTTTTCAAGCAAACATACATAAATTACGATGATTTTGCCTCATTGCAACGGTTAGTTTCTAACTGGTAAAAGTGCCAAGAGTTTGATGAAGACCAAACGGCGCTGCTCTTCGACGTTGAGGTCCGTTGGTTCTCACGGGGAACATCGGCAAGGGGCAGTCTCGAAAATTCTTAGAGAAAATCTCGGACAAATGTTGCTCTTGAAGCTGGCGTGTTAGAGCGACATATTTTCCCACATGAACTCACTAAACAAGTTACTCCATTGCCTGTTCATCAGGGCCATTGATTTCGTTATTTCGTGGACAACGTACAAGCATTCACCATGAAGTTAGAGCTGGTGGGACGCATTTCAGGATGAAGTAACGGGACATGGAAACACAGGGCAACTTATGCAGACGTACATGCCTTCCATGAGGAAGGAATTTCAGACATACTTCCCGGATCTGAATGCACTGGATTCGAATTTTATATGTTCAGTGTGGAGGTGCGATCTCTCTCAAACGGCGTGCATGAGGAAGTTCTTGAACGACTCCACCGCATATGATGCGTTTGAAGCTCTTCCCCTGACGAAGTTCTTGTCTAAGATGAGTGAATCGTATCCATGTTTGGCTGATGTGCCTGTGAGGAATTTGTTGATGTTTCCATTTACCTATCGCTGCGAGCAAGGATTCTCGACAATGTTCTGCATGAAAACTAAAAAATATATATTTCATGCCCGGCTGTGCATAAAGGATGAGCTTCGTGTCTTTTTATCCAAAACTGTTCCCCGATCGAGGCCCTCGTTTTGACGAGGCAAGCTCAGCCCTAACATTGAGGTGGTCTCTCTAATACCGGTTTCTTATCCTTCCTCCACCCGGACAACAGTTTTGTTTGCGTCGTTAACAAAACATGTATCACTGAACTCAGTGCTGAATGTTGTTTCGTCAGGATTGGGAACCGAAGGTCACAGATGTGATAAAAGCAGCAAAGACTGTTGAATAGCGGGTTTAAGGAGTTACACAAAAGGTGACCATCCAAGCGGCCGACTGCCCCCTACGTGACTCTGTATGCGTGTCTGTTTCAGCAGCGTCGACGGCGCGGGAATGGCGTCAGCCATTGGAGCGCTGTCTCCCGACCGCAAAGCGACGGACCAGCAGCAGCACACCGACGGCGGCGACCGAGGCAAGACCGGCAAGCTGCAGCAGCCACAACAGAGTCTCCTATTCTTCCCGTCTATACACATGTATGTCTTAGACGTCATGACAGCCGGTGTCTTCTTGCAGCGTTCACGTCTTTCATATATCAATTATGCTTTCAGCGTATTCGGTGATACTGAAATAACAATATGTTATTTCCTGCCTGCGCGCTTTCTTTTCACATAGTCTGCTAAAGTGTAAGATTCCGGAAATATCCGTTTACCCTGGTTAATAATACATTGTGGAATTTCTCTAAACAACATCACCTGGTGGACTGATTATTAGGTATTAATATTTCACAAATAGAGGTTTAGTCACACAAAGTCAAAATAACTATTTCTTCTGTATTACCATATGTTAATTAGCTGCAGCCTTAGACGCCATGACAGGTGGAACTCTTCCCCACTGTTCGAGTCCTTTCGAAGACACCATATAGATGCGTAATACGTAACGCTAACGTATGACGTCTGCAGTCAAAGTTCCATAAACGTAATTCATACAAAGCAAACCTTATGCCTAACAATGGAAAAGTTGAGTATAAGCATCCGCTTGTTGAAAAGAACCATCTTAACGGACGACACATGCCTAGAGATGTTTCTGTCGCAGCCCCGAGAGCGAGCAGCAGCAGCAGCAGCAGCAGCAGCAGCAGCAGCAGCAGCAGCAGCAGCAGCAGCAGCAGCAGCAGCAGCAGCAGCAGCAGCAGCAGCAGCAGCAGCAGCAGCAGCAGCAGCAGCAGCAGCAGCAGCAGCAAAAACAACAACAACAGCAACAACAACAGCAGCAGCAGCGACCGGCGCCATCGGTGACGTCAACACAGCAGCGTCCAACCGTCAGCTTGGCTGCCGGTCACATGATCAGCAACCTGCAATTCGGCCAGCCGATGGGCATCCAGCGCTTCCACCACCAGTCGCCGAATGTCCACCTGTCGGCGTTACCGGCCGACACGTTCAAGGTGAGGGTATATCTGCTTCCTCCTAGCAGCGAGCATACTGTTCCTCAACAGTCGAGTTAAACACGATTTATATGCCGCGCCGTGTTTTAGTGCTACAATTGCCAGCTGTCCCTTGATGGAGTACGTGCACATGTTCCTTCTAGGTTTCAATCGTACTATTTTCAGAAAGAATATCACCACAAAAGTGTTTCTTTCCCATGGACACAATCACCCAGACACAATCAGTGAGAAAAAATCTAGATGAAATCTGCTTGACACTTTCTCGGTTTAAATGTAATGTTTCCTCCGATGGTATGCCCGATTTTGACAGTATGGCGGAGTCTGGGTGGCCACTTGCTGAGGCAATAGAAGCCTGTATGTACGTTGTCTGTTTGCCTTGCACAGCATACAGTGAAGCCGGGAATCCCGGGCTTCTATCAGCCTCAGCCCGTTGCCCAACCCATGTCCATCTACCCTGTGGATGTCCAGGCGGCCGCCAAGGCTCAGCAACAGCAGCAGCAGCAGCTTCAGCAGCCGGTACCAAACACACTCGCTTTCCACCACCACAACCAGCAGCAGCAGCAGCAGCAGCAGCAGCAGCAGCAGCAGCAGCAGCAGCAGCAGCAGCAGCAGCAGCAGCAGCAGCAGCAGCAGCAGCAGCAGCAGCAGCAGCAGCAGCAGCAGCAGCAGCAGCAGCAGCAGCAGCAGCAGCAGCAGCAGCAGCAGCAGAAGCAGCAGCAGCAGCAGCAGCAGCAACAACAACAACAACAGCAACAGCAGCAGCAACAACAATCCCAGCCTCCGCAACAGCCACTGTTCAAGAGACCTCTGCTCATGATCCACGGCGGTGCCAACAACGTGACGTGGGCCAACCAGGCCAAATCGTTCTTCCTCGGGGCATCCAAGCCTATCGGGCGGTTCCATGTAAGTTGCACATTGAACATCTGGTGCCAGTCCGATTAAAGCATTTGTGTTTGATAAGCATAATGTTAACCCGCACGACAATAATTCCTGTTTTGGCACTCTATGCCCATCGTGATATATGGATTTCAACAACCCCCTCATACAATCAACAGTACTGTTTGGTTTAATGCACGTTCATTCGATCATTTCAGGTTGAGCTACAAAGCTGCAAAGTGATCTATCAGTCACTTCTGGTTGAACCAAAACGGCATGTCTTCGTCACATCAGGTTGAACCGTAACGTCAGACTGATCCAAAAGTTCATATCTTGGTTATTTCACATAGGCGTCGGAATATTTTATTTGGGGGTTTAATATACTTTGGCCCCAGAATATTCCCCCATCAATGCTAGAATCCAGACGTAGATTTGGTGATTCAAAAATACAACATTTCGGGTTGCAGATGCCTCAAGCGCTGGCGCACCACGATGCGGCGTGGGCGAACGCTATGAACAGTCGACTGGGACTCGCGGGCCACTACGACCACCCGGCGTACGGCGCCACGCAGCAGCAGCAACAACACCAGCAGCAACAACAGCAACAACAACAGCAGCAACAACAGCAGCAGCAGCAACAGCAGCAGCAGCGGTCGATGTTCCCGATGGAAGTGCGGCACGCGGCGGCTGCGGCGGTGGCGGTGGCGGCGGCGGCAGCGGCGACGCCGTACAGGCCCGTGCTGCCACAGCCATACGCTACAGTGACCAGTGTCTCGCTGCTGCCCGGCAGTGCGCCTCAACTCCCTCCTACCTACGCTCAGGTGGCCAACGCCAGCAGTCTGCAATACCACCAGCACGTTCACCCGCAACAGCAGCTGCAACAACAACAGCAACAACAACAGCAGCAGCCGTCGCAGCAACAGCAGCTTGCACAGTCCAACCAACAGCTGCATCAGCAGCAACAACAACAGCAGCAGCAACAACAGTTGCATAACAGCATGCCTCGGGCGTCGTACGCCCGCTTCCCGGATCAGGATCACATGGGGATCGGCCGGACCAACGTGCAGAATCAACTTAAGTTTGTCACAATGCCGCAGCAACAGCAGCAGCCGCCGCCTCCCCCGTTCGTGGCGACCGCCCTGCCACTGGGCGGCCAGCTGTTCTCCCAGTACCAGGGCGCGGCACAGACGACGACCGTGGCGGGCATCAGTCTGCCCGTACCGCCACACCTCGGCAGCATCAGTAGCGCCACGATACGAGCGGCGCGCACGGCGCCACCGACGTCGGCGGCGCAGTTGTACGGCCACAAGAACGAGCCGTGCACGACGCAGGCGGCGGCCGTTCTCGTCATGCACAACTGCCAGCAGCAGCCGCAGTCGGGCACGACGAAGCCTGCCAGCGTGCCATCGTTGTCGCGCCTCGACCTCGATGTCCCGCCCCCGTTGCCGCCGCTCACCTCCGCCAGTGACAACCCAAAACGGCCGGCCACCATCTGGACACAGACGACGACATCCGGCAGCCAGACAGCGACGACGCCATCGGACAACACGAAGACGGCTGACCAACACGTGGTCAGCTGGCCACAACTGACTGCGGTCAGTACGGCTATTCAGGCGGACAACCACCAGCAGTACGGCCGGGATAACTGGCCCCAGGTAGGCACAGCACTGGCACCTACAGTGGCGTCTCACCCGAAGTGGTGGCACGATACGCGGGTAGCAGTGACGGCACGATACGCGGGTAGCAGTGACGGCACGATACGTGGGTAGCAGTGACGGCACGATACGTGGGTAGCAGTGACGGCACGATACGTGGGTAGCAGTGACGGCACGATACGTGGGTAGCAGTGACGGCACGATACGCGGGTAGCAGTGACGGCACGATACGCGGGTAGTAGTGACGGCACGATACGCGGGTAGGAGTGGTGGCACGATACGCGGGTAGTAGTGGCGACACGATACGCGGGTAGTAGTGGCGACTCGATACGCGGGTAGTAGTGGCGACACGATACGTGGGTAGTAGTGGCGGCACGCTACGCGGGTAGTAGTGGCGGCACGCTACGCGGGTAGTAGTGGCGGCACGCTACGCGGGTAGTAGTGGCGGCACGCTACGCGGGTAGTAGTGGCGGCACGCTACGCGGGTAGTAGTGGCGGCACGCTACGCGGGTAGTAGTGGCGGCACGCTACGCGGGTAGTAGTGGCGGCACGCTACGCGGGTAGTAGTGGCGGCACGCTACGCGGATAGTAGTGGCGGCACGCTGCGTGGGCAGCTGAGACATTTAGAGGTTCGAGTTTAGCAAGCATTATGACGATGACGGCGGCTACGCCTACGACTACGGCGGCTACGACTACGGCAGATACGACGAAGAAGACGACGACGATGAAAAAGAAGACGACGACGACGCCGAAATATCAATGAAACAAAAAACAATTGTTTTTGTTTTGCCAAAAGCGCAGGACTTTCTTGGTCCATGTCAACTAATGCGCTGATATTTAGTACTCCCATAAACGTTATACTCAAATGGGTTCTCGTTCACAGAATAGCTGGCACAATCTTTGTAAGTTAGTATTTTGATATCCCGCCAGGTCGGCGCGAACACGTCTATAGTCGCGTCTTCTATAGTCACCGACAGCTCGAAGACGAGTCGCATCACACAGCAGCTGCACGAACATCTGATCGCCAACTGGCCTCACATGGCCATATCGTCAACTGTCAAGATGGCACAGAGCGGACAGCAGGTGCGTTACTGACCACAGTAATAGTTAGATCGCTTATTATCATCAAGTCGTCCGAAAGATTGGTCTAGCTTCTTCATGATTCCTTCCGACTGGTTAAATATACTGGCCGCTAAATGACGTTGACTATCTACGATGCTGGTGTTCAACCACTAGCTGTTGCGGGTGCCGTGGTTGTTCAAAGATCCACTCATCCGTTACATTCCACCAAAGGGTTCTACTACTCTACCCACCTTCCTGAGGTTTGTCAAGTTATTAAACTGCAGCTTAACACTCAGTGCCTGATATTTGCCCATAGCTGGGACATTGGTAGACAAAATAGTATCATCCGAGTCATTATTCATTGCAAAGAAGAAGTCCCGCTCTTTGGCAAAACAAAAAGTAGATCACGTGAAATCAATTGAAGTAGTATGCTAATGGTAACGCGGTGACAGCGTAGGGTTTAAATGCATTGTGTTGCCGTTAGTCGTCATAAATGTGTATTGTATGGTTGACGTACTTGTACTTGTTGACAGCCGCCGCCTCCGCCCCCTCTCCGCGAGACGCTCTTCACGGGCGGCCGACCGCAGGCGCTCGCCGGCCACTCGGAGAGTCTGGCCGACGCCGTCCGCAGCGCCCAGCACCAGCACGAGCACCTCATCAACATATGGTCGCAGCTCAACGCTATCTCATCGGGTGTGTAACCAATACTAGTTACTCGTGTATGAACAAGCCACCTGCTACAAAACCCGCAATCTTCTTCTAGCCGTCGGGAGGACAGGTCACATTAACGTTGTTCACGATACTTCTCCAGTAGTTGGGTATATGATATCTGCCCTGCATAATGTTATTCTTAATTCAGACGCAAGTCGTTTGTGATAAATCAAGTATGGTCTCCCTGGTTTTCTATACCCATGCTTTCGTTGTAAATGAAATAACCAGCTCTGGAACAGTGGAATGCAACTTGGGTTCACCTCTCTCTCTGATTTTCTCTGAGGTATTTGTTGTTTCCATGTATTTTTATTTATCATGTGTTGTGTCCAGGAGATGATGAGTGTCATGCGTAATCAATCCAGTATTAACTAAGGGAGGATATTTTCCCCAAACGTGAATAAGCCTATAAAGTTAATGGTTATACATGTGAGGAAATGTATCCTTCTTAGATATCTGGTTTACATTTATTCATGACAGTAGACAACAATGCCCGTCAACCATGACGTTGTTATTTGTAGTCCCCTTTCAAATGTTCTTTTTATTCCGCTAAGCTGCTAAGACATTGCCTATGCATATTGTTTGGTTAAGATTTTTTTTGCAGTCTCTGTCCAATTTGTTCTCCACGGACAATAAAATTAATACTACTCGACGCGGACATAATTTCGCAATGTTTTTTGTGTGTCGAGTTACATCCCGTCTCCTTAGAAAGACACACCAGGTGGAAGATGAATATTGTCCACGTAACATTCAGCGTCGGGCGGCGGAAGCTGCAGCAACAACACTAAGATGGCGACCCAGCAGCAGCAGCAGAGTCAGAGAGAGGCTGGCGGCAACCCGTGGCTCCACATGTCGGCGGCAAATAGTACAAGTTCTAGCACGATGTTGGAGAGTGCAAGACAGCGCGACTTGGCAGGCAACCCTTGGCCGCAGCTCAATGTCGGGTCAGTAACATATTGTTATGTATGGAAGAAATTCAGTGTTGAAATCGGACTAATATTTGATATTCGTGTCATTCGAGATCCAAAACAACAGGTGTATGAAGCTAAGACATAGTCGTTCTTTCGAATCTTCGATGCTAGATACAACAGATCCATACACAATGACGATGTCGCCCTGCTTCGGTGTTGTCGTGACATTCTAGCACTGGAGGTATAACCCATAAATTTCAACTTAAAATCAAACTGGTATTTGTCACTTTACATGTTCACTATATACACACAATAATCGTATTGCTTGTATCACCAAATCGTTACCATTAGTTACCGAATGGGTCATCTTCAGCACAATTCCAGCACACTAAATGCCAGTGTTATATTCTGCTTAATTTATTACATGGCATGTACATATGTTCTAAATGCACCACATGTAAACTGTAGACACTATACGGGATGTTCTAAATGCACCACATGTAAACTGTAGACACTATACGGGATTCGTTATGTCCAGTGGCAAAACATTAACGGAACTTCTGTAAATTGAAAACATACCATTACATACTCGTGCAATCTGTTTTTTATAAGGTGTGTTTTGTTGGTGACGTTTATCTTTTGGAACTATAAAAACACACCTAGTAATATAACATGCAGAAGCGTAACTGCAAAAGGTGTCATGTGTCGCATGTAGGAAATATGTGCATGCCTCCGCAAAAAGTAGTGCAAGTCACATGATTTCGTGCTAGTGCTCGCGCCCTCAGACCCCCGTCGGAGCACACGTTTGCTAGCTGTACACACTGTCTCGACTGAGTGTCAATCGGTTGTTGCCGTGGTCAGTGCGCTCAGGTCGACCAGTCTGCTGGACAGCACGCGTGCGGCCCAGCAGTATGCGCACCACCAGCAACACCGGGAACTGCTCGGCAGTCAGTGGCCGCAGCTAGGCGCCATGCAGGTTCGTGCAGGACGATTTCTGTTCAGTTGTCAAAACAAAAAACAAGAATTTGTTATACCAGCTATTCAACTTATTATCTTAGGAGCGAAGCTAAGCAACAATTTAAAAGTAGTTTTCTGGTAAGATAATTCATTTTGATGTGCATAATCCATTTTAGTGTACAATGGATTCCGGTTAATAGAATCACATCGTGCCAGAGCAATTGCTTCTATTAAGCGGCTGATTAACTTACACGGCGCATGTTAATACAAAGGGAATGGGGGATGAATCCGTCCCAGTCAATATATTTGATTATGCTAAGCGGTTTGATTCTGTTATCCGTGATTCTATTAAGCAGATTCCGCCGTATTAGTGTCAAACTTAAGGTAATTGGCACATGAAAAGGTACCGTTCGGCCAATGTATTCTATACAACAAGTAAATGTGGGTGCTATTACAAGAGGACTAAATGTTACGTCATAGCACGTTGACGGCACATACATCAATTTACTGCATATTGTAGATTACTTAGACCCTGCCATAAAGGGTATGCGGATATCCACATTTATGCGGTGAACGTCGTAGTGGCCGTCAGAAAGGTCTACGTTCCCCGCACCTGGTCGCGTTGCTACTGTCTCTTATTTGCTACAGGGGCCGTCGTGCAGCCACGCGATCGGCGACACAGGAACCAAGTCGGCGCCGCCTCGCCCCCTGCACGAGTCCCTCAGCAACCAGTGGCCCCTGCTGGGCACGGCGTCGTCGGCCGGCATCAAGACGGGCAGGGAGCCGCTCGGAAACCAGTGGCCAAAGCTCGGCTCGTCAAGTCCGTCGTCGGTGGGTGGGCCGGTGTCTCTCGCGGCCCTGCCACCGCAGAGTACCCCACCTTCACTGCGTCAGGACCAGCCGTGCGGTGTCGCCAAGCCGGTGGCGACGACGGCGACGTTCGCACAGAAGGTCGCCGGGCAGGTACCGGCGGCCACCAGGAGCCATGCCGGCGCGAGTCAGGAGAGCGCGACGAGGACGCTCGCCAGTCTGAGTGCGTCGGCGAGCGAGGGAGCCAAGTCACCGACCACGGCCGTGTCGCGCGTGCCGCCCGGCTTCTTCAACGACACCGCCTTCAACGTGATGATGAGCGGCAGCAACGTGCGCCTCTCGCACAAGTCGACATACCTGTGGCTGCAGCACCAACAGCAGCAGCAGCAACAGCACATGAACTTGATGACGAACTCCAAGCCCGCCATGTCGCTGATCCTGACTGGCAACAGCGGCAGCGGCGGTGGCGGCGGCACTAACACGTCGTTCGTGCAGTACAACCGGCCCGACATGTTCGCGAGTCAGCACCACCAACAGCAGGAACTGCTGGGCGCATCACAGTTCGGTCTGCAGACGCCTGGAGACAGCTTCTCCGTGCACCAGCGACAGCAGCAGACGCAGCAGCAGCAGACGCATCAGCAGCAGCAGCAGCAGCAGCAGCAGCAGCAGCAGCAGCAGACGCAGCAGCAGCACCAGCAGCCGCAGCAGCAGCAGCAGCCGCCGCCGCAGCAGCAGCAGCCGCAGCAGCAGCAGCAGCAACAGCTGCTGACGGGTATCGGCAATAACGGCTTGCCGAACTGGATGGGACTCCTGAAGGACAGCTGCAACCAGTCGTCCTCGTCAGCAAGTCAGCTGAACGCGGCGGCGTTGCCCTTCACGAGTCAGCGCCACGACCAGACCGCACTGTTCCCGTCGGCCATCACCAGCACCGACACGGCGTCGTCGTCGGCCTCGTCGCTGCAGCAACAGCAGCCGGCCAACATGAGGCGGGTGGCTGTCAACCAGCTGATGCAGGAGATCATGGCGGCGAGTGGTGGCGGCCAGAACCTTCCGCCGCAGCTGCCCTGCATGGGCTCCAGCTCATCGTCGCAATACCCTCCTCCTCCACCGCCGCCACCTCCTCTTCCACCGCGTCCAGCACTGCAGCTGCAGCAGGCCCCGCCGCCGCCGCCACCTCCGCCGCCGCCGCCACCGTCAACGTCACAGCAGCAACAGCATGGTCCGGTCCAGCAGATGCCTGTGTCCCAGTCTCTACAGGCGAACTTACAGAAGCAATCCGACAGCGCCAGCAGCACCATTTGCATCGGCGACAGTAGCAACAGCAGCAGTAGAGAGGTATTCGATGTAGCGCCAGTGACTACGACAGCAATTGCAACAGACATAAGTTGGCAACCGCCACAGCCGGCGTCGCAGTCCGGCGACTCTCAGCGGGTGCAGACTGCGCGGACGACTCGTGGCTTTGTCAGATGCGTCATGCCTAACAACTGAACCGTCGGCCATTCCCTCCACACTGACCCGCTAACAGCATTTGTTTTAGTAGATTTGTTTTGTTACGTTAATACGCACATGTTCTGAGCACACAGCTGTTTTTGCCTTTTTGGTTACGTTCCAGTTTCTTGTCCTGTGAAATGTGACAGTAGTGACAGTTGCGTATTATAAACTTAGTTGTTCGAAAAGTGTAAGCGAAACCTTTGTATAAGGAACTGTTTGGATAATTTCGGTGTCAATCCATTAACGTTGAAATGTTCTCCGTTTAACTGAGACACTCACTGAAACATTAAGTGATAAAGATTGTTACTTATATATCCGTAGTGCCAGTGAGAAATATAGATGAACTGGCTCACAGTGTGCCATTCAGCTGATGTTCACAATGCAACACTGGGTCATATCTGTTCGTGAACATATCAAGAGTAGGTATTTTGCTGCGTTGTGGCTATGTTTTGCATAGTTATCTGTAATAGCAATAACAGTGTATCGTGTGCAACGCTATGCATTTTGCATGTGTGTATTCTTGTTAATAACCGACTCTGACAGGTAGACATCCGTGACAGTGACATTACGTGACGTGTCGCACGAACACGCTGGCGACTTGAACATCGCCTATCCTACGTCGGTGCACAGCGGACTGAACGGATCGATGGAGGATTTGCTAGCGCAGTTGCCCCACGTCTTTATGTAACAATTTGGCTCAAATTCTAAAGAGATATAAGAATTAAATAATGCATAGTTCCTTGTTTTGGTGCAGCATAATATATTGCTACTGGTGTACCAACCTTTTGCTAGTTACTTGTTGTATTTGTGTCGTTTGTTTGAACAGACCATGACATTAGTGTATTCGCATGATGTACAGTGGAATAACATTCGTGTATACACAGTGGGTTGTACAGTAGCAATCCGAAAATGCTGCTTCTGTTTTAATGTGAAGGTCATTAACATGTTGATGGATCAGGTTGAGTTGATTAAATTAGACGCCATGTAACATGTGGCATGCGATAAGCAGGGCATTGAATTTTGTCATGGAAACGTTTATTTGGTAAGTGTAACTATCTATGGTTGGCACCCTATAAACTCATGACAAATAAAACAGTGGAGACCACTCATGTGACTTATATCCAGTTTCTTATCATCCTCTCCATAGTTTAAGCATAACTGCTTGAGATCAAATTATACCAGATTTCATGTCTGTGTTTGTCTTATTCGCTTCCCTATTTGGGCCATATTTTACTGCCTCCCTACACCAATCTTGAAATTGTTGTCGAGTCAAACCTCAGCTACTGTCGTTTGTACCAAACTAAATTTTATTGTTATTGTACTGGAATAAAATGAGTTTATGGTCTATGAGTCCGATATATTGCTCTGTCGACTTACGATATCACAAGTCTTAGACTAATAGAATGATACAATCTGCAAAGTCTGCTATATATTATTATCAACATTCGCCTGCTCCGTTCAAAACTCAGTGCATGTCACCGTTATTGTTGCCATACAGTGGTAGTTGCACTGTGTCCCTGCACAGGGTACACAGACATTGCCTCATACATCACTGGATGACTCCAGACATCACACAATAGCTTCAGACATCACTGGATGGCTTCATGATACACGGAATTCGCCTGCAACGCACAATATTAATTATCAATTTTGGAGGTTACAGCGAGTAGGTTCAGTGGATGAACTTAACGCAACGACAACTGAGGCGTGTTAATAAGTCAATATCATTGAACAAATCACGCAAGCAAAATACACAGTGCATGGCTTCTTTTGGAACCATGCAGAAACTTTACTCCCAATTATGGATATGTTTGACTCAGTTCTTATCGCTAAGCACCCAGAAATTAGGCAAGTAAAAGGCAACTGGACATTATCTAACCAGATACTACATCATAAGACAAAGTAGACGAACATTATGGTACACATTTTAAAGCAATTCATAATATTTGGAGTTACATAACCGATAGTCTGCATCAATTTGTCCAGCAATTCTACGGTTTAAGAACAAACATACTCAATAACATATTTATGTTAACTGACGATTGATAAGTAACTTTTAAGATAACATTGATAGGTAACTTTTAGGATAACAACAAACATGTACGCATTTAGTACAAGTGGGATGACAGAGCCATGTCCATATTGATATCAAGTAGCAGATATTTATAAATATTTACCTTTGATAGACTCATGCTTGACGGAGTGATGCAGTCTCAGAAACTTGTATGTAAACCACCGTCTACATACAAAACCTGCAAGAAGTACCAAGAACATAACCTTTTTAAATTTTAGCAGATGAAATATATATTTATATCATTAGCTAAAACGTTTAGCTATTTAAATATGCAACCTTAGTCATACTAAAAAGGAGAGTGATTATTTGGAAGACTGACATGTTAGCAGAACTACAACTACCGTGCAGTCATGAATGGGTGACTCTACAGGAGCTAAAACGAGAACACGGCACTCGGTACCTGTCCTGTGATGTATTTCGCCTTGGCCAAGAATAACGCAGCATCTGCCACTTCGTCTGTCTCACCAAACCGTCGCAAGGGGATGGTGTTTTCTAGTTGTTCCGTTGCTGTTTCGAGTGTCATATCAGTCTTAATGAAGCCTAAGTAAATGTATGAGACGAAGTTGTAAAGTTTCAGTAATATAGCATATGTAATTCAGGCAAGTGGACAACTCTTACCAAACAACACAAAGGTTCCTTGCAATAAAACAGAAGAAAAGGAAGACAAGTGCCCTGTACAGGTAATGGTAACATCTAGCTGTAAGAGAAACATGTTACTGTTTTTTTACCTCATCCAGAACTGCATCACCAGGAACTCCATAATGTGTGTGTTGCCTGCGTGCACGTCATACTGAACCTTATTTTAAACCGAGCCAGCTTGTCATGATGGGGCAATATATTGATTAGTGATGTAAGTGATGAAGTTCCAGAAGTTATGGTCAGGTCACAACGCTCGCCTAACATTTTGGGTTGGGCATATGATGGTCATCGTGGGCTGACCAATACTGTACAACAATACTTCAGCCCAGTTTGAAAGTTTGCCTGGCTTCACTGAGGTCAGATTAAATCGTTTAAACTTACCTGGTGCAATGACATTCACTCGGATGCCTCGTGATCCGACTTCTCTGGCGAGTGACTTTGAGAACCCAACAAGGCCGGCTTTGGTGGCACTGTAAATGCATTGGCCAGCATTGCCCGTGCTGCCCACGACACTCCCTGTCACAGATGAACACTATTACTACACATATCTGAATCGCTGATAGAAGCAAAGGTTAACGATGCACAGACTCAGTCGAACAGTATTTGATATGCGAACTGCATGAACACAATACACCACGTTACAGGGTTTTTACACATACTATGTTAATTCACACTGTGATTAGGCATCAAGGTTATGGAGTCATTTTGGGGAAACAGTTTCATTGAGAGACTATGTGGGCAACTGACAGGTTTAAGTACGATTAACTTAAAATGAAAAGATGCTGCATAACTTGTTTATTTATGCATTTGATACCTGTATAATCAATGGGATGTGGGTGGTAACATGAGATGCATGTATAACCAATGGGATATGGGTGGTAACATTTGATGCCTGTATAACCAATGGGATATGGGTGGTAACATTTGATGCCTGTATAACCAATGGGATGTGGGTGGTATCATAAGATGCCTGTATAACCAATGGGATGTGGGTGGTAACATTTGATGCCTGTATAATCAACGGGATGTGGGTGGTAACATTTGATGCCTGTATAATCAATGGGATGTGGGTGGTAACATTTGATGCCTGTATAATCAATGGGATATGGGTGGTAACATAAGATGCCTGTATAATCAACGGGATGTGGGCGGTAACATGTGATGCCTGTATAATCAATAGGATGTGGGTGGTAACATTTGATGCCTGTATAACCAATGTGATGTGGGTGGTAACATAAGATGCCTGTATAATCAATGGGATGTGGGTGGTAACATTTGATGCCTGTATAATCAATGGGATGTGGGTGGTAACATTTGATGCCTGTATAATCAATGGGATGTGGGTGGCAACATTTGATGCCTGTATAATCAATGGGATGTGGGAAGTAACATAAGATGCCTGTATAATCAATGGGATGTGGGTGGTAACATTTGATGCCTGTATAATCAATGGGATGTGGGTGGTAACATTTGATGCCTGTATAACCAATGGGATGTGGGTGGTAACATAAGATGCCTGTATAATCAATGGGATTTGGGTGGTAACATAAGATGCCTGTATAATCAATGGGATGTGGGTGGTAACATTTGATGCCTGTATAATCAATGGGATGTGGGTGGTAACATTTGATGCCTGTATAATCAATGGGATGTGGGTGGTAACATTTGATGCCTGTATAATCAATGGGATGTGGGAAGTAACATAAGATGCCTGTATAATCAATGGGATGTGGGTGGTAACATTTGATGCCTGTATAATCAATGGGATGTGGGTGGTAACATTTGATGCCTGTATAACCAATGGGATGTGGGTGGTAACATAAGATGCCTGTATAATCAATGGGATGTGGGTGGTAACATAAGATGCCTGTATAATCAATGGGATGTGGGTGGTAACATTTGATGCCTGTATAATCAATGGGATGTGGGTGGTAACATTTGATGCCTGTATAACCAATGGGATTTGGGTGGTAACATAAGATGCCTGTATAATCAATGGGATGTGGGTGGTAACATTTGATGCCTGTATAACCAATGGCATGTGGGTGGTAACATGTGATGCCTGTATAATCAATGGGATGTGGGTGGTAACATAAGATGCCTGTATAATCAATGGGATGTGGGTGGTAACATGTGATGTCTGTATAATCAATGGGATTTGGGTGGTAAAATAAGATGCCTGTATAATCAATGGGATGTGGGTGGTAACATTTGATGTCTGTATAATCAATGGGATTTGGGTTGTAAAATAAGATGCCTGTATAATCAATGGGATGTGGGTGGTAACATTTGATGCCTGTATAATCAATGGGATGTGGGTGGTAACATTTGATGCCTGTATAACCAATGTGATGTGGGTGGTAACATTTGATGCCTGTATAATCAATGGGATGTGGGTGGTAACATTTGATGTCTGTATAATCAATGGGATATGGGTGGTAACATTTGATGCCTGTATAATCAACGGGATGTGGGTGGTAACATTTGATCACAAACTACCTGAACGAATTGTCAATAAAAATATAGTCTCACATGAGTTGAAAATCAAGACTAATAATAACATCTGCTTATATATTTACATTTAAGTCTCAGTATTCACTGTCTGGTGGGTACTGGTCAGTGGTGCTAGCAATTAGCCTTTTCAGTAAGTTGGTAACAGCCAGGAAGCAATAAACAATGCACAGACATTCAGTGAAACATTGCAGAGTTAGCAAGCCAATTACACCCCGTGTGTTGTGGTGGGTTGGAGACAGGTCAGGTGGCAAGGACCATTTATATGGCCTCTCTTCCCATTCCCAACTCACACAAAGCAAAGGGCAGACCAATTAAGAATGTCAGCTTAGAGCAGGAGCTACAACCTCAAAGTAAACACATCAAACCCTATTATTAGTATTTTCCAAAGAAAAATTTAAGAAATGCGCACGGATAAATGTCTGCATTGGAATATGTCCTGTAGGATTATGTCTGGATATTGCATTGTATTTTTATATAATAAAAATATGTTTTAAACGGCTATCTTTTTATTTAGTCACAATTCAACAAAATGTACAAACATTACCGTTATATTTGTTTATCAATTGTGTAAAAAATATTGAAATTCAGCAAAACGCGCAAAAATACATAATTAACAAATGCTGAATATATTTGGTTCCACGTAATGTAATTGTAATTGAAACAGTGTAATTGTAATTGATTTAGAAAATTATGACTGTAATTGTAATTGAAATAAAAAATTTAATGTAATTGTAATTGATATAATTTTGTGTAATTGGACCCAGCCCTGACTGGTATACAAATAAAGTAGTCGTGTGTGGACTGGATATACCTATGTTGATGATGCAGCCTGTCTTATTACGCATCATGCTTCGCAAGACGGCTTTACATGTATGTATGGTGCCGACTAGATTAGTGTTGATCTGTGCCATCATGTCATTGTGCTTCATCTGCAGCAGAAGCGCGTCTCTGTTGATCCCTGCTGCATTCACCAGTGTGTTCACAGGTCCTAGCTGCTTCTGCACTGTATTGATGACTTCTTGCACTGACTCGCCATTCGTTACGTCGCAAACAAAACCGACAAGTTGCGCCTGGTCACCTATAATAAAACATCACGATATATCATGTATGAATGATGGGACAACCATTAGCATCATCATCATAAGTTGGTGCCGAGCATGTTGCATACGTATGCAATCATGACCCTCCTTTTCGTATGATCACATGTGTATTCACGTATTAAGTCATGGTCTTTCCTAGCCAGGCTGTAAAAACCATCGAGGATTGTAATTCTACGCAGACCTCTGCTTCTTTTCCGGTTGGTTTTTACAAGTAAAATGGTAAAGGTAGTTCTATCACATCACCTATACATTCGTATAAAGTATTTTCCTGAATCTGCATAGGATCTTCCATTTACAGTTTGCTGTTCTAAGAATGTATTCATTACTTTTATTTTCTGTCCATTAAACTCTCAACATTCTTCTCAAGAACCATATTTCTGTTGCTTTCATGTTCTGTTCTGATTGTTTATTCACTGAACATAATTCACAGCCATATAACAATATGGGCTCTATATAGCATTGCAGGACGTTTTCTCACTTCAAGTGATACACTTGTATAAGTGAAAATGCTTTTCATGTTGTGGCAAGCTGATTTGACTTGAACAATTCGACCCTTGGACTCATTATTACATCGGCCATCTGATTAATGATCCAAGATAGAAATTGTTTAAGAACAGTCCCGTTTACGACAACGTTGCATGATGGTGTAAACATGTTTTCCAACTATATCCATGCCCACTAAGTAACGTCAAGCAGTACATGCAGAGCCAAGCATTAGAAAGTTACAATATTAGTAAGCATTGTTGCATTTTTATTTCATAAAAAAATTGCACCAGAAAACGTTTGTGCCGTGGTGGTGAATTCCGTGTTGCATATTGCCTGATGTGGCCCTCTCTGGCATAGCAGTTTCTATTGCACTTGCTGTATGTTAAGGCAGTGGGCTGAGAAGGTGCAGTATTTGTTTTCTAGAATCCCAGCCAGTTGTGTCGTTCGTTTCTCTTCTTTTCTGATACCGTCCTACCACAGGACCTCTGCGTTTGTAACCCTGTCCTGGCAGGAGATGCGGATGATGTGTCTGAGGCAGCAAAGGTGAAAACCATTATATCTTTACTCCCACCTTACGTATGTCATCCAGGCCACATTGCTGTAGAGGATTGTGCAGAGGACATGCCTTGTATACACAGTTTTCCATCAGGTATATTGCTCCACACTTTCCTACTCAATTTGGACATGACTGCTGCAGCTTGTGCTATATGGCCTAAGCATGTAATTTCAGCATCTAGTGATGCATTACTGGGCTGTGATTGTGGGGTCTAGGTATGTGAAGCTAACCCCAAATGTCACGTTGTCGATGTTGACTGATGGTGGCACAACAACGTCCTGCACAATACCTTTTGTTCCTTTGATGCTGATGGCCCATATTGTTATATGGCTGTGAATTATGTTCAGTGACTAAACAATCAGAACAGAACATGAAAGCAACAGAAATGTGGTTCTTGAGAAGAATGTTGAGAGTTTAATAGACAAAAAATAAAAGTGGAGCTTGTGCTATATGGCATAAGCATGTAATTTTAGCATCTAGTGACGCATTACTGGGCTGTGATTGTGGGGTCTAGGTATGTGAAGCTAACCCCAAATGTCACGTTGTCGATGTTGACTGACGGTGGCACAACAATGTCCTGCACAATGCCATTTATCTCTTTGATGCTGACGGTCAACCCAAATTCTGCACATGCATGGGAGAGTCTTCCTCTGTGTAATTTGCTATGGCAGCACACCTGTCTCGTGGCTTTCAAGTGGGCGAGGTGAAACAGATTTCCAACAGTTCTGGTGTGAGCTAATGTTACTTTCTTTCAATTCAAATATTCACGTTGTTTGAATATATTGTCGTGTTGAAAACTGGTGAACACTCCTACAGGAGTCAGGGTTGCAGTTGATCATCTGGATGTTATCATGCTTAATTATCGATAATTTGGTGGTACAACGAGAGCACACCGAATCAGTATACTATTACTAGTTGACATTGTGTCAAACAAAATCTTTGAAATAGGTAAATTTCCGAATGTCTAGGCTAACACGCAGCAGCAGGTAGTGCAATCGTAGTATGACGCATTCGTGCAATACGCAGGCACGCACGCACAGTCACAAACGCACTCAGATAGCCAATATTAAATTAATAATAAAATATAGCCTAGCCCTAGCCTAGGCCAGGGTACCGGTGAAGCGATAATAAGGCAAAGTACCTATATGAAGAGTTTTGGGGTCTTTATGTTTGTAACAATCCAAGAATTTAGTTACATGTTCTTGATGTCTTGAAAACACTGCAACATTATATTGATGGTTGAAAAAACAGTTAGCAATTGAAGCTCCAATTCCTCTTGTTCCACCGAAAACAACGCACGTTTTCATCGTGTTTACATTTACATCGTTCTCCGTACAAGAAGACACAAATGTCCCAGTGGCAGAGCAAGATGCAGATGTATACCCGGTAAAGGAATATTCTACGCTTTTTGGACAGACCTCGCTATCTCATATCAGAGTAAACTGTTGGAAATAACCACCCCTATAAAACGACAACTATATCACGTTTTATTAATTGGAAAAGGCTGGCTTGTGATAAGTGAAAGTCACATTTTGACCGCCTCCTGTCGGGCTTTGCCAGAGTTACTTAGCGGAAGCGACGTCAGACGGTGCTCTTATGCGCATGTTCAAAGCGACATACCTGCTCGAGAAAACCGGAAAAAAATGGATAAAAATATAAATTTGTGAATTTGTGTCTTTTACATTTCTGATCCATGTTCACAGTTGGCATGCTTTGAACTGATGCAGCCAATTCGCGTTGCAGCTGCCAACATGCGAGCTGCATAAATTATGTCGCATGGTACCGTAGTGGGCACAGGTGAGAAATATTTTGTAAACAACTTCGTTGCCTTGGCTTCAAATTCAGGTTTATTTTCTCTCCGGTTAAAATATACGCGTGTGTCAAGCACAAAATACTAGTTTTGACAGACCATTAGCGTTAAGTGGATATTGATTTTAGAGTTCCTGTCTTAATCTATATAACAGCTGACATGTCGCAAGTAAGTTTGTACCGAAACGAGTCGGGTCCAAACAAGGTAAAAGCCACCACTTTTGGTTTTAAACAATAATAACGTTTACATGTGTATGAATGACACATCTGTACCCAAGGCATGCGTCATGCGATATCCAAACCATGAGTTAGCACCAGGCAAGAGGCTCGTCTTTGTAATGATAGGCGAGGATCCATATATGCCACTGCTTTACAGAACTCGTCTAGGCTATATTTGGAACATTATCAAAAGGCAATAAACATCTATAATCATTAATATACATATTATACCACTAAAGTTACTTGATAATAACCATGCATCAATATAAAATTATCACGTTTTGTTCAGAAAACTGTAACATCATGTGCATGTTAACTTCAGACAATATTGCCCATTATTAGATGATCTGTACCAAGATTAGTGACATTTCGCAAACAAGGTGACACGATGATGATAGACATGTCAGTAAGTCACAAAATTACACTCCCAGTAACATGACGAGAAATATTTTGCAGCACACGAGAAAACACGCACTGTTTCTGTTAATCTTGAGACCAACATCTAAATATGAAATATCAGTGGACTGATGAAATTCCACTGAGATCTAACCCTCCTGGATTTGTTCTGCGACTCCCGTCCTGCTGGCAGAGAAGAACATTTTCTCAATTCATGTTAGGAGAGGCTTGTAAAGCACTAGAAAGTATGTAAACTTGTTTATATTGTGGGGCGCTTCAGCAGCCCGCTCAATACCACATAATAAGAGGGTCTTACTTGAGTTAATGGTGTAATTTTTTTTACGAAAATGTATACACATGTAATAGGCAATGCGATGTCTCCCAGATTTAGAAACTCAGAGGTTGGCAGATATACCATTGGGATGTACATAGGTAGACATAAACCCCTTAGGTTTGAATAGTTTGGTAATGTGGGATTTTATGTGCATTCCACCACATCGCCAAATCATTTGTAGTCCACAATCTCCATGTCTATATATTGTATGGAAACTTCAGTGAACTTGTGTAATAGATGCTTATTTAAAACAATTGCTTTTTTTAAACAATGACTATTTGACCAGTTGCTGGGTACGATACTCTTCATCCTTTTACTTGAATATAACCTAGGGACAATACTTGTGTAAGTAGTGTTTAAATAAATAGTTAAGATATTTTTGTTGCATAGCAGATAATAAAAGGTTGAATTGCTTTGATTAAAAATATTGGATGTTTAATCAGTGTCACATGAAGAACCTTGCTCAGTTAATTATATTGAAGTTTGAATAGACATTGAGTCAAATATATTTCACTCAAATGAATTTGTTTTAAAGAATTTTAAATAGTTTTAGATACTTTCATGATTCACATAATACTAAGTATTTCAGTGACAGTATTGCATTTACCAATAATTTTAAGCAGTAGTATTCTAACTATTTTATTTGGATTTGACATGTGATGGTAGCTAGTATTACTAGTAAGTTAGTAAGATGACCAGTAAGAAAATAAAACATATTCCAGTATTCAAACAAAGGGAATGTTTCCTAATCCTCTGTATGAATAAATATGCAGAAAAAATTCTCTGACCTAGCTTGTACACATGTGCAATTACCATTACAAAAACTTGAATGGCCACAAGATCACCTTCAGTTACACAAATGAAAATCTTAGTATGTAAATAGCCCACATTTGCCTGAAATAACAAGAAGTCTTATTTATTATGTTGGATGGAGTTACAATATTACAAACCATATTTTTGTATCAGTATCACTAGCTTAAAATTATATATAAGGATTTTTTAGTTACTTATATTTTCTTCTGGAAAAAACTATTGCTTCCAGGATGGAAGAAACTGAAAAAAAACAAATAACCCGCCCAGCTTGTTAAATTGGTTGGGAATGCAACTTCAAGCTACCATATTGGCCTCTAGGCTCTAGTGAGAGGCCTAACGTACAAATAATGCAAATTAATACTGGTGCACAAATCCACCAGGGTTATATGACCCCGTGATAACATATAAATATTATGTAGATTATATTCTAGGACATACTAAAATTTTAGAACCTCGGTCAACATAAAATCCATTCACAGATGCTGTTGTGAATTAGTTTTAGTAGATTAAGTGTGTGTACCACTTTTCTTGACAAATTCTTGTAATAACTTCCAAATGCTGGTCAAATAAAGAAAATCACACTGCTGTTGCTATTTGACAAGCTCTTGGTGAAATAAGAGCTATTAGTCAAATAAGAGAAATTTCCACAGCCATTTCACTCAACCAGCGGCTGTGCAAATAGCATCGGTCATTATATTTAAATAATAATGCAGTCTACATGATACAAATGCTTTGTACTCAAAGCACTGTGTAAACAAATTCTCTTGTAACCATCCTGCCTGGTGTTGATACACAAAGGGATGATCTCATCATAAGTTCAGACTACCAATCACCCCCACAATACGTATTGTGGGACCAATTACCGAAGCATACTCATGATGCTCTATTTATTCAGCACTCAGTTGAATACATGTTTCTGATGTCTACAATAGCGTCAGTGTGCATTAATACCAGTTTTGCCCGTTAGGTGGCATCAGTGGGGCATTTTATGGCAAAATGTGATGATGATCAACCCACCACCCACAATATGTAACACTATACATATTTTGAACTTAGGTGCCTGCCCCTAAACAGATTAGAAATAATGCGATATAATTTGCTGCCCTATTTGTCAAAAACAATGTGTGAGCACACACACACACTTCTTTAATCTGTGTCTTAAGTGTGTCATATTCTAATGACAGCTTTTTATGGTACTGTTATCAAGTAAATTATATGCTAGAGTCATTACTGTTTTTTTTTATTTGAAAAATGCTCTTCAAATAAATTGTAATATTGTTTTGTAATGTTTTTTTAAATGCTACTACAAGCACTATTAAGGTGGCTGGGATGGTTAACATGCCAGTTGATTTTGTAATTTTTTCTCAACATGCTAGGAAATATTGAATGGAACGTCGATGCCACAAATAATCACCCAGCACTAATGTCGTATTTTGCCAATCCATCCTTTAAAAAACAGTTCTTTTGGAAATCCCCCTGACTTCTTGGAAACGCTGATGGTGTTTCAATAGTAACGACCGTGTGTACGTCAATCTTCGAACCAGCTTTATTCGTTTGCCATGAATGCGGAACATATCGTCTGATTACTGTGATTCCAGTACACATCTGTACTATATCTAGTAGATCTACATAACTAAATGATGTCCTTAAACCAGCAAATATCAAACGTAGTTTACTGTGCCTTTGAAGCTGTAACAGAAACGACCAAGTAGATGTTACCTGGTGACCCCGTGGATAATGTGCCAATCAAAATGATCGGTGTAACCTTATATCATAGCCGACAACATGTTACAAATACAGATTCAAGGGCCATTGTGGTGGCAAACTAAGGGGATATGTCAATATGGCTGTTATGTTTTGTCAACAATATGTAAAACGCCAGTGAAAAACGTCACATTTCAACCATGATCCGCGTATATCTATTGACATTTCTATTATTATTAACAACCAGGAAATGATGCTTAATTTGCTTTTTTTTTAGAAAAACTACAACAGTTACTAAGCTGCAATTTGGTGTATTGACACGTCGGACACGTCTTAAAAGTAGGCAAAATTACACAAATTTGAATTTCGATTGGTGAAGGGTTTGTGTCAAAAATACACTGCCACTTTAGGCTGTCGTTCAACTCAACTTATTCATGCTGGTGTAGTACACGTAGTAATTAGTTTATTTTATTTAAAAAATCTGTAAAGTTATCAATAACACTCATACTTATATGTATGTCATTTATTTCTTTGGGGATTTACTCAAAACGATATAATTTGGCATTTTGTGGCTATTTTTTTCACATTTACAAAAATGTTTTACAAATCTTGTAACAACCAAATAAATGAAAACCTCAAGATTTTATTAATCTGGAATATTATATAGTATTTCAACAACAGTCTGTGAAGAAATGGTTAATTTATCTTAACAAATTCTACTGAAACTACTCAACTCAAGACAAGCATATATAATAACTGCCCCAGCTACCTTAAATGTCAAACTATTTTGTTTCTTCCCTCGAACTTTAGCTTTGGAATTATTATTTGGGAAGTTAGGTAAATTATGTGAAATAAAATGTGAAGTTATCTGTAATAAAGAAAAATATGAAGCTAGCTGTAAAAAGAAAACAGGCAAATAAGAGCCACCCACCCACGGCACTGAGATTGCTGAACTGAAATCGTAGAAGTGTCCACATAAACATACTATTCTCAACACAACAGAAGATTAGTAATTTGGACTCCCGTAACCTAACACAAGTTACCTTGTGATCAGTAATATCCACATTGTTAACTATATTGTAGTTTCTCGGGCATGTCATTTGTACTTACATGCCTTGTAATAACATTCTGTGTTCAACTCTACTTCATCAGAAGATTATCGTGTCCATAGCTGGTCTGTAGTCTGTGCTTGTCATTGAACATGTTTATGAATGTATCTATGTGTAATGGATGCACATTTTAAAAGAATGACTATTTGGCCAGTTGCTGGGTAAGTTACTGAACACGCATGGAGTCAAATGCAAACAGCTCGAAAATACTCTAGCCACATTTATATGTGGCTAACATAGAGTCCTGAGCTTAAATGGAAGAAGAAGAAGAAAATGTAGTTATATCAACTTGTAAAACTTTTATTTTAAATAGCATCAAATACACAGTGACATCAGCATTGGCCTATTCTGCTTCTAGATATCCTTTTGCACCAAATACGTTGCACAGTGCATAAACTATCACACGCCACCTTCTTCTGTCCTGAGTCACATTAGCCATCCCATCTAGTGTTTCAAGGTTTACCACCTTTCCCTCTGTTAAAAATATTCTTTTCAGAGTTGCTTTAGGGCCTTCCCTTTCCCAGATGTATCCCACTAAGTGCTGCTGTAGGCGGTCTTTCTGGTGCTGTTCTCAGTGCATCACCCAAATATGTCCATCTGTTCTTTCTAAAGGTTGTCGAGGTATACTCCTATCAGCATTCTTCTTTTTTTCTTTCTTGCTTTTGTGTTCTTTCCAATGGATTCCTTTTGGAGTCATTACAGACATCAATACAAATTTGATGTTCTTCTGACCATGTTTTTTTTATTACAGACACTGGCATGGCAGCTGAGTTGGAAGACTTCATAAGACAACAGAAAACAAAACTAGCACACGACCGCGCAGTCTCCAGACCGAGGATGTCACCTAGAGGTCGAGTTGAGGTCAGTGGCAATCTCACTAGGATCTGGATGTCTAGCAAACACATCACTATGGTTCATTGGTAGTTGCTCCATCCAAGTATATCTAGTGAGACATATGGCTTTTTACCCTGTTTTGTCACTTTTCTGCATATTGAATGCAGCAAAGCCACAAAGGCTTCCCTTCAAGAAGCAGCTTTTCCCACTTAGAAACTTCTACCAGTAGTTAGTATCTACTTTAAGCAGAAAGTTGTACTGTTTATTAGTTCAAGCCATAATCCTTTTGTTTATTTGTTGAAGCCATGGAAGTACACAATGAAAGGATCATTCACCGATTAGCCATAAAATGTCTTTGTTACCCTTACAATGAACTACCTCAGAAACTTCTTAAGACATAAGGTGACTCCAGTCTACACCAGTATTGCTTGCAATCTGGCTAAAGTACAAAGGGAATATTCAACAGTGGACAGTGACAGGTGCTAGCCACAACAACTCTATTAGGCGAATGACAAAGCCACATAAAGTCCGCAATACACATACTGATTCTTCAGTTGCCAACATATTGGCGGCAGGTTTTAGACTCCCAACTGAAATTACTCTTGAGGACAGGGTCATAGAATCACACTTGAAGACAGAGCCATATAATCACACTTGAGGACAGAGCCATAGAATCACACTTGAAGACATGGTCATGGAATCACACTTGAAGACAGAATCATGGGATCACACTTGAAGACAGGGTCATGGAATCACACTTGAAGACAGAGTCATGGGATCACACTTGAAGACAGGGTCATGGAATCACACTTGAAGACAGGGTCATGCGATCACACTTGAAGACAGAATCATGGAATCACACTTGGAGACACTTGAACATGGGGACAACACCTACATACATGTCATACAAGTCACAGTGATGGTCACCGTCAACACAGGGACAACACCTACGTACATGTCATACATTCCAGAGCGATGGTCATCGTCAACACTGGGACAACACCTACATACATATCATACATTCCACAGTGATGGTCACCGTCAACACAGGGACAACGCCTACATACATGTCATACATTCCACAGTGATGGTCATCGTCAACACAAGGACAACACCTACATACATGTCATACATTCCACAGTGATGGTCATCGTCAACACAAGGACAACACCTACATACATGTCATACATTTTGTTGGTGCACTTATTATATCTGAATATTCCTTTGATTACATGAGCAGGTTCTGCAGGTGTTATAATTAAGATCTTGATTTTCAATTTGTGTGAGAGAATATTTATATTTTTGTAGAGTTTTTTCTGGTAGTTTGTTATAGAAACAAATAATGTAGTTGATTGATGCAATTACACAACATATTTCAGTTACAATTACAGCAGAATTTGAAAACTTAAACCAGTTACAATTGCAATTACATAATTTTTGCTGTAATCAATTACAATCATATAATTTGACCTGGCCCTGCCCAAGGTAAATTAAAGGCTGGCAGGTGTTAAAAACAAGCTATGAAATTTGTCTCTTAAAATATATTATTAGTCTGCCAAATAGTTGAAGAGGCTACAGAACACACTCATTTAAAATTAGATATTGAACAAAGATTAAACTGTAATTTTAAGTGAATGAATGAAATGAATACGTTTGTGACCTTTGTGTGAAGGCGCCATACAGTCATGTCTGATGCCTGATCGGGGAGTATTTAGATGTTCCCTTATTTTCGCCATGGGTGGTGATAGAGAAAAATAATCCTGTAAAGCTGGTTCTTGTAGTCGCCACCAGCTGAGTCCAGTAGCCACCACCAGGGGATGCCACATATGCAGGCAGAGGAAGAGGGGGGTTTCATGGCAAAGATGGGAACGTATGAGGATCGACGGAAGAAGCTGCAGGACGAGCGGAAGAGGGAGTACAATGCCATGCTGCAGGCGGTCAGTGCCACATCCAAATTGTCATCATACCTACAATTACCTCAGGTTATCTCACAGGTGTAACAATCATACAGGTGTTTGTGTTACCTAAACATAACTAACATTTTGTAAATTTAATAGTGATGAGCTAAGTATTTTTAATGTAATATATTTTATTTAATTCTTCTTGAATTACAGTATTGTAATATTTGCTATTATTAAAATATTTTTATAGAAAATTTCAAAACTGTAGACTTTTATTTTACTACAAATTTAGACAGCGTTATTTAAGTTTCTTGTTTCTTTTTGTAATTTTACGTAAGGCATAAAACATATTTTAATTTAAAGTACACTGTATTCTGACATTATTGTTATACCAAATTTAGAAATAACACAATTAATTAGGAGAGCAACGATGTTGAACTTTGTTGTCTCCAGACAGTCAACATTTTAGTTATGATTTTCTTCACCCTGACAGAAATTGTTTCTGGTGTAAACTTCTTGCAAGTGGCCTCTTCTTGCAAGGCACGTCCCTGTTTACCTAGTACAGCGTGATGGCCTCTTGTGTGATATAGGAATCACAATTTGCACAGAAGGATTTCAAATGTTGAATCACGTTATTTTAATTATGTCACCTTTATTTATTACCTCTCTATGTTCAACAGAAGAACCAGGGAATGAGGAAGACAGCTGGGGGTTCAGGGGATGCCCCCTCATCCCTCGCTCCCAGGGATAGCAGGCCTGTTCGTGGCCCAGCAGCAAGGAATCCTGTGGGAGATGCCCCATCGGTCCTCACTCCCAGAAATGGGAGACCACTCCGTGGGCAACATGACATGGAGTATGAAAACATGCTGTCTGGAGTAAGTGTGGGGGTAATCCTCGGAAGCACCTTTGAAGAACTCTCTCAGAGAGTAAAATAGCATGGGAATGAGGTGTCTGATGTCTATGTAAGAAGATGTAAAAGACCCCACATAGGGGGCAAATGTGTAATATGTCATAAACACACAGAATTAATGAGGTCTGCTGATTATAATTCAGATTCAGATTTCCATCATGGAAGATGCTCTTGATGTTAGAAATCCATATAAATATATTGTGAAGTGGGGCATTCTGTGTTGATGGCTTAATCACATACATTCCACAGTTATGGTCATTGTCAACATGGAGACAACACCTACATACATGTCATACATGTCACAGTGATGGTCAACACTGGGACAACACCTACATATATGTCATACATTCCACAGTGATGGTCATCGTCAACACTGGGACAACACCTACATACATGTCATACATTCCACAGTTATGGTCATCGTCAACATGGGAACAACACCTACATACATGTCATACATATCACAGTGATGGTCATCGTCAACACTGGGACAACACCTACATACATGTCATACATTCCACAGTTATGGTCATCGTCAACATGGGAACAACACCTACATACATGTCATACATATCACAGTGATGGTCATCGTCAACACTGGGACAACACCTACATACATGTCATACATTCCACAGTTATGGTCATCGTCAACATGGGGACAACACCTACATACATGTCATACATATCACAGTGATGGTCATCGTCAACACTGGGACAACACCTACATACATGTCATACATTCCACAGTTATGGTCATCGTCAACATGGGGACAACACCTACATACATGTCATACATATCACAGTGATGGTCATCGTTAACACTGGGACAACACCTACATACATGTCATACATTCCAGTTATGGTCATCGTCAACACTGGGACAACACCTACATACATGTCATACATTCCACAGTTATGGTCATCGTCAACACTGGGACAACACCTACATACATGTCATACATATCACAGTGATGGTCATCGTCAACACTGGGACAACACCTACATACATGTCATACATTCCACAGTTATGGTCATCGTCAACACTGGGACAACACCTACATACATGTCATACATATCACAGTGATGGTCATCGTCAACACTGGGACAACACCTACATACATGTCATACATTCACAGTTATGGTCATCGTCAACACTGGGACAACACCTACATACATGTCATACATTCCACAGTTATGGTCATCGTCAACATGGGGACAACACCTACATACATGTCATACATATCACAGTGATGGTCATCGTCAACACTGGGACAACACCTACATACATGTCATACATTCCACAGTTATGGTCATCGTCAACATGGGGACAACACTTACATACATGTCATACATATCACAGTGATGGTCATCGTCAACACTGGGACAACACCTACATACATGTCATACATTCCACAGTGATGGTCACCATCAACACAGAGACAACACCTACATACATGTCATACATTCCACAGTGATGGTCATCGTCAACACTGGGACAATACCTACATACATGTCATACATTCCACAGTGATGGTCATCGTCAACACAGGGACAGCACCTACATACATGTCATACATTCCAAAGTGATGGTCATCGTCAACACTGGGACAATACCTGCGTACATGTCATACATTCCAAAGTGATGGTCATCGTCAACACAGGGACAGCACCTACATACATGTCATACATTCCACAGTGATGGTCATCGTCAACACAGGGACAGCACCTACATACATGTCATACATTCCAAAGTGATGGTCATCGTCAACACTGGGACAATACCTACATACATGTCATACATTCCACAGTTATGGTCATCGTCAACACAGGGACAGCACCTACATACATGTCATACATGTCACAGTGATGGTCACCGTCAACACAGGGACAGCACCTACATACATGTCATACATATCACAGTGATGGTCACCGTCAACACTGGGACAACACCTACATACATGTCATACATTCCACAGTTATGGTCATCGTCAACATGGGGACAACACCTACATACATGTCATACATATCACAGTGATGGTCATCGTCAACACTGGGACAACACCTACATACATGTCATACATTCCACAGTGATGGTCATTGTCAACACAGGGACAACACCTACATACATGTCATACATTCTACAGTGATGGTCATCGTCAACACAGGGACAACACCTACATACATGTCATACATTCCACAGTGATGGTCATTGTTAACACAGGGACAGCACCTACATACATGTCATACATTCCACAGTTATGGTCATTGTCAACATGGGGACAACACCTACATACATGTCATACATATCACAGTGATGGTCACCGTCAACACTGGGACAACACCTACATACATGTCATACATTCCACAGTGATGGTCACCGTCAACACAGGGACAACACCTACATACATGTCATACATGTCACAGTGATGGTCATTGTCAACACTGGGACAGCACCTACATACATGTCATACATGTCACAGTGATGGTCATTGTCAACACTGGGACAACGCCTACATACATGTCATACATTCCACAGTGATGGTCACCGTCAGCACATGGACAATACCTACATCTACTTATCCTCTTCGGGCCCAGTGGCCCATAAGGCCGAAGTGAATCTCCTCCATCTTGTTCTGTCAGCTGCTACACGTCTGGCTTCGCTCCAGCTATTCCACCCCAGTATACGTCTTTCACCCTCAATAGTCGATCGCCACGTTGTCTTTGGTCGCTCAACCTTTCTTTTACCTTCAGGTCAGTGCAGTCTCACAGTTGCTGTTTTTCTCCATTCGTAGGATACGTCCTACCCACTTCCATCAACACCTACGTACATGTCATATATTCCACAGTGGTAGTCATCGTCAACACGGGGATAACACCTACATACATGTCATACATTCCACAGTGATGGTCATCGTCAACACGGGGACAACACCTACATACATGTCATACATTCCACAGTAATGGTCATCGTCAACATGGGGACAACACCTACGTACATACATGTCATACATGTCACAGTAATGGTTATCGTCAACACGGAGACAACACCTACATACATGTCACATTGCCTGTAGCCACATAGTACGTACTCGATCCAACTAAACAGCACAATCATTTTCTTTGAAGCAATCCAAGAGACATGAGAGGGCGTATACCCCAATAGACCACACGGACTACCCTCGACACAGACAGACCCCTCCACCTGACACAGCCCGTCCCTATGTGAGTAGAACCCCGTCTACTTGTACCATGAGACTGATCAGTCTAACAAAGTAAAACTCTAAGCCAGAAGTATGTTGATGAACCAGTGGCAGAAGTATCCAGTACTATGATGAAATTCACAAATGATATTTCTTTATTGTGCCAGTTGGTAAACAATCATTTGATTGGAAATGTTTTTGTTACTCTTTATAGTGATGATTAGTCCATTGTGAATCACGTTCATTGGTCTTCATATCTGTAGTGTGTGAATAGTTTGAAAAATAATATTATATCATAGTATAGCCTTATGTCATAGTATAGCCTTATGTCATAGTATAGCCTTATGTCATAGTATAAATAAACCAGCCAGACCATTTTCTTCACAGAATTTTGACTGGATCTGATAAAAAAATAATTTAATAGTTTGAGGATTTCATCAACATGAAATAACACATTTTCACAAACGAGCTAACATATTATAGTTGATACTACACATGTTATAGTTGATACTACACATGTTGTAGTTGATACTATACTGCAGTATACATGTTGTAGTTGATACTACACATGTTGTAGTTGATACTATACTGCAGTATACATGTTATAGTTGATATTACACATGTTGTAGTTGATACTATATATGTTATAGTTGATACTACACATGTTGTAGTTGATACTACACATGTTATAGTTGATACTATACATGTTGTAGTTGATACCACACATGTTGTAGTTGATACTACACATGTTGTAGTCGATACTACACATGTTGTAGTTGAAACTACACATGTTGTTGTTGATACTACATATGTTGTAGTTGATACTACACATGTTGTAGTTGATACTACACATGTTATAGTTGATACTATACATGTTGTAGTTGATACTACACATATTATAGTTGATACTACACATGTTGTAGTTGAAACTACACATATTATAGTTGATACTACTCATGTTGTAGTTGATACTATACATGTTGTAGTTGATACTACACATGTTGTAGTTGATACTACTCATGTTGTAGTTGATACTATACATGTTGTAGTTGATACTACACATGTTGTAGTTGATACTACACATGTTGTAGTTGATACTACACATGTTGTAGTTGATACTACACATGTTGTAGTTGATACTACACATGTTATAGTTGATACTACACATGTTGCAGTTGATACTACACATGTTGCAGTTGATACTACACATGTTGTAGTTGATACTACACATGTTGTAGTTGATACTATACATGTTGTAGTTGATACTATACATGTTGTAGTTGATTTTTCATGAAAATTATTCCAAGACGAAACCAGTGAGAGAATTGAGAAAGGACCTGTGAGTTTACCTTTGGGCTGATAGAGACTATGATGGTGTTTTGATGTTGTCATTTTCCGGTGTTTCCTCTTAGATTTGTATTGTTGGACAATAAAATGTCTTGTCATTTGTTGTATGTACTCAGCCTATCCCTTGTTTACGATCATGTCGGAACCAAGGGTTTACAGTGACCAGTTTACTGATATTTACTTAAAGTTATATTTCTACTGTATACATGTAATGATAACAGCCTTGGCTCCACTGTCAACCTGGAATTGCATGTAATTTTACCACCTGTTATATGTGTTGTTTTTTGTACATATGTATCAGTTATGCAATTCCAAAATAAACTCTCTCACTCACTTTTGTTGTTCCGTGTTTCAGAATGGATCTAGTGGTTTATCAAATATGCCACGTGTGAGTATATACAGAAATATATTTCCCTGTGCTTACCTGCTGTTTCCTGTCACCATGGATTGTGTAAACGATTGTACACAGTTTTGTGAAAGATGTGGGTAGACATCCATGTTAGATTCATAATTTCACTTCTGTTGTTTGTTATTGTTCTGAGTTCACATGGATTGTGTCTGTTTCGTTGTCATGTAAAAATAGGTATTTGTTTACTGTTAGTAAAGGGAAAGTAAAACAGGTGAGACTACAGAATAACTTGTTTTATGATGTGGTACTTTACACAGATTGGACAGAACACGCTTTGCACAGAACAGCGTGGACAGAACACATAGTCCGGCAGCCAAAGGGCATTTTTTGACATAACCCCTTTTTGTCTGATATAGTTTTTTCTTTGTTGATTATTCATCTCTAGCATGTATATAATGACATCCAGAGGGGTGTGGAGTTCTCACCCTTGAGCATTTTGAAAAAAAAAATCCAAAATTGCCACCAAAAATAATCTTTTTATCATATCTTCGCAACCAGACAAGATACAGACATGATTAAAATGTTATTTTATATGTTTCCAGACATGAGGAATTCCATTCCACCATAATTGATATGAAAAAATGTATGATGGACTGTAGCTGGACTGTAGCTACATCTGTTCGAACACTTCACTTGTGGGTGATAATGAACACAGCTTTGGTGCGGAAGCCTTGCTTCTGCTTACTTTAGAAAACCACATTTGTTGGCGTGCTTCCGTCATTGAATGACATCTTTGCTGACCATAGCAGGCTAACATGAAGTGTATGGCCTGGTCTACTACTTCCGAAAGCGGTGGTCCGCCTGTGTTTCTCAGTAAGTTGAGAGAACGTTGGCCATGTCTCAGAACTTTCAGAGCTGCAACCTTGCCAACGCCAAAGAATGATGCTACAGTAGCACAACCTGGGTCTCTGCCAGTGACGACTAGTTTATGCTTTTGAAAGTCAGCCTTGTGCAAACCAAATCCTCGACGATGAGAGCAATCAATTGATCTTTGTTTGTCATGACGGTTAGGACGACTTTTTGTGGTGACATGCGAGCTGTGCAACGTAATGTGTAGACCCTGCTTGCTCCTTTGTCCCTGCCGAGTTGGGTTGCCCCCTTAATAATGCCCTCAATGTATCTGTCGAACACCAGATAGACGTCACTTTTTGTCAAGTGACCGTCTAGGTAACTGTGGCACTGGACAAGGTAGTCGTGTACAGTGCCACATGTTGGCCAAGGCACTACCCAGAGGACAGCGCACCCATCGATGAACATTGCCTGCACATCTTGTTCAGCCAGCCTTCTTGACACGTCCACCTTAAGCGCATTCTTGAGATTGGATTTCGTTTTGGCATCCCTCATATTTCCATTTCCATCGAACATAGACGTTAGGATAGGTGACAGTTCATGGCCCATTAGTGTGGTTGTGTCAAGATCGCGTGCGCTAGACTGCAAGCCCATGGCTCTTGCATAGATGGTTTCTGTGTCAAACACTTTACTATCTCCGACTTAGCATCTCCGACTGTGTTTACTGGATAAAGCCATCGTGGTCACAATTTTTGGTATTGAATCATGAAATCCACCAGGCCAACTGCGGTCAAAAGACTCCATCTGTGTTTTTCTCAACAATTGCGCCTTGTCGACATTGACCTAGGAGTGATTCACAACTTGCCCAGTGACAATGTTCATCAGCCCATCTGGATGTTGCTCTGGGTCAGTGGATCTATGCAAAGTTCCAATTTATCACATAGAGCTTTCCTGTCTTGATCGTCTCCTTTGATTCTTGCGGCTGTTTCTTCTTTGTGCGAAGTTTGGGCAGATGGTCGTTCATTATCTCTCATCTCGTTCAAGTCGATGATGCCATGGCAGGTTTGCAAGCTGTAAGCCCAGGTTTTCAGAGTTTCCGGTTTCAGAGTTATTCCAATTATTCCACTCTGTCCATGAAGGTAGTTTCAATGGCCATGTCACTCCAAATGCCACTGAACAGACCAGCTTTGTGGTGCATCGTGTGCTGTCCATTGATGAAATGCACACGTATGCCATCGGGCAAGCCTTCCATAGTTCGCAGATAGTAGAGTGCATACCGGGCATAGTGGACATGCCCTGCAGCAAAGAACAAAGGGACCAAATCCTTCAAATTAATGTTGTCATGTTCTTATGTTTTTTGTTCACGGAACATGAAATATAGATTTTTTTCACATAGTCGGCAACCATTTGTAGCATACTTATGGCCGCCATTTTGTTTTCGTTACATTTTTTCATATCAATTATAGTGAAATCGAATTCCTCATGTCTGGAAACATATAAAATAACATTTCAGTCATGTCTGTATCTTGTCTGGTTGCGAAGATATGATAAAAAGTTCATTTGGGTGGCAATTTTTGATTTTTTTTCTCAAAATTCTCAAGGGTGAGAACTCCCCTGGATGTCATTATATACATATATAGAGATGAATAATCAGCAAAGAAAAAAACTATATCAGGCAAAAAGCGGTTACCCCCCTCGGCTGCTGGACTAACAGTTTCAGCTTGGCAGAGCAAGAACATCCCTTGGATAACCAAATTGATGTAGTGTTGTATGGAACAAAAACTAGATATGTTCAAAGATGCAAAGTATAATGGTGGGTGTGTTTTACCTAGGCTACATGAAAGTGTGTAGTATTTAGACGGGTCCAACAAGTATATTCCTGCAATCATGATGTCTCTCAAACAGTGTTTTATGACTGGGCTAGGAACTTCTATTTTTCATGGTCAGTAAAGTGACTTGCATAAAATATTAGAATAGTTGATAGCTTTATATTTGGAGGAAATAGTTCTGCAGAAACATGTTAAAGTGAGTGTTGACTAATTACAGACAGTATCTGTTGATCTTGAGGCTTGTTCACAGACTTGAAGTGGCATATGTTGTTATGACACTGTCACATATTCACACATGTATATAAGTGTGATGTGTCACAGTATTTACTGTCATACCTTTATGTACACTTTGCCACATCTAATTATATAGTTTTGTCTGTCATGATATTGTCACACCTGTATGTACATGTTGTCACAACACTGTTGCACCTGTATGTACATTATGTACACATTGTCACATCTGTGTGTACACCTGTCTGTCATGACATTCACACCTGTGTATACACTCTTTCACGACAGTGTCACACCTGTGTATGTGTACACTTTGTCACAACAATGTCACATCTGCGTATGTGTACACTCTGCCATGACATTATCACACCTGTATGTACACTCTGTCATGACGTTGTCACACCTGTCTGTATATGTTGTCACACGACACATACATGTTCTTTGGCACCTACAGCACAAATCGAGAAATGAGGAACCAGAATTCTATGCCTCCCTTCCACTCAGAAACCACCCTTCCGCTCAGGTATGGTACAGTGTTTGTAACCACCAAGCATTTGACCTTATGCTTCCCATAACTTTTGACCTTGTTGACCATTTATCATCCACAAAATTGACAATACAAGAATCAGAAGAATTCAGTGAGCTGCACATTTTTTTTAGTCTGCCTAAATGCTTTAGGCCTGTGATAGAGTGGTCATTATAATGCCATTGATGGCGAGATCCATCATTGATTGATTTATTGATAATTTTATTTTTGCTCGGTAACATACTTGGTTAGACACTATTTTCAATGGCCGAGCCATTCACGCATCATTTACATATCAATCATACAACAGATATTTACATTTGTACATAAGTTTAAAAATAAAAAAGTAAAATCATAATATACATAAAATAAAATAGATAAAAACAGCTAATATATTCAGTGGCTTACTTCATACATTACAGTATGTAGTCATACTTAGGTTAATCGCATGTAACAAGATATATACTGGAGCTCATGGACAGATGGACAAGACATCATCTCGTTTAAATACAGCCATGGACATGACTTGAATTATTGTCTGCAGCGATACAAGGCTAACTGTGGAATGTCAAAATGTTGTGTGTTTCCTACACCAGCAACGCAAGGAGCAGGAACGTAACAGGGAGTACAATGAGTTTCTAAAGGGAAGCCATGGCTATGGAGGGCATACTCAAATAGGCTCTCTGGTGAGTCTGCTCAGTGCTTGTGGCTTTCCTGCCATAGTTCCAACAAATTAGCCTTACGTGTGTGGAAGTCAATCTAACCTGTTGATTGGTCAGTTTAGTCTACTACAAATGTAGCTCTGCTGGGTTCTCATTAAATTGATTCAAGATAAAAGGAATGACCAAAATGGACCCAAATAAAACGAGAAACCAATACATCAGAGGCCACATTTTCGTTTCTGCTGTCTGTCATGTTATTGTGTACAGTATGGGTACGTATTTCGTATTGAGTGATTTTTCTGTTTAGTATGGGTCCATTTTGGATTGTCCATTGCATGTTTATACTTCCTGCATGGTGCCAGAGTGGTGGAACTTGTCATTAATCCACTAAGATCTTTTACAATTATTGTCAACAATTAGGATGCGTGGCATTAGACCATGATTAGCTCAATAATGCATATCCTTTAGTTGCTTTATTTGTTCGTGCATTGGTCGTATGTCGTCACACATTAATTAGAAAAAGTCTGATGTTAAAAGTGGTTTTAAATATGTCAGCATACATGTACATGGTTTGTGCAATCCCATGATCTCTCAGGGATCGAAACATTAATCATGATCTACCTTGGTCTCCTAGAGTTCATCCCAGACTGTCTAAATTGATGATTTATCCCAAAGATTGACCCCATGATCTTCCTGATTGATCTAATGATCTGCCATGGATTGATCCATGATCCCCCATGAATTGAGACCACCATCCCTCTGGGTTTGATCCCTGACTGCCCACCAAGTTATTTCCTGATCTCACTGTTTCACTGTCAAGTCTAAATTTCAAAAAAGAACAAATAAAAGTAAAAAAAATTGTGGTACAATAATGTATGTATGTAGACATGTAATCAGTAATACATTTAAATCACAAGTATCTTTTCATAATATTATGTTGTGTTTTATCATCCTGGTCTCTTGTAACTATCATTAAGATAGATCTTGTATATATTATCACATAGAAGCCGGTATTGCTTAAGCAGTTGTTGGCATGTTTTGGATGTGCTGTCATAGATGAGTTTGCTGCATGTTGTTTAGTTGCCTACATTAGCATGGATGTTGTATTTATTCTTAACACTGTGTGGCATGTACTGACGTTTCAGATGTAGGATTGCTGAGAAAAGGTGTCAAAACACAGACACAGTACACATCTACTGTCAAGCAGTTTTCACCACATGTTTACTATAAAACCATTCTAATGTAGGCATACATTTCACTTGCAACTGTAACTCATGTAACTTTTATGATGTATTGCTATAATTTTGGGCAGTATTTTGAGTTGGAGTGGTTTGAACATGGCCACACTAAAATACTTATAGTTTGGTGACATCTTGTCTTGGACTCTGATGATTATCATTCCCTCAGAAATGTTGGACCTGTTCACCTCCACTTTTTAGGCATATACCGTACAGAGCCTTGAAGATGCTAATGATTTTGAAAATTATAAACTGATTATTTTATTGTCATACATGTTTTCCATCTTTTTACTAAATCATAATTTTGTTGTTGTTGCAGTGTCTAATACAGATTGGTCTTTATGACAATAGTTGTTTTTATTATGAAATAACACAGTGTTGTTTTAGATGAATCAGTTTGACATATTTCTTTGTGGACCAAGAAAAGAATCTTTTTTATGACATGATTTTGTTCACACTGATGGATCGATAAGTTTTTAAATTCCCAACAAGCACACACAGTTTCATATTTGATTGTGTCATTTTAAATACTCGTTCATGTTTCGGTTGTTCACCAGCGCCCACGACGTGATTCAATGTCTGATGGTGATGACGAATATCAGCAGTTTCTCCAACAGAGGGCACCACGGAGGGGCTGGGCCACGCCCACATATGAGGAAACGCTGGAGGAAAAACGGCAGCAGGAGAGACGCTATCGGTGAGAATTAACACCTTGGCCAATGTAACCATAGTTTTGCATTTGCCATCTAACCCTGGTATTTGTTAAAGCAGTCTTAGAAGGAGCTATATTTGGAGCATTTTTGATGATGTAAAATATCAAATAAGCCAGGTAAATATACTCTTCCATCATTGTTATAGATTGTGTTTTCAGAAGTGTTTTGAAACAACAACATAGTGTAGTTGTTTGCTTTTGTTTGGTTTGAATAATCCACAGGATAAAGTTGATCATGTTTGTAATGTTTGCAAGTATTTGACTTTTCTCACTGAAACACTCGCAGCGACCAAGACAGGACACTGAAGCACATGTAGGCACATTTTGTATCATGCTGGAGTTGGTTGTTTAGTGAATTATGCTAATATTATTTTTTTTTTATTTTTAATTGTGTTACTGTATTTTGGCTCAACTGTACAATTGTCTGTCTTTAGCAGAACATTAATTGGTGGACCTTCACAGAAATCTGTCAAATGTAGATAGCAAGTAACATATTGTGTTCATCTTTGATCATGTGTCACATTAGTAGCATTATAAAATGTATTACGTTTCAAAAGTAATTGTTTATTGCAAATTTGCACACCACAGGATGTGTGTAGGATGTGTGACTGATAACTTTTGGTTCATGTTCTTTTGTTTTCTTCATTTATGGCTTATTGTCTTAATTCTCCTAGTGACTATTTAATATTCAAATGTGTTTTGGACGCTTCCTGTGTGCTCTTTAGTTTCACTTCTTCAAATACACATGCCTCTTTGCATGCAAGGACCACTTACTGCCTGGACCACTTACTGCAAAGACCACTTACTGCAAGGACTATGTCCCTTGAGAGGGAAACATTTACCTCTGTAATACTCTATTGTTGTAGCTCATCTTTCTAGACTTCTAACTTTAGCTGCAGAAACTCATAATAGCTAAATTAATAATAATACAGTTTTGCTTTTGATGATACTCATTCAGTAACATGTGCCATGATGTTTTAATAAAAAGGATATCTACAGAATGGTTGGTGACAATAGTTTATGTGAAACCACCAAGTTTTCAGCTTGAATCAACTCCTCTTGCAGTTAGTCTTACGCCCGGTAGAGTGCATCAGCTCCCCACACCACGGCCCTGCCTCTCTGTCGCTGCTTCACTGTGTGTTGTCTTCTCTTTCAGGGATCATACCTTCCAGTCTTTCCTCAAAGACCTCTATTATATTTGGTTGGACAGCCATAGGTACAGTCTGTCTGCTATCGCTGTCACACTCAGACTGTTGTAGCTCCTGCCTCGCTGATGTTGTCAACCAGAGGTGTTGTGTCCTAGACTGCTTGTCCTCGGGTCTACGTCAGACCAGTATGTCACTGTAGGTGATGTAACACTGGTGATAGCACTAGCACATTGGGAACATGTCATGGTGAAACTTCAGGGGAACATAACACGGTGAAACTTCAGGAACACAAAAACAATACGCAAATTTGCAAGATGACATCTGCTACAGCTATCTACACAGCTACTACAGCTACCTACACAGCTACCTGCTAATATCTGGCTGCTCACTCACGTCCATGTACATTAACCATATTCCACTAGCACATCTAATTCTTTGCGGATTTATAACTCTTTACATACTTGTTTCGTTGTCAACTCTTCATTCATATGTTTGTTTGAAGACATATGGTAATACTTGCAAATTTCTACACGACTTTTCAAGTTAACATTGATATGACTTCGTTATCACGACTTTTGCATTTAGCATCAGTCATATGATTATGAATGGTCAAGCTATGAGCTAGGTGCAATTGCTAACTCTTGCATTGTCAATATGGCTGCATCTCATTGTCAATATGGCTGCATCTCATTGTCAATATGGCTTCATCTCATTGCTATTTTGTGACTCTGAATCTGGTTATGTGCCACAGATTTCACATAGGTGCAATTCTTCATGCAATTCTTGGTGCAATTCGCAAAATATAAATGTAACTTGTCAGGGCAGCTTACTTGAAGTGCACACCTAACAGGACATGTGCACACACAAAGATGGCTGCATGGTTCTTGTTCGTTATAATCGGTGCTTGTTTGAGCTGTTCTGAAGCATGTTATTGTTTGTTAAAATTATATTGCTGTATAGTGTTGCAAGTGAGTATTGTTGCAGTATAAATTTAATTTGTTTAAGCTTTTAAATGTTGTAGTGCTTTTCAAAATGACATGTCTATTGTACTGCATTATACCGTTTGGTTAAATATTGTCTGGGTTAGCTAGCAAATATGTTACATGCATGATAGTTAATTTTATGTGTTGTTTGGTCATATTTTCTGTTGTCACTGTATTATGTATGGCATGACAAAGTTTGACTGGTGAGTCCATCTACTTTGCATTCTAAATGAAACTTGTTCATAAAAATGTTCAGCTAAAAGCCCGATCATCTTATATGGCAGACATTGGAACAGTCAAATTCAAACTAACATTTCACCTGTGGTGCATTTGACATTGAATAGATTAAAGTTGTCACAACTGCTTAGTTTGTGTTGCCATAGTAACTGGTGGCTGTATCTTTTAGCAGGCATGATGACCCGGAATTGTACCAGCCATTTGAGTTGCGTAACTCGGTCAGCGATGGACACCTTGACCGCAATTATGACGTAGGTATACTTGACCGCAACTATGATGTAGGTATGCTTGACTGCAACTATAATATAGGTATACTTGACCACAACTATGACGTAGGTATACTTGACTGCAACTATGACGTAGGTATGCTTGACTGCAACTATGACGTAGGTATACTTGACTGAAAGTATGATGTAGGTATACTTGACTGCAACTATGATGTAGGTATGCTTGACTGCAACTATGACGTAGGTATACTTGACTGCAACTATGACGTAGGTATACTTGACTGCAACTATGACGTAGGTATACTTGACCGCAACTATGACGTAGGTATACTTGACCGCAACTATGACGTAGGTATACTTGACTGCAACTATGACGTAGGTATACTTGACTGCAACTATGATGTAGGTATACTTGACCGCAACTATGACGTAGGTATACTTGACTGCAACTATGACGTAGGTATACTTGACCGCAACTATGACGTAGGTATACTTGACTGCAACTATGACGTAGGTATACTTGACTGCAACTATGACGTAGGTATACTTGACCGTATTTAGATCGCTATGCTAAATCACTAACAGTTATTTCAGAGATTGAGTGCAAGCAAATTGTTAGAAAAGTTGTTTTTAGTGAAATACTTATTGAATGATGAAAACATGTTTTATGAAAAGATGCCAACACAACCAAATCATTAAGGCATGTTCGAAAAGCCTCACTGTACGACAAGCCTCACTCTACGACAAGCCTCACTGTATGACAAGCCGCACTGTATGACAAACCTCACTGTACGTAGGTATACTTGACTGCAACTATGACGTAGGTATACTTGACCGCAACTATGACGTAGGTATACTTGACCGTAACTATGACGTGGGGTATACTTGCCTGCAACTATAGGCGTAGGTATACTTGACTGCAACTATGACGTAGGTATACTTGACTGCAACTATGACGTAGGTATACTTGACCGCAACTATGACGTGGTATACTTGACCGCAACTATGACGTAGGTATACTTGACTGCAACTATGACGTAGGTATACTTGACTGCAACTATGATGTAGGTATACTTGACCGCAACTATGAGTACGACCAACTATGCGTAGGTATACTTGACTGCAACTATGACGTAGGTATACTTGACCGCAACTATAGCGTAGGTATACTTGACTGCAACTATGACGTAGGTATACTTGACTGCAACTATGACGTAGGTATACTTGACCGTATTTAGATCGCTATGCTAAATCACTAACAGTTATTTCAGAGATTGAGTGCAAGCAAATTGTTAGAAAAGTTGTTTTTAGTGAAATACTTATTGAATGATGAAAACATGTTTTATGAAAAGATGCCAACACAACCAAATCATTAAGGCATGTTCGAAAAGCCTCACTGTACGACAAGCCTCACTCTACGACAAGCCTCACTGTATGACAAGCCGCACTGTATGACAAACCTCACTGTACGACAATCCTCACTGTATGACAAACCTCACTGTATGACAAACCTCACTGTACACACAAACACACATACACACTGTCTATACACACAAACACTTTCACCTAGATACAGTCGCGCCTCGTTATAACGGTAGTCGGGTCCACGACTTCGGACCGCGTTGTAAGCGAGCGCGTTAATGTTCTCATATCTGCCACCAGGGAGCTGCTAAACAACAGCGACCGCCACCCGCTTGCAGCATTGTCTTATACGGCAATATGCAGTTTATGGAACTTATTAAACGTGTATACTAGCATCAACGTGTATTATTTTTAAATGTCACACCTTCTTAACTCTTGAACTGAATAAAACACATGTACGTATGGAATAGATCTACGATGATGATGTACTTGACCAACAGGCCTACGAATCGAAAATAATAAGCTGGATCTGAGCAGCCGAAACGTATATGATTTGACAAGCGTAGTATGCAAGCTGATAAAACACATAAAAAGACAATAGGTAGAATTAATAATTGTTTCGTCTTTCAACCGATCTCTACCGAAATTTATTACGCACCACTTGTGTGTTAAGTATTAACCAAAGAAACCTAACCTTGTGCCTTGTGATGTAGTTTATATGCTGTATAGTGAGGTGATGGTTGTGTGTTGTAGGAAGATGACAGGAGACTGAGGCTGGACAATGACAGAAGACCCAGGGGACCATACAGGAACCAGGAGGCAAAGTAAGTCATGGCACTGTCTGAGACAACTCATGCTAATAATTCACGTTATTGTGCTCATTTTGACTTAAACATTTTGACTCAACATATGCACACTTACACATATAGATACTGTGCATACACACCTACACATAGATACCGTCTATAAACACAAACACTTACACATAGACACTACCTATACACACAAACACACATACACACTGTCTATACACACAAACACTTTCACCTAGATACTGTCTATACACCCAAACACTTACCCATAGATACTGTCTATACACACAAACACACAGACACTGTCTACAGACACAGGCAGCTGCAAACAATTTCCTTAAATATTTAATTGTGTATTTTCTATTGTAATTAGAAACAAGAGTTATTATGTGATTGCATGTATTACAATATTATTATGCCACAGTATATATATTGATGGACATTACACATGCATAAATACAAATGAGGGAATTGTCATTGAAACGTACCACCTTGTTTTATTGTTGTTATTTTGTATTCATAATGGCATTATATACAGTGTTTTTTGATGATTGTGTTATACATTGGACATGTTTAAGTGGTTGTGAGCTTGGTACAGTTGGTCAGTATGTGCATACTCATGTCTAGGAAGGTGCGATTCCATGCTGAAAAGCCAGTTTCCAGACAGAATGGCCAAACACAAAGGGAACCAGAATTCACTGAATGGGTAAAATTGATTGACGTGCACCACATTTTCTGCACCAAATTTGCACATTCTTTGTTCACAGTGACACTGCTGCCATCACACACATCTGCACAGGCGAGCTTGCTAGTCGTACTGAATACTAGATAGGTTTGATTTTAAGCAAAATGATTCTATAACAAGGCGAACAAACATTGAACTGAGGAATCAGTTATAAGCCATAAAATATTTAAAAACCAATTATCATTCACTTTAAGAAATCCAACTATTTTTTATTTATCATAATGTTGTGTTGGCATGATGTTTTAATTACTGCAGTGAAGTAAGCCACTTGAATTATAATTGCGGTGTTATGTAAATTTCGCAGACTGGTGGCAACAGTTGAGCTGTTTCGGAACCAAGCAATTTTCCCATCTTCTTTTACAGCCCTGCAGACTGGTGTGCTGTTTCGTGCGACACCTTTGCTTTTGATTCCTGATATTGAGTGCGCTGATTTGTATACTGTAGAAATACTTGGAGCTGGGATTACCAGCGAAGGCAACTGATCACATAGAATAGAAACACTGCCACAATTAAATCAGTAGTAAAAATATAACTTACATATAACATAGTTTAGCTAATTAGAAAACAAGCATTTCGATATCAGGACCAATATAATTTTTGGGAAGAAAAAAAAAATTGTTTAAGGAATAATGTAAATAAAGTACATTTTATTATAAATAAAACATCTCGGCAACTGGCACCTGACACACTCTTAGGCTGTATCTTGTAATTATAGAGGTTTTGTAAGAATTACAGTAATGTCACTGGAAATTGTACCCAAGCCTAGATACCTGCTGTTTAATTGAGGGTTGTGTATACTAATGTAACAGCAAAACTATGTGGTCACACCATCATTTACAATCTACAAGCTGGTGTGTGAACTGAACATGTTTTCTGTTAAAGTGTATTCAAATGCTGCATTCATTATCAGTAATGAAGATCAGGGGCGTCCCTACAACTGCCCGGTATCTGTCATGAACTCATTCTTTTGCAGCATCTTTGATGCCATTCTCTAGCGATGTGAATGAAAAGAGTATGTTTTACCTTTTGATAAAAGATATAATCCCCATCTAGATGGCAGAAGAACATTTATGTAAAATAGTTTCGCTATCACTTTGAGATTGTGTTTATTGTGTTTAATGCGAATGAATGCTCTCTTCATGACAGATGACAGGGAATTGATTTTGTTTGTTTCTTGCGCACTGTTGCACTGACTGTTGCACTGACTGTTGCACTGACTGTTGCACTGACTGTTGCACTGACTGTTGCACTGACTGTTGCACTGACTGTTGCACAAGTGCCGTGGTGTGTTGGGTAGAGTTGCATGCCACTAGCCAACTGTTAGGAGTGTGTTTGTTGGTGTGTAGCTCCCACAGGTGCAGACAGCCCAGGCAGCGCTATTGCTCCAAGTATCATGATCCTGATGGATGGCTGGCCCTGGAGAAGACGACATTCCACAGGGAACCAAGCCTCTGGGTAAACACCTCACAGGCAGAGTGCAGTGATGGTTTACTCAATGTGGCTATGAGCAGCTTTCAATTTTGCTTTCACATACAGTGTATATGCTATGCTTCAAGTAGATTGGATCCATATTGCTGTTGCTTCTACTGACAGGCAGTGCATGGTTTTGTTGACTTAGGGTGAAAATAACTGCTTTTACTTTCATTAATATATTTTTGCATGACACTAGTTTAGTGATATAAGTATTGTGATTGTTTTTCATTGTTGTTTGTATATTCTTCAATTCAGTTCTTTATTTCGAAATAAAAATAGAAATATACAGCATATGCACATTTCAAATGTCAGTAATTCAAGTGGAAAGAGAGAAAGTAGAATTGTATTACTTATTACTCACCTTCCCCCAATATCAAAGTAACATGTACATATTAATAGTAAACATAAATTTATATGTATGTTTTTGACTTACTATGGTTGCTGTTTCTGGTATTATTTTCAATAATCGATATTGTTTGTTATTGTAGAAGTTAGATATTTGTAAATAAATAATTCTTACAAGAGACAATGGCTGTAATATGACGTGGCTTTGTGATAACTGACAGCATACTGATTAGTTTTACTTTTTACTGAATGACACTGCATGATAGTCTGACTAGCTCCTGCTTTCCATATGTTTGTAAAACTTGTTAAGTAATTTTTCCACTGGCTAATGCACTCTAGGTATTATACATGCCATCCTGGTTTGTTTTATCAATATTTATTGATCACAGTGTCATTTCTGAATTCTACCATATTTGGGTCAATGACATACTTGTGCTTTAAAAAAACAAATACTCATTTATTTTGCTATGTATATACACTTGCTTGACGTCTTGCATAGTCTCTGTTTGGTCTGACCAATGTTTTGCTTCTATTAACGCTTCCAGTTGTCCTCTGTGAAACATAGGACACCCCAAGCAGCTGATGATGAAGATGATGAGGTAAGATCTGCTGCAGCTTCACAAGGAATGACTTTGAATTGGCCACTGGGAACATAGGCAAATGTAGCCAATGTCCTGTTGTGTTCTGTTATGACGAACCTTTCATTACAGGTTTATTCAGTCACACCTGTCTACAAAGACAGTGGAAGTTAAATATATTTATTGTGAATATGAAACTATGACTGCATTCATGTACAATATGTTGTAGAACACAATGCTACTTGCTAAGTTTATTTTTTAAATGAGGAACATGTGGTGCATGCGTGCGTGTGTTTCTTCATGACCCTGCTGCTTTGCGACACAGAGTGGGATTTTTATGGGTTTTAGATGAAGAAAAAGTAATTGTGTCAAGTTCTCTACAAGAAGTGGTTTCAGTATATGATTAGTCTTTAACATTGGTTATTAAGACCATTTTGCTCCTCGTGCTTTAGTTTTATCTAAATATTTCAATATAACAATATGTAGCAAGAACATAACGCAACTGAGTGCATGCATATTATATTCTATTATTATGTTAGAAGCAGTGTCAAAACCATCAGTTCAGATGTGACGTCTTAAGACGCTGGACTTCACCACAATCTACATTTGTTAAATCGGCCAGCCATTGGTGCCAGTAGCATAGTGCAGCAGTGCATAGTGCAGCAGTGTCGTCAAGGCAGGCTGTGATGCTAATAACAAGTAATTTTTAGTGTTTCGAAAAGTGTTTGGTATATGCATATATGGTAATTCACAAAGTACTAGTGTCTGTATTCAGCATTAGACTCCTTCCAAGATGGTGAGTGAGTGAGATCCATACCATACACATGCAGAATGTTAATAATATAACTACATGGTAAGCACAAATTATGTCTCGCAATTGAAAAAATATAAAAACTTGTGTTGAGATTGAATTGTCAGAACCCAGGAGATGAAATGAGTGCAAGCATGTTTAGTAACATTATAGATGTCAGTCATGTCACTGAGGCAAACATAAGCATGTTTAGTAACATTATAGATGTCAGTCATGTCACTGAGGCAAACATAAGCATGTTTAGTAACATTATAGATGTCAGTCATGTCACTGAGGCAAACATAAGCATGTTTAGTAACATTATAGATGTCAGTCATGTCACTGAGGCAAACATAAGCATGTTTAGTAACATTATAGATGTCAGTCATGTCACTGAGGCAAACATAAGCATGTTTAGTAACATTATAGATGTCAGTCATGTCACTGAGGCAAACATAAGCAAGCATGTTGCATAAGATGGCCATGGACCTTGCTGTGGTGTTGATCTGGCTCGTCAGAACTATGGGCGTGGGGGCAATCAGTGTGTACCCTTGTAGTAGGTGAGACAGGTGAAGCCATATGAAGAAGGATCAATGCACAACGCTCATGTTGTTTATGTTTACTTGTGAATTCCTTAGTGTCCAGTGCAACTGCCAGTTTGAGCCATTCGTTTTGCCCCAGAAGGCTTGACGTCAATAGAGCAAGCAGAGGTGAATGGACAGGAGGAACGGTTTGAAGGCAAATGTTGCAGTATTTCTCCAGTGCGTTGCAAGAATGATCGATTTCTGCATACAATACGCGTTCGTGTCTGCTGAAGAAGTTGCCTGCAATCCACTGTTGTCTCTTTGTAGAATATAAATGCCAAAGTATTATGTTTTATGTCCACAAAGCCGGTGTGGCATAACAACCAATGATTACCATGTAGCAGTGGATTTCACTCAACGTGCTGTTGGGTTTGATGTATCTTTATACAGTTCGGCTGAAGCATTTGGTCGTATCACATTGAGGCGTACCTTTATCAGTTCACTTGTAACTCACGGTGCCGATTGTGAGATCAGTGCAATTTCGGAATCTACTAGAACGCTTTGTGTAATTGGTTGACATGTGATTACATTTGTAGTATTCTGTGGACTGGAGCTAATCCAAACTGTGACATTTTGTCTAGAAATAAGAACGTTGGACATAGACTACCTGACGAATACCGGTAAATGAATTGAGGACAAAAGGACACTGTAAGTAGGGAATAGGGGCAGGAGAAGATTGGAGAAGGACATTAATGTTGTCTTCTGATTGGACAGCGGCTGAAAGAATAGCTGGAGAAAGACATCGGTTTCGCAGAAAAGATTCGGACAGCGGCGTCCTGATCAGGATATGCAAATTGAAGAGGCCTACGTCGAGAAATACAACAAGAACGCCGATCAAATACTAAATGGTTTCATTAATAGCTGCAATGCCAAGCGTGTTTGCTCAGTCTGATTTCGAACAAGAAGACAACGCAAACGCACTGTGAGGAAATACGCAAGTTCTCCCCAGATGTCGTTCGCGTAGTTTGGTCACGTGATAGCAACGCCGGCGTTCCGTTACTATGACGTCATCTGCTCGATAACGCGTCGGGTGCCTGCGCAGGGGAGCTAGGTGGCTAGGCAGACGTCATTGACGTGCGAGCCTTTCGCGTATGCATAGCATGCAAAATACATTAAAATCCCTGGTTTGCATCGATGGACGTCATCCAAGTAAGCGAGTCTGTTAAATGTAATGTGCTGCATTTTAAATAAGGTAAAGTCTAAACAAAATGATTCCTAATCAGCATGGTCTCCCATAGAAGATATTACTTTCTGCATTCTCGCTACCATGAGTCATGACGTTTTAGCGACATGTGCGCAAACGCGACGAATTCCTTGGCGTGAACGAGATAAGTCGCATAACTAGTATTAGTACCATCGCGTTTCCCTTAGTCGACGTCGTTGATTTCATTAATTGTTTAAACATGGTAATTCCGTCAGGTTGCCTTTGTATTCAATCGAGTCAAGTTATACATAAGAGTCTTGCCGATCATGTAGGCCGTATTTCCTATCGTTTTGTCGCAACATTAATGAATTGTTGTGTAGGCTAGTGTAAATCGTCGACAGACCGATCGCGAACAAACGACGTCAAGATGGAGTGACGTTGGTGAGGCGGCTAGTTGTCGCATGATTTAACGGCTCAATATTTTACTGATGTCGGGTGCTTTTGATTTGTTGTATAAACACCGCCGAATATATACTAAGTTAAGTTACGAATATTCTAATTCCAGATAGTGTTAACCAGCCCTTAACGTTTAAATTTGGCTTGTGACATCGGGATGGTCTACGATGTGGGTTTCGTCGACTTAAATGTCCATGATGTTCTGATCCAACATTCATCAGACGTTTTAACTAAGTTCACGTCTTATGGTGCAAACGTATTATGAATATGCGTAGTTTTTACTATATGCATAATTTCTGGAAGTAGGCTTGATCATTCCCGAAGCGGCAATAAATCTGATGCCGATGGCGCGTCTGGTGGCCACGTCAACCAACGCGAATGGCGTATTTGACCGTTGAATGTATTTGGGTTACTATAAAAGAACTCCATAGGCATAGATATTAAATGATGAGAGTGTGAGCATTTGTGTCGATAACATCTACCAGAACTACCACCCTTGTTTTATGGACCAACGGTAAATGTCTATACCCTGAAGCATAGTACACGTATTACTCCTGCTTGACATTGCTGCATAGCCATAGGAATGAATGCTTCCCGTAGCTTGGCCAGTTGTTTATAAAATATGGCATTGTGATGTTGCCAATGTACTGATGTACCGATGTACTGATGTTACCAATGTACCGATGTACTGATGTTACCAATGTACTGATGTACCAATGTACCGATGTACCGATGTACCGGTGTACCAAAGCTACATGTATGTACTGATGTACTGATGCTACAACATTAGGTTTTACAGCAGTAACATTCTGCATGATTTCTAAAGCCTCCTGCTTTTTTAAGTGACTCCCACTTTTTCACCTGCCCTAAATCCTGCACTTTCATCAAACGCATAATCTAATGTTATGTGTATATTATCATGTAGTATATGTTATCACACAAATCACAATAATAGACCCATGATAATGATAGATTCCAGTGTTTTTCCGCATTCACGATGCACCTTTCATGGCTTTTTGTGATAACTGTAGTGTCATCTAGTAAGCAAAACATTGCAGGAATTTTAATTCTGCAAAATGTAGATGGTGCTGCAATTTATTCCAGGTGCCTGTTGAACAATTTCCCTCTTTTCCGTATGAAAAAAATGGCAAGTTGGTTATGTAATTACTTTTAATTATTCCAGGATAGGTGCAGGGATAAATTACTGAGTAGGTTTGCAATATTAATCATAATTACCTCTCAAGAAACTTGCAGTTTGTTTTGGATATTTCGACTGCATCTCGCAGTCTTCTTCAGCAGACTGAAGTTATGGATGTGTCACATGACCAATGTCATGTGACACAAGCTGGAGTAGGACTGGTGGGAGCTCGTGGCCGACGTCTCGGTTCAGCGTAGGTTTGTTTCTGTGGATGTTAATCGGCTCGTTTATTTTTCTCCTGTGCCAGTTCTCCTCATGGTCTAGAATATTGACGTCCTTCATAGAGCACTGATGACCTGTGTTCAGTTTGTGTTCACTTATAGCTGATAGGGGTTGGCGACAAGATAGATGTTCTTTGATTCTTGTGCCAAGTGTTCTGGCTGTTTCTCCTATATAGTGTTGGTCACATTCTGGGCATTGTATGTCATATACTACCCCACACTTTGCTGCCTTTGCTGTTCTGTCTTTTGGGTGTACCTACAGTCTGCATGATCTACAGTCTGCATATAAACGATTCCATTCTACTGAAACAGCTCTTCTCAAGATACACAATGATATAGTTGATAACATGGACAATGGCAAAGTCACAGCACTCACTTTACTTGATCTCTCAGCTGCTTTCACCCCACACTTTGCTGCCTTTGCTGTTCTGTCTTTTGGGTGTACCTACAGTCTGCATGATCTACAGTCTGCATATAAACGATTCCATTCTACTGAAACAGCTCTTCTCAAGATACACAATGATATAGTTGATAACATGGACAATGGCAAAGTCACAGCACTCACTTTACTTGATCTCTCAGCTGCTTTCGATACAATTGATCATTCAATCCTTTTACAACGCCTCCATAGATATTTTGGAATTTCTGGCCCAGCTCTTCGGTGGTTCAAATCATTTTTATCAGACAGATATCAAAGTATTAACATATCTGGCACATTATCTAGCCCACAACATCTACCATTTGGAGTGCCACAAGGATCCGTCCTTGGCCCTGTTCTGTTCAGCTTATATACTACATCGCTCAGCCAAGTTATTGCTAATCGTAATCTCAGTCATCACCTTTATGCTGATGACACACAGGTTTACATATCACTTTCACAATCAAATGTACAAGAATCTCTTTCGACTTTTAGTGATTGCCTTACTGATATCTTGTCGTGGATGGAATCAAGTAAGCTAAAGCTTAATCCAGATAAAACAGACCTTATTATTATTGGCACTAAACAACAACGAAATAAAGTCATCAACCATTTTCCTGTTAAACTGCTTGGCAGTGATACATTCCCATCAGATACTGTTCGTAATCTAGGTGTTATCTTTGACAGTGATTTCAACTTTCGCCAGCATATCTCTCAAGTATGTAAATCCTGTTTCTATCATATTCGTGATCTTCGTCGAATTCGGCGTCACATATCTATATCTACTGCTAAAACAATATCAACGGCTAAACTCCAACGAGTACAAAATTGTCTGGCACGTGTGGTTCTCAGGGCGCCTCGGTTTTCACCGTCACTACCACTACTTAAACAGTTACACTGGCTTCCAGTTTCTTATCGAATTAATTTTAAGCTGTCCACTCTTGCATATCGTGCTCTATCTACACAACAACCATTCTACTTGGCTAGTCTCCTGCATCTTTCAAATATCCCTAGGCAGCTAAGATCATCAGTTTCACAACAACTTATTGTACCTAAAACAAAACTTAACTTGGGTAAACGTGCTTTCTCTGTCGCTGCGCCTAGGGTCTGGAATGAACTCCCTATCGCTTTGAAAACATCCGAAACTATTGCTATTTTCCGAAAAAAACTCAAGACATATCTATTCCAAATTGCATTCCCACCATAAATGTTCGGTTGTCCCTCGTTCTGATACTGACTTTTGCGCGTCCTTGTTTACGATTACGCCTACTGATTCTGTTTTGTTGCGCCTCTGAGCTCAGGTTCCTGAGGATATAGGCGCCATAGAAGTCAATTATTATTATTATTATTATTATAACAGTTACCTCAGGGTGTTGATAGGTTTGTGATAAACTGGGATGTTATAGGACTTGAAAATCCTTGCTACTTGTTCTGATAGTTTACTAATGTAGGGCAGACCTATGGCATGTTGTCTTCTGCTGGTTTCTGTGGTAGTGTTCTCCTTCCTTCTCGTTGGTTGCGTGGTGTTAAACATCCAAGTTTTGTAACCGTTTGCTTTCAGCACTTTCTTGATGTGGTCCACCTCTGTGTTCTTGTCTTCTCCTTCCGTTATCAGGTTTTCTGCCCTTTGGAGGAGTGTCCTGACTACTGAGCGTTTGTGTTCTAGGTGGTGATTAGAATCCCAGTTCAAATATTGGTCCGTGTGGGTTGCTTTCCGATATATCTTGACCTTGGTTGATCCATCATCATTCAGGCATACACACGTCTAGAAAGGCTAACGTACTGTCCTGTTCTGGTTCTACCGTGAACTTAATGTTCTCGTCCATTGAATTCAGATGGTGTGTGAAATGTTCTATTTCGCTCTCTTGTAATACTGTGAATCTGTCATCTACATACCTCAACCAGATGTCTGGAGGATGAGGTGCTTCTCTGATGGCTCTTTCCTCAAAATGTTCCATGTATAGGTTCGCCACTATCGGAGAGACCGGTGAACCCATGGCTGCTTCCTTCTTCTGTTTGTAGAATACTCCATCATAAATGAAATATGTGGTGTTCAGACAGATTTCTAACAGTGTGATGATCTGATTTACTGATAGTTCACATCTGTCTTTCAGTGTTGTATCCTGGTTTAGTCAGTCCTTTATCACTGATACCGCCTCTGTCACAGGGATACTCGTGAATAGGGCTGTCACATCAAAAGACACCATTTTCCTCCCTGGTGGAACTTCCAACTCTTTGATCTTCTTTACAAATTGTGTGCTGTTTTTCACAAAATGTTCTGTTTTTCCAACTAGTGGGCTCAAAATGCTGGCTAGGAACTTTGCTGTCTTGTATGTGATGCTACCTATACTTGATACTATAGGTCTTAATGGTACATTGTTCTTGTGGACCTTAGGCAATCCATAGAATTTTAGGACTGTTTCTGATGTAGGGTAGATCCTGTAGTGTAGGGCATCTGAGATCGTCTTGGTTCTTTTCCAATCTTTCATGGTGTTGACTAGTTTACTTTTGTAAACTTTGGTGGGGTCCCTTTCCAATTTCTTGTAGGTGGTGTCGTCTACTAATAGTCCAGCAATCTTTGCGCCGTAATCTGTGGCCTTCATAATCACAGTAATTATGATTAATATTAATAACCAAGAAACCGGATCATCTATCCATTCTAGGTTTGCAATGTCAGGATGTTATATTCAACAATGTTATAACAGCATATCAAAGTTACAATGAAAAGAATTTCTTTAGTTGATAATAAGATAATAACAATAAATAAATAAAAAGTGTTAAGATTCCTTCATGGCATCGTAGATGAATGTTTGCACCCAAGATGTAGGAGTAGCATAAGATACCTACCTCCGCTAGCTAGCTTATAGCAAGATGGTAGTTAAACAAAAGAAAAGAGTATAAGTGGGTTGTAAAATGGGTCTCCATACAAAAACTGCTGCACATTCAATGTGTTCCTTTACCAATGGTTTGATGCCATTATGAGAATGAAATGAAAGTTGCAGTACAACCATATCTTTGAGGGTGACGTATAGAGTGTTTTTGTTGGTCTGTTTATATCAAGTAATTCAGAAGTGACAGTATTGAATGTCGGAGGAAGGTGAAGTTGTTTTGCACTGAAGATTAGTTAGAGATGCACAAGGCTCACCATGCTCTGGTTGTCCACCACTACCTCCCACCTCCACCACTACCTCCAACCTGTACCACTACCTCCCACCTCCACCACTACCTCCCACAGTGTACACTACATCCCACCTCCACCACTACCTCCCACCTCCACCACTACCTACCACCTCCACCACTACCTCCAACCTCTAACACTACCTCTCACCTCCACCACTACCTCCCACAGTGTACACTACATCTCACCTCCACCACTACCTCCCACCTCCACCACTACCTCCAACCTCTAACACTACCTCCCACCTCCACCACTACCTCCCACAGTGTACACTACATCTCACCTCCACCACTACCTCCAACCTCTAACACTACCTCCCACCTCCACCACTACCTCCCACAGTGTACACTACATCTCACCTCCACCACTACCTCCCACCTCCACCACTACCTCCAACCTCTACCACTACCTCCCACTTCCACCACTACCTCCCACTTCTACCACTACCTCCCACCTCCACCTCTACCTCCCTCCTCCATGATTACCTCCCACCTCCACCACTACCTCCCTCCTCCACGACTACCTCCCACCTCCACCACTACCTCCCACCTCCACCACTACCTCCCATCTCCACCACTACCTCCCACCTCTGCCACTACCTCCCACCTCCACCACTGCCTCCAACCTCTGCCACTACCTCCCACCTCCATCACTACCTCCCATTTCCACCACTACCTCCCACCCCCATCATTACCTCCCATCTGCACCAGAGCTGAAACTTGTTACTACTGAACAATGACCATGTGTTGTGTTTTCTTCAGCTGCTGCCAAATCGCAGACATGACTTGAATCTGGTGCTGAGTCACAAGGTTGCATTGCCCCCGAAGCCGCACAACCCACGAGACGATGAGACATACGGAACCTCATTGCCCATAGGTCAGTCCTCACTACCCCACTTGTAGCCAGTCACTACTTCACTACCTCACTTGTAAGTTGTAGGCAGTCCTTGCTGCCATCTTGTGGCTAATCTCTTAAAAAACGCCCCGTCTTAACAGGTTGAAAGGTTCGGATAAAATTATGGTGGATAATAATTTATTTAAAGCACTTGCCCGCAAGCATTCTATACTTGCAATAAAAATTATTTGATGAAATTAGTATTCTAATTACTAATTAGTCTTTTTAATAATCATTGTAAAGAATACTGAAGGCAATTTGTTTGTCCTAGTTATGATTACAGTTGCAGATTGCAACCCTCAATTATTGCGAGTCTGTCCTTGTTTGGCTATATTTCTAATCTTGTTTTTGACATTGATTCAGAACAAAGGAAACATGGTACGTGATGAACTTGCTGCTTGTGTGGAAACTGCAGACAGCTGATTGATGAGGAAGAGTTTCTCTTTTGTTTTGTTGTATATGTTTGTATGCATGGAATTGGAATTTTGTTTTCTGTTGCCATGTCAGGGGTTATAAGTAGCTATACAGAGGGTACAAGTAGCTATACAGAGGGTACAAGTAGCTATGCAGAGGGTACAAGTAACCGTGCATAGGGTACAAGTAGCTATGCAGAAGGTACATGTAACTGTGCAGATGGTACAAGTAGCTACACAGTGTACAAGTAGCTATACAGAGGGTACAAGTAGCTATGCAAACATTACAGGTACGTACACCAAGTGTACAAGTAGCTAAACGAAGGGTACAAGTAGCTGCACAGATTGTACAAGTAGCTATACAGAGGGTACACATAGTTACATAGAGGGTACATGTAGTTATACAAAGGGTTCAAGTAGCCATATAGAGGGTACAAGTAGCTACAGAGAGGGTACAAGTGGATACACAGAGGAAACGAGTAGTTATACAGAGGGTACAAGTAGCTATATTGAGGGTACAAGTAGTTATACAAAGGGTACAGGTAGTTATGCACAGGGTATATGTAGCTGTACAGAGGGTACAAGTATCTGTACAGAGGGTACAAGTATATGCACAAAGAGTACAAGTAGCAGTACATGGTACAAGTATTTGGACAGATTGTATAATTAGCTATATAAAGGGTACAAATAGTTATACAAAGGGTATAAGCAGCTGCACAGAGGGTACAAATTGCTATACAGAGGGTACAAGTAGATATACAAAGGATACAATTAGCTATACAAAGGGTACATGTAGCCGTATGGAGGTAGAAGCACTTGCACAGAGGGTACAAGTCACTATACAAAGGGTACGTGTAGCTATACAGAGGATACAAGTAGATATACAGGCCTGTATACAGACTGGTTCTGTGTGTGATTTGTTACATTTTATTTCTAAGATGAAAAGTAATGCATATAAAACACAACTAAGTTTGAACATTTAAAGATTTTCTGTAAGCATTAGATTACATTTGAACATAATTTGAGTTTAGCATTCATTGGCAGGATCTATATTATTTTAACGTTTAGTGGCAAGTTCTATATTATTTTGGCATTCACTCGCTGGATTAGCTATTTTTTTATTTTTAATATTCACCGGCAGGATCAACATTATTCACTGGTGCCCAGGAACTACGTTATTTTAGCATCCTCTGGCAACATCTGTATTGTGTGATGAGTTATGCACGGGTCAACTTTGATTCAGTCTGAAGCATGTCACATGAAAGTTGCTTGTGGAATGTTTGTAATTGTTTCCTTAGATGTACTGCCTGCTTGTCTCGGTCTGTCTTTGTGTATCTGATATTAGTCATGTGTCATTGTCTACTTAGATATCTGTCACGTGTCATTGTCTCCTCAGATATCTGTCATTCGTCATTGTCTCATCAGATATCTGTCATGTGTCATTGTCTCCTCAGATATCTGTCATGTGTCATTGTCTCATCAGATATCTGTCATGTGTCATTGTCTCATCAGATATCTGTCATGTGTCATTGTCTCATCAGATATCTGTCATGTGTCCCCTACATTATCAGTCATGCTGTTTCACCTCCTCAGCATTGTCCCTATAAAGTGTCACATGTTGCCATGTAGGGTATTATCCCCATCTCACTCCCTGTTATGTAGACTTACGTGGATAGTGGATTGGGTTTCATGGGGATTTATGTGAAGTAGAAAAAGGTTAATGACCTCTAAATACATTTAGCATATTTTCACTAACATTTGGTTAAACCCGTGAACATTTCAGTGTAGTTTTGCAGCTTATGCTTAACACGTTTAGAATGTCTTTGTGTCAGAAATAACACTTTGTTCTTGATATGATTGTATGCTAGATTGATATACAGTCCCTGTAGAAGGTAAAAATCTCTTTCATTTTGCAGTCATATTTTTATATCCAGTTTTTTCAATAAATGAGGTATAGCTTATTTTTATAACCATTCCATACCATATCTTTCCATTGCAGCAACTTTTCAGACATTCAGGAAAACTCCCAGAAAAGTATTATGTAATAAAGAATCTATATCAGAGTAACAGATGTGACTCTTGTATCATGTGACTGACCATGTGACTGCAGGCCACGAGTTGACCCTGAGTGAGCAGCTGCGGCGGAAGGAGGAGTACAGGGAGGAACTGACGAAGCAGATTGAGCAGGGAAAGGCAAAAAAGAAGTAATTACCTCTTCACAGTCGTTCGGTCCAGATGCGATATTCATTCAAAAACTTAATTAGAAATTTGTCTTCATTAAATTTATTCCTCGATCCTTTTAATATTTTGTTTCTGAAAATATCAATTTAAAAATAATCACAGAACATATGCTGTGTTTCAGCACCATGTTTCAGCACCGTGTTTCAGTTCCGTGTTTCAGCACCGTGTTTCAGCTCCGTGTTTCAGCACCGTGTTTCAGTTCCGTGTTTCAGCACCGTGTTTCAGCTCCGTGTTTCAGCACCGTGTTTCAGCACCGTGTTTCAGCTCCGTGTTTCAGCACCGTGTTTCCACTTTTATGTAGTAAACTGAGGAAATGCAATGAAGTGTTTCTGTTTGCGCTAAGTGACTAGTTCAGAAAAGGCACTTCCTCTAATTATATTAAAGTGGCCGTTTTGTGATTACTTGTTGTAAAGTGACATAAATATAATAATGTGAAACTACAGGAAAGTGTAACTACTGCAGAAGTATTTCTGCAGGAAAGTGGCACAGTTTGCAGTAAAATTACACTGTTTCCAGTAATGTGATGATGCTTGCAATAAATGGACTCTGCTTACTTTAAAGTGACTTTGCTCACAGTAAAGTGTCCCTGCTTGCAGTAAAGTGATCCTGCCTGCAGTAAAGTGACAACTTGCAGTAAAATGGCTTTGCTTGCAGTGACTGCTTGCAGTAAAGTGACCCTTCTTGCAGTAAAGTGATTACTTGCAGTAAAGTGATTGCTTGCAGTAAAGTGACATCTTGCAGTAAAGTGACCCTGCTTGCAGTAACGTGACCCTGCTTGCAGTAAAGTGATTGCTTGCAATAAAGTGACAGCTTGCAGTAAAGTGACTCTGCTTGCAGTAAAGTGGTTGCTTGCAGTAAAGTAACAGCTTGCAGTAAAGTGACTCTGCATGCAGTAAAGTGATTGCTTGCAATAAAGTGACAGCTTGCAGTAAAGTGACTCTGCTTGCAGTAAAGTGATTGTTTGCAATAAAGTGACAGCTTGCAGTAAAGTGACTCTGCTTGCAGTAAAGTGATTGCTTTCAATAAAGTGACAGCTTGCAGTAAAGTGACTCTGCTTGCAGTAAAGTGATTGCTTGCAATAAAGTGGCAGCTTGCAGTAAAGTAACTCTGCTTGCAGTAAAGTGACCCTGCTTGCAGTAAAGTGACCCTGCTTGCAGTAAAGTGACCATGCTTTCAGTAAAGTCATTGCTTGCAATAAAGTGACAGCTTGCAGTAAAGTGACTCTGCTTGCAGTAAAGTGACTCTGCTTGCAGTAAAGTGACTCTGCTTGCAGTAAAGTGACCCTGCTTGCAGTAAAGTTACCCTGCTTGCAATAAAGTGACAGCTTGCAGTAAAGTAACTCTGCTTGCAGTAAAGTGATTGCTTGCAGTAAAGTGACAGCTTGCAGTAAAGTGACTCTGCTTGCAGTAAAGTGACTCTGCTTGCAGTAAAGTGACCCTGCTTGCAGTAAAGTGACCCTGCTTGCAGTAAAGTGATTGCTTGCAATAAAGTGACAGCTTGCAGTAAAGTAACTCTGCTTGCAGTAACGTGGAACAGTGGGTGGACGCATACAAGGATCACGAGGTACCTTACCGCAAGAGGGCACCACAAGAGTGGCAACAGCCGGTAGCGGGGCTAGGCAGTGTGAAGCTGCAGCAGCCGCAGATGGCACTGAAAGGTACAATAGATTGAGCCATGTCATGTTTGTAGACGTGAACTTGAAAACATAACTTGATATTTCTCGAATGTATGTTTTCAGAATGTAGATATGTAGTACTACTTAATGATATGCAACAGTAATGATATGACAATTTAATTTCAAAAGAAGAATACTAAGAAATTAGCATACTGGATCAGAACGTTGAAGCTGCGTGGAAGCATGGAATGTGGAAAGGCCAATGTGTTTGTGAGGAGTAGGATACAGAGGTGTAAATAATGTGTATGTTTCTGGCAGTCTCCCAGGCTACAGCCGTGTACCCAGAGGCTGCGTCCAGACTGACGCATGACCCGGTCAGGTAGGCTCACAGTGCTTGTACCACTGTCGTTTTATACCCATTAACCATGTGTAGAGTGTTTACCCAGTGCTCTTTAGATTTTATGTAACTTCAATATTTTTTAATATCCCTCCTCAATTCAAATAGCCTATCACAAATTGTATCCATTGATACTCACCTCTATAGTGTGTGAGTAATTTAGGTAACGTGCAGTTGGTTTCATAGAAGGTTGCATGCTTTTGTTAAAATCATCGAAAGAACTGACTTTGATCGTTAGATGAGTTAACTTATGAAAGTGTGAAGTAGCCTTATGTTATAGTATATAGCCTTATGTTATAGTATATAGCCTTATGTTATAGTATATAGCCTTATGTCATAGTATATACCTTATGTTATTGTACAGTCACGCCTCATTATTACGTGCCCCGTTATTACGTGGATTCGGATATAAGGCGGTCGGTCATGGACCCTGGTTTTTCTGTCACCAGGGGAAATGCCAAATGGACCTGCTTAAACCTACTTAGAATTGCTTTGACAATTCTCAAGAAACATTAGGTGAACAATGTCAATGAACGTGTTGTTTGTTTTGTGCTGCCACCAACATCAATCGCTGTCACTGGCTTTGCTTGCTCGAGATTCGCAAATACGCCTCTCGTAAGAATCAGAAAAACAGTCTTAAATGCAATTCAGTATACTGTATGCAATACCAATATAACGCTGGGGTGAAATGGCATGCTTCCGTTGCATCATAAATCTAATCGTTTTCGCAACGCGAAACCAACATGCCAAATGCTAACCCAAGGCGCTACCGGTGTGCAAAAATGCGAATTCGCCATCTGCATATGAAACGATGAATCGATGTTAAGTGGTGAGTCATAAATTTATGCTTCGGTCGAGAGATCGGTTGAAAGATGAAGTTAAGCAATTATTAATTCTACCTATTGTCATTTTCTATGTTTAATCATCTTACATATACGTATACATAGACATTTTTGGCTGCTTAGGTCCGGGTTATAATTTTCGATTCGTAGGCCTATTGGTCCAGTACATCGTCATTGTAGCAGATCTGTTCCATAACAGTATACATACATGTATGTTATTCAGTTCAAGATTCAACATTTAAAAATAATACACGTTGATGCTAGTTGAATCGTTTAATAAGCTCTATAAACTGCGTATTGGCGTATAAGACAGTGCTGCAAACACACAGTGGCTTCGACAGTGTTCTTGGACTGGGTGTAGCAGGTGGCGATCGCTGTTGTTTAGTAGCTCCCTGGTGGCAGATATGGGAACACCTATCGTGCCTCGTATACAGCGCGGTCTGAAATCGTGGACCCCGACCACCACGTTATAATGAGGCTCGACTGTATATAGCCTTATGTTATAGTATATAGCCTTATGTTATTGGATATAGCCTTATGTTATAGTATATAGAGCAGGATCCATTTTTACCAGATTTGGACAGGACACTGTCAAAAATAATATATTAGTTTGTCCTATGATTTCATCGAAACTAAACAACAAATTTGTACAAATGAGCTAACATGTCATAGTCAATACTAGATAGGTTTGATATAAAGATTTCATGAAATAAGTCTGACATGAGATGAGTAAAAGAATGGAACTGAGAAAGGACCTAGGTGAGGAGGGACCTAGGTGAGGAAGGACCTGGGTGAGGAGGGAGCTAGGTGAGGAGGGACCTGGGTGAGGAAGGAGCTAGGTGAGGAGGGACCTAGGTGAGGAGGGTCCTGGGTGAGGACGGAGCTAGGTGAGGAGGGCGCTGGGTGCGGAAGGAGTTAGGTGAGGAGGGACCTAGGTAAGGAAGGACCTGGGTGAGGAGGGAGCTAGGTGAGGAGGGACCTGGGTGAGGAAGGAGCTAGGTGAGGAGGGACCTAGGTGAGTAATAAGTCACAGAAGACCCTGAACATGGATGGTACAGTTAGATTCAGTAAGTTACATTCAGTAAGTTTTGAATGTGCTCTGTTTGACAGACAACCTCCTGAAAGATTGCCCCCGACTAGGGGCACAAATGGGATACTGGAGCGAGGGTTTGAGGGGCTATATGAGCCCCTCGGTCAACCTACCATGAGCCCAGGGCCACAGCCATCGTAAGTTACCCCCTAGTCCAAACTCACCCATCTACTCACTCAGTCACATGCACGCACGCACTCACTCACTCCCTCACTTACTCTCTCACGGACTTGTCACAAGTGCTTGTATATGGACAACGGTGAGTATTTACAGAGATGTATTAAGATGACATGATACGCCATGTGACAACACGGAAATCTTTATTCTGCAACTCCTCCAGATGGCAGCACAATTAGCACGGCGTGACTAGACTAGGGAATACATGACAACTTCCCTGTTTTATGAGTAGCTGTGTCCACACTGTATAGATTGATGGCAATGTCTTTGGCAGTGTCTCTCGAGTATTGTCTTTTCTAGTAATACTGATCACTTAGGTTAAACAATAACAAAATAAAACATCTGGGCAGACTGACCTAGATGTCTAATCAACCCTGGTATTATTATGACCACCACATCTATTAGTCTGTTAGGTTTGATGTTGGACCACCGGGCTTGGGGTACTCACACATAACATTTCTTTGAGGAATCGATCATGTATAATGATTCAAACCTATCAAATGCACTGTTTTGCAAAAGTGTTATAAATAATTTTTTCAAATGTCATCATTGAAAACACTGGTAGTTACATCTTTAAATATATTAAAGTTTGTTGAGTCTTTTCTGTCTGTTATTTTTTTGTTTGGCATATCGAAAGAGTTTACTCGGTATACAATCTCTTTGGTTTATTGAAGGAGTTAACTAGTATGCCAGATGTACCGAACTATGTCATGTTTGGTTTATTGATACACTGAGTATGCCGGGTGTACCAAGCTATGCCATCAGTTTGGTTTATTGAAGGAGTTTACTGAATATGCTGGGTGTACCAAGCTATGCCATCAGTTTGGTTTATTGAAGGAGTTTACTGGGTATGCTGGGTGTACCAAGCTATGCCATCAGTTTGGTTTATTGAAGGAGTTAACTAGTATACCAGATGTACCAAACTATGTCATCTGTTTGGTTTATTGAAGGAGTTTACTGAGTATGCTGGGTGTACCAAGCTATGCCATCAGTTTGGTTTATTGAAGGAGTTAACTAGTATACCAGATGTACCAAACTATGTCATCTGTTTGGTTTATTGAAGGAGTTTACTGAGTATGCTGGGTGTACCAAGCTATGCCATCAGTTTGGTTTATTGAAGGAGTTAACTAGTATACCAGATGTACCGAACTATGTCATCTGTTTGGTTTATTGAAGGAGTTTACTGAGTATGCTGGGTGTACCAAGCTATGCCATCAGTTTGGTTTATTGAAGGAGTTAACTAGTATACCAGATGTACCGAACTATGTCATATGTTTGGTTTATTGACGGAGTTAACAAGTATGCCAGATGTACCGAACTATGTCATCTGTTTGGTTTATTGAAGGAGTTTACTGAGTATGCTGGGTGTACCAAGTTATGCCATCAGTTTGGTTTATTGAAGGAGTTAACTAGTATACCAGATGTACCGAACTATGTCATCTGATTGGTTTATTGACAGAGTTAACAAGTATGCCAGATGTACTGAACTATGTCATCTGTTTGGTTTATTGAAGGAGTTTACTGAGTATGCTGGGTGTACCAAGCTATGCCATCAGTTTGGTTTATTGAAGTAGTTAACTAGTATGCCAGATGTACCGAACGATGTCATATGTTTGGTTTATTGACGGAGTTAACAAGTATGCCAGATGTACCGAACTATGTCATCTGTTTGGTTTATTGAAGGAGTTTACTGAGTATGCCGGGTATACCAAGCTATGCCAACCAGATGGACCAGGCGTACCACTATTACGGCTCCAAAAGCCTGCTCGACCCCAGTCTGCCAGCAAGTGAGTCTGCATTGTGTTTGTGACCATGACTACCTCAAAACAAAGGTTTTATGCAAATCAGCATACCCATTTATTTGAAAATTATCAAAAAATTATGTCGCTTCAAAAGGAACTGCATAATTTACATTGCCAGCAGATTACAGGGGAACACGTCTTTACAAAAGAATGTAGCTCCTGTTATGTATACTTAGGTTTTGTGTTGTTTATATTTTGTTGCTTTACTAAGTCAAATAATGATAGAGAGCTGGTTGATATCTTAACATACCATGTGCCTTGTATCTTTTCAGCTGCACCTCCAATGTCTGGTAGGGTTGGTTACACCCCACAGCCTATGTATGCCTCTGAACAATCACCCATGGTGCCCACGCAACCCAACCCTCGGCCTAACTTCAATGACATGTGAGACCTTTTTCTGTATTCGCTTCTGCTCTGTTCTGCCTGGTCCACAGCATTATGTATCCAGCGTGCGTCACCAAATTAAAAATGTTAAAGGCCAGATAGGCTTGTTAATTGAAGAGCGTTGTTGTCACTGCAACTCACCATGAAAGTCTTCTTTGTTACTATATAACATGCACAGCCAATCAGTCAATAGTGTATTTCTAACAAAACCATGAACACATTTTCCAACAGAAACTTAGATGTTTAGCGTGTTGTAATTTGTTGGAAGTGTGCGTTGAATGGTGTTGTTTGAGACGGTTTTCTCACTGTTACATTTTGGTGTGTGCAGGTCAAATGGTGCGGCCGCGATGTCAGGACCAGGCGGTCTGGGGGGTGACGAGTCTCGACAGACGCACAAGGAGAAGCAGATGTCATATCAGGCGGAACTGCTAAAACAGGCAAGACATTACTTCTCAAAACCACCTTTGCGACTCATTACTGTTCTAAGTGATATAATTATTTCCTTTACACGTCCAGCAAATCTGAATAACATTTTGGCTGCACTGTTCTATCAGACTTACATGTTACTGTGTTACCACCAGATGGCGGTGTATGCAGTGTAGGTGATGCCTGATGTGTGTTCTCAGGCAATTTATGCAGTGTAAGTGATGCCTGATGTGTGTTCTCAGGCAATGTATGCAGTGTAAGTGAGGCCTGATGTGTGTTCTCAGGCAATGTATGCAGTGTAAGTGATGCCTGATGTGCGTTCTCAGGCAATGTATGCAGTGTAAGTGATACGTGATGTGCGTTCTCAGGCAATGTATGCAGTGTAAGTGATGCCTGATGTGCGTTCTCAGGCAATGTATGCAGTGTAAGTGATACGTGATGTGCGTTCTCAGGCAATGTATGCAGTGTAAGTGATACCTGATGTGTGTTCTCAGGCAATGTATGCAGTGTAAGTGATACGTGATGTGTGTTCTCAGGCAATGTATGCAGTGTAAGTGATACGTGATGTGCGTTCTCAGGCAATGTATGCAGTGTAAGTGATACGTGATGTGTGTTCTCAGACAATATATGCAGTGTAAGTGATGCCTGATGTGTGTTCTCAGGCAATGTATGTAGTGTAAGTGATGCCTGATGTGTGTTCTCAGGCAATTTATGCAGTGTAAGTGATGTCTGATGTGTGTTCTCAGGCAGTGTATGCAGTGTAAGTGATGCCTGATGTGTGTTCTCAGGCAATGTATGCAGTGTAAGTGATGCCTGATGTGCGTTCTCAGACAATGTATGCAGTGTAAGTGATACGTGATGTGCGTTCTCAGACAATGTATGCAGTGTAAGTGATGCCTGATGTGCGTTCTCAGACAATGTATGCAGTGTAAGTGATGCCTGATGTGTGTTCTCAGGCAATGTATGCAGTGTAAGTGATGCCTGATGTGTGTTCTCAGACAATGTATGCAGCGTAAGTGATACTTGATGTGCGTTCTCGGGCAATGTATGCAGTGTAAGTGATATGTGATGTGTGTTCTCAGGCAATGTATGCAGCGTAAGTGATACGTGATGTGTGTTCTCAGGCAATGTATGCAGTGTAAGTGATATGTGATGTGTGTTCTCAGGCAATGTATGCAGTGTAAGTGATGCCTGATGTGTGTTCTCAGACAATGTATGCAGTGTAAGTGATACGTGATGTGTGTTCTCAGGCAATGTATGCAGTGTAAGTGTTGCCTGATGTGTGTTCTCAGACAATGTATGCAGTGTAAGTGATACGTGATGTGTGTTCTCAGGCAATGTATGCAGTGTAAGTGATACGTGATGTGCGTTCTCAGACAATGTATGCAGTGTAAGTGATGCCTGATGTGCGTTCTCAGACAATGTATGCAGTGTAAGTGATGCCTGATGTGTGTTCTCAGGCAATGTATGCAGTGTAAGTGATGCCTGTTGTGTGTTCTCAGACAATGTATGCAGTGTAAGTGATACGTGATGTGTGTTCTCAGGCAATGTATGCAGTGTAAGTGATGCCTGATGTGTGTTCTCAGACAATGTATGCAGCGTAAGTGATACGTGATGTGTGTTCTCAGGCAATGTATGCAGTGTAAGTGATATGTGATGTGTGTTCTCAGGCAATGTATGCAGCGTAAGTGATACGTGATGTGTGTTCTCAGGCAATGTATGCAGTGTAAGTGATATGTAATGTGTGTTCTCAGGCAATGTATGCAGTGTAAGTGATGCCTGATGTGTGTTCTCAGACAATGTATGCAGTGTAAGTGATACGTGATGTGTGTTCTCAGGCAATGTATGCAGTGTAAGTGTTGCCTGATGTGTGTTCTCAGACAATGTATGCAGTGTAAGTGATACGTGATGTGTGTTCTCAGGCAATGTATGCAGTGTAAGTGATGCCTGATGTGCGTTCTGAGACAATGTATGCAATGTAAGTGATACGTGATGTGCGTTCTCAGGCAATGTATGCAGTGTAAGTGATGCCTGATGTGTGTTCTCAGGCAATGTATGCAGTGTAAGTGTTGCATGATGTGTGTTCTCAGGCAATGTATGCAGTGTAAGTGATACGTGATGTGCGTTCTCAGACAATGTATGCAGTGTAAGTGATGCCTGATGTGCGTTCTCAGGCAATGTATGCAGTGTAAGTGATGTCTGATGTTTGTTCTCAGACAATGTATGCAGTGTAAGTGATACGTGATGTGTGTTCTCAGGCAATGTATGTAGTGTAAGTGATGCCTGATGTGTGTTCTCAGGCAATGTATGCAGTGTAAGTGATGCCTGATGTGTGTTCTCAGGCAATGTATGCAGTGTAAGTGATACGTGATGTGTGTTCTCAGGCAATGTATGCAGTGTAAGTGATACGTGATGTGTGTTCTCAGGCAATGTATGCAGTGTAAGTGATGCCTGATATGTGTTCTCAGACAATGTATGCAGTGTAAGTGATACGTGATGTGTGTTCTCAGGCAATGTATGCAGTGTAAGTGATGCCTGATATGTGTTCTTAGGCAATGTATGCAGTGTAAGTGATGCCTGATGTGCGTTCTCAGACAATGTATGTAGTGTAAGTGTTGCCTGATGTGTGTTCTCAGACAATGTATGCAGTGTAAGTGATGCCTGATGTGTGTTCTCAGACAATGTATGCAGTGTAAGTGATGCCTGATGTGTGTTCTCAGGCAATGTATGCAGTGTAAGTGATACGTGATGTGTGTTCTCAGGCAATGTATGCAGTGTAAGTGATGCCTGATGTGCGTTCTCAGACAATGTATGTAGTGTAAGTGTTGCCTGATGTGCGTTCTCAGACAATGTATGCAGTGTAAGTGATGCCTGATGTGTGTTCTCAGACAATGTATGCAGTGTAAGTGATGCCTGATGTGTGTTCTCAGACAATGTATGCAGTGTAAGTGATGCCTGATGTGTGTTCTCAGGCAATGTATGCAGTGTAAGTGATGCCTGATGTGTGTTCTCAGACAATGTATGCAGTGTAAGTGATGCCTGATGTGTGTTCTCAGACAATGTATGCAGTGTAAGTGATGCCTGATGTGTGTTCTCAGACAATGTATGCAGTGTAAGTGATGCCTGATGTTTGTTCTCAGACAATGTATGCAGTGTAAGTGATGCCTGATGTGTGTTCTCAGGCAATGTATGCAGTGTAAGTGATGCCTGATGTGTGTTCTCAGACAATGTATGCAGTGTAAGTGATGCCTGATGTGTGTTCTCAGACAATGTATGCAGTGTAAGTGATGCCTGATGTGTGTTCTCAGACAATGTATGCAGTGTAAGTGATGCCTGATGTGTGTTCTCAGGCAGTGTATGCAGTGTAAGTGATGCCTGATGTGTGTTCTCAGACAATGTATGCAGTGTAAGTGATGCCTGATGTGTGTTCTCAGACAATGTATGCAGTGTAAGTGATGCCTGATGTGTGTTCTCAGGCAATGTATGCAGTGTAAGTGATGCCTGATGTGTGTTCTCAGACAATGTATGCAGTGTAAGTGATGCCTGATGTGTGTTCTCAGACAATGTATGCAGTGTAAGTGATACGTGATGTGTGTTCTCAGGCAATGTATGCAGTGTAAGTGATGCCTGATGTGTGTTCTCAGACAATGTATGCAGTGTAAGTGATGCCTGATGTGTGTTCTCAGACAATGTATGCAGTGTAAGTGATGCCTGATGTGTGTTCTCAGGCAATGTATGCAGTGTAAGTGATGCCTGATGTGTGTTCTCAGACAATGTATGCAGTGTAAGTGATGCCTGATGTGTGTTCTCAGACAATGTATGCAGTGTAAGTGATGCCTGATGTGTGTTCTCAGACAATGTATGCAGTGTAAGTGATGCCTGATGTGTGTTCTCAGGCAATGTATGCAGTGTAAGTGATGCCTGATGTGTGTTCTCAGGCAATGTATGCAGTGTAAGTGATACGTGATGTGTGTTCTCAGGCAATGTATGCAGTGTAAGTGATATGTGAAGTGTGTTCTCAGATAATGTTGCACAACTATGTAACTGAAATGTTGTTAAATTTATCCAAAATTATGACAAAAAGTTTCATTGAGTGCTCAAAGAAATGACAATTAACATGTACAGGATTGATAATGCATGCATATCAGTTATAATTGGAGCCACTGCTGATATTTAATCTTACCTGATTATGTTGAACCAGATTGAAGAACAGAAAAACAAGAAGTTAAAGATAAAACAGGACGAAGAAAGGTGAGATGTCTAATCCATGATGAAACATTCATGATCAGCTTTTCAGTGTTGTGAAATATTACATTTATACATTGTCACAGAACCGTTTTGTATTCTGTTGAGTAAACTTGGTTAAAATAACATTAGAGGACCAGGGGATAAATTTAAAATTATCAAAATTTTTTGTTAAATCTGTGTATTGCATCAGTAAAGGTATTGTGACGATGTGGCCCCAGTTGAAGTTATGATGGGTATTTGTTTTATTGAAGTTCATGTTAAGCAAGTTGTAATGTAATTATGTATAGCTTCTGCACGCACACATGCACGCACGCACAAAACCACACACAGACATGGACACAACACAACAAACTTCAAGTGTGGTGGACAGACATTCCCTATGTAATCAGCTTCAAGCATTTTATTTTGCAAATTTTTTCTCAATTCTGAATATTGGTTCCAATCCGTAATGTCTGTCTGTCATAAGCTTCATTCCCCCTGTGCATGTTTAGGAGCAACTAATTGATAAGGAACATTATTTTTCTCTCGGCAGATACAATATGAAGATGGAGGAACAGCTGAAGATTTACGACCCCTTTGGCAAAGGGGGTGGAGGGGCCCCAGTCAGAGATGCTGATGGAAATCTTGTCAGTAAGTAGATACAAATATGGATGTCTTCACATGCTGGTGCTTGCTGACTTACGAATTTGGTAGGTTTGTGCGAGCTTTCATCCTAATAAAGTTGGTAGGTCTGAGCCAGCAGGCTTATAAATTTTGTAGGTTTGTCCGAGCCTGCAAACTTATGAATTAAGTGGGTTAATGTTAGCCCGCAAACTATAATGTTTTTTTAGCATGCAAATTTGCGAACTTATAAATTTGCTGTGTGTCTGTGAACCAACAGATTTATGATACTTGTGGGTTTGAGCCTGCAATCTTAATACCTTGGCAGGCTGGTCATGTGAAATCACTTATTTTGCCCAATTACACAAACATTTGGATAAAATGTATTCTGATTGGTGGATGTTATTGTGTCAGAGAAGGTTTCTATTATGTGAATAGTTCTCTCATGCACCTGTGGGTGGCTTTCCAGAGTCTGTCCAGAGCGTTCCATCTCCCAATGCAATGTAAATCTTTCAGTATCCTGAATGGTGGGATGTAATCAGTCTGCTAATGGTATTCGTCATGTAGTTGTTTTGCGTGATACTATCCTGCCACCTGGTGGTCATATTGCAGCCAATAGGAAGCAGGCAGCTGCCGCAAGAGAGGCTGAACAAAATGCAGCTGCCATTGCGGGAGAAATGGGTTCGTCTTGAAACTCTCCACTTTGTATTACAGACAACTTGCATGTGGCTGTTGTTACATCTAATTCACCAGTTTGATTCTGTGTTTCTTGTGTAGTTGGCAAGCCAGATCAAACAGCAGAACACTTATCATTTTAATATATCATTTAGATAGCAATTAACATGTAATGACACTGCAGTGTAAGTAATTGACGTTTTTAGTTTTCCACATAACTTTCATAATATTCTCACAACTTGCAAAAGACCCTGTAAAATTGAAACTCCGGATGATATTGAAGATTTGCCATCAGTTATATAACCACAAGCCCATGATACAAGTTTTCTGCATTGCAAGAAAAATAAAATATTTACTGACACCTTTGCAATTTTGAGCCTGTGAAAGAAAGAAAATTGTGGATGTTCTCCACGTGTTCTGGTTTGTCAGCTGCTGTTAGTATAGTGCACTGTAAGTTATAATCTGTTGCTCCTGAAAGCTTCTTTCTTTCAGGCCTTTGTAGCATCTGCTGTCAGCTGGCAGTTCACCCCCCCCCAGTTGTAAGATGGTGTAGTGATGGGTGTCCCTGAGATTGGAGCCCTACAAGTTGTAATGATGGGTATCCCCTGGATTGGAGCCTGACAAGGTGTAATGATGGATATCGCTGGGATTTGAGCTCTACAAAGTGTAATGATGGGTGTCCCTGAGATTGGAGCTCTACAAGGTGTTATGATGATATCCCTGATATTGGAGCCCTACAAGTTGTAATGATGGGTATCCCCTGGATTGGAGCCCTACAAGGTGTAATGATGGGTATCCCTGAGATTGGAGCCCTACAGGGTGTAATGATGGGTATCCCTGAGATTGGAGCCCTACATGGTGTAATGGTGGGTATACCTGGGATTGGAACCTAACAAGGTGTAATGATGGGTATCCCTAGGATTGGAATCCGACAGGGTGTAATAATGGGTATCCTTAGGAGTCCGACAGGATATTATGATGGGTGTTCCCTGGGATTGGAGCTGGTTACACAACATATATCTTGTGTTTCTGCATGCCTGTTGTCATCTGACTAACTATTATATGTTGTAATGTGGAGTGATAGTAGAACAGTTCAGTATATCTCAGTCTTAACTATTATATGTTGTAATGTGGGGTGGTACTAGATTAGTTCAGTTTATCTCAGTCTTAACTTTCATATGTTGTAATGTGGGGTGATAGTAAAATAGTTCGGTATCTCTCAGTCTTGCTATCAACTTGCATGTGTTTTGCAATGAATTCTCTCGATGTTGTCAACATTTCTCTGCATGCGTATGACATATCTCCTTCATTGTGGTGTGGCTTGCTATCAGATGGCTGCATGTTGTCTTCCGATGATTGTCGAGTTTCACCATAGCATGCTGTATCTTAAGACAAACGCCAGGTTTCTTGTGGATGTCCTTTCACTGAAATGAAAGTGTATCTTGTATCAGATAATAGTATTTATGCAGTGCTTCCTCAGATATGTTTTGATGTCATCTTGGAACCATCTGTGAATATGTTTTAAACACTGGCCTATTGTGTTGACCAATCTATCGCTAGTTCTCAGTGAAAATGGAAGCACATATTCCATCCATACACATGTTCTGTTTTATCCTCACAAACAGCCAACCTGCGAATGATGCACCTCGACAACGAAGAGAAGTGGCGAGATCCGACCAACTTCACCGGCATTAAGCCCATCACACCTCGTCCCAGTGTGGTGGCGCCACCTGCTGCTCCTGTCATGAGCCAGCAGGCGGCGCTGTCGCCGCCTGTGGCCGAGGGCGGGCTGCCGCAAGACCAGCAGTATGCCCGTGGTTCGTCTCTGATGCGCATCCTTGGTGATGGCATGGTAAGATCTCATGCTTGCCCCTTGTTAATCCACCTTGTTTTGTGACATGATTGCTGTATGCATCAAGTTCAACTCCCAGTGTGATCTGACATCTGTCGAGTGCTGTTTAAGATTACAATAATAATAATAATAATAATAAATTTATTTCCAGCATCATCATATAAATTTATGTTGATTTCTTTGAACATGCTAAATAAAGGAAAAGCAGAAGCAAAAAGATATGTGAAGCTTCCCTAGCATTCGCCAACTATATGATTGATCTAAGCTAATATTAAAACCGCAATGCTGAAAATGTCATGTATCTTAATTTCCTAATTGTTACACAATGAATAATATCTAACTACAACACAATCTACCGGTAAGTAATTCATGATTGAATATTCTTTTTTATACAACTTGTTAACAGTCGTACATTAATTATTACAACTGGTTGATCTATAATCCAACAAATTCCATAGATTAACTCCAGTTACCGATATACACAAGGACTTGATGTATACATAAAATATTTGTGAAATGTATAGAAATATTATTAATTCATTGCTATTGTGGTTCTTATAACAAACTTTCAGAGTAAACTGAATAGCAAGTGATAATTATTTAGATACATTTTCTGTAGCTGAAAACACTATTTTATGTAGTGTACTTATAGCACAGTTTGGTATTGTGTCACATAATAGTGTGTTATGAGTTATAGTCAACACAGATTAAATCAGGTTAAACATGACTAGCCACATTTTATATGTATATAAAATGTGGCTTGAGTAATATTTTATATGTGGCTAATACAGAGTCGTGAGTTGTATTGGAAAAGAAATAAAGTGATTCTATAAAAAATTCCTTTTGTTGAAAGTCAGTGTTTGCCAGAATTGTAAAGTCTGCGAAATTTCACTTAAATATGAAGTTGAAGTTGCTTAATTTTTGGAGATAGTCACATCCCCTACATATCTATGCATGGAAAACACCTGTGAATGAAAGATGATTGTATGAAGGCATATGATGAATCTGGTGAGACAGTGGGGTAAGACTGACTGGATGTCCTATTGTTTGTCAGACGGAGGTACAGAAGACTGCTCAGCAGAAGTACCAGGATGACCTTCGCAGACAGGTAACAGTGCCATTGCTGTCAACAGTTTGGTTTGTGCGTTCAATTACAGTGTCTGCAGGTTTCACAAATATGGGTTGTTTTAATAACTTCTGTACATAGCTTTGGGGCTACGTGTAATAATAGTAATCTAAAATTCCTATATAATGCAATATCCTTAAAAAGCACTTTACTTAATTAATTATAAACTTAAAAAAATAGTACATCAATACATGACTGTGGGCCACATATCAGCAGGTTAAATAGTAATATCATAGAGTCATTGCTATGGGGTAACTCATAAATGTACTTTAATATAGAATATATGTAAAAGAAGTGATCAAAGAGTCGGTGATGCTCATGAAAACAAACAGTTGACTATTGTGCCTTGATGGACTAATGTAGAAACTATTTTGCCTTGATGGACTATTGTTGGGACTATTGTGTCTTGATGTACTAATGTAGAAACTATTGTGCCTGGTGGACTAATGTAGAAACTATTGTGCCTTGGTGTACTAATGTAGAAACTATTGTGCCTTGATGTACTAATGTAGAAACTATTGTGCCTTGGTGTACTAATGTAGAAACTATTGTGCCTTGGTGGACTAATGTAGAAACTATTGTGCCTTGATGGACTATTGTAGAAACTATTGTGCCTTGGTGGACTAATGTAGAAAGTATTGTGCCTTGGTGGACTAATGTAGAAACTATTGTGCCTTGGTGGACTAATGTAGAAACTATTGTGCCTTGGTGTACTAATGTAGAAACTATTGTGCCTTGGTGTACTAATGTAGAAACTATTGTGCCTTGGTGAACTAATGTAGAAACTATTGTGCCTTGATAGACTAATGTAGAAACTATTGTGCCTTGATGGACTAATGTAGAAACTATTGTGCTTTGATGGACTATTGTAGAAACTATTGTGCCTTGGTGAACTAATGTAGAAACTATTGTGCCTTGGTGGACTAATGTAGAAACTATTGTGCCTTGATGGACTAATGTAGAAAGTCCCTCCTCAGTTAATTTAGCCCAGTTTGTATCAGGTTCATTGATATACAAATCTGTAGTGTGTGAATACTTGAAGTAAGATATGCAGATGGTTTAATAAAAGAGTGTATTTTTGTTAAAATGATGGGAATAATTTACTTTGATTATTAGATTGGGTAACCTGCGAAAGTGTGAATATCCCTGTGTCATAGTATAGAGGCTGGTGTCATAGTATAGAGGCAAGTGTTATATTATAGAGGCTTGTGTCATAGTAGAAAGGCTTGTGTCACAGTATAGAGGCTGGTGTCACAGTATAGAGGCTGGTGTTGTAGATTGAGGACAAGAAGAGGAAGCAGGATACTGTGTCGTAGTATAGAGGCTGGTGTCGTAGTATAGAGGCTGGTGTTGTAGATTGAGGACAAGAAGAGGAAGCAGGAAGAGGAGCGGAGGCAGCAGCAGCTCGAGGATGAGCGACTTATGCAGAAGATTGAGGATGAGAACAGGAAGATGCAGGAGCAGCTGGAGCAGGAGAAGAGAAAGGATCGGGAGAAACAGGAGGAGGTAAGCTCTTCCCTACTGCTCCAGCACCTCTGTCATCACACAGCATCACATCTGTCATCACACAGCATCACCTCTGTCATCACACAGCATCCCCTCTGTCATCACACAGCATCACCTGTGTCATCACACAGCATCACATCTGTCATAACACAGCATCACCTCTGTCATCACACAGCATCACATCTGTCATCACACAACATCACCTCTGTCATCACACAGCATCCACACTGTCATCACACAGCATCACCTGTGTCATCACACAGCATCACATCTATCATAACACAGCATCACCTCTGTCATCACCTGTGTCATCACACAGCATCACATCTGTCATCACACAGCATCACCTCTGTCATCACACAGCATCACATCTGTCATTACACAGCATCACATCTGGCCTTGGCTCTAGGCAGTGCATGAGTACATAATTATACATCTGTATGTTTCGATGTGTGCATGCATGCATGCGTGCGTGCGTGCGTGCGTGTGTGCATGCTTTATCAGCACATACTGAATAAAATACATTAAAAAAAACAATTATAATTAAAATGACTGACTGAGGCAGCTGTTTAATTTCTGTTGTTAGTTAGTAGTTTGATTCATATTTATTGCTGTCTTTCTGTTTTCATTTGATGATTTATGAAATATACTTTGTCAGAAAAGTGTTGTTATTATCATTATTATGCAAAATCTCAGTGTGTTGTCTGTTCATATCTCCATAAATCTGACAGTTACTTATGGAAGACATATGTTGATTGACTTGAGTGCACCATTGTCACATATATCCATCAATCAAGTATACCTGATAGGCACAGAGACAACAGGAACAGTTGAAGAAAGTTCAGGAGGAACGTAGGAAGGAGGTAGAGAGGACACAGAGAGAGGCTGAGGAGAAAAGGCAGGAGGAAGTAAGGAAGAAACGGGAGGAAGAACAACAAAGACGCAAGGTGAGTTGTCCCACTCCTGTTGCCTCCAAACAGGGATGTTGGATGAGTTACAAGAGTGCACAGAATGGATGCTACAGGACACATTATACATGCACACATGATGCACTGAAGGTCTCCCACAATATGTACATGCTCTGTGTATACCTAATTTATAGTCGATATTTAGTGATACCGATTTAGTAGCAGTTAATTGTAAATACAAGTAGTTCTGGTGCCACAGCGTTCTAACAAAGAAGCCAGTCCAAGAGAACAGTTTTAATGCTCTTGTGCAACAGCTCAAACGACTGAGCAATTGGTCTCAGTTGTTAGTAGTCGACGCTTGCTTTGAGGCATGGTGTGGTTGCATGATGCTTCTGGTGCCAGCTACATGGTCAGACATTAGCCCCAGTCTAGAGAGTAGAGCAGGTCAACCTGACGGAAAATGCATGTACTGATTTAGGAGGAGGAAGAGAGCACTCGACCAGTTTCACCACCAATTAGAAGCAAGACTCAGGTATGATGGGGGTCACAGGCTAGTGATATGCATGCGTGTTAGTTCAAGGCCTTTGATGGTACATATATGTTCTAACAGCTCACCACTGGGGTTGTAATTACTTGTTAGATAACTTTTAGTTTATAGTAAATCTAAAACTAGAGCCATAAGAAATTACAGCTATTCTTGTTCTGTGTTTTAATAGGATAAGGGTTTTTATTTTGGTTTAACTTTTATGTCATAGAACTGACTAACACGTGTGTTCAACATGGTGGTTCAACATGGTTGGTTCAACATGGTTGGTTCAACATGGTCAATTTGAGGGGTTCACAAAACGTGTTTTATATGCATGTGAAAATGTTGATGTTGAACCATCTGTGAGACTGTACATAGTTAATGGTACATAGTTAACTATACATAACAACTGCAGTGAAACACATGTATTGTAGCCAGTGATATTGATACTGACATTTGACTAACTAAATAACAGATGTTGGTGATTGTTTGTCACATTCTTGGCCAGTTTACTTCCACAGAGTGTTCTGTGCTAGTTTATCTGAGATGTTTCACTGTAGTTGTTCAAATTTAGTTCTGTTACCCTACCCCCATTCATATATTGATTAACATTGACTAACACTATCTTTCCAGCCACCCTCCCCAAGCATCCAGTCAAGACTTGGCAGATATTCCCAGCCACCACCCCAGTCACCCCCTATACCCACCCTTGCTGTGGTGCAGCACCCGCCCTCCCCTCCTATCCCTACACTGAGGGCTAAAGATGAAAGGGAAGAGTTTCCTCCCCCGAGATCTCCCCCAGTTCCCGCCCTGTTGGCGAAGGATCCAACTGCTGGGATGATGGTAACGCAACTTGTCGTTGGCTGTTGTTTGTGCTTCATTCTGCTTGGTAGAAATAAGTTTTGCTACGTGTACCACTTTCACTTTTGCTTCACTAGTCACGCTGTGGCTAGATGTTACTTTCACCAACTCATGTCTGTTGCCTGGTGGAGAGACCCACGTTGCTTATGGCAGTTTCACTGAAATTTTTACTTTTGTGATTCTACATTGTTCATAGAATATTTCTAAAAGGAAAACTTGGTTGGAAGCCATGCCAGAAAGCTCAGATACATGGTGATTGACTGACACACAACATCTAGGATTTGATACACAACATGGACACATGGTGGTTGATCAGACCTGAGACTTGCTGCATCACTTACAACATGATACAATGTACAATGTGTGCACAGTAATTACTGGTCACACATCAGGCAGTACAATTGTCATGCAAAGTCCAATCCACTGGGGAAAATCATCAGAAAATGTCAAGAGCACACTACTTTGTAAACATCTGTCATTGAGTTAAGCGAACTCCTGTTTACAAATATGCCAAGAATATTTAGAGACAATTGAAAGGGTGTCTACTCCTCAACTATGCGTGTTATCATGTGTTTTTGTGTCACATGTTTGTCTCGTTTACACACTTTTGTGTTCACCATGTGTTCAGTGTGCATTCACTGTGTTCACCAAGTGTTCAGTGTGTATTCACTGCCTTCACCATGTGGCACTTGTTGTAATTAGTTATTTTGTAAGTAGTTCCCTTGCACAAGACATATCTCATAAACACAATTTTTTTGTGACTGATCATATGTCCAACATTTCATGACCCACGATATGGCCAACATGTTTAGTTAAAAACATATTTGTATTTTGTAGGATATTTATACTAGTAGACAACTGTTAAGTTGCCACTGAAATTACCAATGTCTGACATTGGGTTTGAGTACCTGAGAGATTCTATTTCTTTTCACAATATTTGTTTTTATAGTAATCAGAAGACATTTCCTGGTTAATGGTTGTCATAATTGTCATGAGTTCCTTCATTCGTTTCCTCAGTTGATTTAGGGGTGTCACACGCAGTTGATTAATGGGTGTCACATGCAGTTGATTAATGGGTGTCACATGCAGTTGCTGTGGCATGTTTTGGTGGTTGTGAGTTATTGACAGTCTGCGTCTCCAGTCTGCAGCAGGTTGCACATTCACCCACAGTGTGGAGTCTTGCACCCAATGTACCGTATTTGACTTAATAAGCATACTGTACGCTTCACAAAAAATTGGGTCATGAAAAAAATGTCAAGGAATCTGTTCTTATAAGTGTATATAAATTTTTTCTCTTGACGATATTTAACACCAGATGGCGACACTTCAGTTGTTTCACACAAGTCAAATTACAATAATTATGAATCCTCTGATTAAAAAAGGGGGTGTATGTTAATTAGGGCTTGTACGCTTCGTAGGTCAAATACAGTACATCACTGTTGCATGTCGGTTATTGATGTTGTTACTCTTGATTATCCAAGCACTAATCTCTTGTTAAGGTAAATTTTATTCAACTAAGCAAGTATGAAGAATAAGCTAGAGCGAGAATAGGTTGAGAAACATCTCAAAACCATGGGTACATACATATTTGGACACATTAAAAACTATATTTGTCAAGACTGAATGTGATGACTAAGACAGGCTATTGACTTCACCTGCCATGTGCCAGGGCTCAATGTGTTGATTATTTTACCATTCTTATGGTAAGAATTTAGAATTTGATCACTTCACAATTCGTGTGGCAAGACTTGAAATTGATCACTTCACCAAGTTGAGCAAGTTACCATTTTTGTGGCAAAGACAAAATAAATTGTGTTTAGTTGCTACTAACCAATGTGAAACATATACATGTATATGTATGGGGTTATTGAAACCATTGTATTCTTTGTGCACATAGAAACAAACAGCTTGTTATTGTAGCAGTGTAAGTCAACTTACCATTGCAGGATGAACGGCCCATCTCACCGCCTCTGCCAGCAAATCGCAGTAAGACTAACCCTGAAAAAATGGTAAGACACAGTTACAATCTGAATCTGGCAGTGTACCTTATGTTTCCTGACGTGTCATCAGATTTCTGGTTTATCTTCATCTGTCTTGTATACCTTTACCTGTCTTGTATACCATCACATGTCTCATATACCTTTACCTGTCTTGTATACCTTTACCTGTCTTGTATACCATCACATGTCTCATATACCTTTACCTGTCTTGTATACCTTCACATGTCTCATATACATTTACCTGTCTTGTATATCTTCACATGTCTCATATACCTTTACCTGTCTTGTATACCTTCACATGTCTCATATACCTTTACCTGTCTTGTATACCATCACATGTCTCATATACCTTTACCTGTCTTGTATACCTTCACATGTCTCATATACCTTTACCTGTCTTGTATACCATCACATGTCTCATATACATTTACCTGTCTTGTATACCATCACATGTCTCATATACATTTACCTGTCTTGTATACCTTCACATTTCTCATATACCTTTACCTGTCTTGTATACCTTCACATGTATCATATACCTTTACCTGTCTTGTATACCTTCACATGTCTCATATAACCTTTACCTGTCTTGTATACCTTCACATGTCTCATATTACCTTTACCTGTCTTGTATACCTTCACATGTCTCATATACATTTACCTGTCTTGTATACCATCACATGTCTCATATACCTTTACCTGTCTTGTATACCATCACATGTCTCATATACCTTTACCTGTCTTGTATACCATCACATGTCTCATATACCTTTACCTGTCTTGTATACATTCACATGTCTCATATACCTTTACCTGTGTTGTATACCTTCACATGTTTCATATACCTTTACCTGTGTTGTATGCCTTCACATGTCTCATATACCTTTACCTGTGTTGTATGCCTTCACATGTCTCATATACCTTTACCTGTCTAGTATACGTTTACCTGTTTTATATACCTTTATCTGTCATGCATACCTTTACCTCTCTTGTATACTCCTTCACCTGTCTTGGATATCTTTACCTGTCTTACATATCTTAACCTGTCTTGTATACCTTTATTGTGTATACCTTTACCTGTTTTGTATGCCTTCACCTGTCATGTATGCCTTAACCTGTCTTGTATGCCTTCACCTATCTTGTATACCTTCACCTGTCTTGTATACCTTCACCTCTCTTGTATGCCTTCACCTGTCTTGTATACTTTCACTTGTGTCTTCCCTACAGGTGTCAGATGAGCAAGTCGGTAGGAAGTCGCCTCCCGTGCCAGCCAAGCGATCTTCCTCCAGGGAGTCCCGACCTCCAAGTAAGTATCCCTCTTTATCCAGGGAATCAAGACCTCCAAGTTAATATCCATCTTTCTCCAGGGAATCCCAACCAAGTAGGTATCACTCTTCCTCCGGGGAATCCAGACCTCCAAGTAAGTATCCCTCTTTCTCCAGGGAATCAAGACTGCCAAGTAAATATCCATCTTTCTCCAGGGAGCCCCTACCTCCAAGTAAGTATCACTTTTCCTCCATGGAATCCCGGCTTCCAACTAAGTCCCCTCAACCTCCAGGGAATCAAGACCTCCAAGTAAGTATCCCTCTTGCTCCATGGAATCAAGACCTCCCATTTAGTTTTCTTGTTCCTATAGGGATTCATATATGAACCTCCCGGTAAATGTCTTTCTTCCCGCATGGAGCAACTTCTCTGTATGATTTCCTTGTCTTCAAGGGATTGATTTTCCCCAGTAAATCTTTTTGCCTTCTCCCTCATCTGGGGGATAATGGTTTGTATTCACCTCCCAATGTTCATCTGTCATCTAGCTGATACAAAATACATTAACTTCAGGATCTACGTAAAATTTTGCAAATGCATGTGCAGCACAACTAAAATATAGTATTTTTGAGTGGTGATAAATCATGTAATTTTCTTGTTTACAAGATTAACTGGAGTGTGAAATTGGAATTTCATTGTTTTGCCTTCTGTGACATGTTGCCATGTGTGAAGTGGAATTCTACTGAAGTATTGCCACCTCATGGTTGGAATGAGAATTGTTGTCGCAGGTGCCGAGGTGCTCAACCAGCTGGCCCACATGAGGAAGCAACTGTTGAATGAACGCAAGCGCATCGAAGGAGATCTCAAGAAGGGCCAGGTGCGAGGGTGTTGGATAATCACTCAGACTGACATTGTCAACGACAGGCCAGTAGTGTCAAACATTTGCACAAAACAATCACTTTATGTATTGCAGCATTTACATGTGAGTTTGTGTTTTGATTCAATGCTTCAAAGACAGATGAGTCTACACAGAAACTTCAGCGACCAGGTTTCTTACCTCAGTCATTTCACTAACAACTGAGGAGCTCTGTGAATCAACAGTCAACTATCAAGCAATATCTATTCTTGAGAGGTAGATGTTTGTTTAAAGACCTCCTTGGATGTTTGTGGCATGATACCTGACACACTGACATGTTACAGTTGAAATCTGTTGTATAGTAGAGAACATGGAGATATGATCAGAAGTCTTCCCTGTATCTTTCCCTGCTCTAGTATGTACCCAGACATACAGCTGCCATTGAGGTAACTGTGACATATAACAAATGATTTCTTCAGCCATTATGTGCGTTTCAGGATGAACCTGAAGTGTACGACCCACGAGTCTACCAGAGGCCGCCAGCAGCACCAATGTAAGTCACAATTGCAGCATTCATTGGTCATACAACAGCGGAGTAAAATGTGTTATGCTTAGCTACTTTGTGTCAAGTTAGTTGTACCGAGAAAACAATGTTTTTGTTGACAAATCATATGTCAAATGTTTGGGCAACTTGTTAGCATCACGTATGTGCATCGGTTTATTTCAATGTCCTCATGGTAGTGTCATTTGCAGTTGTTTAGCTGAGTAGTTGTTATTGTTTATTTAATGGCTAACAATCTTGTATAACTGATTGTCATTAATTTGTTCATATGTTGGTATGTATTTTGTATTAAGAGCTAGATTCACGGTGTTTCCACCAGGTTCCATTAAAATATAATCACTGTTTCCAGGAAGAAAAATGTTGATGTGTTTGAAGTGGCCCGAACAGGTGAACCCGTTAGTCTGCGCCGCCAAGGTGATGTGTCTGCAAGCAACCTGCGAGAGTTCCATCATCTCAGGAACAAAGGTTAGTGTCTTCATCCTGCAAGAGTTCCACTATCTCAGGAACAAAGGTTAGTGTCTTCATCCTGTGAGAGTTCCATCATCTCAGAAAAAAGGTTAGTGCCTTCATCCTGGAAGAGTTCTACCATCTCAGGAATACAGTTAGTGTCTTCATCTTCCAAGAGTTCCATAATCTCGGAAATAAAGGTTAGTGTCTTCATCTTACTAGAGTTCCACTATCTCAGAAACAAAGGTTAGTGTCTTCATCCTGCAAGAGTTCTGCCATCTCAGAAACAAAGTTTAGTGTCTTCATCCTGCAAGAGTTCTGCCATATCAGAAACAAAGTTTAGTGTTTTCATCCTGCAAGAATGTCATAGTATTAGAAATCAAGATTAGTGTCTTCATCATGCAAAACTTCCACCACCTCAGAAACAAATCATAATGTATACATCCTGTGATTCTTCCTGTGAGAGTTTCACAGTCTGAAAAGCGAGGGTTAATGTCTTTATCCTGCAAGAGTTCCAATATTGCAAAGACCAAAGCAAATGTCTTCATTCAGCAAGAACAAAGGCCTTTGTTGTTGAGGCTGTGAAACTATCGCAGGATGAGCCAACTTGAACTAACAAAGACACTGACCACGGGTGTACCTTGTGCTGGCCTCAGGTTTACCCAGCGCTGACTTGGGAGGTATCTTGTGCCAGCGTGAGGTGTACCTTGTGCTGGCCCAGAGTGTACCTGTGGCTGACCCAGAGTATGTTGTGGTCTCGCCTCAGCTGGACCTTGTGTCGGCCACAAGTGTTCCTTGTGCTGGAGTGTCTTCATCCTGTTCCAATCTCACAGTGTCAACAATAAAGGTTAGTGTCTTCATCCTGTTCCAATCTCACAGTGTCAACAATAAAGGTTAGTGTCTTCATCCTGTTCCAATCTCACAGTGTCAACAATAAAGGTTAGTGTCTTCATCCTGCTCCAATCTCACAGTGTCAACAATAAAGGTTAGTGTCTTCATCCTGCTCCAATCTCACAGTGTCAACAATAAAGGTTACTGTCTTCATCCTGCTCCAATCTCACAGTGTCAACAATAAAGGTTAGTGTCTTCATCCTGTAAGAGTTCCACTATTTCTTAATTAAATGCAAAACACTGGTTGGTGCGAGAGATCACAGAAACAAAGGTTACTATGTTCATCCCATGAGAGTTCCACCATCTCAGGAACAAAGGAGTTCCAGTGTCACCAATAAAGGTTAGTGTCTTCATCCTACAAGAGTTCCACCATCTCAGTATAAAATGTTAGTGTCTTCATCCTGTAAGAGTTCCAGTCTTAGAAATACATTTAATGTCTTTACCCTGTATCTTCCATCGACTACATGAAATATGGATGTTAAAGAGGACACTGAGTCCCGTCAGAACCTGCGCAGCATGTTTCCGGACGAACCAATGACAAGTGATGCACTGGAGACACAACAACGTGTCCTGCTCACAGAACAGGAGGAGTCACTCAAGAAGATGGCTAAGAGAAAAAGTGAGTCTTCCTAAAACCACAACTGTGGTGTCCAACAGTCCTGTCCCCTATGTCACTCATCCAGGTGTTTTTTGTATTGGCAGAAGTATGTTTGATTGACATAGGGAAGTTAGGGTGCCATTGGCATCCAGACGTCATAGCTCTGAGGTTCACTGGAGCACACAAGCCTTTCCACTATGTCAAGGACATGATCCAAGAAAAGGCTGTGATGTACCATGTTCTCTGTGAGGTTTCCTAAATGAATTGGAAGAAACTGATAGAGATCTCTTGCATTCAGATGAGCATCCATGGTGTATTGTTACCTAGGACTCCATGTCTTACCAGTGCATCAGTACTCACATTGTAATATATACATATGATGTGTGCAAAAAGGAATATTCTTTGACCGCTCTCAAAAAGTTTTTTATAGTTGGCCACTGATTGAACTATATATCAAGAATATGTGTTGATTTATTTGTGCAGATTTGATGAAGAGGTTGGATCCCCACGACTTGGGCTTGCTGCGTGAAGGAAGCATTACCTCAGCCAACATGCTGGAGTCTGACAGCGCCTTCATTTGTATGTCATGCATCATCTGTCTACTATCTTGATATTGTCCTCTTATTATTAATCTTGTTATTGTCATGTAAAATGCAGAGAAATTGTTATTGTCACTATTCGTGTAAATGTTAATGATATAATTGTGACAGGTATTGTTCAGTCAGTACATCTTCAGTCTCTGTCCACAATCCTCAGATATACTCAAGTGTCCATCTATTTGTGACAGGTGTTGTTCAATCAGTACATCTTATGTCTCTGTCCACAATCATCAGCTATACTCAAGTGTCCATCCATTTGTGACAGGTGTTGTTCAATCAGTACATCGTATGTCTCTGTCCATGATCCTCAGATATACTCAAGTGTCCATCCATTTGTGACAGGTGTTGTTCAGTCAGTACATCTTTAGTCTCTGTCCATGATCCTCAGATATACCCAAGTGTCCATCCATCTGTGACAGGTGTTGTTCAGTCAGTACATCTTTATTAATTACTGTATTACGACATGGGGATATCAAGGAAACAGATTAGTGAAAATGCAAAAGAAAGCAGTACGAATTATAACATTAAGCAAATACAATTCACACACAGAACCACTTTTTAAAAAACTCAACACACTAAAATTAGAAGACTTACTAAAACTACAAGAACTTAAATTTTATTACAAATATAGACATCAAAATCTACCTGTCTACTTATTAAACTGGCAAATAACCCCAAATACATACATTCACAAATATAATACTAGGAGAAAAACTGAAATACATACCTACAGAACTAAACATGAATTTGCCAAAAAATTTCTTAAATACAACTTGCCACATGTTATAAACAATATCCCTGATTTAGCTATAGACAAGATAGTGACTCATAGTTTGAAAGGCTTTTCAAGTTATGCCAAAAATTACATGCTACAAAAATATAATGACACATGCTCTTTCCTTAATTGCTATATATGCCAACTAAATTAAATAAATTATGAATGACCATAACACAGTTCATGCAATCACAATTAAACTTTTCAATTTGTATACTTGCACACAGGCTTATACGCGTACATGCGAAAACAACACATAAAACACACCAGTACAACACACCATCACACACTTAAATTTATTATATGTAAGACACAGACAAAAAACCAAACATGCATTCTACTTTTTAATGTAGAAATATAGGTATAGGGAATATATGTTTATTGTTATGTTTTATTTTGGGTGGCTCCTACGATAGCGACCAGTGTTGGTTTTCGTAGGGGTCTCCAGTCCCACAGCAAATATGTTTTTCTTTTTCTTTTTTTGGATGTTGTTGCATAATGTATTACTTTTACTGATGATTTATTAGTTGTTATTGTGTATTGTACAGTTCTGTATGTGTATGTATCATATGAATTTACATAATTCATATTGCCACTCAATATAATTTATCTACGTTTTTCTGCTGTTGGGACAAATAAAATTTATCCTTATCCTTATTTATCCTTAGTCTCTGTCCTTGATCCTCAGATATACTCAAGTGTCCATCCATCTGTGACAGGTGTTGTTCAGTCAGTACATCTTTAGTCTCTGTCCATGATCCTCAGATATACCCAAGTGACAGGTGTTGTTCAGTCAGTACATCTTTAGTCTCTGTCCATGATCTTCAGATATACCCAAGTGACAGGTGTTGTTCAGTCAGTACATCTTTAGTCTCTGTCCATGATCCTCAGATATACTCAAGTGTCCATCCATCTGTGACAGGTGTTGTTCAGTCAGTACATCTTATGTCTCTGTCCGTGATCCTCAGATATACTCAAGTGCCCATCCATCTGTGACAGGTGTTGTTCAGTCAGTACATCTTTAGTCTCTGTCCATGATCCTCAGATATACCCATGTGACAGGTGTTGTTCAGTCAGTACATCTTTAGTCTCTGTCGATGATCTTCAGATATACTCAATTGTCCACCCATCTGTGACAGGTGTTGTTCAGTCAGTACATCTTTAGTATCTGTCCATGATCTTCAGATATACCCAAGTGTCCATCCATCTGTGACAGGTGTTGTTCAGTCAGTACATCTTTAATCTATGTCCATGATCCTCAGATTTACTCAAGTCCATCTGTAGGTTTAATATACACTTAGTAAATCAGCAACTAGTGATTTTTTTTACTTTCTGATTCCACAGTTTAGCTTTGATGCATGCAGTTTCTTTGGAAATGTTCTCTGGTGATACAATGGTAATCATAGTTTTTACCAGAGGCTGATTATTTTATGTTTTCAGATATCGTAGATACAAAGTGTGGTAGTTTTTTTTTCCGTAAAATCATGTTATATGGTATAAATTATCTATTCTAACATCTGGACTGCCCAAATATGAACTGTAATGAATTAAGTTTTATTACTTTGAGAACAGTACACGATTACAAGTAGATATACATCAGTAGATTACAAGTAGATATACATCAGTAGATTACAAGTAGATATCCATCAGATGCCTTGCCGTGGTCATTCGCAGTAATTCCTCACTCCCCATATGCAAATTAAATGATGTGAACTAGGACACAGAGCGCTTATGAATATAGTGCCAATATGAATTATCATAACATGAGCCACAGTTTGTTCATATAATTTGGCCACTATCTGTTTAATTTGGATGTTTTAACTTTAATGTTGTGTTCACGTAGAATGCTGAACGGCAAGGTTGATATTCATAAACAGATTGCAGTGAAATTATATTTGAAATTGTGGTTCATTAAAACACATTTGGGCAGCCAAAGATGTTAGAATACAGATAGTTTTACTACAGTGAAATGATTTTACAATGAAAACAATAAAACTTTGTTCCATTAATACGTAATTGTGTGTAACGCCTCATTAACTTTCCAGGCCGGATTCCAAATCCAAGTTTAAGACAGCGGAATAACGTATGTGTTGTGTTGTAGCTGTGTCAAACGGAGGTCGGTCAGTACCCAACTCTGGTCGCCGTGAGCCGCCACGACAACCTACTTCCTCCGGACGACGCAGGCGACGCCAGGTGGAAACGCCTGATGTAAGCAAAGCACAGCTTGATCAAGTTGTATAATAGAAGCAGCAGAACTTTCCCCAAAGAACAGAGACATAATCTGCACTAATCTGATATCACACAATGTTTAACTGGTGGATTAGTTGCCTCTCTAAATAAGTGGTAGTGGCAACTGATTGGATTATCCTAGGCTAGGTTATGCACTAGCGCTAGTGTGGTAGCCACCAATTAAAATACTAATAAATGCAAAATTTTTCCACCAGCTAAAATAAAAGTTTTTTTCGTGCTGCACTATAAAATAACTTTAATAAGAAATAAAAAATCTTTTATAATAAATCAAATAAATTAATAAAAAACTAAGACTACCTGGTAAGCTTCAAATCCTAGCATCTTAAATATTAATTTTAAATGTGTAACAAATAAAACAGTTTTAACAAGTAGATGAAGTTGTTCCAAATCTGTCTGTGCTTTGTTATGCTTCTGTGTGTGCTGTATCTGTGACTATGTAATATTATTTTACTCTAAACAGTGATTAGCAGTGAACATATTTTGTATGCACGATGGAAACTCATTTTGGTTTGCAGCATTAGACATGTTTGATATACGTATTCACGATGCAGATTGACAGAATTCACTGATCCTTTGTTTTTTTTAGAGCATCTACACCAACCCGATGGGTTCTGTGCGCAGTTTGGACCCTGAAAGCATTAACAGTAAGAATGAGGAGCGATTGCGTAGACTCAAGGCCCTCACAGGTAGGTTGTGTGCTCGACCGTCAAATACACTACTCTCTTGCCTTCGCTCACTAGTTTACAGTTTAAATTGGTGTCGTGTAAACAGATATGCCAAGTAATATTGCATAAAAAGCGGTAAATGTACCAATTTTGTATCAGTGTGATGCGAGGACAGTAAATGAAAATCTTGGGCTCCACGTGGGAGTGTGAAAAGTGGTTTTCAATTTTAGGGTAAATTTACTTAATTCTGGTGCATTTTTTATGTGAAATTGTAGTTTGGAATTATACTTGGATTAAAAATTAATAAATTTAATCTTGTTATCCTTTAAATCACGGTTTAGCGGTAGATTTTGATTTGAAAGCAGTTGATTGTGAGATTGTTTAAAAATTGAAGAAAATGCAATATTTCTACTGCCAAAGTGATAGACTTGGCACCTCGGCGTAAATTATCTATCCTGGGACGTCTTGATGATACAGAAGACTAATTTGACTGACTGAACATTGGGGCGATAATCTTCTCAATAAGGCACAAGCTCATTTTTAGTTTGCACTAATCAACACATGACCCTAAACAGGCATCGACAATTTATTTTAATATTCAGTAGAAATGTAAAAAATACTAATTATGTTGCACACATGCAAGGAAAAGTTTTTCAGTTAAGTTTTTGTTTGTTGGGGCAGCTGTTATTTTTTTTTTATTATTACTGGCAACCAAGAAATGTAATTTCATTTCAATAAAAAAATCTACTCAACTTAGGCTGAAATTTAGCATTTTAAATTTTACAATTGCTAAAAGGATTGTGTCGATAACCATTTGTCAAGTTTGATTGTTTTTGGTATTACTTAAAAAATTTGTTGTTGTTATCTGGCAACTGTAATTTGCTTCTTTGAACTGTTAGAGTGACTGACATTTTATCAGTGATACTTAAAAATTTATTTATTCATACATGTGTTTCTCAAAGTAATAATAACATTACTTTTTGTGTACGTTTTTGAAAAAGCATGATAGAAAAATAGTTAGTTTATCTTTAAGCAAAAGCAGCACCCCAGCCACTGTGATAAATAAATCAATTTCTGTTTGTGAAAACAGTGCCCAGGGGTAAGTCGAACAGCATAATCAGAGAAAGGCGAAAGATGGAGGGGAAGACGATGAGCAGACATTTCAGAGTGTGACGACTGGGTCACGCCCACCTCGTTGTGTGCACAATTGACAATGACTAGCAACTTGTGACTGACCAGTGACTGACTTCTCCTCTGTCTGTCTCTTTCTGCCCTACCAGAGCATTACTTATCGGAGAAACTCCACTCAGCTCTTGCACACTTCAGCAGTACAGGTGAGAGGGTGCTGTTGTCTGGCTCATTCTCGGAAACCAGGTCTTACGTACTTAGGCCTGTTTGCTTGCTGGGAGTATAGACCATCAACAAAAGTTCTCCATTGTATTCTGTTTTGTGCCATCTTAATTTCTGCCGCCAGGTGTTTTTAGGCCATTCTCTTTTTGTCTTCCTTGGGGTTCTACTTCTCAAAACTGTAGGCGATTTACATCTGCAATATCACCCTCCATCCTCGACAGTGACCCCACCTTGGACAGTGACCCTTGACAGACATGTCCCACAGACTGGTCTTTTGATCAGATCACCCATCAGGGGCACACACTTTGGTTATTGCTGATGTCATCTGTGTGTCTTGTTTTTATTAGAAACCATGTGTGTGTGTGCATGCGCACCTGTGTGCGCACATGTGTGCACGCGTTTCTTGTTTTACATCTATACTGACAAACTTGGTGATTTTGAAGATGAGACTAAATAAATTAGTGTTCATTCCTTTATCTGTAGTGAGCAGTAAACATAGTGTACAATCTAATCATGTGTTGAGGTCCCTTCTCTGTTGCAGTGAAAATATATATGGACTATTTTCCAAGCATGCATACATACATTATTATATGCATGCGTAAACACACGGGAAATATGGAAATGCAGAAAAGTAATGGAACTAAGAATGTATCAAGACCCATTGTTGTTGTAACCAAACTTCTGCTGTGAGATAATGGCACAGGTCATTGTAGAGACGGGTTGTGGAATACAACAGGGCCATCAGCAGTATGTGCTGTAGCAGTCTTCTCCTTATCCTCTGCAACAGTAGAATGGCTTCTTTTTGTAGGGGACGAGATTTCTGTGGCCGATCCTGAAGATGTTCTCGACCGGTTTATGGCAAAACAGCAGTACAAACGGTGAGAATGACAATATCTCGCTACCATAATCTGTTTATAATAATAATTATTACATTATATACAACTGGTATGATTAGCATGTAACAAAATTGATGAATAAGTTCATTGCAGTTTTTAAAGACATTTTAAAAGTGCTTTGGACCGAGAAGAACAGCAGATGTGTGTCATGTCCCAGGCTTCCTGGGCTGCATGCAAATAACCTCGCAAGTTACATTTTATAAGTTCTGAGAAAAATGCGAAAAACCATCACAGATAAGAAATGTTATAGTAAGTCACAATCTATTAACGTCAGTTTGCCATTACTCTACCATGGTGGTAAATAAATGTTTCATTTTATGGGGGTTTAAATAGTTTTTGATTGACTTAGTAGGTATTTTTAATCTGCACTGCTAGGGTCTGACATTGCAACAGAAAGCAAATTTGCAGCTAATTTACAATGTTTCTGCAGAGACATTGCACAACACCAAAATAATTTCAGGTTTTTTTTATGTGTTTTTCTGGATATTTCCACTGGATAGCAGATTTGTTAATTCCCATTCTGCCATTTTGATTGATCCTGGTCTGGACACACTCTGTCACCAGTAGCACATACTTGTGTTGCAGATGTAAAACATGCTTCAACATTCTGTCACCGGTAGCACATACTTGTGTCGCAGATGTAAAACATGCTCCAACATTCTGTCACCAGTAGCACATACTTGTGTCATAGATGTAAAACATGCTTCAACATTCTGTCACCAGTAGCACATCATACTTGTGTCGCAGATGTAAAACATGCTCCAACATTCTGTCACCAGTAGCACATACTTGTGTCACAGATGTAAAACATGCTTCAACATTCTGTCACCAGTAGCACATACTTGTGTCGCAGATGTAAAACATGTTCCAACATTCTGTCACCAGTAGCACATCACACTTGTGTCGCAGATGTAAAACATGCTCCAACATTCTGTCACCAGTAGCACATACTTGTGTCACAGATGTAAAACATGCTTCAACATTCTGTCACCAGTAGCACATACTTGTGTCATAGATGTAAAACATGCTTCAACATTCTGTCACCAGTAGCACATACTTGTGTCACAGATATAAAACATGCTCCAACATTCTGTCACCAGTAGCACATACTTGTGTCACAGATGTAAAACATGCTCCAACATTCTGTCACCAGTAGCACATACTTGTGTCGCAGATGTAAAACATGCTCCAACATTCTGTCACCAGTAGCACGTCACACTTGTGTCACAGATGTAAAACATGCTCCAACATTCTGTCACCAGTAGCACATACTTGTGTCACAGATGTAAAACATACTCCAACATTCTGTCACCAGTAGCACATACTTGTGTCACAGATGTAAAACATGCTCCAACATTCTGTCAGTAGCACATACTTGTGTCACAGATGTAAAACATGCTTCAATATTCTGTCACCAGTAGCACATACTTGTGTCACAGATGTAAAACATGCTTCAATATTGTGTCACCAGTAGCACATACTTGTGTCACAGATGTAAAACATGCTCCAACATTCTGTCACCAGTAGCACATACTTGTGTCGCAGATGTAAAACATGCTCCAACATTCTGTCACCAGTAGCACGTCACACTTGTGTCACAGATGTAAAACATGCTCCAACATTTTGTCACCAGTAGCACATACTTGTGTCACAGATGTAAAACATGCTTCAACATTCTGTCACCAGTAGCACGTCACACTTGTGTCGCAGATGTAAAACATGCTCCAACATTCTATCACCAGTAGAACGTCACACTTGTGTCACAGATGTAAAACATGCTTCAACATTCTGTCACCAGTAGCACGTCACACTTGTATCGCAGATGTAAAACATGCTCCAACATTCTGTCACCAGTAGCACATACTTGTGTCACAGATGTAAAACATGCTCCAACATTCTTTCACCAGTAGCACATAATTGTGTCACAGATGTAAAACATGCTTCAACATTCTGTCACCAGTAGCACATCACGCTTGTGTCGCAGATGTAAAACATGCTCCAACATTCTGTCACCAGTAGCACATACTTGTGTCACAGATGTAAAACATGCTCCAACATTCTGTCACCAGTAGCACATACTTGTGTCGCAGATGTAAAACATGCTCCAACATTCTGTCACCAGTAGCACATAATTGTGTCACAAATGTAAAACATGCTTCAACATTCTGTCACCAGTAGCACGTCACACTTGTGTCGCAGATGTAAAAGATGCTCCAACATTCTGTCACCAGTAGCACATATTTGTGTCACAGATGTAAAACATGCTCCAACATTCTGTCACCAGTAGCACGTCACACTTGTGTCACAGATGTAAAACATACTCCAACATTCTGTCACCAGTAGCGCATCACACTTGTGTCACAGATGTAAAACATGCTTCAACATTCTGTCACCAGTAGCGCATCACACTTGTGTCACAGATGTAAAACATGCTCCAACATTCTATCACCAGTAGAACGTCACACTTGTGTCACAGATGTAAAACATGCTTCAACATTCTGTCACCAGTAGCGCATCACACTTGTGTCACAGATGTAAAACATGCTTCAACATTCTGTCACCAGTAGTGCATCACACTTGTGTCACAGATGTAAAACATGCTCCAACATTCTATCACCAGTAGCACATACTTGTGTCACAGATGTAAAACATGCTCCAACATTCTGTCACCAGTAGCACGTCACACTTGTGTCGCAGATGTAAAACTTGTTCCAATATTCTGTCACCAGTAGCGCATCACACTTGTGTCACAGATGTAAAACATGCTCCAACATTCTGTCATCAGTAGCACGTCACACTTGTGTCACAGATGTAAAACATACTCCAACATTCTGTCACCAGTAGCGCATCACACTTGTGTCACAGATGTAAAACATGCTTCAACATTCTGTCACCAGTAGCGCATCACACTTGTGTCACAGATGTAAAACATGCTTCAACATTCTGTCACCAGTAGTGCATCACACTTGTGTCACAGATGTAAAACATGCTCCAACATTCTATCACCAGTAGCACATACTTGTGTCACAGATGTAAAACATGCTCCAACATTCTGTCACCAGTAGCACATCACACTTGTGTTGCAGATGTAAAACTTGTTCCAATATTCTGTCACCAGTAGCGCATCACACTTGTGTCACAGATGTAAAACATGCTCCAACATTCTGTCATCAGTAGCACGTCACACTTGTGTCACAGATGTAAAACATACTCCAACATTCTGTCACCAGTAGCGCATCACACTTGTGTCACAGATGTAAAACATGCTTCAACATTCTGTCACCAGTAGAACGTCACACTTGTGTCACAGATGTAAAACATGCTCCAACATTCTATCACCAGTAGAACGTCACACTTGTGTCACTGATGTAAAACATGCTTCAACATTCTGTCACCAGTAGCGCATCACACTTGTGTCACAGATGTAAAACATGCTCCAACATTCTATCACCAGTAGAACGTCACACTTGTGTCACAGATGTAAAACATGCTTCAACATTCTGTCACCAGTAGCGCATCACACTTGTGTCACAGATGTAAAACATGCTCCAACATTCTATCACCAGTAGAACGTCACACTTGTGTCACAGATGTAAAACATGCTTCAACATTCTGTCACCAGTAGCGCATCACATTTGTGTCACAGATGTAAAACATGCTCCAACATTCTATCACCAGTAGAACGTCACACTTGTGTCACAGATGTAAAACATGCTCCAACATTCTGTCACCAGTAGAATGTCACACTTGTGTCACAGATGTAAAACATGCTCCAACATTCTGTCACCAGTAGCGCATCACACTTGTGTCACAGATGTAAAACATGCTCCAACATTCTATCACCAGTAGAACGTCACACTTGTGTCACAGATGTAAAACATGCTTCAACATTCTGTCACCAGTAGCGCATCACACTTGTGTCACAGATGTAAAACATGCTCCAACATTCTATCACCAGTAGAACGTCACACTTGTGTCACAGATGTAAAACATGCTCCAACATTCTGTCACCAGTAGCACGTCACACTTGTGTCGCAGATGTAAGACATGCTCCAACATTCTGTCACCAGTAGCATGTCACACTTGTGTCACAGATGTAAAACATGCTCCAAAACTTGAGTAAATTTAGAGCATGGAAGCCAGTGAATTAATACCTTTAGAGTTCTTCGATTGTTGATATTTGTTGATATGGAAGATGCTCAGGTTTCCATTGTGACATGTCTTAAAAGCATGAGAAATCCCAAAGGACAAGGCAAATAGGAAACTGCCATTGTTTGGAGGGATCAAGGAAAGCTTGGAATTCATTACTTACGCAATTGAAAAATGTGACAGAGCACTTGTAAACAGTCTGAACAATATTTAAAGAAACTCAAATGCTTTTAGAAATAAACTTAATTCTATTATTTGATCATCAAATAAAAATATATTTTGATCATCAGATAAAAAACCTAAACTATGCATTTAATCAGTGTCTGTTTAATGGATTGAACAAAATGAAACGTTTGATCTGTGTCTGGTTATTGGAGTGAGCAAAATGAAACACATTTGATCAGCGTCTGATTATTGGAGTGAGCAAAATGAAACACATTTGATCAGTGTCTGATTATTGGTGTGAACAAAATTAAACATGTTTGATCTGTGTCTGGTTACTGGAGTGAACAAAATGAAACACATTTGATCAGTGTCTGGTTACTGGAATGAACAAAATGAAACACATTTGATCAGTGTCTGGTTACTAGAGTGAACAAAATGAAACACATTTGATCTGTGTCTGGTTATTGGAGTGAACAAAATGAAACACATTTGATCTGTCTGGTTACTGGAGTGAACAAAATGAAACACGTTTGATCTGTCTGTCCACAGTCCACCATCGACACAAACCCTCGATGACGACACATGGTTACGTCCCGGAACTGGCAATAATGAATAAAAAGATGAGACCGTCCAAGTGTCTGCCTCAGATGTCATATATGTCTCTTGTCAGTTGATGTATTATTGTTGGTAATGGTGACCGTCATCCTTACCAATGTGACTTAGCGGAGTTTCTTGCCGTGTGGTTATGCTAAAAACCAAAAGTCGTATCATGGCAGTAATCTCATACCATGCCAGTCGTGGAAGGTATATTATCTAACCTCGTTTATTTATCAAATACGTAATAATTTTCTGCATCAAAAAATTATTTTATTGTGTTAGTGTATCAAACTGCATACAACTGATTATTTATTTTTGTCAAAGCTTATTGTACATTGGTCACAGAGATTTAGCTCCACACAATGATGTAACCACACAAATTATCTCATCTTTATTGGTCTATATTTCTATACATTATATTGATGTTGGTTTGCTGTGGTTAGCAGCATTGTGCTGTAAATGTGCTGCACATTGTAAGTGGTTTAATTTATCCATCCAAGAATTGTACGATAGACAGATGTTTGATGGCTAAATTGGGTGTCGAAACAGTGCAGCATATTCTATGCATATCGAACATTGTAGAAAAACAAACACCTCACAGCATTGAAGACATTCCTTGGTTAATTTTATCCAAAGCTTTGTGGTAACGAATATACACCTGGATTAATTTGCACAATTGAAGGCACACACTACGTCCTTTTCAAATAATGTAATGTAACTTGAGACGTTAACATGACATCTTCTACACTGACACTTCACTTGAGATCGTTCTCAGTGCTGCGAACACTCACAGTGGGCCAATAACTACATTGTATCAGTATCATTCTTTGTATAGGCAGTACACATTTGTATAGCACAACATGAATATTTATTTATTGTTAAATAAATTGTTATAATTTGCTAGAATTGCTGTGAAGTTCTGTCTTGTTATATCACCTTCCTCATCACTGTCCTCACAAATGGTTCAAAGATACCTAGACGATCCATTACATTTCTGTACACTACACAAGATAGGTTTCATGGGGGTAGCAGCTATTTGTTTAGGACCCTACATCAATTGTTTCTTTCAAAAAACATCGTTTATTTTCTGATCTATTTTCTGATTCATAAGTTGTTTTGAGATTATCCTGAAAAAAAATGCCTGGGAAGGAATTCTGCACAAATGAGCACTGACATTGACTTGTGCACGCATACTGACACAGATACTGTGTTTGAGAAATCCACAACATTTATTCCTTGCACTGGTATTGTAGTGATACAAGACGATCTTCCTGCACCCACTAGGTACATTTCCAATCAGCATTCAATTATTCCAACACCACACATTGATACAGTTATATACATATTCTGTGATGAACTAAATATGCATGCAATATGTACAAAAATTAAACATCTTAACATGCATTCCCTAGTTTGTTCGCATGACAATGACAACACAAACCATTATAAATATTAAAACATGATCACATATACAATTCTACAATGCCAAATGCATCTGGAATGCCGTACTACACATTTGTGGTACAACAGCTTTTCCGAGGTCTTGTATGTACACGGAAAATGAACGCCTTCATTTCAACACATCAATGTTCAACGCTACATGACATTGGTTGCATGTGGAGACTGCAGTTATTTAGTGTATGTATTGTTCCCAAAACTTATCAAAAAATAAGATTGGTGACTGCAAGGTGATTTGGCATTCTGATGGTGAAACACCACCTGGCGAATACAAAGTTGCTCACAGTTGGATGTGATTCAGTTTCATGTAGGCGGGGGAGGGAGGGGGGAGGGGGGGAGGGGGTATAAGGCTAAATTGGTTTCATGTAGGGACGTTCATTGATGTCTTGAGATGGTGCTTAAAGTTTAAGAAGTTCTTGGAACTACATTTCTTTAAAAAATTAACTGAAATGATTCAAGGAGCTGTCTAGCTATAAACAGAAGATTAAATAGTGCAAATCTAAAGAGACAATGTAGATTAAAGAGCTCATTAATTACTGGAAAAACATCCACACCAGGTGACTTTTAGAATGGCACACTTGTTTGACATCCAACACTATTATACCGTTGGTATATTTGCATTGTGAAGGAAGTGAAGGAAGGCAAACAAACACATATCCAAGTGATCCAGCCTTGTCTACTCCAGTCTTGTCTACTCCAGTCTTGTCTACTCTAGTTTCGCCTACTCCAGTCTTGTCTACTTCAGTCTTGTCTACTCCAGTCTTGTCTACTTCAGTCTTGTCTACTCCAGTCTTGCCTACCCAGTCTTGTCTACCCAGTCTTGCCAACTCCAGTCTTGTCTACTCGTCTTGTCTACTTCAGTCTTGTCGACTCCAGTCTTGTATTCCCAGTCGTCTCCATCTACATCAACCCGTGGTGGATGTCTGAAAACATATTTGTATTTTATGTATTGCTTTTTCTTTATAAATATATTTACAGATGTTTATAATCAACTGATTGTCACTGCAGTGTTTAATGAGATAACTAAGGCCTGGTATAACATAATTTAAGTTGCAGTTTGTCAACTTGGAAGGAATGTTATTTTTAAAACAAAATGTAGCACCAAGAGTGTTCCGATACATGCAAAGTACAGATTCTTACACCCAATGTCTTTATAGCACCCTTTGTTGAACTTGATGTACCCTGATTAATAGCAGCACCACCACCCTTGGCCCTGTTGTATCTCCTCCAGTGGATGCTGAATGAGTGTCATAGGCCGAATGAACTGATGTACCAGAAGATGAGATAGACGACCAGGACAAAGCCAACCAGAGCCCACAGTGGACTGTACATGCCTGCAACAGATGGAACACGGGGGTTAGAGAGCCCTCTCCTCTTACAGCTCGGACACACGTCACATGGGGGTTAGGGGGCCCTCTCCTCTCACAGCTGGGACACATGTACCACGGGGGTTAGGGAGCCCTCTCCTCTCACTGCTTGGACAAATGGGGGTTAGGGGGCCCTCTCGTCTCACAGCTGGGACACATGTACCACGGGGGTTAGGGAGCACTCTCCTCTCACAGCTGGGACATATCACACGGGGGTTAGGGGGCCCTCTCCTCTCACAGCTGGGACATGTCACATGGGGGCTAGGAAGTCCTCTCTTCTTCCAGCTGGGACACATGTACCACAGGGGTTAGGGAGCCCTCTCCTCTCACAGCTGGGATACATGTCCCACGGGGGTTAGGCAGCCTTCTCTCACAGCTGGGACATGTCACACGGGGGTTAGGGGACCCTCTCCTCTCACAGCTGGGATACATGTACCACAGGGGTTAGGGGGCCCTCTCCTCTCACAGCTGGGATACATGTCCCACGGGGTTAGGGGACCCTCTCCTCTCACAGCTGGGATACATGTACCACAGGGGTTAGGGGACCCTCTCCTCTCACGGCTGGGATACATGTACCACAGGGGTTAGGGGACCCTCTCCTCTCACAGCTGGGATACATGTCCCACGGGGTTAGGGAGCCCTCTCCTCTCACAGCTGGGTCACATATCACACGGGGGTTAGGGGGCCCTCTCCTTTCACAGCTGGGACATGTCCCACGGGGTTAGGAAGTCCTCTCCTCTCCCAGCTGGGAAATGCCAGCGTACAGGAGTGGAGATGGCCTGACAGGCAGTTGCATACTTGAGCTTAGTAACTTTGACACAAAATCATATCAGCCACATCATTGGCTAATTGAGTTGATACATTAATTAATCCAACAAAGGTCCTTCCATAAGGTTCTAAACAGGGGACCAGATTAAAAACAGAAACTGATAGTGATATATATTTTTAATTTTCCATAAAAAAATTTACATGTACTTGCAGTAGATTAAGTACACCCGTTCAAATATAGTACTCAAACTACTGGGAAAGTGGCATATGTAGGGGGGACATCAGGTTATGGTCCCCTTTGTGATAAGATTTTTGCTACATTGAATTTGAACACAGTCCCAAATAAAGACCCTTAACACATTCTTGACTCTCCCAATCCCAAATATGCCACTGACCCAGGATATCAGCGTTTTTCCCATTGTGGTTACCTACAGAGAGTAGTGACAGATGACGGTGCTACTTACTACGAGCTGTGAGTTGGTGCATCTTCACTTGGTTGTCGGCTGAGATACTGAACACGGTGAAGTCGTGGTTACCAGTGATAGCCTGACTCGTTGCACTAGAGGCAGCGAAGTCAAGGCCCGTCACAAAGATACCGTGAACCTGCTTCACCTCGTAAACTTTCTGTGACAACATACAATGCATGTCTGTAACTTCTGTTAGTATTGCGTCATAGCTAGTTTGTCAAAGAATGCATGTAAGGCTAACACGACTGCACTAGACTGTGAAAGAAATAGAAGACACTACTTCATATCTTTAACATAACACATTTAAATCGTCAAGATGCATTAACTACACACTTTGTCCTGCATCGTACAAGATCAATCAGATTGTGAAAAGGCTACACAATGGATGCAGAGATAAGGACACAATGAACAATGAAACTTTGCATAAAACTGATCTTTACAACAATGTCTGGAACAGTGTTAGTTGAATGCAATAATCCTGGTTCTTTACTGCAACTGGATATAAAGCATATAACTGGCTATAAAGCGCATACGTTTTACAAAGATGTCAGTGATAAGTTAACCGTAATAATCACACATATAGTTTTAAAACGTCCACCATCACATAAATCACATCACACATGTCCACCATCACAGAAATATTAAAATGTCCACCATCACACAAATATTAAAATGTTTACCATCACACAAATTGTTTTAAAATGTCCCCATGTTCAGTGAATGACGAGCACTGCATTTGATCACTAAATTGTGCTTTGGTTCATCGTTGTGCGCCATGAGCAGCTTCCTCCAGCTACACAGCTTATCTGCCATGTAGCACGGTGGAGACCAACTAGAGCAATGTGGTGATTATTCTAAAAGATTCTGATAACTGCTTCAGCTGGGGTAAAAAGTTTATGTACACTGACAAGCTAATGCTGAAGAACTACTTGGGTATATTACTCCATGTAAAGGAATGTTCAAGCAATGTCTTGTTACTTACCTGTAAACTAAACGACACATATCCTGCAACAGTTCCTGACAAAGTTCCCACAGCCAGATATACACCATTGTCACTGAAATAAGAAACCAAACAATAATACTGGTGCTCATTTTTATTTTCTACAATTATCACAGTTCTTCCATAATAATGCCAATTCGTCACATGCTCTTAATTAACAAAACTCATGGATCTTATAAAACTTTGCCCAAAATTAAATTATTAAACAATCAATAACAGAAAGAAAACATGCCTACACAATTTTTTTTTATTTCTAACAGTACAACAAGAAGACTATTTGGCCTTGTATAAAAGGTTACTCAAAGAGTTCTTTCTGTCATTGTGCAGATCTACTCTAAAGAAGTAAAGCAACATATTTGGGAATATATTTTCAATCTTAACAGAGTTGCAAAAAAACAAAATTTATTATTGAGCAAATCCAACTTTACTATATCAAATGACAGAACCACTTCGAAAATGTACTACAATAATTCCTGATGTTGGATGGTTATAAAGAACGTAAGTTGGATACATAGAAATGATTGGTGCGTGCATTTTCGTTGTGTCCAGACACCTACCTGACAGCTAGGGCTGAAGGAACCTCACTTCCTATGTTGACACTTAGAGTTGGTCTGTGGCTGGCTGTCTCCCACTTGGTGATGTAGCAAGGCTGTGCCCGCGTCGTCCGTACAACAGGCATGTGTGTCGTGTACAGGTTATACGTCTCCCTACTCTTGTCAATCACCACACCATACCTACACACACACATACAGGCATGTGTGTCATGTACAAGCTATATGTTTCTCTACTCTTGTCAATCACCACACCATACCTACACACACACACACATACAGGCATGCGTGTCATGTACAAGCTATATGTTTCTCTAGACTTGTCAATCACCACACCATACCTACACACACACATACAGGCATGTGTGTCATGTACAAGCTATGTTTCTCTAGACTTGTCAATCACCACACCATACCTACACACACACATACAGGCATGTGTGTCATGTACAAGCTATATGTTTCTCTACTCTTGTCAATCACCACACCATACCTACACACACACATACAGGCATGTGTGTCATGTACAAGCTATATGTTTCTCTAGACTTGTCAATCACCACACCATACCTACACACACACATACAGGCATGTGTGTCATGTACAAGCTATATGTTTCTCTACTCTTGTCAATCACCACACCATACCTACACACACACATACAGGCATGTGTGTCATGTACAGATTATACGTCTCCCTATTCTTGTCAATCACCACACCCACCCACCCACCCACCCACCCACCCATCCACTATCACTAAATACAGTGGACTCTGCTTAACAGAATCACTATGGGCCAGAACAATTTGAGCAGCCAATTCACACAAGTGGTGCGCCTCAATACAGCGGGACAGGGAAAGATTCCATCCCAGCAAATGTACTTGTCTCTACCGAGTGGCTGATTATGTTTCTTCAATTCCGTTAAGCGGACTCCACTGTATATGGGTGGAATAAATATGCTGAGACTTTTATACAAAGGAAAAGCGGCTGCAGGAGAGCACAGGACAAAATCAGATCAGATCAGATGGTCGATACCACTTGATACGAGTCGCACATCAACATAAATATGACTTTCTATGGGCACATCAACTTATCTAACAAGTTTTCCCAGCATCATTGAAAAGTTCTCAGCAATTGATCATTTTCACATTTAAACTTTGAACCAGATCATCTTAAATGACACTGGAGAAGGGTTATTCTACCTCAGATCATCTTAAATGACACTGGAGAAGGTTATTCTACCTCAGCCTCACTGTGCAAAACATTTTTAATGATATTTCATCGTGATTAGGATACCTAAACGGGACATTTTCAACATATAAATTGGGGATATCTATTCATTACACTTTATACACTTACATTTCACACTTGTTCTTAAACCTGATTCTCACACAATCACCTACACATGAACAAAGTATTCATACACAACCAACTATAATGAAAATAATAACTTCATTGCCTTTATTAAAGTGCTCAATTTGTTACCATTGAAAATGCCCCAATTGGCACCTTACCAATACAAACTGAAAATTTGCAGTGTGAACACTGGCTCACCTGCAAGATCTACACCTGTAGCGTGTCGCCCCGGAATGCGTCCAGTTGAGTTCACACACCTTACTGCCATGAGTGAGACTCCACACATAGGCATGGCTGTCCTTGGAGACACTCACCAACTATAACAACAAACATCGTGATTCACTGCACAATGTCTACTTGCAAATAACATCATCAAATTTTTTTAACATTTCTTATTCGTCATAAATTAGTTTGCTATAATCATCATGGAACAATTAAAAACTAATTGGAAGTGAAGAGCATACTTTTGTATATGCCTTTTAATTAACTGTGTTGACAACGATATTTGACTGATATTTAATTGAAGACTTACCCGATTTCCTGCAGGACTGAGGTCAAGGTCATCTATTTCATCCGTGTGTCCCTCAATGTCATACAACTTCTCAAGTGAGGGAAACTGAACAAGAACACACAGCTGTACTCTCAGTACGCACTATTTTTAGCATGTGAATTCTTGTAACTTATATTCTTGTAACTTATATTAATATTATATACTTATAGTAGGTCACATCATATGCAGTCTGGGAATCTGTGATTATAAATTGTGACAGAAAATATACAGATCTAAGCAACAATTTCCCATTTACATTGTTCATGAAATCTTGATAACAATAATAATAATAATACTATTTTTCTATAGCACTAATTCCCGCATGGCGGATCGATGCACTGTACAAGAAATATAATAAATGTATATTAATAAATATAAATAGATAAACTGTAACTCGTGAATTTATAGCCAGAGCTTGCCATAACATGCCAAGCCATGCAGCATGCAATCCATACTAGTGGTTTTATTATTTATGAATTTTACTATTAACATAATGGTGTAAATATCTCTTGTCAAACAAGCTGAGACAACCAAAATAAACTAAAATGACTTTGAGAAAATTTTTTATGATCATGATCTTTTCAGCATTTATCTTGAGTAAGCAGACTAGCTGAGCATACTGTCATGCTTAACTGTGAAGAATTAGCCACAAAAAACAATAATATATCTACAGCAAGACAATGAATATAGCAGTTTACCCGCCAAACCCTAATGTGCTGATCTGCCCCACCAGTGACCATGAGACTGTGGTCAGGGGTGAAGCGTGTGACTTTCTGGAATCCTGCTGGCTCACAGAAGTCTGTCTGTAATGACTGCACCTGCACCATGTCAAACGACACCACCTTTGTGGCTGAGTTGTAATCCTCCGATAACGTAAGATTGCCTCGTCGCTTCCGGATGCCTTCAGTGACTGCAACACATACATTGTTAGTAAGTCAATGGTTAGGGTAATGACCATACCCCTGGTAATTAGAATCAAATGCGCCCAGTATTGATAATGAAGCACAGAAATTTAGGTGTTCAATTATCTGGTCAATGACACAAAAGTCACACACAATATCTCATGTACACATGCCTAACATTGCCTACATACCATGTGTGGTATAGTGCCATAATGGTAATCACTATTATGTTGTTGTGAGTTCTGTGTACGAGGATCAACAACAACAAAGTCGGGACATGTTCTAAAAATGTAGCACACATAAACCAACAAGTGACAATTGACACTGTTGACAGCCGCCCGCAAGTAGTTACAGATGGTGTAGTGGGCGACAGTTGTTGCATAGTCAACTGTCATGTTCGTGCATCATGGCAGCTGTACAAAGCAGCTTAGCTGGAATTCTTCCTTTCGAGTTCAATACAACAGACATTTCGGGGTTAGCCAACAAATGAAAAAACTGGAAACCTTCATTTGAAATATATATCATTGCTTCGGGGGTAACTGACAACAAGTAGAAGCGTGCAGTACTCCTTCACATGGGCGGTCACCAGTTACAGCAATTATTCCAGACCCTGCCGGACACTGGGGAGGGTAATGACTATGACAAGTGTGCCCAGGCACTAGACAAGTATTTCAAGGTCAAGAAAAATGTGCCTAATGAAAGACAGAATTTCCTGTCACCAGAAGGGGGAGAGACGATCAATAATTTCATCGTACGATTAAAGAAGACGATTGAACACTGTGAGTATGGAACAGAGGAAGTTATCCAGATAAGAGACCAAGTTCTCTATTCATTCGAGACAAATCATTGAAGAGAAAATTGTACAGAGAGGAAAATCTGACTTTAACTAAGCTGCAGAAGACTGTAAACATCTTTGACGAGCCAGACACTTTGTTGTTGACACTGTCTGGTACAAGGGAAGAAGCCAACACTATCTACACCAAGCACTCTAGTGGTTTCAACTCTCCAGACAGAACATTTAAAGAAAAATGTTGGAGATGCGATGACGATGGCACAGCAAGAGATTGTAGAAAATCTCAAAACCACACATGTGAGAAATGCAGCAGAATTCCGGCCTGATGCCACACCAGGCAATCACAAGGTAGCGCCACTGGTTGTGACATGGACAGAAACCGCGGGCGAGGTCGTGGAAAGCAGAATGGAAAACGAGACACTGGAATGGAGGAGAGTGATACATTCTATGTATTTTCGATGAATCCCAGTGCATATGTGATGCTGATCAGTATTGAAGAGAAATCTGTGAGCATCATTGTAGACTCTGGTTCCAGCTGCAGCATACTCCCAGAAGCCACATTCCTCAAGATGCCAGGCTTGAAGTTGAGAAGCTGTAACAGCCGAGTTTATGCATACGAGTCCTCTGGAGGTGATGGGCAGCTGTAAAGTGCACATGTCAGTGCAATGAGGTGGAGAAGTAGATGCTGCACAATTGTTGATGGTCAAAGGCGACCATGCTGCTCCATTAGGAAGAAAGACGGCCGAAGAGCTCGGAGTGCTCAGAGTAGGGCTGGCAGCAGACGTGTATTTCACAGGTGGTTTAACCAAAGAGAAGTTGAGAGAAATGTACCCTCAGGCGTTCACTGGTCTCGGCAAGTTGAAGAACTATCAACTGAAGCTGAACACAGATGAGAGTGTAACACCTGTGGCCAAACCAACCAGAGGATACCGTTCAGCAGAAGGGAGAAGGATGTGCTGAAGGAGCTTAAAGACTTGGACGTCATTGAAAAAGTGGATGGTCCTACACAGTGGATAAATCCTCTAGTGACGGTGGAGAAGCCAAATGGAGATGTCCGGGTGTATATCGACATGCGAGAAGCAAAGAAAGCCATAATAAGGGAGCGTCAACCCATCCCCACAGTCGAAGAGACAGTAGAGGAGATGGGGAAATGGAGGTGTTCACAAAGCTCGACCTAAACATGGCATTCCACCAGGTGGAACTACTCCTGAGAAGTCACCACGTTCGCAGCACTGAACGGTCTCTACAGGTACAAGTGTCTTGTATTTGGGTTGAACATGGCCTCCAATCACATCATCAGACTGGGGGTGCAGGACTGTTCTGGAGCGTTCAACATCCATGACGATCTCATTGTTGGAGGTGTGGATGACAATGAACATGACGAGCGAGTGTTGGCGGTCATGAGGAAGTCTGTAGAAAGCAGACTTACATTCAACTTCAAGAAACTGAAGATCAATTTCATGGGACATACAATGTCAGACAAAGGTCTGCGGGGGACACCAAGGTGTGGTACGCTCCAAGGCCTGACTGAGAAAGTGTGGTATCCAAGAATGGACAAAGACGTTGAAGCCTTTGTCCGAGTTATCCAAATCAACTAGTGGATGCTCATCCAAGTACAGAGCTGATAAGGTCAACACCAACACAGGTGTAAGTCCAGCAGAGATGCTGATGGGTCAAAAACTGCAGAACAAGTTACCGAAAATGCAGATGAGAGCAGAGCCCATGGATGAGTCGCAATGGCAAATACAATTTTTGAGAGAGATGTGAGGAGAAAGAGGTATGAGCCACGAAAGATGAGGAATGTAGCCAAGTTCAGAGACATCTGGTGGACAGGCGGTGACACCCGTTCCTGTCAACGTGGGTGGCAGTGATGCGGGAATGAACCAGCTATCATGGAAGATGTGATGGTGGAACGTGCAAAGCCGTCATGCCTGCTGTCCCATCTATGCGACCAGTGCTCGTTCGGTCCGAACCAATGTGGATGGGAGACTACATGAAGAAATAGACTGTTCTTATTTTAGTTAGCATCTGCCGGACTAATCGATAATGACTGTCTTAACATAATTGTTGAACCTAGTTTAAAGACGTGGACAGTGAAAAAGGGGGAGATGTGGCATAGTACCATAATGGTGATCGTTATTATAAGTAGTTGTGAGTTCCGTGTTCTTGGGGCAGGGGGTATAATTTACATGAGGGACATTACATGTGATTGGTCAAAAGGTTGGTCTGTTGTCTTTACCTCGCAAAACACTACACCATGGTTTTAGGGATCAAATAACAAACGTATATGTACTCTTCTTTAGGTAAAACAATTCTGAGTGAATCTACTACATATTTGTAGTATTGGATTTGCACTTGCCTATTCTGAATTGCACTGTGTGTGTGTGTGTGTGTGTGTGTGTGCACGCGCATGCGTGGGCCTGGGAGTGTGTTATTACTATTACTTTGTTAGAACAATTTGTATTAAACAACATGCAATGCAAGATATACTTAGATGTGTATTTGACAATTTGTCTCTAAAATATTTCCAGTTAGCTTAACTCATTCCATGTGACTTACGTTCTGATCCTTTCTTCGGTGTAATGATTTTATGTCGCAATGAGTAGATGACGCATTTTTCGTCCATCCCCAAGGCAACTGTGTAGTTCTTATCATCCTTGATCACAGTGCAGTTCATTGGTGCCGCCCGATCTGTGTCAAACGACATCACCTTCCGTAGTTCGCAGGATCCATCCAGGTGTTTCAGCTCGTAAATCTCCTGATCACACCAGAACAAATGAATGCAGTTGCAAACAACAAAATGCTATTTCATTACCTTTTAATAAGCCTCCATACAACCAAACAGCTTGTTATTGTTCACAGTTTGTCTTGTTATGTGAGAAATGTGGGTGTACTAAAATATTAGTTTATACCAAAATAATTAATATTACCCAAGAGCAGAGTGGAACACAGGTGACAGTTGACAATGAGGTGACAGTTGACAATGTAGAAGGGATGTATGCAGGAAGGAGAGATGAGGGATGTAGGCAGGAAAGAGAGAGTAGGGATATAGGCAGGAAGGAGAGATGATGGATGTATGCAGGATGGAGAGAGTATGGATATAGGCAGGAAGGAGAGATGATGGATGTATGCAGGAAGGAGAGAGTAGGGATGTAGGCAGGAAGGAGAGACGATGGATGTATGCAGGAAGGAGAGAGTAGGGATGTAGGCAGGAAGGATAGATGATGGATGTAGGCAGGAAGGAGAGAGTAGGGATGTAGGCAGGAAGGAGAGATGATGGATGTAGGCAGGAAGGAGAGAGTAGGGATATAGGCAGGAAGGATAGATGATGGATGTAGGCAGGAAGGAGAGAGTAGGGCTATAGGCAGGAAGGAGAGATGATGGATGTAGGCAGGAAGGAGAGAGTAGGGATATAGGCAGGAAGGAGAGATGATGGATGTAGGCAGGAAGGAGAGAGTAGGGATATAGGAAGGAAGGAGAGATGATGGATGTAGGCAGGAAGGAGAGAGTAGGGATGTAGACATGAAGGAGAGGGAAGTGATGTAGACAGGAAGGATATAGGCATGAAGGAGAGAGAAGGGATGTAGGCAGGAAGGAATTAGATTGGAAGGAGAAAGAAGGGATGTAGGCAGGAAGGATGTAGGCGGGAAGGAGAGAGAAGGGGTGTAGGCAGGAAGGAATTAGGCAGGAAGGAGAGAGAAGGGATGTAGGCAAGAAGGAGAGAGAAGTGATGTAGGTAGGAAGGATGTAGGCAGGAAGGAGAAAGAAGGGATGTAGGCATGAAGGAGAGAGAAGGATGTTGGTGGGAAGGAATTAGGTGGGAAGGAGAAAGAAGGGATGTAGACAGGATGTGTGTAGGCAGGAAAGAGAGAGAAGGGATGTAGGCAGGAAGGAGAAAGAAGGGATGTAGGAAGAAGAGATGAGGGATGTAGGCAGGAAGTATGTAGGGACGAAGGAGAGAGAAGGGATGGAAGCAGGAAGGATGTAGGCAGGAAGGAGAGAGGAGAAAGAAAAACAGAATCAAGTAGTGGCTGTGCCAGGAAACATTGTTGATGTTGTAAAATAAAGTTTTTTTAATGTATAGTAAACATACTGTTGCTTTGTTTTGATGAATAGTAACCCTTTGTATGCACATGTACCAAGAATGGTGTAGTGTTATTCCATACTAATTTAAATGTGGATGTACCATAAAAAAGGTTTGATTTGCATTCCACTATGGTTAGAAATTAACATTTAAAAATAAATGTTAATTAACATTTAGAAATAAACCAAAAACTGTTAGAGTAACGTTAACATTAAAGTAATGATTCTGCTAACAGTTTGTTAATGCTCATTTAATGATTGCATGCTGTCTTGGTAGTATCTGTTTGATGTCACTGTGGTCCATGTTATATAGATTCCTGGTTACATTTATCGTATTATCCAAGTACCCTCTTGTTGAAATGCAACCTACTTAAAAGTGCCATATGGGTCCCATATGGGGCTCTATATTGGTCCCATATGGGGCTCTATATTGGTCCCATATGGGGCTCTATATTGGTCCCATATGGGGCTCTATATTGGTCCCGGATTTGCTTTGCCCCAGACACCTTCATGGGTTCAGCCACCGCCAATAGATGGTTTGGCCCACTAATTTCTGCCCATGTAAATGGTGGGTTCAAACTACTTCCCAGAAATCTGCATTAGTAATGGATTCAAGTAGTCATCTCAGCCCATTCTAGTAGTGTTGTGTTGGCAGCAGAATGATAAAAATGGTGGTATTGGCCCACAATATACATGGAGTGTTTTTTTCCCATTTCTTCAACACCTGAGTGGGATTGGACCATAGAATGTGGCCAACTTCCCTTGGGAAAATGTTGAGCTTTACTCCAGGGAAACTGTTATTACAGACGCAGTACTGGATGGTTTTGGGGGATTGTCAGTCATGGCATATCCCGACGACGAATCAACTGTGGATGAGCTCAGTGGGGCTGTTGACACACCACCTGAGGTGATCAAGTGTGGGAAGCCTGCTTTGCTGAAATGTCTATACAAGCTTCTCTGCCTGTATTTGGGGAGAGGCTCAGTGCCTCAAGACATGCATGACGCCAACATTGTCACCCTTTACAAGAATAAAGGCGATCATAGTGACTGCAACAACTACAGAGGAGTATGCCTGCATGTTATTCTCGCTGCAACAGTTGCATGAGAAATGTAGGGAATAGAGGAGACCACTATACAAATATACATCGCCTTTTTCGATCTGACAAAGGCTTGTGACCTGGTCAACAGAATTGGACTCTTCACACTCCCCGAGAAGATTGGATGTCCCCCAAAGCTGCTGAGTATGATTACCTCACTCCATGAAGACATGCATGGCACAGTGCAACACGATGGATCATCATCGAAAGCCTTCCCAATTTGCAATGGTGTGAAGCAGGGTTGCATCCTTTCACCAACTTTGTTTGTGATATCCTTCATTCTTGCTGCTTTCCAATGCCTTCGGCTAATCTTCATGTGTACCAACATTCAAGTACTGATGGCAAGTTGTTAAACCTGGCCTGTCTGGTTGCGAAAACCAAAGTACAACAGGTCCTGATCAGGGAGATGATCTTCACTGATATCGCTGACTAAAGATAGCCTCCAGAGGCTCATAGACCAACTTGCCCAGGCGTGCACATAATTTGGCCTGACCCTAAGTCTGAAAAAGATCAATGTCATGGGCTAAGAAGTCAGTGAAGCTCCAGTCATCAGCACTGATGACCACACTCTGGAGGTAGTGCAGGGGTTCACACACCTAGAGTCAACCATCACCAGCTACCTATCACTCAATGTAGAGATAAATTAGCGCATCGAAAAGGTAGCATCGATCATGTCAAGGCTATGCAAGAGGGAGAACAGTTGAGAACACCAAGTTTCGAGTATACCAGGCTTGTGTCCTAAGCACCCTGCTCTACGGTAGCGAAGTGTTCACAACAGACCTCAACAGTTTTCATCTCTAATGCCTCAGACACATACTTGGCATCACCTGGCAGGAACACACCAAACAATGATGTCCTTGAGCATGCAGACATCCCCAGCAAGTTAGCCCTACTAAGTCAGTGACGTCTGCATTGACTTAGCCATGTCTGCCGCATGGAGGATGGACGTATTCCAAAGGATGTCCTCTACGATGAGCTTGCCTCTGGTGCAAGGCATGTTGGCTGTCCAGTTCTGCAGTTCAGAGACGCTTGCAAACGAGATATCAAATCTGCCCAGATCAGCATCGAGTCCTAGGAATCTGCTACAGCAGACCACAACTGGAGACAGACTGTGCAGAGTGATTTGAGGAAGGCAGAAGAAACGAACTGTGGACTGAGAAGAGAGAGCGTAGGAGAGAAAGGACATTGACTGCCATGCCTCTACATCAAACTGTCTACACTTGTACCATCTGTAGCAGAGACTGCCACTCAAACATCGGACTTTTTAGTCACAGCAGGTGCAAAACACAGTGTTTGGGAGACCACGATTGAACACGCCATAGCTGCAAGGTTGCCAACGAGGCGCGGCTGCCGAGGTGGCATTCACAGAAAATGACTAATTCCAACAGTGACCAGACATCGACCACCCACTAACGTGTCACACATTCGCTGTGCAAGAACATTTCAGCACTCCTAATCAGAACTGCACAAACATTGCACTGCAAAATGATGTAAACAAACTTTGCAATATGCAACCTGCCAAACAAGCTGAAGTACACCTAGTGTTGATGAATGCTCAAAGTGTAAGGAATAAAACGTTACCCATCAATGAATATATTCATGGGGATGCTATTGATCTGCTAGCAATCAAGGAGACCTGGCTGAAGCGAGACAGTGACTCTGCTCTCATTACTGAACTTACACCTGACGGCTACAGCTAAATCAATGTGCCAAGGCAGCGAGGCAGGTGTTAGTCTCATGCATTGAGATTCATACACGTTCCAACTACTTCCGTTACAATTGTTCGAGCATATGGAATTGCTGTGAGCTCGACTGAAGGAGAAATTCATGTGCACATGGATAACGGACATTACCATGGACCAGGTTGATCCTCAGTAATATGGGCCAATCAGAGGAACATCAACCGTATATGCACTGGTCAAGCTTGTACACAAGTGGAAATCTGCGGTTTAGGCCCCTGGAACCATAGTATGGATACTTCAATTTCAGCAAAGCGTTTGACTGAGTCGACCATCACATCTTAATGACGAAATGTGTCCCAAGCGTCCCACAAGGCACTATATTTGGACCAATCAGCTTCCCACACCATATTATTGATCTGCAAACAGTATGCGAACATATAAAATATATCGATGATTGCACAACTCCAAATAGCAGCAGACGAAGTCAGGCAATGGACAACGAGTAACAAAATGGCACTGGATTACGATCAGACAAAAGAAATGCGAATGCGTTTCAAGAAATCGACTCCAGACATTGCACTGCTAACCATTGGCGGTAGACCAATCCAACAAGTTAACATCACACATAGACGAAGTCACTATAAAACGTCTATATTTTATCATCCTTCTCAAAACAGCCGGCATTGACCCTCACCATCTCCTCAACATATACACGTCAATCGTCCGATCGGTATTGGAATACGCATGCCAAGTGTGGCACACGAGCCTTACAAAAAAGCAAACAAAACAGATAGAATACATTCAGAGACGGGCAATACAGATCATTTTCCAAGATAAGTCATACACCGAAGTCATCACCGCAGCCAATCTACCAATGCTGTCAGGCCGGAGGGAGCAGCTATAAATTACACCATCTTCTGCCTCCCCTCCAGGAAACTCTGTACACAACTCAAAACAGTAGGACTTACTGTGTGCCATGTTGCAGAACTGCAAGATTTCAGAATTTGTTCATACCACATGCTTTAAGACACTGGCAGTAATTATGAACTCATTTATAAATTATTTACTTTGTACGGAATAGTAGTAGGCCATATCATTTATTTTACTACTGTATTGCCTGTTTTAATTTATGATTACATCCTTTATATTTGCCTATGTATGTCTAAGCCTATTCTTATTTTGTTTATTTACAACCATAACTTTAAACATGATGTTCATGCACCTTTTAAATTTGTTACATTTTAAGTCATAATTTTTCTTAATTAATTTATTATCATTGTTTGTTTTACTGTGCCAATTGTACAATTCAACAGTTATAGTTGCCATGTTAATAAAATTATTATTATTAGAAGGGAAACAATGTGACGCCCTTCGACATGTGCGCCCTCTACCACCCACCTATGTCTGGCACAACATCATGTTTGCTAGAAGAACTTTATTTACTGATATTGCTCTCTCCATTGTTCCATCACTCATCGTTGGTGATTTCAATATCCAATATGACATTCCACCGAAAGCATACAAACTTGTAAATATGAGACGTTTGACTTCATTCGGCATGTGATAATGTGAATGAACCCACACACACACACACATGGTCATATTCCGCCAGATAAATAAGTTTCTGCTGAGAAAGACCAATGCACTAATCACATCGAGACTAGACTACTGTAACTCCTACTGTATGGCACTAGGGACAAGAACTTTGTTAGACTACAGCGTGTACAAAACGTGTCTGCCAGATTCATTGTAAGGGTGCCCAAGTGTGCCAGCGTCACTCCAGTACTTAGAGACCTGCATTGGCTACCTGAAGGGCCTGTCACTGGTCCACACAGCTGTCAACAACTGTGGGTCAATGTATCTGTGTGACCTTGTCTCGCTCCACAAGCCTACCAGGTTCCTTCGGTCAGCTGAAAAACATCTACTTGCCAGACATAGAACAAGATGCAAAGTTGGGGACATGAGATTTGTGGCGGCCACTCCTGACCTGCCACTGTCACTATGTGAACTGACCAGTGATATTACTTTTAAAATGACTTTAAAAGTACTCTATTTTAACCCATTAGGCCCCACGATTTTATTAAAACATGCCACCATGTTCCCAGGATTTCTGGCAAATTTCGAGCGATTTTACCTCCTTGTGTTCAAAAATCTGTAGGAAAAACTATTCAATATTGACAATTACAAGTTGTGTTTATTTTTAAGAGTAGCAATTTCTCCACATGCATGTATACATAGAAATAGGATATATTAATAAAATGTTGACATTTGATCACAATTTGCAAAGACAAAATAGTACATTTGTTAAAACACTGAAACTTGCGACTGTGATCCCATGCTATAACCCTACGCAACTCAGCGAAGAAAATATAGCTATATGTGTTAGCTTTGCACCAATGAAAACAATATCAAATTCTGACGGTTATTTTTCAGGTTACACCATATTTTATCATGACAAATATAGAAATAAAAATTTTCAAAATAGCGTGAACAAAAAAGATTTCCGAAAGGGCAACACATGCATGTAACGCTGTTGTTGTTGCAAAATGTATCCGCTAGGGTATGGCAAAATTTTGTAGCGTTTAGTTCAGTAGTTATTTGCCAGGATTTTTTTTAATAGTGGGTCCTGTATGCGGCCGGTGGTGGTCGTTCCAGGACTGCACAGAGAGGCCGGCCGCGGCCGTTGTGGGGTCTAATGGGTTAAGCAACATTTTAACAGATAGAAAGACTTTTAGATTTGGCTTTAAGCCATTTTAGTTCTGAACTGTTATATCACCTGCATGTATTTACGACAAATTTACTAGTTATACTATTCAATTCTATTACAATGTAGTTATTTATAAAAAAATTATTCTTTAATATTAATGTAATTTCATTATTTCATCTAATTTTTTATGTTTCTGTCGTTTTATTTTAATGAAATTTAATTATTTTATTTTAATGAATTTGTTTAATGAAATGTTAATATAATTTAATTATCTAATTTTAAATTAAATTTTGTAGTTTTTAACTAGACTTGGTGCTATATAAGTTAACTATTTATTTATTTATATGAACACATCAAATGCAATTTTGCTCCATAATTAACTTAGAATTCATCAAATATGTCTGTTGTCAACGTAATATATTATCATGTATTATCAGTAATGTAGCCTGTAATGTTTCCTTGCATATCCCATAATTCTGAAAGAATTCACTTAGAATATGCAAGTTGGGCAAATTATAGAAATAGGAATATGTCTGTTTTCTACATAATATATTATAGGCTATTGCTATAGGTCTGGACCCGCATGTATTACAAAATGGCTAGTGGTCTGGCACTTCATATGCACAATGAAAACCTGCCAGTAAAAAATAGAAGCAGCTAAAGTTGTGCCAGTGCCGGGCAACATATGAATCAGTGCTAAGTTGCCGCACATCTCATGTAGTAAAAAATAGGCCTATGTCTTGGTCTTCGAAAAGGTTGAAGAATATGTTTATTGCTATATTAGAACATCATTGTTGTCTAATTTAACAATTATATGTACATTCAAGCACAGTTATGTATAAAACCTGTCTTGTTGTCAATAATCAAAGTATGAAGATATAACTGCCTGCCTAAACTAAAGATGTCTCTAATACTTTTGAGATCGTTGAAAGAAGAGAAGAGACCACGCTATACTTTTCAAATACTGATGTATCATTACTTTTTCAAAGTTGAGCATCAGATAATATTCTGGTGTTTAGCACCTGGTTTATTAATGATTTGTTGACCGTCTGCATGCGCACATTGTATGAAACAGTGCCGGACCAATAGCTTTACAGTTGTGCTTACGGGTCCGGAGCACTAGCCACTTCATATATTCTATATTATAATTCAGTGAATAACACTTCCCCTGTGTATCCCATAATTCTGAAGAATTTATGTAGAATATGCAAGTTGATACTCTTTTCCTTTGGCTCTGAAAGAGGATTGAAAATTATCGTAACACTAGAGAAACAGTTATGGCTCACAGAGGCAGAGTCTGCTGGTACCGCTTGCATTTAAACGGTGGGTTCGGCCCATGCGAACAAAAACGGTTCACAAACCACTGGTTGCGAAAATTGTGCTTTCGGACCATATCCATCATAGGCCAAAACATCCCACACCACTCTGATGGAGCGGTGTCATATGAAGGCTCCATATGGCATATCATATGTGATAAGATTTTCTGTGCCTGGCACTGGGCTGTGGAAGTCTGGAATTTAGATTTGACGTGATTTGTCACGGAAAAATAATAATGTAATCTGGAAGTTGACTCTATATAAGCATATGGACCGTTCAGCGACTAATTACCAGTCTAATTACTCGGCATGTGTTAATTACTCTAATTGTACCGGCCAACACTGGCAACATTGAGCAGCGGTGTCGTGGCTGAGCAGCCTAGTATAGCGGATAGCCACGGCATTAACAGCAAGCGACTTAAATGAGCTTACAATTGCATTTCCAACCCCTGTTTTAGCTTGGCCTCCTCCGCCAGCTATCAAGACATGTTGATCTCCAATCATATGAATGGCATACAACGGGAATTCCGTGTTAGCAACGGTTACACCCTTTTGTGCCATGTTGCGACCAATTTTAGTCGAGCAGAAGCCGGAAGCTTATTTTGACTGACACAATTGATTAATCATGCATCCATACACCATGGACATCCACATAAACGCTGTGCCACCTTGCTAACGTGACTCACGAAGAATCATCGATTATAAAAATAGCCATTTTATTTAACTAAGATAAACAATGGTATAGCTAATGAGTAAGTAATTTTAAACCGGATCATTTCGAACAAAATAGGCAGGTAATCTTTAAAGAAATTGGTTTCTTTCCTTCGTTACCGCCATAGCAACGAACCGCAACAAAAATGGGAATCATTGCGCTCATCAATGAAAATAGATCTGAGGCATTACAATTGAGTTTGTCTATATTAAAATAAAACATGATTTAATATAGACCACCGGATTACATCACGGTTTACTAGATATCGTCAATTGGTTATCAGGTTTTCTCTAATAATGCATGTGCGACATTTTGCGAAATTTGACATCGCATTCATACACGAGTGCAGTTCGCCAACACTGACATGACAGCCGTTATCGCCTGGAGGTACTGCTTATCTTCCACATAATTAACCGAATTACGTTTTATTATAATATAGTGACATTTACAGGTTATATGTTACCATGTCTATAACGTGTGCACATAGGTAAATGGCAATAACACCAACCTAGTAAGTATTAAAACTGTAGGGAATCTGCATTTTAATCAGGAAACCGGCTTGTTTAAGTTTTCACTCACCGATTTCATCAGTGTCAGTGATGAATTAGTGAGGTGATGCCATGATCAGAGATTGGAACATATACGCTTGTCATGTGTACCCAACATTTTCCATATGGGTACCTGTGTGTGAAGTTCCAGAACACAACACAATAATTGATTAAACATGTAACATGTATGCATACTTTTGAAAATAAATTCAAAGCCTATTAAAAGCTAATTGCAATTCTTCTTCCTGTAAAGGACTAGGCTCCTTAATTGGCCCAGTTATAAATGTAAGTACATACCTTAACATAAACATGGTCAATAATTACCCAGTTTTGAGTAATGAGACCGTCTCAAGTTGGTTGGTTATTCTGTTGGCATTGTTCAGGTGTTCAATATTGATTTGGTAAGTGTTGTTGCTATTGCAAAATGTGCAGTCCACACCATCACGTGTAAATACAACCATGAACTTCATCAATATACACTGCTGGAAGAACCATTAACACACATCCAAAAACATGACTACCTAGGAGTCACCATGTCACAAGACCTAAGATGAAATGATCACTGCTCCAAAATTACCAACAAGTAAAGTATGCATAGTATGTAACCTACCAAGTAGTATTAACATGCCAAATGACAGCCCTCCAGCTTTACTCATTTTTGAAAGATGTTCTAAAAATAATCCCTTTATGGACATATACTCAGAGAAAATTATTTTCGAGTGTTGCTTCAAACACTTCAAAAACTCTGTGAAGTATGCATGCATAAAAATATAACAAAACTGTGTTTGTAGTACTTTGTACACTAGACTTTAAGCTTCCAAATAAAGTATAAATTAATTAATTTCCTGCTAGTAACTATGTCACGGGTTCATGTGTCTGCCATTATGGATGTACACTTTTCCTGTTATGGATGTACATCTCTGAATGTTATGGATTTACACTTAACATTTCACTATTTAAAATGCACAAATAACATAATATCAACTTCAAAACATGACTAATTGAAATAAAACTTTTAAAATGCATATATTATGAATAATCAGAATATTCATGACATTTTATTTAATGTTTTATGAACGAAATCATAATTTTCAGCAGTTTCACTGATAGCCCGATGTTCAGTCTGTGTTCTTTCTGTTTCAAGTCAAAATATGTTGGCATTCTTAGGAAGCCATTTCATCAATGCTCATGCAGCATAACTAATAAAGAAACATAGACACGAGATCATTGTGACATAATATTAAAAATAATTAACTGAACAATTGCATTATTCAATGACAACCATGCATCTTTGAATAACTGTAATGTACAAAAGTAGTCTCTTAGCAATACTCTAACTGAACTTGGTAAACTAACCCAGATGTTCGTATGCAAAAAGATACCCATCAGCTCTAAAACACTCCATAATACCAATCATTAATTATTGTCAAAGAGTTCGTGACATGCTACTTTGTTAAATGAACAAAATACACTTTGAATCTCAACTGTTCCACCAATAATGTTCAGTCTGTTCTCGTTCTTTTCAAAGATAAATATATGTTGGGCTTTTCAAGAAGCCATTACAGTCAGGCTTATGCAGCATAATAAACAGAGAAACAGGAGAACTGTTTGGCTGAGATGTAAACTAAAGAACAGTGAACAGCTGCGATATTCAGTAAAACATGGATGCACAACTTGTCTCACAATCAACCATTAGTTCAATAAATAAGGTCATCCAACTAGATATTTAATAATAAATATAGTTTCTTATAAAAATTCTAGCAAGTAGACTTTGATGTTATCAGAGAACAAGACGATGTTCATGTACTGGAGTATTTATGTTCTTCCCATCATTGTCTCATTGTTTTTTTTGTAAATAGGTTTGCTTTGTTTATTTGTACTTCTTGAAAATAGTTAAAATAAACTATTTAATTTTAGTATGTCAGATCTATAAGCACTTTTTAAGTTTTTCCCATTTTTGCATGCTATTTTTCTTAATTTTTTTTCCAAATGGACCAGATTCTAAGAGAGAGAATAATTAATTTTTTTACTAGTATCAAACAATATCCATACACGTATAGAATGATATAAGTGTGTATAGTATATAGTCAATGGAGATTCTCACCAAGACAGCATATTTCGCTAGCGTGAGATCCACCTTACGAAAAGCTAAAAAAATTATTTTGGGAATCTATTTTAAAATTTGCTCGCCTGCCTAAGCAGGATATAAGAAAAGAATATAACATAATGACAAAACAGATGTGGTGCAGCAGCTACACAACATTTGTCAGGTAAAAAAATACATATACATACATGTATACCCACAAACATATAATTTGCAATTTCATACAAATAGTTTACACAGATGAAGTGACAGTGTAACATTGAAAAACAATACTAGGTATTTGTTGTAGTTTCATGATTTTTTTATGAGTTAATACTACTGCAATTTATGCATTTTGGATGGGTCTATTTGGAGCCACTATGGTGACAAGACTCCCAAAGATAACCTGCGTTGAGTTGGGACACTCTATTTTACATATCCTTGGTTAATCAAATTCCTATGTTAGGATGTTGTAATTGTATTTCCCATCCATGTGCTTCTTGATGTGTCAATACTGATATTCCAGTCGATGTAGAATTCCAGTGCTCTGCATAGCAGTTTTCCCTTATGACAGAACTAGCATTAAATAAAAAAGTTATATATTGTATGTATCTACTATCCACATGGTTAATTATATATTGTATGTATCCACTATCCACATGGTTAGTTATATATTGTATGTATCCACTATCCACATGGTTAGTTATATATTGTATGTATCCACTATGCACATGGTTAGTTATATATTGTATGTATCCACTATCCACATGGTTAGTTATATATTGTATGTATCCACTATCCAGTGTAGTTCAAATATGTGACAAAATGTGGTAGCCCTATCAATTTTGCACTGTTGAGAATTGTGCTGTGGGTGTACAGCGTTATTGATGTACATAAAATGTGTAAATCCATAATGAAGATAAACCATAAACTATGATGAATAAAATAGAGTTAAGTACTTGTGCATACTCAGGACTAAAAATGTACTTTGCATATTTTTTTATTATTATTAAGCAATTACTAGACAAAACAATAAAAAAATTCTCTTACGGACATACATGCCTGATGTGACCCAAATTGGAACCAGGATTCCTATAACCATGCTTAACACAGAGAAAGAAATTTGACAGTTAGACTACTGTGACACTCTATCTCATTACTACATTAAAAACTCTGTAACAAAAAAGAAGATATGATGGAAAAACTACTTTTTTCAGAAAGTTGAATTTTTCTTAAATGTCTTTGACATTAAATATTTTGTGATTCATGCAATGATATTGATACATCCATCATATTTTCCTTTAGTACAAATGTTTATCTTCAAAATGGTACCTTATTTACATAGATAAACTAAATTTGAAGAATGATGGTAGGGTTGATCATTTGGCATAATTGCCCACAAAACAGACTTCCACCATCTGCTGTTCTATACATTGCTCCATCACTACCAGCCTTCTTGTGAGTCGTCATATAAACCATCAGGGAAATGCAACTCTTGCATGTCATCCACATCCTCTAAAGTTGACAAGTTTTTATATATAGTTGCACCCTTTGTTTTTATTCACTTTTTAACTCTTTTCTTCTCGTTTTGGATCACCTTTCATAATTTTTTATTTTGACTCGCTGTTGACATCACGCACCGCACCAATCCCAGATTAGCTGTGACAGCTGTAAAGGGAGCACTACATCAAGCATCAAGCTTCGTTGTTCTGGTTTGCCTAATGGTAACTATAACAGGTGTGGTTGTTCTCTCCATTCTCTTCTCAGTTGGGACTTGAGCTGGGTGACTGTTGTGTCTCAGCTAGTCCTGCTCTCTGCAGTACGTGGAGTTTCTCACTGCGGTCTCTTGTTGTTCCAGTGTCTTTTAGGAACATATTCTTCAATGGACACAGCGGACACTTAGAATCCTGGTTGACTCAGTCAATCCCTCTGATGATTTTTAACATTTGGATGACATCGATCTGTTCTCTGTCTTCTGTACGTTAGGGTTGGAAGATCTAACTCTTTCAGTCTGCTGTTATATGGTAGACCTTTTGTTTCCGGTACTAGGCGTGTCGCATGTCACTGGACCTGCTCAATTCCCTAAGAATATATTATTGTCACATTTGTAATATGTTTCCTTTTTCAGATATGGATCCTTACAGTTTCACGAAGATAGAATTTCACCTGAGTCAAGTTGGATAGTTTAATTTGTTGTCTCATTTGTGACAAGTGAGGAGTGTGTAAATAGTAGCTGTCTTCAGCCGGTCAAGATGGTTAAACTGACAATGGATCTCATTGCCCGAGGCACATCAGGCTACACTAAGAAGAAAAGGGATGAAAGCATGCAGCATTACCTTAAGCGACTGACACATTTATACTTGGAAGACAGGAATATTGATGAAATTGTAAGTATGCATTTAGTATTTACACTGCATGCATTTTGTAATATTTATCCCTATTAATTTGGTCTGTCAATCCAACACAACCCTTCACCTGTCCTCATTCTGTTCATCCCCATTAATCTGGTCTGTCTGTCCAACACAACCCTTCACCTGTCCTCAGTCTGTTCATCCCCATTAATCTGGTCTGTCTGTCCAACACAACCCTACACCTGTCCTCAGTCTGTACATCCCCATTAATATGGTCTGTTCTGTCCAACACAACCCTACACCTGTCCTCGGTCTGTACATCCCCATTAATTTGGTCTGTCTGTGAACCTTAGTGCCACCTTGTTCAGTTGAATGCAACATAATCATATATCAAACTAACCCCATCAAACTAGTAACACCCTACTACTATACAGTATACACCCACCCTCTTTCTAATTAACTAGTAAAATCTGCCCATTTTTAAAATAGCACCTTATTCCATGCTCTGTCATAGATATATAAATATATATATATATATATATATATATATATATATATATATATATATATATATATATATATATATATATATATATATATATATATATATATAAATCATCTTCCTGTGACACTCTGGCACAGCATTGTCACCATTTAGGAGAACTGTAATATGCCAGGCATACTTTTTAGCCACTTGCCCCCTGTGTGTTGCGCACATACTGGAGGCATGCACAGATGCGACTGACATAAATCATGGGCTAGCCTTGTGTATGCATAAGCACATTTAATGGCGCATGCATCAGTGGCCTGTTTGTATAGTAACAAATATTGGGAACCTCAAAATTAAATAATGCCAATTATACTGGAGCTGTGTTTTATAATCAGAATGTTACTGATAAGTGTTGTAGACATAGCCAGTTAAGAACAGGCAGCAGTAGCTTTTTATTCATTAAGTTTGGTACATTTTTTGTACTGTGAATACAATACAATGAATAATGTAAACATTGATATTTAATAATAATAATAACATGTGTGTGTGTGTGCGTGCGTGCGTGCGTGCGTGCGTGCGCGCGTGCGTGCGCGCGTGCGTGCGTGCATGGATGTTAAATACATACAGAAAATCAATACAATTTATAATGACCTACATTCGTAATTATTTGTCACTGCCACATAAGGTAACAAGATTCTGTGTCACTGTCACGGGGAGGTGACATGTAACTTTCATGTTCTGTGTCACTGCCACATAAAGTAACATGCCACTGTGTCATGTTCTGGGTCACTGTCACAGGGAGAGGACATGTCACTCTGTCGCAACCTGATTGTGTTGTACCTATATGACAACAAGCTACAGAAGATTCCTAACCTACGACACAACTGCAACATCACTCATCTGTATCTACAGAACAACAACATCAAGAAGCTGGAGAACCTCTCGACTCTCCAGCGCCTCACCAAACTGTAAGCATCCTCAGCGAAGGAACTTTTCTACAATCCCAGAATCATGTTGTCTTGATGTTACGGAGCCAACAGAGGGATGTAGAAAGTGTAGCCAAAACTTGCTCAAGCCATTAAATTCAACAAGAAACTAGTGATGGTATCAGATTAGTGTATTGTTTCAATGGCTGTTTTTAGCCTAAACATCAACTGTTTCAGATGGTTCCTATGCTTTTCAGATGTTTGTGGCTGTTTGTCACATCATCAAGTACAAAATTATTCATGTTGACACATCTTGTTGCTTGTCCTTCACATGTTCCTCAACATAAAAAAAAATTAAATTTGAATAAATAGTTATTTCTGTGACTGATTGTTGGTAGGTATATTGGCAACAATAGCATCGCAGTGTTGGAGGGCTTAGACAGAGTCGAATGTCTCCAGGAACTGCATATTGAGCACCAGAAACTGCCACTGGGGGAGAAGTTGTTATTTGATCCTCGATCACTAAAGAATCTGTCGGTAGGTGGAAAGCAAAATGCTGGTGGTGGTTAGTTACAACACAGTAGTGTTGTTATTTTGTCTTGTATGCTGTGTCATTGTTTCAGTTGGCACTTGATATACCACTGGCAATCCAATGTAGTTGACCTTATGTCAGTCTACGTCCTTGCCAGTGAATACCTTAAAAGCTATGTTCTACACCAGAATAATCTGCTAAGCGATTTAAAATAAAGTGAATAAAGGTACAACCACTGCAACAACCTGAGTAAAATATGCTCAGTTCCGGAACTAGTGATTCTACCTGTGTCACCCTTTTTCATTATTATAATTACTATATATATATATTTATGTGGGACAATGCTACTTGCTAATGTTATTGACTCGGAATCGTGGCTAGTTTGCTGAAGACAAATGTACAAGTCAGATGTATGTTTGTATACGAGCTTTTATAGTAAGCCAACTGATTATGTAAGAATACAATATGCATACATAATATAAAACGAAATCATCAAATCTAGGTAATTGAAAATTCACCAACTAACAGCAAAGGTGGGGGAACCGACCACACGCAGGTGGAGGACCCCACCATTCGACAAACAACAAGGGTAAAAACCTTGTGTACACATTACCTACAAAAAAAAGGGGAAAGCGTCAGTACCTGACCTCGCCCTAAAACCCCTGATGATGATTACAATAGCAATAATAAATCACTGTTTATTTAACTATAAAGAACGAATATTATGACAATAGATCCACACATTTGACAAGTATGCAGACATTATTTTTAACCTCCCATAACAGCCAGTCAGTAAAGTGACCCACTTAGAAATCGGAATTAAACAGGTGTAGATGGGGTAGGAGGGTGGGAAACAAATTTTTTGGAAGAGAGTAAAATGTTTACCTTCGACTCTTGAAAATATTGAAAACGAGGCCGATCGTAGGATTGGATTAAATGGTCACGTGTTTTAGTCGGCCTAGAGGGTTATTTAAAAATAGGAACCTGGCCGCATTGCTCACATAAACGCCGTTTGATTTTCAGTCAAAAGGTGTCTTTATGTGGGACAATGCTACTTGCTAATGTTATTGACTCGGAATCGTGGCTAGTTTGCTGAAGACAAATGTACAAGTCAGATGTATGTTTGTATACGAGCTTTTATAGTAAGCCAACTGATTATGTAAGAATACAATATGCATACATAATATAAAACGAAATCATCAAATCTAGGTAATTGAAAATTCACCAACTAACAGCAAAGGTGGGGGAACCGACCACACCAGGCCAATTCTGTAATGGCCAATTTCAGAATGGCTCCCCCCACACGTTATGTAAGTCAAATGACTTCTAGTTTCTTCCTTATTTCACTTTTGTTCGTATTCAGTTGAAATGTGTAATATGTCGCATATTATGTATAATTGTGAAATAAACTCATTCATTCTTTCATTCATTCATGCATCCAGAAATTACTTATCAATTATTCACACCCGGTCAGGAGCATCAGTGTGTTTTCCATACCTTGGTATGGAATAACTGAATCAATATTACATCTGGCTTAAAGAAACTGAACTGATTTAGTAGAGCGATGTGGGGTGCAGTGGTCTGGTGGTCAGAGCGCCGGACTGTCACTTGATGTGGGTGCAGTAGTCTGGTGATCAGAGCGTCAGACTGTCAGTCGATGTGGATGCTGTAGCCTGGTGGTCAGAGCGACGGACTGTCAGTCGATGTGGGTGCAGTAGTCTGGTTGTCAGAGCCCTGGACTGTCAGTCGATGTGGGTGCAGTAGTCTGGTGGTCAGAGCGTCAGACTGTCAGTCAATGTGGGCGCAGTAGTCTGGTGTTTAGAGCACCGGACTGTCAGTCAATGTGGGCGCAGTAGTCTGGTGTTTAGAGCACCTGACTGTCAGTCGATGTGGACACAGTAGTCTGGTGTTTAGAGCACCGGACTGTCAGTCGATGTGGGCGCAGTAGTCTGGTGGTCAGAGCGACGGACGATCAGTCAATGTGGGCGCAGTAGTCTGGTTGTCAGAGCCCTGGACTGTCAGTTGATGTGGACACAGTAGTCTGGGGGTCAGAGCATCGGACTGTCAGTCGATGTGGGTGCAGTAGTCTGGTGGTCAGAGCGATGGATGATCAGTCATTGTGGGTGCAGTAGTCTGGTTGTCAGAGCCCTGGACTGTTAGTTGATGTGGACACAGTAGTCTAGTAGTCAGAGCGCCAGACGGTCAGATGAGAGGACCAGGGTTTAAGACCACCTGATGCTGTTTCGAAGCCTGGTCAATTTTTTCACTCCACTTTGCCTGTGTCTTTCGGATGAGACTCTAAAAGCTGCCAATCCCTTCTACCTTGATGCCAGAGGAAGTAAAATATCCCACACAAGGGATAAATGCCATGCCTGACTGCGACAACCTGGCATTAAAAATCTGACCCTTGTCATTTGATGAGTTGCAACCACAGTATATCTTGATGTACTTATGGGTGTCAATTTGTGACCTGTGTTGTTATTTCAGCAAACTGTTGAGGTGTTGAATGTGTCGGGCAACCACCTAGAGAGCATCATAGAGCTGAGTGGGTTGACCAAGCTCACCCAATTCATGGCCAGTGACAACGGACTGACCGACATGAGGGAGGTTGTCCACTGTCTCGGTGCCTGGCAGCGACTCGGGCGACTTGACCTCATTGGCAACCCTCTGTGTCACAAGGCGAAGTACCGCGACAGGATCATCATCATTGCGCCCTCTCTTGGTGAGCTCCAGTCTAAGTGCGTCAGATTGTTTACTGCAGCTGCGTTCCACATGTTGCCATGTTTCTGTTTATTATTTTAGTTTCGTAGATGACCAGTTGGATGAACATTTTCCACAGACTTATTCACTGCACAGCTCATCCTGTTCCACACCTCCTGTACTTAATCCCTGCTCCACACCTCCTGTACTTAGTCTCTGCTCCACACCTGTGTGTAACCGTTGCTCCACATCTCCTGTACTTAATCCCTGCTCCACATCTCCTGTACTTAATCCCTACTCCACACCTCCTGTACTTAATCCCTGCTCCACACCTCCCATACTTAATCCCTGCTCCACACCTGTGTGTAATCGTTGCTCCACACCTCCTGTGTGTAATCCCTGCTCCACACCTCGTGTGTAAATCCCCACTCCACACCTGTGTGTAATCCCTGCTTCACACCTCCTGTGTGTAATCCCTGCTCCACACCTGTGTGTGATCCCTGGTCCACACATCCTGTGTGTAATCCCAGCTCCACACTTCATGTGTGTAAATCCCTGCACCACACCTGTGTGTAATCCTTGGTCCACACCTCCTATGTGTAATCCCTGCTCCACACCTCCTGTGTGTAATCCCTGCTCCACACCTCCTGTGTGTAATCCCTGCTCCACACCTCCTGTGTGTAATCCCTGCTCCACACATCCTGTGTGTAATCCTTGCTCCACACCTCCTGTGTGTAATCCCTGCTCTACACCTCCTGTGTGTAATCCCTGCATCACACCTCCTGTGTGTAATCCCTGCTCTACACCTCCTGTGTGTAATCCCTGCACCACACCTCCTGTGTGTAATCCCTGCTCCACACCTCCTGTGTGTAATCCCCGATCCACACCTCCTGTGCATAATCCCTGCTCCACACCTCTTGTGTGTAATCCCTGCTCCACACCTCCTGTGTGTAATCCCTGCTCCACACCTCCTGTGTGTAATCCCTGCTCCACACCAACTGTGTGTAATCCCTGCTCCTTCCTCCAGGTGTGCTAGATGGGAAGGAAGTGACTCCGACAGCGAAGCAGTTCCTCAAGAACTGGCAGGCGAACAAAGAGGCCTTGAAGAAGAAGAGACTGCAGGCACTTACGGGCTCAGAGACTATGTCATTTGGTCAGTGTTACTACTCAGTACAATGCATTGTTGTATGGTAAAACAGTAAACCTCATTAAAAGTTTGTCAGAAATAAATTATGAAAATGGTTATGGAGAATAACAGCTGAAAAAGTCCTTGCACAATAGTAGTTAACTGGAGTTAAGAAGTAGCGAAGCCACAGTTCCAGTTGTCACGGGTCTGTGTGGTTCTCGGTTCACGATGACCATTTATTCACAGTATGACAGGGTTGTTGTCTACTCTTGAAAGAGGGGAGAGAGGAAAAAAGTTGTTAAATGCACCAACAAATAAAATAAATAAAATAGGTCAATCACAAGCAACTACATAACTGAACACGTTTTATTTCAATACAAGAAACTACACAATGTGAGTTTGCCTCAGACATGCAAGTAGACAATAAGCATTAGACACAATTGAGTTTAGGAAACAAGAATGTGACTTTATCACTGATAACTAGTGCTGTGAGGGAGTAGACCCGAGACCCGCAGTACCTGTTGGCAGATTCCAGTCATTTCTCTCAATTACATTATTCACACATGGTTAGGAACATCAGTGTTAACCGCTGCGACCAATAAGCACATGCACAGTTCTCTGAAATCGGGGTAACCTAGACTACAAGTGATGTAATAAAGAAGCCAGCATACGCAGAACCAATGCATAGTCTCAAACAAACATGTTATTTTGTCAGAAAGAGGACTAGTTTAGTAAACAGTGGCCAAAATATGTTATATAAATTGAGTTTGGAACAGAATACCACACTCGTGATGAAGGGTTATCTAGCAGTATGGCCTGGCCCATGAAATTAAGGTGTTGTGTGTTCAACAAAGTTTTCCTAGTAAACCACTGGCATGATATTCTTAATTGTAGTTACAAATGTTTATGTTTTAGTAACTCTAATAGGTGCATAGGCTAAAAACCATGACTTGTTTCGCTTTAAAGAGTTATCATGCATATATTGTAGTAAATATGTTCTAATTCAATGTCTTTAAGGTTGGTTGACTCGTTGCAGGTGACATCGGCGAGCGGGACCTGCCTCCTCTAAGTGCGCCCATCAAACATCCCAGCTTCACTGGCTTCCTCATGCCAGGTACATGTAGGTCATTTATATTTCCTCATGCCAGGTACATGTAGGTCATTTAAATACGTCTTCATGCCAGGACATGCAGGTCGTTTATACTTCATCATGCCAGGTACATGTAGGTCTTTTATACTTCATCACGCCAGGTACATGTAGGTCATTTATACTTCACCATGCCAGGTACATATTGGTCATAATATATACTTCACCATGCCAGGTACATGTAGATCATTTATACGTCATCATGCCAGGTATATGTAGGTCATTTATACTTCCTCGTGCCAGGTACATGCATGTATAGGTCATTCATACTTTGTTGTGCATCACAATAGGGAGCAGCACAATTTAGTGAAACTATTTTATCTTTTTTTATATACTACATTATAGAAGGCAGGATGATTTAATTTTAGACAAATGAAGCAAAATTACACAATTAAGAAGTTAGCAGTTACATGGTTTCATGGTTTCAAGGTGATAGCCTTTAGAAATGACTTCAAATTTATTTATTGTTGTTATGGCTTTCTTTGGTAAATACCTCCAGTCCTAGGGTAAATACCTCCAGTCCTAGGGTAAATACCTCCAGTCCTAGGGTAAATACTGTTGTGAAATATTATTAGGCATATCTATACATCTATCAACTGATCATGTTAAACATTCATTGGATATGTCTGATATGTTTTAAGTTTTGATCATATTTTATATGGCTTGAAATTAAGTTTAATTGAACAACAACCTGTCATGCCCCTTGAGTAATCATGCCATCATCAGTAGACTTTTGTTAATAATAAATGAGCAATAATTAAATATAATTGCTGTGTTTACAGTGTTAACTTTGTGTCATAACAGCTCAATGATTCTTTTGTCAGAATATGATGTGCGTGTGACATTTATGATTAGATTACCACGTAAGTGCTTTTGGCCAGCTAGATTTCTAGTGATAATACCAATTACATAACTTGTAGTTCATGTACATAGAGCAATTGCTTAATACATGTACATATGGTATTATGATATGTAGCGAAACATGAGTCGTATAATAGACTATTTTGACAGTGTGTCTTTCTAACCCCACTAGACTCTATATGTGGTCTCAGTTGGCTAGCATTTTGTATGAGTGCTACATCTAGGTTATGCCTACTCATTCATTGTGATGTGTATGATAAAGTATCCTGCCTTAATGTGCATGCATAACCACATGGCTACTACATGCTTGCATTCTATGTGAATCACATATATTTGTCTCACCTTCATATTTTCGTCATTTGTATAGATTCCATTGTTTCAGCAGTTATTTTAAGTTCCAATTGCTTATCAGTCATTTGTAAAGTTTCAGTGGTCAATTGTTTGTAAAGTTTCAATAGTTTAGCAGTCATTTTTGGATGGTTTTGTTGCTTCAGCAGTTATTTGTAGAGATTCATTAGTTTGACTGTTGTTTGAAGAGTTTTAGCAATCATACGTGTTGTACAGTTCAACCGTTATTTGAGTATTTGTTAGCAGTTCAACATTTATTTGTGTATTTGTTAGCAGTTCACACATTCATTTGTGTATTTGTTAGCAGTTCAACATTTATTTGTGTATTTGTTAGCAGTTAACACATTCATTTGTGTATTTGTGAGCAGTTCAACATTCATTTGTGTATTTGTTAACAGTTCAACATTCATTTGTGTGTTTGTTAACAGTTCAACATTCATTTGTGTGTTTGTTAACAGATCAACATTCATTTGTGTATTTGTTAACAACTCAACATTCATTTGAATATTTGTCAACAGCTCAACATCATTTGTGTATTTGATAACAGTTCAACAGTCATTTGTGTTGTCTGTGATGGTTCGACAGTTCAACAACAATAATTTTGTGTAGTTTGTAACAATTCAACAACAATAATTTGTGTAGTATGTAACAGTTCAGTAACAATATTGTGTGTAGTGTTTAACAGTTCAACAGTCATTTGTATATTAGATAATAGTTCAACATTCATTTGTGTATTTGATAGCAGTTCAACAGTCATTTGTGTATTTGATAACAGTTCAACATTCATTTGTGTTGTCTGTGATGGTTCGACAGTTCAGCAACAATAATTTGTGTAGTTTGTAACAATTCAGCAACAATAATTTGTGTAGTTTATAACAGTTCAGCAACAATAATGTGTGTAGTGTTTAACAGTTCAACTGTCCTTTGTGTAGTTTGTAACAGTTCAACAACAATAATTTGTGTAGTTTTTAATAGTTCAACATTAATTTGTGTAGTATGTAATAGTTCAACAATAATATGTGTAATTCAACCTCATTTGTTTAGTTTGTAACAGTTCAACAATCATTTGTTTATTTTACTGTCACATGTCATCTAGTACAAAGTACAAAACACTGTTTGAAAGATGGCACCATTTGCTTACATATTCTGTGTATACGGTCATCTTTAATATATTCAAGAAAAATATGCACACTTCTACAAACAATGATAATTCAGACAAGATTGCTAAAACCAGCCTGTATTAAAATTATTATTGATGTTGACTAATTATGTTCTAGTGACTATATGGGAATGGATGAAAAACATTTTTACTTGTTAATCAAATGCCTGTAGTATTGGAATCAATCACATTATTAGAATATGATACATTCATATGGCATGGAATTTTAATAAAGTGGTTTGATTATTATGCAGTATTTGTTAGTCATGTTGTATTTATTATTTAAATAAATAATGGATTAATTTTACTAATATAATTGTCATAATGAAACTACAGTAAACATGTTGTTATTAGTTACCCATGGTTACAATAAGAAGATATCTTCCTGCAGATATCACACTTTCAGATGCATTGCGTCGTGTTTGGTTCAGTTGTTGTTGTATTAGATTCATTGAAGCAAGTAGCGTCAGCTGTAGCCATTAAACATTATTACTGTGAATATCCTTTGAGCTTGTGCTTGATACATCCACTAGGCTTTTTGCAATAGGTATCAGAGCTATCACATCCCATTAACTGGAGTGATACCCCCATTGTTTCTACGGTGAATAATATGGAATGTGCAGCATTTCTCTAAGAATTTACATCATGTTATCTTATTTATTGTTAATGTGATCTAGACAGATTAGACTAAACAGATTAATTGTTGACAACAGATATGTTTAGACAGTCTAATTGACAACAGATATATCTAGACAGTGTAATTGCTGACAGTGAATCTAGACAGGCAAATTGTTGACAGTGGATCTTTTAATCCAGACAGACTAATTGTTCACAATATACATATTGATCTAGACAGGCTAAATGTTGGCAATGAAACTATTGATCTATACATGCTAATTGTTGACAATAGACATTGATCTTGACATGATAATTGTTGGCAATGAACCTATTGATCTAGACATACTAATTGTTGGCAATGGACCTATTGCTCTATACAGGCTAATTATTGACAATAGACATTGATTTTGACAGGCTCATTGTTGGCAATGGACATATTGATCTAGATAGGCTATTTATTGACAATAGACATATTGATCTTGACAGGCTAATTGTTGGCAATGGACCTATTGATCTAGACAGGCTAATTATTAGCAATAGACATGTTGATCTAGTCAGGCTCGTTGTTGGCAATGAACCCATTGATCTAGACAGGCTAGTTGTTGATAATAGACGTATTGACCTAGACAGGCTAATTGTTGGCAATGGATCTATTGATTTAGATATGCTAATCGTTGACACTGGGTCTGTTGTCAGCACTGCCAAAGCGTCAGATGCGAGACGTCCTTGTTCGATCCATGAGTCAGCCACACCCGGGTCAGACAGGGATCCAGAGGGCTCCCCACGGGACCTTCTCCGAGATGTCAGGGCCTAAGTAAGTGTTTAGTGACACTGTATGATGACATGTCATGTAGTGACACGCTTGTTGAACAACACGAGTTACAACAACTGGCATATGGCACACACAGTCAACGACATGTAAATGTATATAGTGTACTTAAATGTATATAGATACTTTCCTTGCTACACCAGTGGCATGAGAATCACAACTTAGAAGTGTACAAGTCAAAAACACAGTGCATAAAATCATACCGCTGTCTTAATTCTTTCATTGTAAATGCACCACAGTCTGCTTGGGCACATATACATGTAGTCATTCAGTACCAATCTCACTGTTCCTACTTCAATAAAATATGACTTTTGAGCAATTTGTGCATGGCCATCATTGCTAGACCTCCTTCGTGGATGCCATCTGGCCACCTTCTGCAATCAGTATTTCACTATCCAAAATTCATATTTATCAAAGTTAGGAACTTTAAAAGTTGCCCAGATTCACTCCAGTGGTGCTAATTTACAGTACCATATACATTTATGCCAACAAAATCCATTAAAGACAGTTGTGTGATTTTACTGCAGTATTATTAACATTTATCTATAGATGCCTTAACAAGACAGTTCGCATGGATACTGTGAGTGTGTTTGTTTTGACAGTCAAGTGATGGCTAAAATAGCTTTTGCTGAGCCATGTCCCTTTACTGATGATGCTCGCAAAAAGGCGTGGTAAGCTGCCTAAGATAAGACCTAGAAAGAAGTCCTAGTTAAGGTGATATGCAAATAAATAGGAACAATTTATCTGTTGGATGATGCAGAAATCACTTAAATATGTCGGTGTTTCTTTTTCAAGTCACAGATTAGCCTTGTAGTAGAACAAAGGAACAGTTCGTTCAGCAAAACAGATTATGAAACACTTTTGCAAGTGAGAGAAGTTGGTGGAGCAACCTGCCTTCACCATGTGTGTCATCACAGGTGCCAACACTGTTGACACAAGCACACATCAAGTGTATCATCACCAATGCCAACACTGTTGACACCAGCACACATCAAGTGCATCATCACCAGTGCCAACACTGTTGACACCAGCACACATCAAGTGCATCATCACCAGTGCCAACACTGTTGACACCAGCACACATCAAGTGCATCATCACCAGTGCCAACACTGTTGACACCAGCACACATCAAGTGCATCATCACCAGTGGCAACACTGTTGACACCAGCACACATCAAGTGCATCATCACCAGTGCCAACACTGTTGACACCAGCACACATCAAGTGCATCATCACCAGTGGCAACACTGTTGACACCAGCACACATCAAGTGCATCATCACCAGTGCCAACACTGTTGACACCAGCACACATCAAGTGCATCATCACCAGTGCCAACACTGTTGACACCAGCACACATCAAGTGCATCATCACCAGTGCCAACACTGTTGACACCAGCACACATCAAGTGCATCATCACCAGTGCCAACACTGTTGACACCAGCACACATCAAGTGCATCATCACCAGTGCCAACACTGTTGACACTAGCACACATCAAGTGCATCATCACCAGTGTCAACACCGTTGACACCAGCACACATCAAGTACAGGTGCCAACACTGTTGACACCAGCACACATCAAGTGCATCATCGCCAGTGCCAACACTGTTGACACCAGCACACATCAAGTGCATCATCGCCAGTGCCAACACTGTTGACACCAGCACACATCAAGTGCATCATCGCCAGTGCCAACACTGTTGACACCAGCACACATCAAGTGCATCATCGCCAGTGCCAACACTGTTGACACCAGCACACATCAAGTGCATCATCGCCAGTGCCAACACTGTTGACACCAGCACACATCAAGTGCATCATCACCAGTGGCAACACTGTTGACACCAGCACACATCAAGTGCATCATCACCAGTGCCAACACTGTTGACACCAGCACACATCAAGTGCATCATCACCAGTGCCAACACTGTTGACACCAGCACACATCAAGTGCATCATCACCAGTGCCAACACTGTTGACGCCAGCACACATCAAGTGCATCATCACCAGTGCCAACACTGTTGACACCAGCACACATCAAGTGCATCATCACCAGTGCCAACACTGTTGACGCTAGCACACATCAAGTGCATCATCACCAGTGCCAACACTGTTGACACCAGCACACATCAAGTGCAGGTGCCAACACTGTTGACACCAGCACACATCAAGTGCATCATCGCCAGTGCCAACACTGTTGACACCAGCACACATCAAGTGCATCATCGCCAGTGCCAACACTGTTGACACCAGCACACATCAAGTGCATCATCGCCAGTGCCAACACTGTTGACACCAGCACACATCAAGTGCATCATCGCCAGTGCCAACACTGTTGACACCAGCACACATCAAGTGCATCATCGCCAGTGCCAACACTGTTGACACCAGCACACATCAAGTGCATCATCGCCAGTGCCAACACTGTTGACACCAGCACACATCAAGTGCATCATCGCCAGTGCCAACACTGTTGACACCAGCACACATCAAGTGCATCATCGCCAGTGCCAACACTGTTGACACCAGCACACATCAAGTGCATCATCGCCAGTGCCAACACTGTTGACACCAGCACACATCAAGTGCATCATCGCCAGTGCCAACACTGTTGACACCAGCACACATCAAGTGCATCATCGCCAGTGCCAACACTGTTGACACCAGCACACATCAAGTGCATCATCGCCAGTGCCAACACTGTTGACACCAGCACACATCAAGTGCATCATCGCCAGTGCCAACACTGTTGACACCAGCACACATCAAGTGCATCATCGCCAGTGCCAACACTGTTGACACCAGCACACATCAAGTGCATCATCGCCAGTGCCAACACTGCTGACACCAGCACACATCAAGTGCATCATCGCCAGTGCCAACACTGTTGACACCAGCACACATCAAGTGCATCATCGCCAGTGCCAACACTGCTGACACCAGCACACATCAAGTGCATCATCGCCAGTGCCAACACTGTTGACACCAGCACACATCAAGTGCATCATCGCCAGTGCCAACACTGTTGACACCAGCACACATCAAGTGCATCATCGCCAGTGCCAACACTGTTGACACCAGCACACATCAAGTGCATCATCGCCAGTTCCAACACTGTTGACACCAGCACACATCAAGTGCATCATCGCCAGTGCCAACACTGTTGACACCAGCACACATCAAGTGCATCATCGCCAGTTCCAACACTGTTGACACCAGCACACATCAAGTGCATCATCGCCAGTGCCAACACTGTTGACACCAGCACACATCAAGTGCATCATCGCCAGTGCCAACACTGTTGACACCAGCACACATCAAGTGCATCATCGCCAGTGCCAACACTGTTGACACCAGCACACATCAAGTGCATCATCGCCAGTGCCAACACTGTTGACACCAGCACACATCAAGTGCATCATCGCCAGTGCCAACACTGTTGACACCAGCACACATCAAGTGCATCATCGCCAGTGCCAACACTGTTGACACCAGCACACACCAAGTGCATCATCGCCAGTGCCAACACTGTGGACACCAGCACACACCAAGTGCATCATCGCCAGTGCCAACACTGTTGACACCAGCACACACCAAGTGCATCATCGCCAGTGCCAACACTGTTGACACCAGCACACATCAAGTGCATCATCGCCAGTGCCAACACTGTTGACACCAGCACACACCAAGTGCATCATCGCCAGTGCCAACACTGTTGACGCCAGCACACACCAAGTGCATCGTCGCCAGTGCCAACACTGTTGACGCCAGCACACACCAAGTGCATCGTCGCCAGTGCCAACACTGTTGACGCCAGCACACACCAAGTGCATCGTCGCCAGTGCCAACACTGTTGACGCCAGCACACACCAAGTGCATCGTCGCCAGTGCCAACACTGTTGACGCCAGCACACACCAAGTGCATCGTCGCCAGTGCCAACACTGTTGACGCCAGCACACACCAAGTGCATCGTCGCCAGTGCCAACACTGTTGACACCAGCACACACCAAGTTCATCATCGCCAGTGCCAACACTGTTGACACCAGCACACACCAAGTGCATCATCGCCAGTGCCAACACTGTTGACACCAGCACACACCAAGTGCATCATCGCCAGTGCAAACACTGTTGACACCATCACACACCAAGTGCATCATCGCCAGTGCCAACACTGTTGACACCAGCACACACCAAGTGCATCATCGCCAGTGCCAACACTGTTGACACCAGCACACACCAAGTGCATCATCGCCAGTGCCAACACTGTTGACACCAGCACACACCAAGTGCATCATCGCCAGTGCCAACACTGTTGACACCAGCACACACCAAGTGCATCATCGCCAGTGCCAACACTGTTGACACCAGCACACACCAAGTGCATCATCGCCAGTGCCAACACTGTGGACACCAGCACACACCAAGTGCATCATCACAAGTGCCAACACTGTTGACACCAGCACACACCAAGTGCATCATCGCCAGTGCCAACACTGTTGACACCAGCACACACCAAGTTCATCATCGCCAGTGCCAACACTGTTGACACCAGCACACACCAAGTTCATCATCGCCAGTGCCAACACTGTTGACACCAGCACACACCAAGTGCATCATCGCCAGTGCCAACACTGTTGACACCAGCACACACCAAGTGCATCATCACCAGTGCCAACACTGTTGACACCAGCACACACCAAGTGCATCATCACCAGTGCAAACACTGTTCACACCATCACACACCAAGTGCATCATCACCAGTGCCAACACTGTTGACACCAACACACATCAAGCTGTGTAATTAAGTGTAATTATCTATACTAACATTAAATATTCTTAAGCAGAACTTATTTTGGAAATATTTATGTTAAATCTACTTAGATATGAATACCTGCTTAACTTAAATTTACATAAGACCGGATACTTGATCCTAAAAATTGTGTACTCGACGTTCTTGTGAATGCATCACTGCGCTTATGTAAGCTGCAAGTAGTTGGTTGTTGAGAATGGTTTCTTACATAGCAGGGCTGGCTTGCTCCCATCTTTGTTACTGTTTGATGTTGTACATTTGTATGTAAGCACAGCACCTTGTGAATGTCATGTATATTGTGTTAAGTGAGATTGTACATAGAAGCACATAGGTCTTGCTTGCATAGATTCACATAGCTCACTGTGCTTTTCTAGTTCGTAATACTGTAGTTTCAGTTATCCATTAGTTTATAATCTTTTTATAACTACCCAAATTTCAGCTGCCAGACTTTGTCTGATGGAAGTACATTATTGTAAGACAAACCAAGCATATCAACCCGGTAGTGTTCAAGTTATGAGTATGTGTGCGTCAGTGCTCAAACTGCACTATTTCTCTGTTGCTTGCAGATTGCCAGTGGTGTTTGGGAATCAGTTTATGTCATCCATTCGCAGTGAGCCTCATGCATCGCTTGATATCGACTACTGGCCCTAGTGTGCCAGTGTGTAGTGTAAGACTCACTTATGTGTTCATGCACAGGCAGTGGGATGGCTCCCATACATGCAGGCGCTAGATATCTTAGTATTTGAATGCTGCTGCACTATGTGTTGTGTGTGGGTTATGTGCATATTGATGTGTCAAGGTTGTACCGCATCATTTGTATTAACAGCATTTAACACTAAATTGATGCAAGTTGATACAAGCACTGTGTATGTCGATATACACTCTATGTGCATGTCGTGTAGAAGATTTTTCACAGTTTCAGTTTACAAATTGTGTGACATTGTATGTGTTGTTGTACAACTGTGGTACTCAAGATGTGTACTCTTGTGTATGTGTGTTGGCATACAAGTATAACTCTTTATGTTCATGCATGTCGTGTAAATGTGTGTCTACATGTTTCAACCCACCATATGTAAGGCATGAACCACTGCCTTAGTGTATAGATATACCCCAGGATACTTACGGGTGTATAAGGTGTGTACCACTGACGTGATCGTGTACAACTGCTGTGCAACAATACATGCCAATACTGTTCCCATTCACTGTTTCCCATCTAGCTACCATGAGAGCTACATATGCCTTCCCCAACATCCTTCGTATCCAATGTCCCTGTCGTACATAGTTCCTGGCAGTTTGAACATGTCTAATTTCAAGTATCTAGATTGAACATGGTTTGTAGGCTGTTGTGTGGTAGGCTTGTTAACAAATGCACGTTAGTGCATATTAATGCAAATTTTCATTCATGCAAATGGGCATAACATTTTTTGGGGTTGCTTTCAAATGCAACTGTAAATACATTTGAATTTCTTTTTGGTTTTATATAAAATTTCTGTTATATATGGAAAAATGTACATAAACACTTCATACATGTATTGCAGTAGAAAAGTGATATGTACTAACATAATTATGCATTGTCATACAACTATAATATATGCAGATGCAGAATCTAACAATAATAACTATTCAAACAATTATGTCTGCATTTGAAATGCATTTGATTTGGCATTTGAAAAATCAAATGTTTGTGGTCACATTCAAATGTAAATTTTAGGGTATGCATTCAAATGCACTAAAAATGTCACAGCTGCATTTAAATGCACTTTCAAATACGCAACATTGAATGCATTTGTATTTGTTAACAAGTCTGTTGTGTGGATGCTGTGTCTGGAGGCAGGTTGTGTGGGTGTGGTGGTTTTGTAGGTGTGGTTGTTATGTGGGTGTGGTGGTTATGGTGGTGTGATGTTTGTACGTGGTTGTATGGGTGATGTGGTTATGTGGGTGTTGTGGTTATGTGGGTGTAGTAGTTGTGTGGGTGTGGCATTTGTATGTGGTTGTTTGGTGTGGTGTTTGTAGGTGGTTGTGTGAGTGTGGTGTTTGTAGGTGGTTGTGTTAGTGGTGTTTGTAGATGGTTGTGTGAACATGGTGTTTGTAGATGGCTATGTGAGTGGTGTTTGTGGATGGTTGTGTGTGTGTGTGGTGTTTGTAGGTGGTTGTGTGAGTGTGGTGTTTGTAGATGGTTGTTTGAGTGGTGTTTGTAGGTGGTTGTGCGAGTGGTGTTTTTAGGTAGTTGTGTGAGTGTGGTGTTTATAGGTGGTTGTGTAAGCATGGTGATTGTAGGAGATTGTGTGACTGGTGCTTGTATGTGGTTTTGTTAGCATGGTGTTTGTAGTTGGTTGTGTGTGTTTGGTGTTTGTAGGTGATTGTGTGAGTGTGATATTTGTAGGTGGTTGTGTGAGTGTGATGTTTGTTGGTGGTTGTGTGAGTGCTGTTTGTAGGTGGTGTGAGTGTGGTGTTTGTATGTGGTTGTGTGACTGGTGTTTGTAGGCATTTGGGTGAGCGTGGTGTTTGTAGATGGTTGTGTAAGCGAGGTGTTTGTAGGTGGTTGGTGAGTGGTATTTGTAGGTGATTGTGTGGGTGTGATGTTTGTATGTGGTTGTGTTAGCATGGTGTTTGTAGGTCATTGTGTGAGTGTGATGTTTATAGGTGGTTGTGTGAGTGATGTTTGTAGGTGGTTGTGTGAGTGATGTTTGTAGGTGGTTGTGTGAGTGGTGTTTGTAGGTAGTTGTGTGAGCATGGTGTTTGTAGATGGTTGTGTGAGCATGGTATTTGTAGGTCGTTGTATGAGCATGATGTTTGTAGGTTGTTGTGTGGGTGGTGTTTGTAGTTGGTTGTATGAGTAGTGTCTGTAGGTCGTTGTGTGAGTGTGATGTTTGTAGGTGGTTGTGTGAGTGGTGTTTGTATGTGGTTGTGTGAGTGGTGTTTGTACATGGTTTTGTGAGTGGTGTTTGTAGATGGTTGTGTGAGTAGTGTCTGTAGGTGGTTGTGTGGGTGTGATGTTTGTAGGTGGTTGTGTGAGTGGTGTTTGTAGGTGGTTGTGTGAGTGGTGTTTGTAGGTGGTTGTGTGAGTGTGATGTTTGTAGGTGGTTGTGTGAGTGTGAAGTTTGTCGGTGGTTGTGTGAGCGGTGTTTGTACAAGGTTGTGGGTGTGTTGTTTGTTGCTGTGTTTTCTCACATGTAATTTACAACTAACGCACTTTGGTTTGAACACAGGCACAAGACGAATAATATGTTGCATCGTCCACATCTATAGAGCACTAACCTTTGTGAAAACACTGACATTGTTTGACTGTACCTAAGACATTCTAAGAGCATTAAGAACACCAGCAGCATCTAGTGAACAGTCAGGAACCCCTCTGTCATTTCTTAGACTCCTCCATGTACTAGGAAACTTGGGTTTGATGGGGGGAACTGAATACAGTGTAACATAACTTTCAACTCCATTATTGATACTTAGCAAATGTTGTCTGACACATTATTCTCAAGAGATATGGTAACGTTTAAATTTATTTATTAACTTCTTTATTACTAACCTGTCTAATAAAATTCACAAATCAACAGCATACATTTGCTTTACATGGCTAAGACCTAACATTTGTATATGACACTGAAATTGGTTTATTTGTTGTTTCTAATATGATTTGGCTGCTTTTTATAACTTTGTGTTGTATTGGTCCTGGTGTCATCATTAAATTTTGATTAGGTAGCAACCAACTACAACTGTTTCATGTAATCTACATGTGTACATGTAAAAAATGCCTAAATTGATTTAATGTTTAGCCATTTCCCATGGCTACCTAGCTGTACACAGGTTTATGTAATAACGTTTTGTGTCCATAAAATGGAAATGAGATATCTCCAGACAGAATGCTACAACAGCTGTATAAGTAGTATCTATGTCTGGCAGGCTTGTTGACAAATGCATGTCAACACATTTGCAAATGTTTCAATTTATTCCAGTGCAAATGTAATTGAAAATGTAATTTTCCAGAATCGACTCCCAAAGGTTTTGGGAGTCGCACTCAAATGCAAGTGGTCTAGTTATGCATTTGTAAATGCATTTGAATTCATTTTAAATGTATGTTATATTAGAAACAAAATGCACAGAAACACATTATTAATTAATTACACTAAAAGTACTCATGTTGTTGTTGTTGTTGTTGTTGTTGTTGTTGTTGTTGTTGTTGTTGACATCTTCCCCTGTTGACAAGTCAAAGACTATTGTAATGATGTATGTCTCAGTGTGTCACTACATTGCTGTTTCAGGTATTTGAACACATACGGCACGATGTACCATGACCACATGAGTGCCAACTCAGCACCACGCCGCACCGCCACCATGCACGTCACAACGTTCGACGGTGATTACGACGGAGCTGGTGACGCCACTGCATTCCAACCGTCACGAACATAGAACGTCAGACAGATAATACAAGTCCACATGTCATGATTCATTCACTACACAAGTCCACAGTTGTTGTGATTGATTAATAGTGCAAGTTTACAGATGATGACACTCATCACACAAATCCACTGATATGACTCTTACACCACACAAATCCACAGACTGTGGCATGACTCTCACCGCACAAATCCATGGCACAGCTCTCATACCACAGGTAACATTATGTCACCACTCATTCACAGATGACATAACTCTTACCACACAACTCCACAGATAGTGTGACCATTTCCATTCTTCAGTCTACACATATGAAACACATTAAAGTATTGCTACTTTGTAATATATCCTACTACACCTGTTACTGTGCAGCAGTGCAACTACTGAAAGATGTTTTGATTTTTATGTCAATAAAAAAATCAACAAGTCAGAGCGCTGATTTAGACAGTTTGAACCTGTATACACGTGACTGGTATGCAGTATGGCTATACCTTGTGTACATTTTGTGTATATTTTCAATCATGAAAATGTTACGTGTTCAACCTTGAAAAGAGCAACATTCCAATTTTTGTTCAAATTTGAAAAAAAGAACTGTTTCAAGTGTCAGATGAATATGCCATAATTGACTGGCATTGTGTTGCAGCTCTTTTCATGAAATGGTTTCATTGATGACATGAGTGACATATGTCACTGGCACTGACAAATGTTCAAAGGACCATAAATGGTTGACATAGCCAAAAGGGCGATTTACTCGGATTATATGTCAGCGATTTTATTTATCAGAGTGATTTTTTGAGTTCTAAGTGATGCGCTTATAGATGTTATGCATGTAGCAATGTATGGGCGTATTGCCCAATGTATGGGCGTATAGCCCAATGAAACATTATCAAAAGGGAAGTTGCAAAACTTAAGATCTTGAGGGTGGTTTTCAAACAGTTCCCCTAAATTTATGGATCCAGTTGGAAAATTCCTAGGAAATGTATCTACGTGGTCTTAACCTGTGTTTTTTAAGTTTCAGCTCATACGGGCAGTTCAGCATATCAAAGGAGAAACATGCCTTTTTATCTGTGTAAATATTACACATAATTCTCATATGGGCAGAGCAGGATGTCATATGGGCGATTTGTTTTTATGAAAGGCACTAAAAACACTGTTTACCATATTTTATATTGGAAGTTCCTAAGTGGAACAGCTGAATTTTAACTACTGAAAAACTGCTCTTTTGTTGGTGTTTCATGCTTAGCATAAATACATAGTTGGACTTCTGATACACAATAAAGAATGCAAACCAGAGTAAATGTTTGGGCGAATTGTGTGCCCAGCAAATGTTAGTCGGTTTTCAGTAAAGTTGCTCAGTCTGTAGAAGACATATCTCTTGTTACCCGAACAGTATTGCAAAGAAGAGAGCTTTCTCAATTGGCGTAAGACATTGTATGTTGACATTAAATTATGTTTGTTATAAACATGTTTTGTGGTTGTTGCATTTTATGAAATCTCTAATTGTTGAGTTGCATAGTTATAATTAGTTATGCACACACGTGCACACACACACACTTTCATTTTGGCAAATGGCATAACAGTATTAAACTAAGTATAATTATGATCACAGCCTTTATAAGGGTCATCCATAAATTACATAACACCAAGTGGTGGGTCCAGGCCAGCATTACAATATATTACAGGGGTGGGTGTCTGCAGACCTGTTACGTTAAAATAAGTTACAGGGGTGGGGTGTCTGCAGACCTGTTACATTACAATATGCTTAATTGTTTTTAATGTCTTTTTGGCCTAGTAAAATATTTGTTTAGAATATGAATAATTCTGATGCCATGTAGTATTCTAAGAATAACTCTTTGATGGAACTTTAATTGTAGCATCTTTTAAAACTTGTAAACAAGTATATGAACTAGCCTTGAGCAGCAGTTCCTGTTAATCCACAGAACCTACTACAACTCAAAGTTCACTGTTTAGCCATGAATGAAATGAGGGGTTTTGTTAAAGTGCGTATGTTAAAATGGGACCGCTTAGAGCTATTGAATTTATATAATAATAATATTATGGGTAAAAACTCTTAATTGGTATAACTTTCTACTGTTTTTGCTAAATATTGAACGCAACAAAATTGGTTAGACATCATGTTGCATCGTTTGATTGCTACAGTCAAAATTAATTTGTTTGGTGGTGGTGCCCTTTGACCCCAAGGCACGCTTTCCCCACAATTGGGCACGGACCACAGTGAGAATGCATCCGCCATTACAACGATGAGTTCCTAGGAAAAAATTAATTGTGCAGTTTCGGTGTATTAGTGAGAGCAGAAATTGTGTGAATGAGTAAGTGCAGGTGATGTTTTTGTGCACAGTAACATCTAAGCTTTGAAATAATGCCATTTGTCAGTTGGTATTCCTGTTGCGTAAATTTTAAGACACAGTGGCCAATAGGTAGGATGTACTCATATTTTGGAAATGGGAATTTCATGGCAGAAATGCCGGGGTGTCATGCGTTGAAGCAATTTGTGCGAAAAGGAGGTATGTCATTTTCATGAATTTCACACACCATGTGTCTTAGTTGGTCTATCGTGCTGTGAAAAAAAAAATTGTAGGATAAATTTCCAATGTAAGCGCAAGAACGTTATAATTGTCGTCGATGGGAAAAGTGACTGTGGTCCGTACCCTTCTCTAGGGGTAAGACCACAGTTGACCTTCCTGTTTATTGTTTCACACGAATGTAGGGCGCATGAAATTGTAAAATGGTAACTTAATAAATTAATATTATGTGACATGAGTGCCTTTGAGCAGGAATATTCACAGGTTTGTTTGTAGAAGCTATTGGCTGTGAAACAGTGCATTTTTTTAAAGAGTTTAACTGGCGGAGGGATTTATGGGAATTTTTCTGCTATGGGCCACGTGGGCGCATGAATACATGGCTATTTTTGTCAAAATTGATAGGTATCGCACGTCGGGGCGATTTAAAAGAGCTGGAGGTATGTGATTTTGATAAAATTTGGTCAGTATATCAATGAGATGATGACAATTGCTGTGTACAATTTTCAGAATTTTTGATGGTCACGTTTTCTTATAATCAGACAAAACGTTAACATGGCCACCAATGCAATTCTCAACTGTGGTCTGACTCCTCTACCATGGTTCTGCTGAAGATACTCGAACCAGTATCGCCCTCTATCCGACAGTGTTGCACCAAATAAGTATTTGTTTATACGGCCGTCTACGCAGACTCGTAGTAGTAGTATTGTTGTGGTATCATACGCCCTTGTTTCTGCCCGTGCGTCAATATGGTAAATACAAACGTTTTTTAAACATGATTTTGTGATGACTAAAACTCCACGGAATTACTGTAATAAACTTTAATGAAAGTATGCAAATATTTACGGAATACATAAGGAATTCTTCTATTATCGCTCGGTTGGTTGTCTTTAAAGATTATGGATTATGACGTATTGCATTGCATTCGAAATGGCGCTATCTACCTTTAACACGGGAATTATATAGGTTGGTTAGCTACATCCCCTCATAGTTACTATTGATTGTTACTGTGTTAGCCCAAGTTTGGGCTGTTTGGAGTATAACCACTTGAGACTTGAGATTCTTTTTGATTTTTTTGGCAAAAGACTACAAAAATATGCCAGGCTGTCCGAATCTACGAGTTGGAGCAGAGGGCCACACAATTAAACTTGAAATATATCTCTGAATAATGTATGTTGTAACACCATGGAGCACATCATTCATAATAACATCAAGGAACACCTCTAAATATGCTTATTAAATACCAGAATGGTCAACAGATTCTGCTAACATTGGATTGGTCACAAAAAAAACACGCTTATTCAAGCAGTTAACAATCTATTTCAATTTCTACATGAGATTGGACCGATCAGTGCTGTGATTTGGGATTTATCATTTAGTATTTGATACCACGCCCGCATAGTCACCATCTGAGCCTTGTAACCATCACAATGAGTGTAAAAAAGTACACCAAAGAGCCATACACGAGGAGTGATCCTTAAACTTCAAAGGCAAGAAGTTGTCCACAGATACCATTCAGGTGTCTCACATGGCACATTATCTCGCCAGTAGAGAAACTGCCAGAAGACACTGACATTTCACAACAGTCAGAGGCAGTCTGTCTAATACAGTTCAATTGTGATGGAAGCAGTGTCATCAGAATTACCCATAGAAGAGGGAAATAGCCAGCTCTTAGTCAGAACAGTTCTGACCTGAGTGATGTTTGTGGTGCCAGTTGAGAGTTACCATTGATACCATCAATGACCATTCACCCGGAAGACTGGATGTGCAATGTTAAGAGTGTAACAAAGAAGTGTAACAACACCAGGCATGTGGTCAATTACATTACTGTTGTTGCTCTCCTCCTATTCCCTGTAGTCCTGCCTGGCACCATTACCAGCCGTCAATTTTTGTTTCCCCTTCTTCTTCATAACTAGTCTCGTTTTACTACCGTTCTCCACCAGTCATATAATGTAATATATTACTATTACTTTGTTTCCTTTCTATTAATATTACTAGTACATCCTGAAGGCAAAGCAATATATTATCATTACATATTATCATTACATACTATTACATTTTTCCATTGCAACTATTTGCCTTTGATTAAACATTTTGGAGTGCATACAGGCGTATTATGCTAAATATTTAAATTTTCCATTCAGTAGTATAGTATTTCTCAACAACAACTCATTATTCAAGCAATCATCAATAATCTACAGGGACAGTAGAATTGCATCTGAATATACACCACAACATGCCAGCTAGTATTATAGGGACATAATGACTTATTTCAGATTTGCTTAAACCAGACCTGGGTCCTAGTACATTTTCATGAGTATGAGTACATCGGTGATGGCCGAGTACGTTACTAAAAGCTGAGTATGAGTGCATTACTAAAAGCTGAATTTACATGAGTACGAGTACATATTGTATGAGATAGTAAATTATTGGTAATAGCATATTTTAAAAATAAAACTTATTAATTAATTTATATAATTCAGGAACAATTGATTATGCAAAAGCAGTTGATCAGACTTTTTATGAGGAAAACTGTAAAATCTCTTTATTTCATGAACAAGTAACATAATTACAGAGCATGTAGGGGCACTCTGATTAACCCACCTTTGATTCGACGACATACTTGGCATGTGTACACTCACTTAAACCAATCATTACCCAGGGTTACCATCTCAGAAAAACATAGCCAATAAACTTCAGATGTTTCTGTAATGTAAATGAGTGGGTAATTGCTAAGTTTGCTCTGTGTTAAGCAAGTTTTAAAATAAAGCAATTAGCAGGTCTGAGACACCAAATAATTTCTCACCTGAAACCTCAAGCACTGCTTTTCTTCGTTTATCGCTTCTCTTATCTCTGCTCTCTCAGACCATAGATGTACTTTTGCTAGCATCTGACTGTTAATAGCACCTATCATCTGACCACCTTCTGGTTTGTAGACTGTAGAGAGCCATGATCTGCTCATTACAAAATACTTTTACTTTAAAAAATGTAATCATTACTATTACAATGTAATTGACCCCAGGCCTGATCAACACCACTGCTTTGCTATAGCTGGCTAAAGCTGTGCTGGCTAAAGCTGTCACATCAGTCTGTTACAAGACCATTGTCACTGTCAGGCCCACTGTGGAGAATGCATTGACAATATTGGACTCATCCATTAACAAAAAACGTGAGAGCAGCAGAAAACATACAGCTCCAGGAAATGTACTTTTTCATGACTGACTACCGGTGAATCGGTAGTGTGACAGCCATGGTCAACCACATCTTGTGGAAGACCCAGGAGCAATGTCTTCTGATGCTAAGTTGGTGATGCTTTATGAAATCATGCAAAACTTGGTTGCTGCTAAAACAAACTGCGTTGCCACAACAGCAGTACACACCAGGCCTGTGGATACTGATTGTTATTATTAGACTCTCACCCCACCCAGCACACCAACAATCACTCTTCCCATGCACCATCAGGTTAATGCTGCCAACAGGTAGTTGCAACATTTCAAGAGCTTTAATTTTCATAGGTACCAGTACATAATCTACAGATTCACATCAGTACTACACCACCCATATCCTCCCATCTCGTCAAATTACTAACCTTTACATACACTAACACAGGTATATTGATGGATTGTGTTAGTGATTTCATGTGTCATGTTGAGAAAGATTTTTCATTTTTGCTATAGGGTGAGCGGAAAGCAACGAACAAGTACTACCCACCTGACTTTGACCCGAGAAAGCATCGCTCTCTTGATGCTTACCATGGCTCCCATGCCTTGCGGGAGAGGGCCCGCAAGCTCCATGAAGGCATCCTCATCATCCGGTAGCTTCATTGTTTGGCCATTCAAACCTTTTACAGTTGGGTTTTAACCTATCACATCTAAGTTGTCAAGGGCAACTTGGCAAACCTCACACCTTTAAAGAATGCATTTAGATTTGTGTTTCACTTCCTATGACTTAAAATGTCAAATTGTTCTGTAATTTCAATTCAAGATGCTTTTATGGTGTCGGAAGCTATGATATTCAATGGAAACTTCCACATCTAGTAAATTAATTATTATGTAATCACTAACATATATGTACGTTTGTTATTTATTTGCTGTCAATAGTTAACTATTTATGGCAGGTGTTTCACACTGGAAATAAATATCATTATGAAAAATAGGTCATTAGCTGTCACTAGTGATTGGATGAGTACAAAGTTTGGTAAACAATATATTTATGTATACATTAACCAGTCTTATCAAACAAAATAAATATACACCATTTGTATGGTGTGTACACATGTGTTTTAGTATGTGTATGTTCTGTGCTAAAACCATGTTCCGTAAGTGATTGTGGCTTACCAATCAGCACATTGGCTGCAGGTTTGAGATGCCCTATAACATCTGGTGTGGCGGCTGCGGCAATCACATAGGGATGGGTGTAAGGTACAACGCTGAGAAGTCAAAGGTCGGCATGTACTACACAACACCCATCTACAAGTTCCGCATGAAGTGCCATCTTTGTGACAACCACTTTGAAATAAAAACTGATCCAGCAGTAAGTTCCTCCAGTGAGCTCTTGAAAGCAGATGCTTGCTTGTCTTGCTAAGATAGTGACTGTCCATTAGATTATGCTTTCCTGGTCATAATACATGATGTAGGTTATCAATGTATACTTTCAAATGATATATAATATATTGCTTAAACCTTTAGAAAGAGTTAAATGAAAATCCAAATTGGCAGTTTTGATGATCTGCTGAAGCAATTTAAAGGTCCCTCCTCAGTTCGATTTTTTTGCTAGTCTTATTTCAAATTCATTTTGCAAAACAAATTAAACCTACCTAGTAACCACTGCAATAGCTGCAATAGGAATAGCTGTATACAAATACATTTTCATTTGGCAAGTGAATTTTTCTAGATTTTAACACTTGTGACATAGGGTTATCTAACATTATGGCGTGTTGTTGCACATGGTTATGTTTTAGTAACTCATATGGGTGCATGAATGTACAACTTTCATTGATTAACTGTTTAAAGGGAATGTACAACAACTTTCATTGGTTAACTGATTAAAGGGAATGTACAACTTTCATTGGTTAACTGATTAAAGGGAATGTACAACTTTCATTGGTTAACTGTTTAAAGGGAATGTACAACAACTTTCATTGGTTAACTGTTTAAAGGGAATGTACAACAACTTTCATTGGTTAACTGATTAAAGGGAATGTACAACTTTCATTGGTTAACTGATTAAAGGGAATGTACAACTTTCATTGGTTAACTGTTTAAAGGCAATGTACAACAACTTTCATTGGTTAACTGATTAAAGGGAAAGTACAACAACTTTCATTGGTTAATTAAATGACTGAATTTATTAGTATTTATTACATCTTGATTGGTTGATATATCCATACAAAACCTTTACCACCATGACATTTCATCTCTAAATTTCTTTGAAAATACACAATTTGGCAATGAAATAAAATATACCAGTTCTATAAAATGTATAGTTCGCTTTCTGGCAGTTATTGGAAAATCAGTCAACGTTCATTTATTGCTCTGTCAAATTCATATTTTATACAATTTCTAGCGATAAATATACCATAAATATACCCTGGCAATAAAGATTAAAACATGAAATATAACATTAATAGTTGCCCGGGTTCAGCCTGTGGTGGTTGTGACTATCAGATGATGCTAACAGATGTATGTTTGGCGTTGCTAGAACCACGACTATGTCATCATTGAAGGCGCGCGTCGAAAGGAGCAACGATGGGACCCTAAAGAGAACGAACAGATTGTCCCTGAAGGTTTGTATGCCAAGACTTGAATAGGTTATACCTCTAGAAATGTTTCTATAAGTTCCATGCAGTATGACCTGACAGCCTGATGACCCTCATCTCTGTATATTTAATTTGGGAAATTGTTGTATTTTACATTTCCAATTCAATATGTTGCCATCAACAGACGCTATAGTCAGAGGTTTAGATAACATTCACATTTAGAGAATTAGTGGAATAGTAGAATGTCCCTGGAATAACATATTTTACAATGAATCTAATTAATAGAATGCAATCTTAAAAAACTAATAATTGCAAAAAAAACCAACATTTTTACTAATTTGTGGAAGGTATCAATGTAGTCATATTTTCAATTGCATAAAATACATTTTTAAGGTTGCTGGGGTGGCCAACGTGTCAGTTGATTTTTCCTCATAACATGCTATGAAACATTGAACTGAACGTCGACACCACAAAAAATCACCTGGCACTGACGTCGTATTTCACCAAATCCATCCTTTAAAAAACCAGTCCTTTTGGAAATCCTCAACTTCTTGGAAATGCTGACGATGATTATATAATAACAATTGTGTGTGCTCGATCTTCGAACCATCATAAATTCATTCACCTTGAACGTTTAACATCGTATGGTTACTGTGATTTCAGTAGACATCTGTATTATATCTACCTAACTAAGTCATGTTCTTAAACTGGCAAGTATCAGCCAGTAGATGTTACTTGGTGATTCCACCAGATAACAGGCCTATCAAAATATCAGAATGGCTGGCATAACCGGATATTGTAAACGACAACACGTTCCAAATACAGATCCAAGGGCCATTGTGGCAGCAAATCTAAAATCTTCCTGGTCCTGTGGCTGCTGTGTTTTATTCATGTTAACCAAAATGGTTTGTGGGTTCATCAGTGACATTGTCATACTTCTACTGAAACTACTTAATTTAAAACAAGCATAGCACAACCACCCCAGCTACCTTAAGGTTAAACAGGAAAAAACAGGAAACGTGGACAACTGAAAGTGTTGGTTTGGTGGATTAGGTGTTGTTAATGCAAGTTATACAGCTAGTCTTAAAGAAGAAGCAACATATTGTAACTAACGTGTTTTTATTTGAGCTGTAAACACAAAGAAACCTTCTTAGAGGTATTGTGGTTGTTCCTAGACAAGAATACACAAAGAAAGCTTCTTAGAGGTATTGTGGTTGTTCCTAGACAAGAATACACAAAGAAAGCTTCTTAGAGGTATTGTGGTTGTTCCTAGACAAGAATACACAAAAGAAGATGGCCACAGATGCGATGTACATGTTGGAACATGGCGTTGACGACAAGGCCAAGATTAAGGCCGCACTTCCTGGCATAGCCCAAATAGAACAGCTGCAGACTGCCTGGAAAGATGACTACTCACTCAACAAACAACTCAGGAACACATTCAGGGTAGGGCAATGTAGTGACTGATGTAAGAGATGTGAAAGATATTGACATACTATTATCATCACCATACCCATCAAACCAGTGTACAACACTTGTCAATGTGTGTCATTTAATAAATAAATATATTAGTGTGACTAGTTATTACACCTATTTATTTGCACTAGGTCACCGTTGTTTCCAGGCCATGCATGAAAAGGTAAACTGTGGTGTATAGGACATTTAGTGTGCAGACAAAGCAAATACAGCAGATTATACTGTTAGAGTAAAAGGAAGCCATCCATGTAGACTGCATACAATCCCAGGGTAACAGTATGAAGATATTTTCACCCACCCTAGATATTTCCCCATCAATGGGAAGATATCTTACAATAATGCAGTGTGTACAGTACACTGTACATATGGTTCATACATCACTACCCCATTGGTGGTACTTGATTACATTAATTAAAACTGCCTCCTCAACTGATTTAGCGAATCTGGTTCATTGATGTCCTAATATGTTGTGTGTGAACAGTTGAAGTAATATCCGCAGTCGGTTTAATTTAAAAGTGCGTATTTTGTTCAAATCGTTGAAAGAATTGACCTTAGTCGTTAGATCTGGTAAGGCTCAAAGTAGTGGATGTCCAAAGCTGTAAACACTTTATGGGGTCAAGGCTGATCATGGCCGTGACTCCCACCCTCTCACCGATCACATGACAAAGTTAGGAAATTTCATCAAGGGCGAAATTTGTGAGTTTTCAGCATTCCCATTTTCACTTCAATAAATGCTGCATGCATAATTAAATAATTTAATAGTTTGTCTGATGATTTCGCACAAAAAACTACATATAAAAATTTCACAAACGAGCTAGCATGTCGTAGCGGATACTAGGTAGGTTTGATTTTTCGCAAAATTAATTTTAAATGAGACGAGCAAAAAAAATCGAATTGAAGGACCTTTAACATGAAGCCACTTGTAGAGTGGACACATTTAACATGAAGCCACTTGTAGAGTGGACACATTTAACATGAAGCCACTTGTAGAGTGGACACATTTAACATGAAGCCACTTGTAGAGTGGACACATTTAACATGAAGCCACTTGTAGAGTGGACACATTTAACATGAAGCCACTTGTAGAGTGGACACATTTAACATGAAGCCACTTGCAGAGTGGACACATTTTAGGTGTTCAGTTTTTACTATATGTGACGTTTTGTTTGTGATAGCTGCAGATCATAGGTAAGGTAAAGTCATCCCCCAGATCATACTGTAATGAAATTGACAGTAAATATTGAATTCATTGCTTCATAATCTTGCTTCTGATTATGGGGTTTCATTTAAAAGTTGCTTACAATAAAAGTGAACACAGCTCAGGTGTTAGGGAAAATGCCAGTGAACCATTTCTGTGTTCAGGCTGAGAAGAAGGCCCTGAATGACACAGAGGCCCGAGACAAGGCCCTGCTTCAGAAGTCATCTCTAGACATCAACCTTGTGGAGGAGGATGAAGAAGACAAGCGTATTGCTCATCTGCTCAACAAGTACAAAACTGTTTCTTGTAAGTGTAGAACATTTCTCCTATGTTGTAGTGTGGGACGCGGTTGCATAGCAGTTAGAACGTTGGGCTCTCAATCGAGAGAACCCGGGTTTGAATCCTCTTACTGTTGTTTCGAAGCTTTGTCAATTTCGTTCATACCACATTGTTACAGTTTATTCAGGTGTATAAATGAGTACCTGGCTACAGACAGAGGTGGATATTTGAACTAATAGTCTTCGTGCAGTAATTGCTGCATGGCTGAATGCTTCCCAGATAAGTAGATAAGTCGAGATGGCATTGAGATTAACAGGTCTGCCAGGGGGTGAAGTGTAAAGCACTTTAACAGTCCCAAGGACTGGATACCGCGCTATATAAGAACGTACCTTTGGTCAACTGGCTTTCATATTTGGCATGAACTGTGGACATTTTTACACATATCATCTATAAGTACATTAAAACTAATACAAACCAATTCACTATTATTAAAAACAATGCTGTACTGGTTTTGTACAATGGCGTATATTTGTTTATAATAATAATACCAAATTTATATCACTTATTAAAATGTTTGCTCATTTGACTAAATATTTTAATAAAGACATATTAATTAGGATTCAAACTTATCTTGGATTTAAACTTAAAACACCTCCCAGAATTAATAAAAAAATTAACAAAAAAGTGTGTAGCAAATCTTTGGTTGTGTGTTTCAGCATTTGATGAGAGACTAAAGGAGAAGCGCGAAGAGATTGCCAACAGACCAATGTTCACTGGCAGCAACAACAGCTCTCCAAGTGTCACCAGCAACAGTACACAACAACTTGTAAAGCAGCTTGTAGCAAGAAAACAAACATCAACATTTGCGGGTGGAGAGAAGACATTGACTGTTGGAAGTCTGGGTATTGTAAGACGACGCAGTCACTCTGGGATCAGTGGCAACTCTTCGTCAATGCACAGTGACGTCCCTAGGACAAATACATCAGACAAAACAGCTGCAGAAAATGGGGTGTTGTCCATTTCTTTTCATGGTGACAATAAACTTGTTAAAAGTGACAATGGTTGCACAGAGAAAAAGGATTGTGGGAACTGTGCAGTCACTAGAAGTGTTAAAGATGAGGTGCATGATGGGCCTGCAGACAGAGATTGCTTGAAGACAATTGTATCTGCATATGGCAGCTCATCAAGCAATGACAGTGACTCAGCATAGCAAAGAAATTATTGTGGGAAACAATCCATTGTTGTTAATGTTGTCAGTTTCAGTGAGTAGTTATGGTACAGCCTTGTGTATACAGTTCTAGCTGGTCTTATTCTTTGTAAGCTTATTGCCAGCTTCAAGTCTTTTATTTCTTGTGATGCATCCTAAACAGTTTTTCGTTTTCTGTCTTTTCCAAGCATTTGTTGTCACAGTTGCCTAATGCCCATGTCCCTGTAGAGCAAGACACTTGCCGTGCCTTTTCTCAAAATAGGTATCAACCTGTGCAACGGTGAAATCCACCGACCTAGTCTCCTTCCTACGTCACTGGCAGGTCAGTTTCTACTCTGACATATATGGTTTGCTGAAGAGCAACACGGCCACATAGCTGAACTATTCAGTAAGCCTAAGGCAACAAAACATGGTTTTAATAAAAGCATGGTAGCCACTAGGTAGCACCACATGACCTGCTACTGAATGGTAGTGGGGTCAGATCAGGTCAATGAATAAAGTGCCATTGATTTAAAAACTGCATTTTGTGAACCCTAAAAGGTTTATGAAACATGTAAAAGGCAATTTGTGGACACCTGTACTGTGCACTTGCCTACGATTCGAATGGTTGTTAAACCATGCGCACATGTAATGTATGTCAGGGTCCCTCACAAAGTTTACAGATTTTATTGCATTTTGCAGGCAGTGAAAATTTCTGAATCACTTTGTGATTCTGGCATCAATGTGAAAGTTAATAGTATACTGTCCACAATGAAAACAAAATTATACGGAATGATCTGCCACTCCCTTTCAAGGAAAACCCGTCTACAGTATCTACTTACAAAGGGGCACTTTTTTCTTCTGGGCAGCGGGAGTGAGCCTGAAGAACGGGTGGGATGTGGATTCTAAAAAATTGTGAGAGGTTGGCCTCCCAAAACAGGTGGGAGGTTGATAACATCTCTCCATCCATTGTTCATTTCGCCAATACTTTGGAACAACAGCACTGTGTTTGTATAAATCAAGGAAATTCAAAACTTCAGAATAAAATTAACCAACCCCAACCATGCCATAGAAAACAGTCAGCACTACTGTGAAAGGCTTGTTGACCTAGTACAGTGCTACCAGATGTTCTCAAGGCACCAGTGCATCTACATACTGGGTGCTGATCATGGCTCAAATAAGAACAAGGTTCTGATTGACAGGACAAACCCATTAACACCTAAAAGGAGAAACTTCCCTTCATGTAGCCAATAGAACCTTTAATAAGAACTGGAGTGTAATGAAGCAGCAATTAGAGGAGTGGCAAGATTGTCAAGCTATTGTCATAAACACATCTACCATCATATTAAACATAATTACTTTTCAAGAAACTTGATATTCGAACTGAATATTTCGACAACATCCCGCGGTCTTCTTCAGCAGACTGAAGTTACAGATTTGTCACATTCAGATCACATAATTACCTTTCTTGAGAGGTAATTATGGTATTAATAACCGAGAAACAGGATTATATATCCGTCTATTATCATCTGTGGCTTGTGCGTACAAAAGGCACCTGCAGTTGTTCTATTGCAAGTTTTGCCTGCCTGTAACTGCTAACACTACTAGTACAGTTGACTCTTGCTGTAAGGAATATGGAATTTGGTCAAACTGCTCCAGACATCCACTGTTCGTTATCTCTAAGGTACATAAAACAGTTCAAGCCAGAAGTTGTTCCAAGGCTTATAGCGAGAGTTGTATTTGCACTGCTGAAAGGACCATAAAAAAAGTGGGGGATCCCAGAAGGGTGTACCACCAAGACCTGTGGTATATCATTGGGACCCGCATTTTAGGCGACACCACAACCACATACAGGAAACCTGTTGACAAGTTATCGAAATGATCCACAATAGGCCACCACTTGAATAACATCAAGTGTATTTGGTATTATAACTTCGATGTGCAGTTAACTTGATGTCAGGGTAGGTGCCTACCTCAAAAGGCATGTTTTGGGGGCTGAGTTAATCAAAACTGACCATTTCCAACTCCAATAAAAATTTTCACACCAGTGGTTTACTCTGAATGACCGAGGACCAACATGTTAACCAGCGCTACCAATAAGCATGCAGTGGTCTATGAAATCGAGTGACTAGACAAGTGACGTATAAGGGAGGCCGGCATAATACACAAAGCCAACGTAAAATCTTAAATGTCTTCTTTTGCCAGAAAGAAGACTAGTTTATTAAACAAAATCGAAGATTGTCACGTTTGGATGCAAATAGCATGGCCATATCCTATTGGCAAGAATAGGAATAATTGTATGCAAATATTTTCATTTGTTAATATTTCCAGAATACTACACTCGTGACAGCGTTATCCAATAGTATGGTGCAGCCAAAGAAATTAAGATGTGTTCAACAAGGTTTTCCTAGTAAACCACTGGCGTGATATTCTTAGTTGTAGTTACAAAATGTTGTTTTAGTCATTCTTATAGGTGCATAAGCAGAAAACTATGAATTGTTTCGTTTCAGCTCAAAAACAGATATAACTAGACGCATCAATCCAATTACCGTAGTAATAAGTGAAATGGTAATGACAGGAAAAATAAAACAGACACATCAGTTTTAATAAGGTTTTATATATCCGGTCTGTTGTATCATGCACACATACATTGTACTGCTCTCACACACCATAGTCCCGAGCTTTATACAAACGATCCTCCTTCCAAAAACAATCACGCCATCTTTGGCATCACTTCTGTGCAAGCACAAATGTAGTCAGCTCATCTTTGTCACATCAATTAAAATATCCTAGTCGCTTAAGTAGTAATACAGCCTGTTGTATGGGCACATGTTAACTAAAGGCAATATGATCAATATCCAGTTCTGTACTACATAAGACTACAGAGAAATCTCCCATGAGCAAGACAATTAACTACCAGGGCACTTCTGCACTGGGAGCTGATAAAATCGGTCCGGTAACACAGGAATTCTCACGAATACTGTTCAAATAGATTGCAGTTGTGTGATGCAATAATTTACAAACCCTCCTTTGCTGCTGCACACCAATAAGGCAAGTCCTGGAGATCATCTGTTCATTGCGTAGGCAAAAATCGATGAACCATGAAGATGAATTTCCTACCCACCCAGACAGTTAAATAAGCAGTGAAAAGATTGTCCAATCAATACTAACAGTGCAAGGTGAAGTTATTACTGATGGATGTCGAAAGCCTATTGTGCGTCGCCTGCAGCATAGTGTCCCAATCCAGCCTAACTCTGTCGAGGACAAAGTTACTACTCCAGACGCCAGGCGACATACAGCTCCTTGAATTTGTCGAATCCAGAGAGTACACCGGCTCCAGCAACACCACGCAGAATGTTAGCGCCTGAAATCACACAATGCAGTCACCATCAATCACTGCACAATACAACGTTGGCTAGTTGGTACGATAAAAAAAACATAAAAATTGTGCAGGATTTAACCACAAGTACACTCTGCATACTTGCACATAAAATGTGAATGCTAATTGGTCTCCAATCACTTCATCTCCTAATACACAATGCTAGCAGAAATTAATAAGTCTGACTTGATGAGCACTTGAGGAATTAAATAAAGCTACTCAAAAACAGATGTTTTTTGGCATCGAATATGTATCTTCATATACTTTTATTTCGACGTGGAATAGATAATTGCAATTGGGATTTTCGAGGTGGAATTGATAATAATAATCAATGTGATATAATATTATAATTGAACCCAAAGCTGGTCATATTATATGACTAAAATGCATGAGCATCAAGTGACATACATACCAGCACCCCTGAACAGGGAGACAACTCCCTCGTGCTTGATGATCTGGACTGTGCAATCCAGTGATCCCTTGTACTTGACAGCCTGGCCAGAGGTCATCATCATGCGTCTCCTGATCGTGTCAATGGGGTAGGACACTAGACCAGCGCTGATCGTGACAACTATAGCAAGAGGTACACAACAATGTAAGTGCTATGCTATGTTATGACATGAAACACACTGCCTTGTTCAATACAAAGATAAAAACCCATATCTACAATGTCATAACCTCTTTTTAAATAAAATTTTAGTTTCAGTGGTAACAATGCTTACAGACAAAATGCAAATAAGAAACACAGCTTACCGTATCCGAGCATGAAGGAGAGGAGGAGTCCAGCATCTTCACCGAGGACCAGTGGCTTCAGTGTGTCGTAGAAGCCGAAGTAGCAACCTCGGTACACGATGATGCCGACACATGAGATAACGAACCCACGGTAGAGGCCGGCAACACCGTCAGACTTCAACGTCTTCGTGTAGACATCGATCATGCCTTTGTACTGCCGCTCGCCACCTTTCTTTGACGACTTCAAGTCATTGGCCAACCTTGTTCGGGCATAGTCAAGTGAGTAGACAAATACGAGCGACATTGCACCAGCAACACCACCAGAGATAACATTCTTTGTGAACTTGACACCGTACGAGTCAGTCTTTGACTGCTTGAACAATGCCTTCACCTGGTCCTTGAAGGCAAAGTTGAGGGCCTGTGTTGGGAAGTACCTGAGGCAGTTGGCCAAGTTACCGCGCCAGAAGGACAACATACCTGCAAACCAATACAAAACACAATTAACGTGTTTTTTTACTATTAAAGACGTTATTTGTCTATCCACAGGTGTTATAAATAACCAACATAAATATACAAAATGATGGTCACCCAAATCATTATGCAGGTATGAGCACACCAATCTTTGATAATCCACCCTTGGGCAGTTACACAGGATTACACTGACAGTGAAGAAATCCAGGGCTTCCATTTCACAGATCACATTGCAAAAATGATCGCAAAATTCTAAAGAAATTATGCCCAGCCAGCACAACATTCATGCTGCAGAGTGGGCCTCAGTCTGCCTTCCAATCAACCAGGCATCAAGAAATCAAGGGGGTCATATCAACCAGCTCCCAAATCACGTTTTACTGTACTATTTAACATGGTTCAAGTCAAACTACACGAATATTGTACAGTGGCTGACATGTTTTCAAACTGCAGCAGATAAGTTTTAACAAGTAAAAAAACAATACAACGGACTCCACTTAACAGAATCAACATAAGTGGCCGATTTACATAAGCTGGTAATTTTTTTATAGCAGGAATAAGGAATGACTCCGTCCCCGCCAACATATTTGATTCCACCAAGCGGATGATTCTGTTATCCATGATTCTATTAAGCGGAGTACACTGTATCAGTGTGCATGCCTTCTGTCTTGAATGTCCTCAGGGTGCAGTCGACAACGCCTTTGTATGGTGTGTCGAGGCTGCCGACCTTCAGCATCTCAGCCTGGTTCTGAACTAGCAACTTGACACGCTCAATTGGAGCAGCTGCTGTCTTGGAGATGACAGCAGCGGCGCCACTGAGGGCGAAGTTCTCTGCGAACCCAAGGGTTGGTTTTTTGCCCATCTGAAACAAAATGAGAGGATTCTGTTTAAACAAGTTGTGCCACACAAACACGGGTAAGATCAACAGTTGAAGAATGTAATACTAGCTAGCCCAGTGCCTGTCGTTGCACAGGGTAAAAGGTATTCCTTTGGAATTTTGTAGTAAATTCATAGACAGATGTGTTTATTTTTCCAATCTAGTAGATTTCCCACCAATGCTTGTTATCTCAAACTAACTTGTGCGCAGATGCTTTTCTAAATTCGTGCCGACATTGTATATGACTGAGCAGTGGTGTAACGGGACGTGAAAAAAAATTCAACTACCGTTTGTGCCACCAAGCGGCTAATTTTTTAACTACGAAATCACTCGCCTAAATTATTTAGCATATTATCGCTCGCCTGGTTTTTTCAAACGTGAAGCCCTGCAAAGACCAAATGGGCCAATAATGGCTGTCATCATATCAACCAGCATTAGCTTACTAGTGCAAAAACTAAATGGGCAAATAACTGCTATTAATAGGTATGAACGGCTTCCACGGAAGCCGGTCATGCACTTAAGGTTACCCTTTTTAGAAAGTTCAAGACTGGCAATTCAGTGGCAAAATTGTATTTCTGGCTAAGAGTCTGGCCCCCAGGCACAACAAAAAAATGTCAGCTCCATACATGCGAAACTGACAGATACGAGGGAACAGACAGACATGCACAGGGGTAGAAATTAACTTTTCTGGGCAGTGGATCACAGGAACACCAGCTCTGGAAATCTGGTGGTCCTGCCAAATTTCTGGTGCCTGGTGGTCCGTACCAGATTTAGTGAATTGAAGGTAACTTTGTTACATGAAACTCGGACAACAGAATAATGCACAGACACATTATTTTTTTATTGTATTTAGAGTTGACATACTGTATAAGTAAAGACAATGTTACTGATGTAGTAAGAACTATTCCATTGATTGCAAAAGACGAAACGACGTTTTGAGGAAGACGCTACCGCACAAATCCTATGGAGTTCGGGAGCCACTAACACTGCACGGCATGATGCAATGGATTAATTAAATAAAGCATTTTTATTAAAAACACATTATCACCAATTTGTGCATTTCTATATAAATCATGTGTTCTATTGTAAACAGTTAATCGATAGATAGAAAAACTGTTATTTCATCAGCCATTATCGTGGTGCATATATATATCACGTTTTGCAGCAAAACATTTTTTACATCCACCACTATCAATTAGATGGCAGCACAAAACTAGTTTAAACTCGGCTGACGTGATTTTGGTGCATACACATTTCAAATGTGTAAACATGCCGGGGCTTTTGTTTGTCAATATCTTTCCTGTAGTGATTATTATGAATAATTGCATACATGTTCGTCCAATGCAGTGAAATGTGTTGTATGTTTAAATTACATCAATAATAACCGCATTATGATGCAATGGAAGCATGCCATTTCACCCCAGTTTATATTGGTGTTGCCTACTAAGCTGCATTTATGAGTTATGACTATACATCTAATTCTTATACGTGGCGTATTTGTGAATCTCAAATTGCAATTTCCAAACCGCCTAAGCGAAGTCGCACGCGAGACCAGTAGGCAGTACAGTGACCCTGTCGTGGCCACGGCCTGGGCACAGTACACTGCCACTGGCCTTGCCTACGATAATCGGTGACATGTTGCAATTCAAAACCGTTTCACCAATTGCAATGTATGGGGTTTACTAAAGTAAACATTTATTTTTGACAAAAGTCGGCGCTAACAAGCACCAATTAAACTTCCATGGCGACAACGACAAAATCTGAATGGGAAATGGTGGCGCCACCACACGGTAAAAAAAACGACTAACAAATGTGAAGCCCTGCTGACTGCATTTTTGGTAGACTCGGGTCACCATTAATTTGAAACCGTGCATACAGAGTCACAGTTATATATTAAGATGCATGCATGGTTTGCAGTAATGCTATGATAAGCAGTAAGCATGTGCGCAAATTCCTGGTGGGAATACAGATGGTCAACAAATCATTAATAAACCAGTTGCTAAACACCGGAATATTAGCGCACATGAAGTGCCGAACCACTAGCCGGTTTGCACTACATCACAGTCCGGACCTATAGCAACAGCCTAATAATAATCTAACTAATCAACTGACCCAGTGGCCAATCTTCATCACTTATATCAATCTTAAGTTCTCCCATGGCAACACAAGAATGCACTGCATGAACCCAGTCCTTTGAAATGCCCCTGAAGTCAAATACTAAGTAGCATCCAGTATGTTTACTTAGTTACGAGCAAGAATAAGGTTGCTGCCGTGCCATTGCAGGTTCAACAAACACATTTTCCGTATGATATCAATGAATCAGACTTAACATAATTTCTTCACAGGGTACGTTTTAATGCAGGAATCAATAATTTAAAAGCAGCATTATTGGAATGTCAATCAATGTCGTACTCGCCAACCAGTATGCTTATGAAGTAACCAGCCACTATCTATATTAATATAGGCCTTCGATTAATATAAGTAGTGCAATCTGCAATTAAATAAGAATTGAAGAACGTATTCTTTTTCGAAAGTTTCCATGTCATTTATTCCGGATCTTACAGTTACAGTGGGCAAACCTTATAGTTACTAGAAGTAGAATATCCCGTTGACATTGTCAATCACATTGAATGACAAGCCAAGGCCTAAGCCTAGGTTCCTGCTCTGGCGTAAGCTAAAATCTTACATATGTGCAATATATTGTGTATATGTTTCTTACCTAAATAGCAGTGATTATAATATTCAAATAATTAAGAAAATAAAAAAAAATACGCCGGTCATGAATTATTGCCGAAGTCCGCAACATTGCCAGGCCCAATCTGGCTTTCGTTCATGGCATGCGAGAACAGCGAGCCATCTATCGGCTACTTCTCATTCAATTAAATCGATGTGGTCGCTATGCAGATATTGCGCATTATATGATTTATAAGCTAAAGATTGTTGTTTGATATATAAAAGCAAATCACGGCGATTCATTACACATCCTTACCGTTGTTTCTGGTGCCAAACTGCTAGTCAGACTAACAAGGTATGCCCTTTCCTATAAGAAAGACCGATGCCGGTCACGTGTCCAAGCACGTGGTCGAGAAATACAAAAGTTTACCAGCAGATACAGGGTATGGTATAACATGTGAAATGTTTCTTATGTATATATGCTGAAAATAACCTTGAGTTTTAAAGAATATTGGAATACAGTAGGTAGAAAATACTTGTTCAACACATAGGTGGTATTATATCAATGTAATATATCGCAATTGTGTAAAAGCTTTGGTTCGTTCATTAATAGCCAATCTTTCTTTTGACGTTACCACATTTTGCACTCGGCACCGATGTTCACCTTGACGCAAATTCCGGTTCGATGACTTTGGAGATGTGCGCAGGCGCAAAATGAGCACAAGGTCGAGTTCGTTGGGGTCGAGTTATATGTTGGCTTCTTTTATAAAGGGCTGTTCTAGGGTTTCGATATTACCCAAGAGGCTGCCCCCCAATAATGAACCAACTTCGACCCCAATATTCAACAGGTTCCGATGCTTATGAATAAGTATGTGGTTCTATAGTGTATACGGGGGTCAGCAGTGGATCCAGGGTGTCTTAGGGGTAAACCCACGGAGGGGTCTTAGACCCCCTGTGTACCCCTTAGACCCCCTGTGTCCGTGGCAAATATATAGTCCAACATCGGAACTAGTGTCAATGTACAGATTGAAGTATTAGCAGCCGGCTAATATTAACCCTTTTGTAATAAGAACGACACCTATGTCGTCCCGCCCCCCCCCCCCGCATCCAAGACAAAAACACCCAGCTAGATGGCAAGTGGACAAGGATGCCACTGGCTTATCTAGAGTCCAACCATTTTTCGTCTATGTGTAATTCGCCCTTCTGAGATATTTGTAATTTTTTATTTGACGCTGCCAGCATATTTACAGTACTGGTTATAAACCAGTACGATAGGCTTCACAAGTGAAATAAAGCGTTCACACGTCGTGGTTAAATACGTTTTGTTCTTTCAGTCATTGTCAGCAGACAACTCGCTGCATGGCTGCGTCATCGGTGCGCGAGCCGTCCGAGCGTTGTTACAGTTGTATATCAGCTTGCCCCAATACAAGTGTAACAATTTGCCCCAAACACAATTTTTGCAGTTGAACGCACGCGTTTCTCAGTCAAACGTCTACTTGGCATAAGCCCTTATACTATAAGAGTAAACATGTTTCACGTTTCAGTCACGAAACCTAAAAAGTGGCTGCCTGAGGTGATATTGTGGGCATACCAGTTTTAGCTAGGTGGTTACAAAGTCATTTTTGTCCACACTTCGTTAATTTCGTCTTCTGAACTCCCGATGTTTAGACAGTACGTGTGTCTGCTGGTGGACTTCCAACCAACTACTGTCAAGTACCCCCGGTCTACCCTACGCGGCACCTTCAAAGCACGTTTAAAACAGAATGGCCACATTTTGACAAAACAAACTGATTAAGTACACTATTAAATAATCAAATAATAACTTCACGCAACTGCATATCTGATAATGTTTGATGCAAGCTTATGTATTCATAAGCCAACTCGACATGCGCTGACTCAATCTCTTAGATCATATCAATCCACCGTTGTGCTTTGTGATTGGCTAACAATTTTCAATTGCATTACCGCTGTGGACTGTGTCCAGTCTAGCTACGGGCCTGGGTCAGACCAACCTCTAAAGGTGTACACGATAGCAATAATTATAACTCAATAGGTAGAACTGTGTTGTCTACACAATGTACGGTGGCAGATCAACAATGCACACAATTTGCTTTAGAAATGCATTGGCTGTCGACCAATCTTGTCTTGAATGCTCGTGTGAACAATACGGAGCATTCGTATTCTCGCAGTGAGCCCCATGCAGACAGTCGTGTTCTCACAGTGAGCCCCATGCAGACATTCGTGTTCTCACAGTGAGCCGCATGCAGACAGTGAGCCCCATGCATACACTCGTGTTCTCACAGTGAGCCCCATGCAGACATTCGTGTTCTCACAGTGAGCCCCATGCAGACATTCGTGTTCTCACAGTGAGCCGCATGCAGAAATTCGTGTTCTCACAGTGAGCCGCATGCAGACAGTCGTGTTCTCACAGTGAGCCCCATGCAGACATTCGCGTTCTCACAGTGAGCCCCACGCAGACATTCGTTTTCTCACAGTGAGCCCCATGCAGACATTCATGTTCTCACAGTGAGCCCCATGCAGACATTCGTGTTCTCGCAGTGAGCCCCATGCAGACAGTCGTGTTCTCACAGTAAGCCCCATGCAGACATTCGTGTTCTCACAGTGAGCCGCATGCAGACATTCGTGTTCTCACAGTGAGCCCCATGCAGATATTTCTGTTCTCACAGTGAGCCACATGCAGACATTCATTACTTTATTGAAACTGTGTAAGCTGGATACAAACTGGGTTCAATATAACAATGCTTTCTAGACAACTGCGTTTTTCTAAAGTCCAATATCTACAAGTATTGTTAAAAGAAAAGATACATGTATATGCTAACAACTGCTTGAACATAGCCACGTAATTATGACATTTACTCAAAGCAAACAAACACTGTTTGTCTATAAGAACCCATACGTGTGCATCGACAATACAAGATCGACGTTGCATGGATCCTGTAAAGAATACGATACACGACATTTCGTAACATAGGCCATAGCTACCAATATAGAAGAAGTACACGACTAGACTAGCTGACCCAGCAGCGGATCCAGGGCGGTCTTAGGAGTCGCAAGACCCCTTAAGGCCATGGAGGGGGTACGTCTTAGTCTTATCACAAAACATTCGTACAATAAATAATATATATTAATTAAAACCCTGGCGAGGCAAATCCGCCACATCGTCGCACAGAAATGAGTGTTCTAGCAAACACACATCGTGTAGCGGACATACCATAAAGTACGTCCAACGGTGGCGTCGTCAACATCGATAGTATTGTAACATTCATATTCAAACAACTGCTATAGAATTATAAATCGGTGTCCAATATCGTTCCGGTCATATGCCAAGCAAACCACACTATTCTCTGTCGAAAACGAACCGATTCCAAACATCTAAGTGTAAGGGAGCAGTTTGGTCGCTAACACATAATAATTGTAGAGTTTAGTTGTAGCTTGTGTTGATGGGCTGCCTAATCTTGTTGATGGGCTACCTAATCTTGTTGATGGTGTCATTACTTGCCACCATATGGCAGTAATCTAAGTGTAAGGGAGCAGTTTGGTCGCCAACACATAATATAGAGTTTAGTTGTAGCTTGTGTTGATGGGCTACATAATCTTGTTGATGGGCTACCTAATCTTGTTGATGGTGTCATTACTTGCCATCACATGGCAGCAATCTGGGTAATCCAGTGAATTCTATAGAGAATTAGTTATTATTGTTATAATTATTTCTCTTATGGTTAATTGCATTTACTGTGTAGGTTGGTGGTCATTTTACTGATAATTTAAAGTCGGTCGTGTAAACACACTCACGATTGTGTTGGCGGAATTGGGGATGCCCCAATTTGATCGACAGTCGGCGGCGATTTAGAATCAGTGGCCGACCAACTACCGTCGTGGCCTTTAATCAAACTTCAAATCGGGAGTGGCGAGAGTCAAGATCTTGACCGCAGTGTTTAGGCACGACGCTCATCTAAATGCACACATAATGTAGCTAAGCGTTGTCATGCGACACGATATCGCCCGACCAATCAGGCCACAACTCGCTTGTGTAAACCAGCCTTTATATCGCAACTGTTCTATACGCATGAGGCGTACATCAAGGAATAGGATCACGACCTCTCTTTTATAGTCGACATTAGTGGTGAGCGAAATGGGTTCTTCTCCAACATCCTGCATGTTTCCAGAGTATGTTCACCTCCCACCAACTCAAACCAACCGATGGCATAGTAAAGGACTATCCTCGGGGTATTGAAAAGGAGGTTCGGGTGTACATATTCAGCCATGGATTTATATAAAGATATCTGAACATTTTTAGTTAAATAAATTCTCTCAAAAAGGGGGGTTCGTCCGAACTCCCCCCAACCCCGAGCATGTATTATGTAGGTGATTTGTGTAGCACCATATTTTATTTGCAATAAAAATGTATGAGTGGGATAGAGAAGATCGGGTAAAAATCTAGTTTCCCGCTAATAGATTGACAGTTTACATATGTGTGTGTGCGTGCGTGCGTGCGTGCGTGTGTGTGTGTGTGTCCGTGTGCGTGTGCGTGTGTGAGCGCGCGCGTGTGTGTGTGGGTGCGTGCGTGCGTGCGCGCGTGCGTGCGTGTAAACTGTCAATCTATTAGCGGGGAACTAGCACTGTACATTTTGTTTAATTTTGTAGCTAGCAAATAAATTGCTTTAAGTGTAATTATTTACTATGGTTAGTTTGTAGGGATTGGGCATTTCCCCGTTCAGCTCGTTTTCTCAAAAATTAAGACTCGCAGGCTCTGTCTCATCAATCAGAATCAGAAATAGTTTATTGTTGGAGACTCATATTACGACTGCAAGCAGCCGCTGGCATAGGAGCCACCGTACAATTGATTATACATATACAGTTGCTGTGTGCAACATATAGAATAACCAAAGTTCAAAATCCGAAACCATCCTCAAAATAGTGTGTGTGTGTGTGTGTGTGTGTGTGTGCGTGTGCGTGTGCGTGTGCGTGTGCGTGTGCGTGTGCGTGTGCGTGTGCGTGTGCGTGTGCGTGTGCGTGTGCGTGTGCGTGTGCGTGTGCGTGTGCGTGTGCGTGTGCGTGTGCGTGTGCGTGTGCGTGTGCGTGTGCGTGTCCGTGTGCGTGTGCGTGTGCGTGTGTGTTCTACATGTGTGCACAATATCCATGCCCCTTACTATGCGAATTTTGAGTATTGTCTTTAGTTGCGCATGTATATGTAACAGTTCACGATCGCACATGAATTTTGATATTTATTTATAAAATTATACTTTGCATAGTTCACGAAACCTCGTAGACTATGCGTATAGAGTTTATCTTTCACAATTTAGGGGGTATCGCTTTGCAAATGAATGTTTAATACCAACAATGTGAATTTCATGTTGTCTGCGCGTATTGTGGTTATGTATGTTTATGTTTGTAATTAACAGCCAGTCTTGTAGGTAGGTAATTTATTATGTTGAATTTATAATAAAATTTAAGTTCTTGCACAAGAAAGTACAGTGATTGAGATGGGAACTTTATTTTGAAAAATCCTACAACAACTTTTTTAATTTTAGACACATTTACCTAAGGGCAGGCATCACAAGAAGAGATAGTGACCAGTCAACCATGACGTCTGCCTTTCAATATTCAGCTAAGGCTGGCAGTGTATTTGGAAAGCTAGTCAGCAGACCATGCATTGACTATCAACGACATTTCAAGGGTGCAGCCGACAAGACGAGGCCAAAGAGGCGGAACGCATTTGTGCAGACCGATAGCAGTCATTGTGTCTGCCTTCAAACGCAATCTTTGTGCCAATTGTATGACTGCCCCCCACAAGGACTTGTTAAGCGGCACAGCTTCAAGTATGCACCGTGATTGCGCAACGTCGTGTGCTGCAAGTTCACCAGCGGCACCAACAACAACAATATCAACAACTACAACAACGACAACAGCCGCAGTGACTGCAGCGATGGCGGCAACTGCAGCAGCAGCAACAACAACGGCAATATCAGCTGCGACAACACCAACGGCAGCAACAGCAGCAGCAACAGCAACAGCAACAGCAACCGAGAACGACGATGACGTGTTTAACTTTCACGATGCCAGGACAGGCGTACATCAAACTGGCGTTAATCTACACAATCTGATCCGTGTTAAGAGAGTGAACACAGCCTCACGCCGGACAAGGGCACTCCAATTCGCTCTCGTTAATCCATGTTCTGTGCGGAATAAGACAGCGGACATCAGTGACTACATAGTGAATAATCACATTGATGTCGTTCTGATGACAGAGACTTTGCTAACATCTGGTGATGCGGTGAAACGCGCGGAACTTCAATATGAAGGACAATCCGATACCGTCCGGCAGAACTGGTGGCAGGGTTGGTGTACTTTTCAAGACTGGTATTCAGTGTAAAGTTCTGTCATCTGGCGAACTCAACTCCTTTGAGTATGATAATTATGAATTATTATGTCAAAAGACGAAAGTATGCGACAAATATGTCTGAAATTCCTCAAAGAAAGTAGCAGTTGTAACACAATGTTTTTCCGAGTATGGTGGTCGGTATATTACATGCACATCAAGTGCATGTAATATACCGACCACTATACTCGGAAAAACATTGTGTTACAACTGCTACTTTCTTTGAGGAATTTCAGACATATTTGTCGCATGCAGTTCAGACCCCTCATTCACTCCTGATAGCTGGTGATTTTAATATTCATATGGATATTGGCACATATGCTGATGCTATTAGAATGTGTGATGTACTTAGTATGTATGACTTAAAACAGCATGTTATGGTTCCAACGCATATATCTGGTCACACTCTAGATTGAATTATTACTAGGTATAATCGTGAACTTCTGCTTAGTTACCCTGTGGCCGATTACATGGTGTCGGATCATATGTTTGTGTGTTATAGAGTAAACATGCCCAGACCTCCCTTAGAGACACGAACGATATCATACAGGAAACTGAAATAAATCGATAATAGTGCTTTTAGTACTGACCTGAAGTATATCACTAATACATTATTGAAGATCACGGATATCAATCAGCTAGTTGGTGACTACAATAGGGAACTGAGACAGTTGTTGGATAGGCACGCACCCATCAAATCCAGAACTATTGTTGTGAGGCCATTGGTGCCATGGTTCGACGATGACCTCAAATCATTAAAGTCGCAGAGACGGAAAGCTGAATTAATCTTCACGCACATTATCAATCTCTCTATTGCTACTGGAGAATTCTCACACGAGTGGAAGACTGCACTTGTAGTGCCACTGCTTAAAAAAGCAGGATTGGATCCTATTCTAAAAAACTATCGTCCTATATCGAATCTCCAGTATGTGTCAAAACTAACCGAACGAGCTGTTGTAAGCCAACTTTGTCTACTATCAGACTGTGGATTTCCTTTGCCACCTTGTCAGTCTGTTTATAGAGCAGGGCATTCTACAGAAACCGCTCTAGTTAAGGTCCAGTCTGACATTCTTCTAAACATGGATCAACAGAAGGTAACACAACTGGTCTTAATTGATTTGTCGTCGGCTTTTGATAGAGTGGACCATGATATTTTGTTAAATATCATGAATTACTCTTTTGGAGTATCAGGCACAGCTCTAAATTGGTTTTCTTCTTATCTCCAATCAAGGTCGCAACGTATCTTTATAAATGGCACGGCGTCTGAGCAGTTTAAACTTGATCAGGGAGTACCACAGGGCTCATGCCTAGGTCCTGTGGTATTCACATATTACTCTAGTCTCTGTCATCGATCAGCATGGGAAGCTGGGTCATGCCTACGCTGATGATCATCAAGTTTACTGTGGTTTCCATCCTGATTCTTTATACAGTAACTGTGAGTCCATGGAACGATGCATTAAAGACACCAATTGCTGGATGCAAGGCATAAAACTCAAAATGAACAACCCCAAAACTGAGTACATTTTATTCGGCACTCCGCAACAACTAGCAACGTGCACCAACACAGCCATTAACATCGGAGGCTATGAGGTACATGCACTGGATTGTGTACGAAATTTAGACAAACATATGTCTATGGAAGAACATGTCAAGTTCAAATGTCGGGCAGTCTATGTGCAACTATATAACATCGGAAAAAATCAGAAAATATCTAGATCAACAGAGTACAGAAACTGATATATGCTCTGGTCCACAGCCATATTAATTGCTGCAATGTCCTTTTGATCGGCTTACCAAAATAAGTTATACAGAAATTACAAATGGTTCAAAACACAACAGCCAGAGTGTTGTGCAGAATCGGCAAATATGACCATATCACTCCAGTACTAAAGTCACTTCACTGGTTGCCGGTGGAATTTCGTATTAAATATAAGATACGCCTACTGACATTTAATTCGTTACACGGCCATGGACCAGAATATATGTCGGAAATATTGATTCATAGAAGCATCCATTACGGTCTAAGATCCCAGGATGATCTTAAACTTGATGCATCAAGGACAAAAAGGAAAACACTGGGAGATCGTGCTTTTAAAGTTGCTGCACCGAAACTGTGGAACTCCCTTCCCAAAGATGTTCGCAGCTGCAACAATGTCAGTACTTTTAAGAGCAAACTGGAGACCCACTATTTTATAACTGCATACAATTAACTTATTAATTTTACTAATTTAAATAATTTTACACCTGTTAAATACTTATATAAAATATGTCGGAAGTTTCTACTGAAATTATTAATTTTACTCATTGTATAGTTTTTACTTTTTACATCAATATTTGTATTATGTTGAAAGCTTATTTTGGTTTAACTTTCTACTGTGCTATTTGTTGTACTGTACAGCACCATAGAATATTATTGTATAAATATGGTGCTATAGAAATCAATGAACATTTACATTTTACATTTACTGTTAACAGATTCAAAGTTTTAAATAGTGGTGAAGTGTGTTGATTATATTTGACCCGAATACGTTTTATTATTTGCCAGGTTTATCCCAATATTTGTAAAAAAAAATGCATTGAATTTATTGGCTATGTCTAGTTTGTTTGTTATTTCAGTGTTATTTATGCTAATTAGTGTGGGGAAACTTTTCTTGTTGCCGTTTCTTGAAATTTCATTTTATTGTTTTCCATGTGCTTATAATATCGGATTTATATTTAGCAAAAGTAAACGCAAGGAACTGTTGCTTAGCTGCACGTATGCTTGTCTTTAACATTTTACTGTATGTCTTAAGGTTAATATATATATATTATCATACTCTCTTAAGGTGGGATTTGTTAATTTCATTCTTTTGCATAAATTATCTCGGAATCTTAATGAGTTTAGTAGTCCTCTTGGTATCCATTTAGTTTTTTTATGTTTATATTTGTTAAATTTCACTAATTTACACGACATATGCTTATTTTTTGCCTTTTCAATTTCGTCATGTATGATATTATAACTTACATTGGGATCTGCCGTCTTACTTTTATCTAGTTTATTATATAAATCAGCATTACTAATCTCATTTATAAATTTGTTGATAGCTTCACCATTTTGCAAGTGTATTTTAATAAAGTTTGGATTTGGTATTTTGGTGAGAGCTATGTCAAGTAAAACAAAGTAAGGTTGGTGATCGGATAATTTGTTTAGCAGGATATCGGCAGTGGTAACCTTTGTTGTCTCCGTCTTCCTGCTGTTTGCAACGACTAAGATAATACGGCTCTCTATAAAGACTATAAAGATTGGCTGCTTTAGTGTTATTGTCCGCTATGTGGCGCCACAGTCCTTGGTACGTCACATCCAGACCAATTACAAACTCGCATTTAAAGGGACTTAATTAATTCGATTTTTTTGCTAGTCTCATTTCAAATAAATTTTGCGAAAAACCAAACCTACCAACTTTTGTATGTAGTTTTTGTGACATCGACAAACTATTAAATTAGGTAATGCTTGTTCAAGCATTAACTGAAGTGAAAATCGTAATGCTGAAAAATCACGATTTTCTTCCTTGGTAAAATTTCGTAACTTTGTCAAGTGATCGGCGAGAGGATGGAAGTCACGTCCATGATCTGCATTGACCCACACAGTGCTTACCATTTCGAATATCCACTATACTGATCCTTACCAGATCTAACACATGTGGTTTGACAACATTAGAGACCAGGAGACTAAGAGGAGACCAAACAGAAGTGTTTAAAATAGTGAACGGTTATGAGGATGTTGGTAGGAATATGTTCTTCAAACTTAAAAAGGCAATAGAACCAGAGGACACAAAGCAGCAGGAACAGTGCAGATTGGACAGTATTCTTTCTCACAGAGGGTGATAAATGAACGGAACAAACTGCCAAATGATTGTGTTAATGATAGTAGTGTGAATATGTTTAAAAATAGAATTGACATATACCTGATAAGGGTGGGCTATACATAGATGATAAAATTGTTGGACTCTCGATAAGCAAATGGCCTCCTTGTCCACTTGCCATCTGGAACTTGTTGTTTGGGATGGCAATCTTGTTAAATATTGTTAGGTCTAACGACTGAAGTCAATTATTTCGATGATTTGAAAAAAAATTGGCATTTTTTATTAAATCGACTGCGGATGTTACATAAACTATTCACACACTACGTATTTGGACGCCAATGAACTGGATTTGCGATAGGCTGAATAAATTGAGGAAGCAGTTTTAATCACACATTATACATTCTGTCGATCGACACAACACACATATGATGATTCATATTATCGCTGATGTGAAATGGAATACTCTTGTTGAGGCAATACTTAAGGAAAATCAATAGTGATCCACTCGTACGCATAACCAGTTGAATGGCGCCTATCTCTTGACAAATCGACGCTTTTAGCTCAATTTGAGCAGATTTAATAAATACCGAACTGCGTAAGTCACACAATCCCGCACCATTTTGCAAATTGGACACCATCCGCGTGATGGCGCACCAGTGTAGAAGTAATAAGAACGATAAAACTTCGGAAGGAATCTCCGTTATCTCATTCAGCACAAGTGAGCGTTCTTTGCCTACTATTCAACGTCGTAGATTAAATTAAGTACTTTGCGGATTTACACAGAGGCGCCATCACATAGCAATAACAATTTAGGAATTCCAACAATTTAATGTTGTTAGAACGTTCCCAGAACGTTCTTAAAAATGTTTGGATGAACGTTCGTCAAATATTCTTACCAAACGTTCCTACAAAACCTTGAGGGAGCCTTTAGCGAACTTATTGCTTACAAAAACACACACCAAATACTTTTAACAATGCATTTATTCAAATCCGACACTTTATTGTACATTTGTTTACACCTGATATTTTCCAGTAGAAAGCTACATTGAATCTTACCACTCAGTGTTGAATTAGTTATGGTGGTTTAGCAGCTCCGATACACTCATAGTAGAATTTTACATATTCGATACAGTTGCGACTAATACTCACTGCCTACCAGGGTAGGGATAGGCCATACATGAAAACTGTATTAATGTTTATACGACATTTAATAACGTAAACGTGTTGAATCCGTTATGTTAACTCCGTTATGCTATATTTCCCTAATATGTCTATAATCTTCCATTATGAGGTACATTTACCTACGGATGGTCATTTCTCATACACAATATGAAGTACGATAACATACGATGTTTACTTAAATTCTAGAATGGGGGAGATGTCTATCATAACTGGTTTAACAAGGTGTTTTACAAGCCTATTGCAAGCCAGCAGTTAAACTATGAAATAATTGTTAATAAACGGAAAACCGGGAAACATGAATACCCAAAGTAGGTGAAGGCAGTGTTAGTTGAGCCACTGGGTTAGTAGAGGTACCCATGTTTCCTGGGAAACTACAGCTGCGACAGTTACATGGTACCACCCACTGACTGAACATTTTATTAGAACAATATTGACGTATAATGGGTTACATTTGTCACAACGGCCAGAACACGTGAGCTAAAAGTATGTTTTTGATGTTTTTCAAAACTTTTAGTAATAATTATTAATGTCTGCTGGTATGTAAACTATCAACGCACGTTACCAGAGTTTATTGTTTGTGCGCTTACAAATGATTTAATGCACAGAGAAGAAGAAGAGATTATTTACATCACTTCGTGCATTAATGAGAAGTTAATTAAATATATGTAATCGTTGAAACGGGGCTAATTGACCAACCTAATGCACAAGGCAGGGTTAGTTGAACAGCGGCTAAAGAACGAAGACGTGTTCTTTACCACAAAATACATAAAGGAATTAATTTTTCCGAGCAAATTGGGACATCGGATAGCTAAAATGCAACATATTAGCAGTTAGCTACACTGGTTGCGATTGGCCTATAATCCTATATTAATTCAATGTGTCGAATTATTAATTAAGCGCGTAGACTTGTCAGAGACGTGTTCTACCAATTAGGTAGATGAGTAGTATGTGTCTTTTTCAATCCTTAAAAATGTGGGGCAGATTTGGTTCATTCTGATTGGTCGAAATTTGAAATGGAGCGTTCTGATTGGTCGTGCGCTTATTGCCGCCAGGGGGCGCCACGTGAAAATACCCTATTATCGCTCAAATATGGGGCTCTTTCTGATTGGTCGATAGCAGTTTCACCACCAGGGGGCGATACGGGTCAAGTGTCGACGGTTCTGATTGGTCGAGAGCCGTCACGTGACCTATGACGTCACAGCTCATTTGCATAAATTAACATAAATTAGCAAAAATTGCACCCTTTTGCGGTGAAATTGTCGCCGGGGCGCTACGGTTCAATTGTGTCGACGGTTCTGATGGGTCGAGAGCAGTCACGTGACTTACGACGTCACAGTTCCTCATTTGCATATCACGTGACCTCTCTATGGACGCTACCATCTTGTTTTGCTGCCATGTTGTTTTGCGATGATACGATCACCAGAGGGCGCTGCTACGAGTCAAATGTGTCGACCGGTTCTGATGGGTCGAGAGCAGTCACGTGACTTATGACGTCACAGCTCCTCCCCTATTACCTAAAATGAGGAGATTTTGGGGCACTGTTTTGCGATGATACGATCGCCAGGGGACACTACAGGTCAAGGTCAAAGGTCGGTGGCGAGCGTTCTGATTGGTCGAGCGTCCTGTGATGTCACCTCATCAAGTGTGAATACAATTGTCAGTTAGGGTTAGGGTTAGTAACCCTATTGGAAAATTCGAGAAAAAAACTGTAGGAACGATTACCAGTTAGGGTTAGGGTTAGTAACCCTAATGAAAGGTCAAAGGCCAAAGGTCACCGACCTTTTGTACTTATACAATTACCAGTTAGGGTTAGGGTAAGGGTTAGTAACCCTAATTCTGTCGTTTGTAGTGAACCCTAATACGAACCCTGACCCTAACCCTAAAAGAACATGCAGGAAGAACGGTTGTGATGACAGTGGCAGTTCGGTTTAATACTGACGATTATGGCGCGCTTTTCGAGACGTGTCTGGGTACAGGACAGGTTTGAACCGGTTTCATGTAGTTTTTTATTCTTTTCTGGAACGTTCGAACGACGTTGTGGAATTTTCCACGCTCACGAAAAGAAACACGATCCCGCATTTTCACCCTGCTAGCAGACTGAAACCTAGCGGACGAAAGTTCGTGCATGCAGCGGGAAAAACGTAGCCGTGCATGTAAGCTATACGACGCATACCGCATCATTGCATTATAACGAGAACGTTTCGACGTATGTCGTTTCGCGTCGACACCTACATACCGTCTATTTCACCACGAGCCTACATGAACACAGGGAGGTCAAAAGGTCAACAATGCATAAACACCGCTGCACCTGCGAGTTGTGTGTGTGTCTTACGCCAGCTGCATGTCCTTATTTCGTATTGTTCTGCATGCTGTGCACGTGATGTTCACGTTTTAAATGTGAAATGTTAAATTTTTAAATATGAAATGCGAAATATGACATTTTTTAATTACAATTTACCACATTTCACATTTTTAAGAGTTGTAGGTAAACTGTACAGTGTCTTGTTTTCTTCAAATTGTGTGTGACAATGTCTTGTTTTCTTCAAGTTGGTTGACCAGTGTGAAAAAGACCAGACGAGTGGGAACGCACAAGTCAAAGTCCACCAACAGTGGATGACGAAGGTCAAAAAGACAAGACGAGTGGGAGCGCACAAGCCAAAGTCCACCAACAGTCGATGACCAAGGTCAAAAAGACAAGACGAGTGGGAGCGCACAGGCCAAAGTCCAACAACAGTGACTGACCAATGTCAAAAAGAGAAGACGAGTGGGAACGCACAAGCCAAAGTCCACCAACAGTGATTGACCAATATTAAAAAGATAAGACGAGTGGGAGCGCATAAGTCATTGTGTGTGTGTGTGTGTGTGTGTGTGTGTGTGTGTGTGTGTGTGTGTGTGTGTGTGTGTGTGTGTGTGTGTGTGTGTGTGTGTGTGTGTGTGTGTGTGTGTGTGTGTGTGTGTGTGTGTGTGTGTGTGTGTGTGTGTGTGTGTGTGTGTGTGTGTGTGTGTGTGTGTGTGTGTGTGTGTGTGTGTGTGTGTGTGTGTGTGTGTGTGTGTGTGTCCTGATACGATCACTGGTATTTATTAGCGGTGGGAGGGGAGGAGGGAAACTTTGATTGATCGTTGGAGGGTTGTCATTGTTTTATTACAAATTAGACACTAAAGCGCTTATGATGTAGGATTGGCTAAAACTGATAATCACACTTTCTGAAACGTTCGAATAAAGTCATGGATTTTTTTACGTCAACAAGTGAAACACGATTCTACATTTTCACTCTACTAGTAGATCGTGACCTAGTTCATTAGTCTACATAAACACCGTGAAATCAAAAGGTCAAGGTTAACCACCGCTTTCTGGAATGACCGAACGAAGATAAGACAAACTTTCAAAGAAGATTGGAACACGTACTTGCAACATTGTTACCAATAATATTCTTTGATTTCACAGTACGGTTTACCACGGTATGGACAAGATTGACCGTCATGTGACTGTTGGTGACTGCCATATGACATGTATAACTTATTAAATTGCTTATGCTGTGGGATCGGCTAAAGCTGTATAACTTATTATCAAACCGATTCAAGGATATGGAGCTGACGTAAAGTTTATGTTTGGAAGTTCATGTTTTGAAAGTTTGTGTTATGAAAATTTGTTAGTTGGAAGTTTGTAAAATGAAGATTGAAAGTTGGAAGATTGTAAGTTGAAAATTTGCAAGTTGGAAGTGTGTCAGCAGAAAGTTTGTAACATGAAAATTTATGGTATGAAAGTTTGTGTTATGAAACTTTGTAATTTTGATGTTTGTAAGTTGAATCTTGTAAGTTGGATAGTTGGACGATTGTGAAGTTTGTGTTATGAAACTTGGCAATTTTTTTAAGTTTGTAAGTTGAATCTTTCAAGTTGAAAGTTTGTGTGAAAGTTTATGATGGGAAACTTGGTGATATGAAAAGTTAATGTTTGACAGTTTACCCTTAACTCCTACAGTTTATCCACAATTCCTACAATTTACCCATACTTCCTACAGTTTACCTATAAGTTCTACAATTACCCATACCTCCTACAGTTTACCCATAATTCATACAGTTTACCTATAACTACAATTTACCATACCTCCTACAGTTTACCCATAACTCCTACAATTTACCCATAATTCCTACAGTTTACCCATAATTTCTACAGATTACCTTCGTAGTGAGGGAGGTAAACATTGGCGACGAGTGGGCAGTAGTGAGGGAGGCAAACATTGGAGACAAGTTGACACTGGTGAGGGAGGCAAACATTGGAGACAAGTTGACACTAGTGAGGGAGGCAAACATTGGAGACAAGTCGACAGTAGTGAGGGAGTCAAACATTGGAGACGAGTCGACAGTAGTGAGGGAGGTAAACATTGTGTGAAGTTACGTGAAGTTGTACAAAGTTGTGTGCGCCGCCGCCGCGGAGCGTGTGTGTGTGTGTGTGTGTGTGTGTGTTTGTGTTTTCATTAACAGGGTCATTAATAGGGATCAAAGGAGCTAACGAGGAAACGAGGAAACGAGGAAACCATATCGAATGAGTGCACACGTATTTTATTGAACGACACAAACAGCATGACGATACAATAAGGGTAGCGTGTAATATCACTAATACTACAACTATGAATGATGATGACGATGATGATGAGACGACTTACGGATGTTTACCATCACGCCAGAGGTCGTGAGCTTAGGGGTGTCTCCACCGCGCCAGAGGCTCGATTGATGTACGATGTGCGATAGTACAATTTACCTTGCCGCAGCTGTTTAAGTCACTCAAACACGTGGCAATCTTTAGTTACTAAATCGATGCCGAATAGGTTGATAAAAGTTCTCGTCGAAAACCGTTACAACGAAACAATACATAAGCTATGCAATATTGTCCACAAACGTTAGAAAGAGGACTCTGAAGTCTCTTGCTATTACGAGTCCACTCGGAACAATGTTCGTTCGTGAAGGTGTGAAATGCAGCCTGTCGTGGCGACAGGTCGTACGAGCAGAAGTAATCGCCGCGTCCGTCGGCATCTAGGTAAAACGCTAATCAATGTTCGCATTTATCACTTCTAGTTTTGACACGGTGTAGTTCACATACGCATCCTTCACCCGTTTCTTAATGGTCACCATGACACGGGCCCCTCGCAGCGGCGAGAGTGAGGCATATCGCTCTTCCATCGACGATATACTAACGTAGGTGTCGGCACTAAATCCCAACACCTCTGCTGCTGTTTCATTGAATACGGTTGCCCAACACTCTCCTCCCAGCCAATCTGGTAGCAGGATCCGCAAGGCGAATTTGTACACGGGAACTGGTTGCCATTGATGAATTGGACAAAAGCAGTCATTGTTTTCCGGGTGCATACCTTTGAGACAGTGCGGACACGATGCGTACACGACGTATTTATCTTGTGTGGCGCAATTTAGTATTGTTAACGGACGAGTAAATGTATACGCGCCTTTACTCGCTTCCGACTGGAGCTGTGACAGGTTGATCGGAGACTGAGCATCAACGGTACGCTGCGTGGCCATGGTGTTGAATCGATCTGCTCTGTAGAGATCGGAGAAGGGTTGTGATGGCAGTTCTAGTAACGGCTCTGTTTATATAGTCTGTCGCTACTACTGATGACGCGTTTTCCGACTACAACAAACGTTTTAGATGTAGGATGTACAGACAACACAGCAGGTGAAAATGTTCTTTGAAAGTTCGGGATCGTAACTCCAGCGGAATTCAGGAACTCTCATGACAGGAACCAAAGCATCACCTCGAGACACTGATTGGTCAGGACTAACATCATGGATCCATATCTTGTATGTAACAGACAGTACCTTAACCTGGTCAAAGTTATCATACCAGAGAGCAGTTGGTACGGAAACTCCTCAAACGAGAACTTTGAATTAAAGGAAGTCCGCTCTCCTGCACCAGCAATGAAATAAGATCCAAGCTGCACATTACGAATATAGCAGTGTGCTCTACGACGAAAGGTTCTAGCACGTCTCCTCTTATAAGAAATTCGCCGTCTATAACGCTGGCGAACACCAAACCTACGACGGTGATTATAACGAGTACGAACACATCGCCTAGCACTACGTCAACAGGCCGTACGACCGGCGTGCATCGTCTTTTCTACACGTCCACCGGACCCGTGCTCACTCCGTCCTCGTGCACCACTCGTTTGGCATAGAAGTAGGTGAGAGCCGCCGCTCTTTCCTGCACGTACGTCAACACGGACGAGCGATGAACCCGGAACCCACGGCTCTTTCCACTTCCGCTCCGACGGTTGGCGAGCACCTCCAGGAATGCGTCCTTGTTGATGGCGTTGTGAAGCTTGCTCAGTCCTTTGGTGTTGTAATTGTCGGTGGCTCCGAAACAATAGTACGTCTTGCTGCACAACCCCACGAACCCGTCACCGGACCACTCGACCTTGAACAAACCCGGTGTCCTCTTGTCATTCGCCTTGCGCGCCTTACAGCACGCCTCGTCACTGACCCATGGACGATCGGCGAGTCGACAGCGCACGTACTCGTTCTGATGTTCGTCGCAACATTCGGACGGCAACCATTCGGATCGATGTCGGAAATAATGTTCTCGTAGTTCCGGGGTCACGAGGTCGTCGACGGACTCGACACAATAGGCGGAATCTGTATCCATCTCGCAGTACTGAAAAAGAGGACGCTCCAGATACCTGTTGATAACGTCGTAATAGAACTGCAACATACGCATCTTGGCGTACTGCAGAACGAAGAACCCCACGTGTACGGGCAGGGCGTACGTGATGGTTTTCTTGTTCATCGCTATCTCGTACGCATCGTCGACGACGACGTCAAGTTGTCGGAACCGTCTATCGTTGACCATGAGCGATGCCGCCTTCTCCGTGCAGTATTTCATGTCGCGATGTCGATCCACGTTGGTGATGGTCTTCCCGTAACACGAGTTCCCCAGCAACTTCATGGTGTCTGCGATGATGGCCTTGTGCGGGTGGACGTCTCCCTCGCGTCGGGCCGTGGACACAGCGTCGCCGAACCGCCGGAAGCACGGGATGGGGGTGTACTCGACGACCTGATAGACGCGCGTCAACTCGAGTCCGTGTTCCAGGTACCATCTCAGGAGCGGCGTGGGGAGCAATATCTTGTCACCGTGGAAACTGCCCACGAGCATGCGCCGAGGAATCGTCATGATGTCGTGTTCTTCGGCGTATCGGCGCATGAAAGGTCCGAGATCGTCGCGGGTCAGACGGATTTTTTTAAACACCGGCTGCATTTCGGAAAAATGCACGTGTAATGTTATCGGCACCGAAACATCACATTCGATCAATCTGAATATGGTTCCGTCACGCACGCCTCTCATGATCTGTTGCGACGTCATCGTCCACCGCACGTGGCGTCGTCGTGGAAAGGCAGCATCCAGACACTTTTTCACGACCGGATCTCTTCTCGTCTCTTTCCACTCGCATTCCCACAACTCGACGACCTTGACAAAGTGACGTAGGTTGGCGGTGTTCTTTCGGGTCTCGGCGAGCAGTTGGGTCATGGGTTTCCCGTTGACGGCGTTCGTTTCTAGACCCAAGCACGGGTGACCGTGGTAGAAACATCCGTGGAACTGATATGACGTGTTCATCTCACTACACCACCCGTCCACCGGAAGTTTACCGATCCTCTTCTCTCGACCGTTGACTTGATGTCGTATGGCGCGTCCCGTTCCTGTGGCTTCCCATGTGAGCCATTCTACGTCCATCTGACCGTGCAGTTGTGCCGTCTCGGGATTAAATTTATTCTCTTCCCGTCGTCGCGTGTACCATCTCGTCGGCATGTCTTGCATGAGAGACCACAGGTACAGAGCGTTGGGATCGTAGCCGACGATCGATCGACACGAACGAGCGGCCTCTCCGTACTCGTTCTGACGTAGCGTGGTGACTCCTTTCTCGCGATAGCGGTGAAAAACGAGCGAAGGTCCACCAACCACGTGATCTTTGGCGAGATGATGAAGATCTTTATTCTTCTTGTTGAAGCGCGTAAAGTACGTCTTCTCCGGAAGATCGTTGAACAGGTAGAGCAAGGTCAGACCGGGTACGCTGATGCCCTGCTTGAACATGTCTATGCCGCGTTATTGGTAGAAGACGAACTGTCTGTCGATGGCTTGTAGAAAGGGAACCACGTCTCTATTGTTGTACCAGACGAGAAAGTCTCGCAAGGTCGTCATGCCGTTATCGCGCCAGGCCTCTTGACAACCGACGTAATCCTCGTCGGAAATACCCTCGTTCTTCAATTGACTGAAGAAGGTTTCTTTTGCTGGAAGTGCGGTATCGTCGAGTCTCTCCAGACAGTCCATATATTCATACGGGAAAAACCCTTTTGTTATCATAAAACCGTACGCTTTCAGATATTTATCGCAGCTGAATCCCGGGGCTATGTAATTGGTCATGTCTAGGAATTTTAGCTTATCCGTCGATAGACACATGAACGTGTTGTCGCGTTTGATGACAAAAAAGGACCCGACGCCATCGTTCTCTTCTTCTTTCTTTCTCTTTGTCGTCCTGTTCCATTTCTTCTTCTTCTTCCTCTTTTTTGATAGGAAGTAGGGAAAGAGGAACTGTTTGACGGCATTGAGATCGTATTTCCCCGAATTAAAGCCGATGACTGGTAATTTATGAAGCCAGTCGTGAAGTTGTTTCATCAACGTTTTGTACGGGTTGCTCGGTTGACGAGATTCCTCGTCGTCAGGAGATTGTGCATTGCGCACTGTTTCGTCCCAATTCGATCGTGCTTTTACCAGTCGAACTAGCACGTCCTCGTTATAATTGTTTATGTTTTCGTAGGCGGCGTCACTCATCTTTTGCAAGATGTCCATCATGGCGCTCATCAACTTGTTGGTGTCTCCATCCGTGACGAGACATTGCACTTGTTCATGTCCCGGCACGTTGGATGCCACGTTGACGCTCAACGGGGCGTGACGCGCCACCCATTGCATTTTGTCGCTGTCCGATGGAAGTCGTGCGGTGTCGAACCAACACTTGAAGTCAAAGGTGGCACGGTACGGATAGTAACCGCAACGATTCGGGGACTCGAATGTTCTCGTCGTCCAGACGTTCGAACACCGACGGAGTCGAATGGTACATGCCGCCGGGATAGACCCGACGCACACCTCCCGTGCACGTGCGCTCGTGTCTGTTCAGTTTACACGCGTCTTTCCATAAGCTCTCGCCGCACTTCCGACACTTATAGGAATGGCAGTACATTTGAATGTTTTGTATGTACGAAAAGTGTGTCTCGTGAAGATTGAGATACATCGTGTCAGAATAATGGCACAACAATCGACGGACGAGTTCTGTGGTCTTCTTTCCGTCATCATCATCAGACTCGATGAGTTTATAAACGCACACGTTCGTTTGGAAAGTGGTATCTATACGATAGAGGTCTTCGAGTGTGACTCCGGCAAAATCTTCCATGGGTACATCGTCATCCTGTTTGTACGTCTCGTAAAGTTTTGTAACGGCAGATTCCAAATGACGGACGTCACCACCCTGATGAAGAGCTATACATCTAAAGAGGCACAACTTATCGTTGTACCTCTTGCCATTGATAGGTTCTCTTTCCAGACCGATGATGCCTTTGTTCTTCTTGATGTATGTCGGCAGAGGACTTATGCCGACGCATCCAATTGGATGATTCACGATTTTATTAATAAAAAAGTCACATTTGTGACTATTTCACAAATCCACGCACAGTCAGGTCTCTGACTTAACGCCCACAGTAAGATGTCATTTTGTTTTATACGATTTAAAAAACCTTTAAATTCCTCCCGATTGGTGATGAGACTGGGTTTGTCCAGGTATCGACCATAGCAATTGCAGGAGGAATGATAGTACCTATAACATCCTGTGTTTTTGTTTTTCAAAACAAATCCATAACTCAAGTTGATTTTGAAAGCATTGGTCTGTTGTTCGAACATGGTCTTCAATGGAGTTTCTAGAGTAGTCGTATCTAGACTGCATAGTCTAAAATTTACCCTGGTCTGGAGAGGGCCTCTGGATACGCGTGTCCTAATGGAGGACCAATTGTTGCGGACGACTTCTAAAAAATCTGTTGACAGAGCGTCGGGGAAGGGAAATCGATCGGGCGGGTCGCTAATGAAAGGGTGGCGGGGTGTAGTATCTTCCCTTTTCGCTCTTTTTGGCAATGGTGGTGAATCGACACATGTCGTTCTTTCTTGTCTTTGTAAGGCGTCATTTCTTGCAAACACCTTATCACATTTTATGCATACTGATGGTGGCGAAACGGTGGTGGAATTACACGCCGTTCTTATATGGCGAAGTAAATGGTAATTTCTTGCAAACACTTTGTTGCATTTTGAACAAGTGTATTTCATCGTTGCTGGTGATGCAACGAAATAGGTGTGCAAAGATCGGAGAACGATTGTGATAGGAGAATGTATTAGTTAGCATTCGTACAAACAAAAATAATATATAACGGATACTTGCAAAACTTGGTGTACCGCTACCGTCGCGGCATCTCGACGTGTTGCTGCGTGGCTGTGGTGTTGAATTGAAGTGCTGTGCAGAGTTCGAAGATCGGTTGTGACGGCAATTGCAGTAGTGGGTCGGTTTATATAGCCTGTCGCTACTGCTGACGGTGCACTTTTTTCTTGGGTTTATGCCGGTTTGAACCAGTTCTGACGCACAACACGTGCACAGCACGCGCGTAGCACGTGAACATCACGTGCACAACATGCAGAACAATACCAAATATTTCGCAGAACAATACCAAAATATTTGCAGAACAATACCAAATTTCCGCGGGAAATATGGTTCAAAATACATTTCGCGGGAAATCTGGTTCAAACCGGTTTGAACCGGTTTGAACCGGTTCTGACGCACAACATGTGCACAACACGCGCGTAGCACGTGAACATCACGTGCACAGCATGCAGAACAATACCAAATAAGGACATGCAGCTGGCGTAAGACACACACAACTCGCAGGTGCGGCGGTGTTTATGCATTATTGACCTTGACCTTTTGACCTCGCGGTGTTTCTGTAGACTCGTATCATTATAGGCGGTATGTAGGTGTCGAAGCGAAACGACATACGTCGAAAAGTTCTCGATATAATGCAATGATGCGATATGCGTCGTATATCTTACACGCACGGCTACGTTTTTCCCGCTGCATGCACGAACTTTCGTCCGCTAAGTTTCAGTCTGCTAGCAGGGTGAAAATGCGGGATCGTGTTTCTTTTTGTGAGCGTGGAAAATTCCATGACGTCGTTCGAACGTTCCAGAAAAGAAGAAAAAACTACATGAAACCGGTTCAAACCGGTCCTGTACCCAGACACGTCTCGAAAACTCATAATCGTCAGTATTAAACCGAACCGCCACTGTCATCACAACCGTTCTTCCTGCATGTTCTTTTAGGGTTAGGGTCAGGGTTCGTATTAGTGTTCACTACAGACGACATAATTAGGGTTACTAACCCTTACCCTAACCCTAACTGGTAATTGTATAAGTACAAAAGGTCGGTGACCTTTGACCTTTGACCTTTCATTAGGGTTACTAACCCTAACCCTAACTGGTAATCGTTCCTACAGTTTTTTCTCGAATTTTCCATTAGGGTTACTAACCCTAACCTAACCTAAACTGACAATTGTATTCACACTTGATGAGGTGACGTCATAGGACTCTCGACCAATCAGAACGCTCGCCACCGACCTTTGACCTTGACCTGTAGTGTCCCCTGGTGATCGTATCATCGCAAAACAGTGCCCCAAAATCTCCTCATTTTAGATAATGGGGAGGAGCTGTGACGTCATAAGTCACGTGACTGCTCTCGGCCCATCAGAACCGGTCGACACATTTGACTCGTATCAGCGCCCTCTGGTGATCGTATCATCGCAAAACAACATGGCAGCAAAACAATATGGCAGCCTCCATAGAGAGGTCACGTGATATGCTAATGAGGAACTGTGACGTCGTAAGTCACGTGACTGCTCTCGACCCATCAGAACCGTCGACACAATTGAACCGTAGCGCCCCTGGCGACAGTTTCATCGCAAAAGGGTGCTATTTTTGCTAATTTATGCTAATTTATGCAAATAAGCTGTGACGTCATAGGTCACGTGACGGCTCTCGACCAATCAGAACCATAGACACTTGACCCGTAGCGCGCCCTGGTGGTGAAACTGCTCTCGACCAATCAGAAAGAGCCCCACATTTTTAAGGATTCAAGAAGACACACATACTACTTAGATGTGTTGGCTGAGTTGTTATGAATTTTTTTTCAAGTTATATAAATAAAGAATTGACGCTACTTACGCTACACCGTGGCTCAACTTACGCTACACCGTGGCTCAACTTACGCTGCACCGTGACTCAACTTACGCTGCACCGTGGCTCAACTTACGCTGCACCGTGGCTCAACTTACCCCACACCAAGTGTTAGTTAAGTCAGCTTACCAACACTATTTGAATCAGATATATATAATTATCTATGCAATGTATGCATGCTAGATATATTATCTGGGTATAAAATGATCTACTAATAATCATAGTTCATGTGAGTAAAACAATTTTGATTTATGACTATGATTGCGCCCTATACATCAAAACGAATGAAACACGGCGTGTGTTTGTGTGCGTGCGTGCGTGCGTGTGGGTGCGTGCGTGCGTGTGTGTGGTTGATATGGTTACTACTTCATGCATTGAAGCAACAGCCAGATGAATGTCGTCAAAATGGGGAAAAAAACGTCCAGTCACGTTTGTTGCCAACAGCCACACCTTAAAACAACAAAAACGCAGCTCCTGCCGTTCTTTGCAAGTATGTTGAGTAAAATGATGTAGTTCGTTCGGTTTGTACTTATTTTTCACGTAACTGCAGCCATGTATATGGGTGGGGGTGAACCCTTTATGTAGCCTTTAACTACAACCATGTGTATGGGTGGAGGGGGGGTGAACCCTTTATGTAGCCTTTAACTGCAGTCATGTGTATGGGTGGGGGTGACCCCTTTATGTAGCCTTTAACTGCAGCCATGTGTATGGGTGGGGTGAACCCTTTATGTAGCCTTTAACTGCAGCCATGTGTATGGGTGGAGGGGGGGTGAACCCTTTATGTAGCCTTTAACTGCAGCCATGTGTATGGGTGGAGGGGGTGTGAACCCTTTATGTAGCCTTTAACTGCAGTCATGTGTATGGGTGGGGGTGAACCCTTTATGTAGCCTTTAACTGCAGCCATGTGTATGGGTGGAGGGGGTGAACCCTTTATGTAGCCTTTAACTGCAGCCATGTGTATGGGTGGAGGGGTGAACCCTTTATGTAGCCTTTAACTGCAGCCATGTGTATGGGTGGAGGGGGGGTGAACCCTTTATGTAGCTTTTAACTGCAGCCATGTGTATGGGTGGAGGGGGTGAACCCTTTATGTAGCCTTTAACTGCAGCCATGTGTATGGGTGGAGGGGGGTGAACCCTTTACGTAGCCTTTAACTGCAGCCATGTGTATGGGTGGAGGGGGGGTGAACCCTTTATGCAGCCTTTAACTGCAGCCATGTGTATGGGTGGAGGGGGGGTGAACCCTTTATGTAGCCTTTAACTGCAGCCATGTGTATGGGTGGAGGGGGGGTGAACCCTTTATGTAGCCTTTAATTGCAGCCATGTGTATGGGTGGAGGGGGGTGAACCCTTTATGTAGCCTTTAATTGCAGCCATGTGTATGGGTGGAGGGGGGTGAACCCTTTATGTAGCCTTTAATTGCAGCCATGTGTATGGGTGGAGGGGGGGGTGAACCCTTTATGTAGCCTTTAACTTTAACTGCAGCCATGTGTATGGGTGTAGGGGGGTTGAACCCGTTATGTAGCCTTTAACCAAACAGAGCAGTGCTGAAAGTCATAACCGTTTATGCTTATTCAAAGTGTGTATTATAACGTTAACCTAGCAAGGAGCCACATCCGACGTGGATGCTACTGCGTGGATGCTACTGCGTGGATGCTACTGCGTGGATGCTGAGCAGCGATCGTCTGAAAGTCATAAAATTGCATTAAGCCATTGAGAATATTGACTGGGTTGTGTTGGTTAACAGCCCGTGTACACACAACATGAGCATTTCTGGATTCCATACATATTTGCGACTAATATTGGCTATCGTGGTACGTATAATATGAAAGCATCATTAATGATGTCCAGCAATAGGCCCGTCCTCGGTGTCTTAAAAAAGGGTTTCGGACGTACACAATCAGCATGGGATTTATTGGATGATTTCCGAAAAACATTACAGTTGAGCGAAATTCTCTCACAAGGGGGTTCTTTCGATGGTGGTTCGTTCAAACTGCCCGACCCCCCCCCGAGGACGGGCATTGGCTAAGACACTTGGTACGATAAACCTTTTGAATATGTTGAGCTAAATCCGTTATGTCACTGTTTAGTTTAAGCATTGCAACGTATGTATATGTCTCCCTGGAATAGGTATGTTATTATGGCAATGGCAGAATTCATGTCAACACAGCAGAACTCATATGAACAGCAAACATATGCGATATAGCTATCTTTAATTGCACTGTTTGCAAATAAATAGTATTTTTATAGCTTTTCGTCATTTTTATGTCATAATGCAGTATAACTATGCAAAATGTTTTACATTTTAACAGTAAATCTTATATTCTAACATGTCCTCTCGTTAGAGTAAACCTGTTTATTTGATACAGTTAGTTTCTACACTTGAACTGTTTATTATTGAAGGTGCAGAGAAATGAAGATGTTGACAAGAATATAGATTTCTCTCAAATTATTTTACGTCTTACATTAAATGATGCATCTACTTTAGATCTTAATAATCGCAAATAGTTTGTACAATTAAAAAAGAGAAATTGGTATTTTGTTGACTAAATATATACGGATATTATAACTACTTCTTTTATACATAATATACACCAAATAATAGGACTACGCTGTGTTGCTTGAGCTAATTCCTAGCATAACGGATTCAACAATGTGTTTCGACAGTGTAAAACAACTTTTAAACCATGAAATAATTGTTAGTAAACGGTAACCCGTGAAACACAAACACCACAGCGTACCTAGTGTCATAGAAATATAATGATTTTACAAACAAGGAACTGTATCAAATGTGCAAGTTAAGAAATGTCGGGCCAAATTCGCATAATTAACAAGATTTAACAAGATTTGCCATCCAAGCCAAAGGCCCAGATGGCAAGTGGACAAGGAAGCCATTGGCTTATCGAGAGTCCATCAATGTTCGTCTACGTGTAACCCGCCCTCCTGAGATATGTGTCCAACTTGTTTTTAAACATATTCACGTTGCTAGCAGTTATACAATCCGTAGATAATCTGTTTCATTCATTTACTGTCCTTTGTGAGGATGAGTACTTCCTGATATCCAATCTACACTGATCCTTTACTAACTTTACCTAATGTCCTCTAGTTCTGCAATCTTTCTTGAGAGAGAAAAACATATCATTCAATATTTTCATACCCATTCAATATCTTAGAAACTTCAATCTGATCTCCTCTTAATCTCCTTGTCTCTAGAATTGTTAAACCACACTCTGGCAGGCGTTCTTCATAACTAAGGTCTCTCAGTTCTGGAATAATTTTAGTTGCTCTCCTCTGTATGCGTTCAAGTGTATCTATATCCTTCTTACGATATGGTCTCCACGCTTGTATGCAGTATTCTAAATGAGGTCTAACTATTGCTTTATACAGAGGTATAATTAGCTTTTTATCCTTGTAAGTTATGTTTCTCCTAATCAACCCAAGAATTATATTACCCTTTGAAGGTGCAATACCACACTGCTCTGAAACTTTCATATCAGCACTTATCGTAACTCCTAAGTCCTTTTCTTTTACAGTAGTACCCAGAACAGTATATTCCATTTTATAGTTTACATCCAAGTTCCTATGTCCTGTATGTACCGGTAGGCATTTACATTTCCAAAAATTTAACAACACCAGCCATTTCTCAGACCATTTCACGTTTTGTAAATGTTGTTTATCACCATCAGTGTTAACCTTTCTAAACACTTTTGTGTCATCTGAAAATTTTAGTACGTCACTTGTTATATCGTCATCCAAGTCATTGATATATATTAAGAATAATAGAGGTCCTAATACTGATCCTTGTAGTACCCCACTCAAAACCGATTTCCAGTTTCAAACTTCTCCATCTACAACAACTTTTGTCAGTCAGCCATTGTTCTATCCCGTCAATTAAGCCATCCCCGATACCATTGGCTTTTAATTTAAGTAGTAATCTTTGATGTGGCACTTTGTCAAAAGCTTTCTGAAAATCTAAGTAGATAATATCTACTGGCGATCCCTCGTTTATACACTTAGTGATTTCTTCCAAAAAACATAACATATTTGTTAAGCATGACCTCACTTTTAGGAATCCATGTTGAGATGAATTTAATAATTTATGCCTAACAAGGAAGTCCACCATATGGTCTTTAATTAACCTTTCTAATAATTTACAAATCATGGATTCGATAAAGCGTCAAAACGTTGAAAGGTTATAAAAACTCAGTTCCAGCCAGATGTCGAACATTAGCAAATTCTGGCAAATAGCAGTAGACTATAGTTATTCATTGCGTCGTAGACATAGCTGATAAGGACTATGCAAGATTTAGAAGGACTGCAACTAACACACAATCGCTTTCAGTTAATTCAGGTCAAACAACAGCCTTCATCCAGAAATAGCTTTTGAGCGTTAGCACCAATCGTGTTTCACGCTGAAACGCGATTGCTGCCAAGTAGTATAATTCATTGGCAGTGATCATCACGTGTGTAATTTGTACCATGCTGGAGGCGAGAATACGGTATCAGGCTGTCGCACGCATCAACGATAGCATTATTCTCCAACAGGCGAAATCATGATTTTATTGGCACGTCTACAGTAATGGAATAATTAAAATTCTGTACTGACATTTTGGAGAACGGCGAAAATGTAGACATTGTATAGTGACTTCTTTTATGCACATGGGCCAAAGCACGTGCATAAAAATCCGTATGGTAGCGTCTATGGTAGCGACGTTAAGTGGTAGCTCACTGAGCAAGATCGTCGGTGCTGTTACGGTGTCCCGGAAACGGGTTAATGCGAGACCTAAATCATCACATGTGCTTGCATGTCTTCGAGAAACGCCCGCAGCATCAATATGAACTTGTCAGGGCAGCCACATTTCGAGAGAAGTCGCCAAAGACAAGGGCGACTGATCGAATCGAACGCTTTTAAAAAAAATCAACGATTGCGATGTAAAGCGGTTTGTTCTGTTCGGCTGTTTTCTCTTGCAGCTGTCGTAGGGTGAAAATCACGTCGATAGTGCTGCGTGATGAACGAAATCCACACTGTGCTTCTGGAAGGACGTCATTTGCAACGACCAGCAGTCGCTGGAGCAGAATTCTTGCAAAGATTTTGCTTTGCAATGGCCAGTAGCGAGATCCCGCGATAGTTGCCGCAGTCCTGCCCATTTCCTTTACGTTTATAGATGTTCACAATCAGCGCATCTTTGAAGTCCTGCGGTAGTTCACCAGACTCCCAGTAGCTTCTGTATCTGTCGAGCAGATTGGCAACGAGGGTGTCACCGCCGTGTTTGTACACCTCAGCCGGGATCCCGTCTAATCCGGCTGCCTTATTGTTTGCAGTGGACTCAATTGCTTGTTCGATCTCTTGTTTTGTCGGAATTCCATCCAACTCATCTCGGATAGGACACTGTTGGATTGACTTGATTTGGTCATCGATTTCGGAGGGTCGGTTTATCGGCGTTGCGTAGTAGTCCGGTTTGCTGGTCAACATAGTATTTCCATCAGCGGTCGGCATAGGGCTGCTTCTAGGTCGGTGCGGCCCGTAAATACTTTTCAGCGACTGAAAGACTCCCCTGGAGTCACCTCGATCAAAACGTGCCTGCACTTCGTCGGCTTTCGCGTCCCACCAGCTGTCTTCCATGGGTCGAAGTTCACGCTGAAGCTTCGACTTGGTTTGTGCACGATGTTGTATCACAGCTTGCGACTGAGGGTTGCTAAGACGTTCCTGAAGTGCAGTGCGGTTATTGCCAAGAAGTGTTTCTATCGCTGGATCGTTGTAATCAAACCAATCTGCGTTTTCACGTCGCGGGTAGCCGAGAGATTCAGCGGCAACAGTGCAGACGGCAGAGCGGAAGGACTCCCAGTCGTCGTTTACACGTCGCGGGTAGCCGAGAGATTCAGCGGCAGCAGTGCAGACGGCAGAGCGGAAGGACTCCCAGTCGTCGTTCACACGTCGCGGGTAGCCGAGAGATTCAGCGGCAACAGTGCAGACGGTAGAGCGGAAGGACTCCCAGTCGTCGTTCACACGTCGCGGGTAGCCGAGAGATTCAGCGGCAGCAGTGCAGACGGTAGAGCGGAAGGACTCCCAGTCGTCGTTCACACGTCGCGGGTAGCCGAGAGATTCAGCGGCAGCAGTGCAGACGGTAGAGCGGAAGGACTCCCAGTCGTCGTTCACACGTCGCGGGTAGCCGAGAGATTCAGCGGCAGCAGTGCAGACGGCAGAGCGGAAGGACTCCCAGTCGTCGTTCACACGTCGCGGGTAGCCGAGAGATTCAGCGGCAGCAGTGCAGACGGCAGAGCGGAAGGACTCCCAGTCGTCGTTCACACGTCGCGGGTAGCCGAGAGATTCAGCGGCAGCAGTGCAGACGACAGAGCGGAAGGACTCCCAGTCGTCGTTTACACGTCGCGGGTAGCCGAGAGATTCAGCGGCAGCAGTGCAGACGGCAGAGCGGAAGGACTCCCAGTCGTCGTTTATCGAATTATCGGCAGTGGTCGAAGACGACGCAAAGCTTCGGTGGTTCAATGATGTTCTCTATCAATCGTTTTGCAACAGCATAACCGACACTGGAGGTACCTTTCTTATCCGTCGCGCATGTTGTCCAGTAAAATCTGTATCCTTTTTCATGCATCTCTCCTGCATCTGCGAATCGTGCTTCTGACAATGCAGCGATGTATATATTGTAGCGACCGAGCTCCTTTGCAATCAGTGCAGTACGTCTACGTGCCCTGCCATAGTTCAAGATCAGTAATGTTCGTACATTCCAGCTTCCAATAGTACGTTTCTGTCTTTTTTGTGTTTTTCGACCAAAAATAGTAGAGTCCCGCTGGATTTAGTCAAACGAGCCTTTTTTACCCCGCCTTTTCTTAGGCCGCCTGGTCGACCGGGAAGGACCTCATACTGCCGTCGTTCTCGACCAGTGTTCGACCATCACTCCCAGTCCGCTCTCGTGCGGGGATCCCACTACCAGCTTCCAGCTTCTCAGGCCTGCCTGCGCCGGGGTACCCCGTGGCCGTGATACTTCACAAAACATTAAACTTGTTACAGCGTTGCGTGCGCAGAGGATTAAGTATAGTCTACATTGCGCAGGAGTAGATGATACTCTCTGGACTGATATGCTGTGTGTCTAGCGGAGAACAACTGTTCGACGGCCGGAAAGCATGTCGGTTGCCCCGCAGTACTCAACTAACTAGACTGACTGGTCCATGCCAAAAAACATCCGCAGAGTTTGTCGAGACTTCCGCCATGCACGTGCGAGTCCACCAGTGAAGCAATACGTGCTGCTGCCTTCATCTCAATCTCCCACCCTGCTGTCGATGGGTTTGCTATTTATCCATTACTGGGACATGGGTTGGTGATTGGCAGAGCGTATTCCACACGTGGGTCATGCACAATGCACCTCTAGGGCCCCATGTTGCTCCGAGATGCTTCGCCTGATTTGACTGGTGCTTCGCGTTGACCAGTTTCAAGTGGTTACCTCGAGGAGGTTACGGCGAAAGTCTTGCCTTATGAGAGACTATTGTACTGGCAGGCAAGACTTATGCATTCGGCTTGCTTTTCGCCGAAGCTAGCCAGCGGTGGAAGCTGAAAGCAGAACTGACAAGCATAACTACCCACTACCACACTAGACGCGTCACCAAAGCCTGTACCAGAAGGTACCAACCAATTAATAATTTTAGATTAGGTTTTATGATATATAATTATTCTGTTTGTTTAGAACACCATCATATAATTAGTATTATATATATATATATATATATATATATATATATATATATATATATATATATATATATATATATATATATATATATATATATATAATTTAAATTATTATTGCTCAAAAATAGTAAAAAGTTGAACCAACCAAATTGTCTTACGTGTTAAACCTTCGTCAGCATGATATTATTCTAAGATATATATAGTGTCTTGATTATGTAGAATATGCATGATTTTTATAGCAAATAAACTCTATCATTTTATTAAACATAGATATGTTGTTTATTTAGTAAGTATAACGGGAAAAAGCATGCATGCACAGTGTAATCATAGATCTGTTTACGAGGATGTCTGCATTAAATATTTATTATAGCAAATGTAGCCGTGCGCCACAGATACATTATATTAATGCCCGTCGCCGCGCTAATAAATGTTCCATTGAAGAAATCTCAGGATTTCTTTCTAACCTATTGGGCAACCCTACAATTATGATGCATCACTACGGAATACCAGCAAAGTTTGTGACACTAATCCAGCCAAGTTATACATAATGGAACACTGTCTGAGACATTTGAAGTAAAGACTGGCGTAAGACGGGGTGCATCCTATCACCATTAATTTTTATCATTGTAATAGACTGGATAATGAGAGAGACTGTTAAACAAGGCCAAAATGGCATCAAGTGGACATTCACTAAACAGTTGGATGATCTAACTTTTGCAGACGACATCTGCCTAGTATCACATACACACAAATAAATGCAAAAGTAGTCCAATAAATTGACCCAGGAAGTAGAACAGACAAGCTTGAAAATAAACATGCAGAAAACAAAAATAATTAAGGTGAACAGTACATGGTGGTCACGGTGTTGAGAGTAGGTTAATGCCTGGCTGGGAGATGGTGACCTGCGAATTAACAGCCTCCGGGACCCGACCCCATAAATTGTGTGTGAACGGCACGCCTAGTCAGGTGATGTATCTTTTAGGGCGTAGCGTTTTTTCCTGGTTACCATGACCACCAGATAGATAATTTTTTACTTATTTGTTTTTTTCTTTTGTTGTATATATTTTTATTGATCCATCATTGTTTTTATCTCGCTTTTAGTGCAATGTTTGCTAAGCTTTGCTTTGGGCCACTTTTCATCTTTTGATGGTATCACCAGGCCCCTGAACTTCAGCATAAAAATGGAAAAGATATAGAGGAGGACAACAAATTCACCTATCTGGGAAGTGCAGTGACAGACAAAGGCGCAACAGATGAAGTTGTCAAAAACAGGGTTGGAAAGGTCAGGCATGCATTCAGCATTTTAAAGATAGTGTGGAACACATCATCAAAAACAAAGTTGACACATATCTCAGGAGGGCGGGTTATAAGTAGATGAACATTGTTGGACTCTCGTTAAGCCAATGGCTTCCTTGTCCACTTGCCATCTGGGCCTTTGGCTTGGATGGCAAATATTGTTAAATCTCTTGTTAAATCTTCCTCAACACGAAACATGATCAGAATCTTCAGCACCAACGTGAAAAGTGTGCTGCTATATGACTCTGAGACACGGAGAGCAACCACGACAACAACCCGAATACTACAAAAATTCATTAACAAATGTCTGAGATTCATCCTGATAACAAATGGCAAGATAAAACCACAAACAAAGAAAACTGGAGGAGGACAGACCAACACAACACCAGGAAAGGATTGAAAGAAGAAAATGGACATGGATAGGACACACCCTCCGAAAACAAACCAACAATGTCACCATGAGACAGGCCTTATACTGGAATCCACAAGGAGTAAGAAAAACAGGCAGACCCAAAACTACTTGGATGAGATCAATAGCCGAGGAAGTAAAGAAACATGGAACCACCTGGAAAGATATGAAGAAAGCAGCCATATTCTCTACCTTGAGCGAAGAGGACTAAGTAAGTAAGTAAGTAAGTATCTCAGGGTTATAGCTACCATTGAGAATTTCAGAGGAGGCAAGTCACTGATGACAGATGAAGCAATAACAACGTATTTACGATATCAATTCTTTTTTCAACAACAACCTTTATCTTAATGTCTCTCCGACTCGACTTTTGAGCTGCAACGTGCGCCATCATGTTGTAATTCTGCTTTTGTTGGCCACTTGACCAATGGGAATTGTTCCTGTGAAAGTTCGCTCAGTGCCATTAGAAGTCTCGAAACACGGAGCCGGACAATTACGTTTGAAAACAAGCTTAACGGACTGACAGTGTTGTATGTTGATTGGAACAAGCTTAACGGACTGACAGTGTTGTATGTTGATTGGAACAAGCTTAACGGACTGACAGTGTTGTATGTTGATTGGAACAACAACTCACCTGGACTCATTGCGTGTTCTGAAAAGATGGGATTCAACAATGCAAAGATGGATTAATCAAAGTTGAATCTCGTCTTCTCAAAGCCCCTGGGAAGGAGGCTTATTCCCACAGTGTCCTTTGCAGGTAATGCTCGTTGGTTTAAACACTCTTCGGAGTTGAGTTGGTTTTAGATCCCTATTTTTCATAACAGATCAGCTCTTTTAGGGTCCACTCTTGGACACCGCACGAAAATCCCCACTAGAACTCCCGTCAGGTATCAGAGATCACACCCGGGTGAAAGAAAGCACAAATATAAAATGTTATTAAATAAATTGTGATAAAATAAATGCATGAGAAGTGTTGTTATCGGGCAATACAATTCGGCATATGTCTTATATATTCTGACATCTAGTCTTAAAGTTGTTCTCTGTGAAATCTGTGTTTGCAGGTGGTATGAAATCTTTGTTCTTGACATAAATTATTGGTATTCTTCTAATAACGCTAATTTTGGGCAACGCAAATTAATGTCCACATGGGTTTGAATTGCACAACACAGCTTCACTTTCTCAAATGTTTTCTGAACCAGTTAACCGACCCCAAATGGAATCGGGGTATCCCCTCGTATGCCCTCCCCACAATTACCTTTGCTGATTGTTTTTGTGTCTGCGTCAATTCTTTCTAATCGGCCGATTAACATAATCGTATTGCTCTGGTCTGAAGTGATTATGTTAAGCGGATTTTACTGTACGTTGTGTTAGTTCTACTAACCCGGGCCGCAGGTTACACATATTTACCTTCCATTTCGCTTAGCATATATTAGCCAACAGTGACTTACTTTGATTTATTTTTCATCCAAAAGTCACATATTTACAACTTCGTTCCCATATTCCTGATGTTAAGCAAATCGGTAAGCCATTAGATTAGAAATGACCAAGACCAATAGAACAAGCGAGCACAGAACAACTGCACTGATGAACGACACGTGAACTGTCTAATTAAATCACGAATAATGAGTTCATATAGTGCAGTGTCACGGTGACCATTGGATACCCTTTAGGCAATGGTTAATTGATTATTTGAATATCGACGTATTCATGGGCAAAAACTGCGTTTAAGCGGAATTATGCACGCTGTGTTGACGTCAAGTATGTCGACAGACGATTGTTCGGAACACATATTGCTCCTACCACAATTCGGTTTTTCACTCGGACAAACTTTTAAATGATTTTCGGCCGGGCAGATTCGGCCAAAAAAGGTGAAAGCGTTTACATACTATGACAAAAGGGGTTACCATGCGTCCACACCCTCCTTCTTTTATTGCGAGAGGGGGTTTCATTGCGTCCACACCCTCCTTCTTTAATTGTGAGAGGGGGTTTCATTGCGTCCACACCCTCCTTCTTTTATTGGGTTACATTGCGTCCACACCCTCCTTCTTTTATTGTGAGAGGGGGTTTCATTGGGTCCACACCCTCCTTCTTTAATTGTGAGAGGGGGTTTCATTGCGTCCACACCCTCCTTCTTTCATTGGGTTACATTGCGTCCACACCCTCCTTCTTTTCTTGTGAGAGGGGGTTTCATTGCGTCCACACCCTCCTTTTCTTGTGAGAGGGGGTTTCATTGCGTCCACACCCTACTTCTTTTATTGTGAGAGAGGGTTTCATTGCGTCCACACCCTCCTTCTTTTATTGTGAGAGGGGGTTTCATTGCGTCCACACCCTCCTTCTTTTATTGGGTTACATTGCGTCCACACCCTCCTTCTTTTCTTGTGAGAAGGGGTTTCATTGGGTCCACACCCTCCTTCTTTAATTGTGAGAGGGGGTTTCATTGCGTCCACACCCTCCTTCTTTCATTGGGTTACATTGCGTCCACACCCTCCTTCTTTTCTTGTGAGAGGGGGTTTCATTGCGTCCACACCCTCCTTTTCTTGTGAGAGGGGGTTTCATTGCGTCCACACCCTACTTCTTTTATTGTGAGAGAGGGTTTCATTGCGTCCACACCCTCCTTCTTTTATTGTGAGAGTGGGTTTCATTGCGTCCACACCCTCCTTCTTTTATTGGGTTACATTGCGTCCACACCCTCCTTCTTTTCTTGTGAGAAGGGGTTTCATTGCGTCCACACCCTCCTTCTTTTATTGTGAGAGAGGGTTTCATTGCGTCCACACCCTCCTTCTTTTATTGGGTTACATTGCGTCCACATCCTCCTTCTTTTCTTGTGAGATGGGGTTTCATTGCGTCCACACCCTCCTTCTTTTATTGTGAGAGGGGTTTCATTGCGTCCACATCCTCCTTCTTTTATTGTGAGAGAGGGTTTCATTGCGTCCACACCCTCCTTCTTTTATTGTGAGAGGGGTTTTCATTGCGTCCACACCCTCCTTCTTTTATTGTGATAGGGGTTTCATTGCGTCCACACCCTCCTTCTTTTATTGTGAGAGGGGGTTTCATTGCGTCCACACCCTCCTTCTTTCATTGTGAGAGGGGGTTTCATTGCGTCCACACCCTCCTTCTTTTATTGGGTTACATTGCGTCCACACCCTCCTTCTTTTATTGTGAGAGGGGGTTTCATTGCGTCCACACCCTCCTTCTTTTATTGTGAGAGGGGTTACATTGCGTCCACACCCTCTTTCTTTTATTGTGAGAGGGGGTTTCATTGCGTCCACACCCTCCTTCATTTATTGTGAGAGGGGTTACATTGCGTCCACACCCTCCTTCTTTTTATTGTGAGAGGGGTTTCATTGCGTCCACACCCTCCTTCTTTTATTGTGAGAGGGGTTACATTGCGTCCACACCCTCCTTCTTTTATTGGGTTACATTGCGTCCACACCCTCCTTCTTTTATTGGGCTACATTGCGTCCACACCTTCCTTCTTTCATTGTGAGAGGGGTTTCATTGCGTCCACACCCTCCTTCTTTTATTGTGAGAGGGGGTTTCATTGCGTCCACACCCTCCTTCTTTATTGTGAGAGGGGTTACATTGCGTCCACACCCTCCTTCTTTTATTGGGTTACATTGCGTCCACACCCTCCTTCTTTTATTGGGCTACATTGCGTCCACACCTTCCTTCTTTCATTGTGAGAGGGGTTTCATTGCGTCCACGCCCTCCTTCTTTTATTGTGAGAGGGGGTTTCATTGCGTCCACACCCTCCTTCTTTGATTGGGTTACATTGCGTCCACACCCTCCTTATTTTATTGGGTTACATTGCGTCCACACCCTCCTTCTTTTATTGGGCTACATTGCGTCCACGCCCTCCTTCTTTCATTGTGAGAGGGGTTTCATTGCGTCCACACCCTTCTTCTTTTATTGTGAGAGGGGGTTATATTGCGTCCACACCCTCTTTCTTTTATTGGGTTACATTGCGTCCACACCCTCCTTATTTTAATGTGAGAGAGGGTTTCATTGCGTCCACACCTCTTTCTTTTATTGTGAGATGGGGTTTCATTGCGTCCACACCTCCTTCTTTTATTGTGAGAAGTGGTGTCATTGCGTCCACACCCTCTTCTTATATTGTGAGAGGGGTTTCATTGCGTCCACACCCTCCTTCTTTTATTGTGAGAAGGGTTTTCATTGCGTCCACACCCTCCTTCTTTCATTGTGATAGGGGTTTCATTGCGTCCACCCTCCTTCTTTCATTGTGAGAGGGGTTTCATTGCGTCCACACCTTCCTTCTTTCATTGTGAGAGGGTTTCATTGCGTCCACACCCTCCTTCTTTTATTGTGAGAGGGGGTTATTGCGTCCACACCCTCCTTCTTTTATTGGGTTACATTGCGTCCACATCCTCCTTCTTTTCATGTGAGAGAGGGTTTCATTGCGTCCACACCCTCTTTCTTTTATTGTGAGATGGGGTTTCATTGCGTCCACAATCCTCCTTCTTTTATTGTGAGAGAGGGTTTCATTGCGTCCACACCCTCCTTCTTTTATTGTGAGAGGGGTTTTCATTGCGTCCACACCCTCCTTCTTTCATTGTGATAGGGGGTTTCATTGCGTCCACACCCTCCTTCTTTTATTGTGAGAGGGGGTTTCATTGCGTCCACACCCTCCTTCTTTCATTGTGAGAGGGGGTTTCATTGCGTCCACACCCTCCTTCTTTTATTGGGTTACATTGCGTCCACACCCTCCTTCTTTTATTGTGAGAGGGGGTTTCATTGCGTCCACACCCTCCTTCTTTTATTGTGAGAGGGGGTTACATTGCGTCCACACCCTCTTTCTTTTATTGTGAGAGGGGGTTTCATTGCGTCCACACCCTCCTTCATTTATTGTGAGAGGGGGTTACATTGCGTCCACACCCTCCTTCTTTTATTGTGAGAGGGGGTTTCATTGCGTCCACACCCTCCTTCTTTTATTGTGAGAGGGGGTTACATTGCGTCCACACCCTCCTTCTTTTATTGGGTTACATTGCGTCCACACCCTCCTTCTTTTATTGGGCTACATTGCGTCCACACCTTCCTTCTTTCATTGTGAGAGGGGGTTTCATTGCGTCCACACCCTCCTTCTTTTATTGTGAGAGGGGGTTTCATTGCGTCCACACCCTCCTTCTTTTATTGTGAGAGGGGGTTACATTGCGTCCACACCCTCCTTCTTTTATTGGGTTACATTGCGTCCACACCCTCCTTCTTTTATTGGGCTACATTGCGTCCACACCTTCCTTCTTTCATTGTGAGAGGGGGTTTCATTGCGTCCACGCCCTCCTTCTTTTATTGCGAGAGGGGGTTTCATTGCGTCCACACCCTCCTTCTTTTATTGGGTTACATTGCGTCCACACCCTCCTTATTTTATTGGGTTACATTGCGTCCACACCCTCCTTCTTTTATTGGGCTACATTGCGTCCACGCCCTCCTTCTTTCATTGTGAGAGGGGGTTTCATTGCGTCCACACCCTCCTTCTTTTATTGTGAGAGGGGGTTATATTGCGTCCACACCCTCCTTCTTTTATTGGGCTACATTGCGTCCACACCTTCCTTCTTTCATTGTGAGAGGGGGTTTCATTGCGTCCACGCCCTCCTTCTTTTATTGTGAGAGGGGGTTTCATTGCGTCCACACCCTCCTTCTTTGATTGGGTTACATTGCGTCCACACCCTCCTTATTTTATTGGGTTACATTGCGTCCACACCCTCCTTCTTTTATTGGGCTACATTGCGTCCACGCCCTCCTTCTTTCATTGTGAGAGGGGGTTTCATTGCGTCCACACCCTTCTTCTTTTATTGTGAGAGGGGGTTATATTGCGTCCACACCCTCCTTCTTTTATTGGGTTACATTGCGTCCACACCCTCCTTATTTTAATGTGAGAGAGGGTTTCATTGCGTCCACACCCTCTTTCTTTTATTGTGAGATGGGGTTTCATTGCGTCCACACCCTCCTTCTTTTATTGTGAGAAGTGGTGTCATTGCGTCCACACCCTCTTCTTATATTGTGAGAGGGGGTTTCATTGCGTCCACACCCTCCTTCTTTTATTGTGAGAAGGGTTTTCATTGCGTCCACACCCTCCTTCTTTCATTGTGATAGGGGGTTTCATTGCGTCCACACCCTCCTTCTTTCATTGTGAGAGGGGGTTTCATTGCGTCCACACCTTCCTTCTTTCATTGCGTCCACACCCTCCTTCTTTTATTGTGAGAGGGGGTTATATTGCGTCCACACCCTCCTTCTTTTATTGGGTTACATTGCGTCCACACCCTCCTTATTTTAATGTGAGAGAGGGTTTCATTGCGTCCACACCCTCTTTCTTTTATTGTGAGATGGGGTTTCATTGCGTCCACACCCTCCTTCTTTTATTGTGATGGGGGTTTCATTGCGTCCACACCCTCCTTCTTTTATTGTGAGAGGGGGTTTCATTGCGTCCACACCCTCCTTCTTTTATTGGGTTACATTGCGTCTACACCCTCCTTCTTTTATTGTGAGAGGGGGTTTCATTGCGTCCACACCCTCCTTCTTTTATTGTGAGAGGGGGTTACATTGCGTCCACACCCTCCTTCTTTTATTGGGTTACATTGCGTCCACAATCTCCTTCTTTTATTGTGAGAAGTGGTGTCATTGCGTCTACACCCTCCTTCTTTTATTGTGATAGGGGGTTTCATTGCGTCCACACCCTCCTTCTTTTATTGTGAGAGGGGGTTTCATTGCGTCCACACCCTCCTTCTTTTATTGGGTTACATTGCGTCCACACCCTCCTTCTTTTATTGTGAGAGGGGGTTTCATTGCGTCCACACCCTCCTTCTTTTATTGTGAGAGGGGGTTACATTGCGTCCACACCCTCCTTCTTTTATTGGGTTACATTGCGTCCACACCTTCCTTCTTTCATTGTGAGAGGGGGTTTCATTGCGTCCACGCCCTCCTTCTTTTATTGTGAGAGGGGGTTTCATTGCGTCCACACCCTCCTTCTTTTATTGTGAGAGGGGGTTTCATTGCGTCCACACCCTCCTTCTTTTATTGTGAGAGGGGGTTACATTGCGTCCACACCCTCCTTCTTTTATTGGGTTACATTGCGTCCACACCTTCCTTCTTTCATTGTGAGAGGGGGTTTCATTGCGTCCACGCCCTCCTTCTTTTATTGTGAGAGGGGGTTTCATTGCGTCGACACCCTCCTTCTTTTATTGGGTTACATTGCGTCCACACCCTCCTTCTTTTATTGTGAGAGGGGGTTTCATTGCGTCCACACCCTCCTTCTTTTATTGTGAGAGGGGGTTACATTGCGTCCACACCCTCCTTCTTTTATTGGGTTACATTGCGTCCACACCCTCCTTCTTTTATTGTGATAGGGGGTTTCATTGCGTCCACGCCCTCCTTCTTTTATTGTGAGAGGGGGTTTCATTGCGTCCACACCCTCCTTCTTTTATTGGGTTACATTGCGTCCACACCCTCCTTCTTTTATTGTGAGAGGGGGTTTCATTGCGTCCACACCCTCCTTCTTTTATTGTGAGAGGGGGTTACATTGCGTCCACACCCTCCTTCTTTTATTGGGTTACATTGCGTCCACACCCTCCTTATTTTAATGTGAGAGAGGGTTTCATTGCGTCCACACCCTCTTTCTTTTATTGTGAGATGGGGTTTCATTGCGTCCACACCCTCTTTCTTTTATTGTGAGATGGGGTTTCATTGCGTCCACACCCTCCTTCTTTTATCGTGAGAGGGGGTTTCATTGCGTCCACACCCTCTTTCTTTTATTGTGAGAGGGGGTTTCATTGCGTCCACACCCTCCTTCTTTTACTTAATCTCCAACAGAAGGATCCCATTCCTCCCAATTATTTAACTTGGTACCTCTGTAATGACATTTGTGATTTAAGCGCTATTTTCGAAACAGTTATCAACTTTGATAATATTATGTCGCCACATATGCCTGTATTTTTTTAGTTGCGCAAGATACACTTTACGCCGGTGGTTTCCTTCGAAATTGTACCCAGGCTGCGCAGTCACGACACAACAAAGAGTAAATTTACGTCGAAACTCTTCGCATACATTTCACGATGTCCACAAAAGAGCAATAGTATTTGTAAATGGGTTGAGACAATACTTAACCACATTTCGGCACGTTTTTTTGCGTGGATTCAAAGTCAAGAGCGTGAACTAGTTCAGCGGTTCTAAACCCCGTAGTGATTTATATAAGCTACCTTTCTAGCGCTTCTACTGGACGATTTATGTATAAATTTTATGAATTAATAACGCAAACATTGCTGAATGCTTCCTAAAGAAAGTGGGTTCGTGTCCGAATGAACAAGTGTGTTACAGTGTGAAATGTTAAGCGCTTAGATTTCATCAACATATTGTTAAGACAACATAAACGTTTTTGTACTGTTATCTAGTTCAGTCCAGCGAGAGGAATATATATTACATCTCGTCCATCCATACCCGAACCCACATCAATCAATCTTGATTAATTACAACGCCACGCCTGGCATGTTTAATGCATAATAATTTATTATGCCGACCTATCACGTGTAGGTTAACTGATGAAAATTCAGATTGACATAATATATCACCACTCTGACCTTCCCTTGACCTCTCTCGTCGTCGATATTGCTGCTGATTTGATTATTACAATTCCTTTTTTTCACAACATAATACATGTATGACAACATAATACATGTATGACAACATAATACATGTATGACAGCATAATACATGTATGACAACATAATACATGTATGACAGCATAATACATGTATGACAACATAATACATGTATGACAATATAATACATGTATCACAACATAATACATGTATCACAACATAATACATGTACCACAACACTTCAACGTGTGCACAATTGTTTGGGAATTGTAGTGAGGCGATTTCCTCGTTTATCTCACTAAGTGGCACCTCTAAAATGTCTGCATCGCTTCATGTCCAATGTCGTATTTTTTAATATGTACAATTACCTATCAATTACCTATCAATTACCTATCAGTTACCTATCAAGCACTTTCATGTAAGCAAGCGGCATATGAACATTCACTGCTCGCTCCTGCAGGAAAGTCTAGACAGCTTTGATCATCTAGTTCTGATTTACTGTTTTGTTTTCCGAGTTGAAACAAACATATGTGTTAGTGTTAGGTCCGCAGGAAATATACAATGTAGTGAGGTTTCTCCGTTTTTTAATGCATTTTTAACCGTGCTTACCCCCAGAGTATTTATCCATATGTTGACAAATTTTACATTGTATATGTTACAGTCAATCTGCGTAATCAGTCATTTCGCGTAATGACTGACATGTTTAGGCATTAACTGAAATGACTGTTTCATTCAGGCATTTCGCGAAATGACTGGAAATAAGGCACTCTTATTACACAGTTTGACTGGTGACCATTTCAGTCATACTGTGTAATAACAATTTGTGCACTTTTGTCATTACATATTGTTCCAATGTTAATTGTCAGCTTTCATAATTCTTCAGACATTCACATTACAGTAGATAAGTAGATAAAGAAAGTGAATAAATAGTTGCTATATATTTGCAAATAGCAACGTTTTGCTAATAATTTATCCCTCTCTGGGTACAAGATTGTAACCCTCCCCCTGACAGTTTGATTAAAAGCTATCTCACTGGTGTTCTCTGATTTGATGGACAGCTAGGCAATGGATGACCCAACCATTCTCCAACTGGGAATGCCAATTGCCTAACACAATCAGTAGGTGTTAATCACTTACCCCTTGGCACAGCTATCACAATGGTAATGATAATTACGAAGTACAATTTAAGGAAGAACTTTACAAAAAGGTTTCAAATATGTCAAAAACATCTAATTCCCAAAGTGGAATATTTCAGTAACATAGAACAACTCAAGCTTGCAGCAACTGATGAATCTTTGAAGTCATGCCATAGCTACTACAAAAAAATCAGCAAGTAAGAACAACCCGTCTTATGCTAAACATTGTTTCTTGATTTTAAGTGTGACAAATTTACCAGATATTTCGAGTTAACATCCACCACAGTTTTATTGGATACCAATTCAAGCCTTGATCCTTTCTCTGTTAAATTCCTCCTCTCTTTATGTAAGCCAGGAAGTCCACAATGAAAGAGTCTTTCTTTAGTTAGCCACCAATTGCACAAATGAAAGCCGTCCATACTGTCTCACAAAAGTCGCGAAGTCCTTTCATGATTTGTCACATTAAGCCGTGCAAACAAATTAATTTAAAAGGGAAATCAAACAAATTGCTAAGTTTACTATAAAAGACACGTTGATAAACATCATGATTATGAGTATATTTCCATTACAATATATTACAATATATATATATATATTTTTTTTATTTATTCTCACAATTTTGCTTTAGGTAGTTTATAATTAAAATTGGATAATGATTTTAATTTGCTCTTATGTTTCGCAGGTATCAACTTTTCCAATGCAGTGACATCGAGAAGTTGATAAAGAAACGAAATACACCGTGATGCACACTGAAAACAGAAGTGATAGGATGTCCTGAACCTCTGAAGTCAAAAGGACACAATGCCCTGACTCCACAAAAACAACAGGACATTCTACATTTCCAACATTCAATTTAAGATACACAGTAGAAGACAAATTGTAATTGATCCTTCACAGTGTTTGCTCTGGGTATAATATCACAAAGCGCACCTAGGGGGACTGAAGCACTACACCTCGTAATAAAAACATTAATTTAATAAGTGGTTTCGACCATGTGGAATAATTTCAATTCCTGGTGTTCTACACGATCTAAAATGAACCCGAATACTAATCTTAAATCATAATTTCATCACAATAAAAAAATATTTTTGAGTGTGAGAAGCAGATAGCTGCTAGGTGGCAATTTCTGAAAAACATCTGGCTAGGTAGATGAAAAAACAGCAAGTTTGCCCACATCACTTGTCATTAACCAAGGGAAGCACTGTTTCAGTCATTACGCGAAACTACTGCACTTCTTTTCAAGTCATTTCACGTAATTACTGAAATTTTCAGTCATTTCGCGAAATGCCTGAGCGAAACAGTCATTTCGTGTAATGCCTAAACATGTCAGTCATTTCGCGAAATGACTGATTACGCAGATTGACTGTAACATATACACATTTTGACATTGATTAGCCTTTTTGATGCGCCTCTAAGCACGAGTTCCCGAGGATTTTGGCGCAATATGAGTTTTCCTATTGTATTGTATTGTATTGTACGTTCCCACAGCTTATACGTTTCGTAAAATCATATGAAAAATAAGTTATCTACGATATCGCCGATACTAAGAGAAGTTATGTTCTGTATTCATGTGCAATGTCAGTTCATTTCGATCAAATGACATTAATAATACACCGTTCGAATGGTGAGTGTTCAAAAAGGCAACCTGCAAAACGGGAACACAGGCCCGGCCCTCTATATTCGCGCAAGTGAGACGATTTCCGCGAAGGATTCATTTAAATGTACTTTAAAAGGTACTTTAAAACCAACATGTATAGGTAAAAAAACAGTTTGAAACTAATTGATTTTCAGGAAGTAAAACGATGTTTTGCAGAGACATATCAACAAGAGGGCTTCATGCTATCAGTGTCAAGCTGAGGCTATGAACGCTGTCTCAGTCGGGAAGACCGGGCGGCGAATTAATGTTTTGAAGTTTGATGTGATTTTAATAATTCAAATATGTCAACTGTTGATGCTCATCCTCCTGTTAAGGCTTTTTATTTGTTGGGTGAACCGTGCCTTGCATTACAATGTACTATGACTGCCCTAACACCTGTTTTTAATTAGTTGTGTGTCATATTCATTGTGTTCAAACTTCAAAGTAGCCCCTTAAAAGAGACTGCTTTGAACGTATCATTTAATGGGGGTTACATTTCACACAAACTGTGATGAATGAAGGGAAACAAGTTCCTTCTTAGTGTTTCACTAGTCTCATTTCAAAATCATTTTGCGAAACATCAAACCTACCTCTGGTATACACTGCAACATGCTAGCTCGTTTGTGTAATTTTGTCATGTGATCGACGAGTGGATGAAAGTCACGCCCATGATCGGCATTGGCCCCTACCGTGTTTATAATTGTGGATGTCCACTATTTTAAACTTTACCAGATCTAACGACTAAAGTCAATTCTTTCGATGATTGAAAAAACAAATGCATTTTATATTAAATCGACTGCGGACGTTACTTAAACTATTTACACATTACATATTTGGACATCAACAAACCGGATTTGCGATATGATAAAAAAGAATATTTTGTTTGACTCTGAAAGCCTCAACACAAATATAATTATTGATAATGCTATATGTGTTTACCAGTATATAATGAAAATACATCAAATCATACACAGTGCCCGTCCTCGGGGGGGTGAGGGGGTTCGAATGAATCCCCCTTTTTGAAATAATTCTTTCAATTTGTAGAGTTTTTAGAAATCATCCCAGGAATCCCTGATTGTGTACGTCCTAACCCCCTTTTGAAAACCCTGAGCATGTCCTGTACACCCCAAATCTCATCGCAACTATTACACATATGAATATAATAAAGCATACAATTCAAAGTAGCCCATTTTTCCCATTTGAATCATGGTTATAGGATGATTCATGGAATGTGCTATAAAACAGTTGACGAATCGTCGAAAGAAGTCATTTTGGCGCCTCGTGGTGACAAGAAAAATGTTCTGCATGCCTAATTTACAATTATAGGTATTAGGTTGTAAATACTTTGCAGACGACAATGTCGTGTTTACATCATAGCAATGTGTACGTTATATGTAACTCAGCACAGTACCACTTCAGCAAAACAAATGCAATTTACGAAAGCAAAATTATTGAAAAATACACACCGGTTTTATTTTGTTTTAAAACGAAGAAGAACTTTAACAATGATTTACTTGAAACATAAAAACCCCGCTGTTCAAAGTAGCCCCACTTCAGGGTACGCGATATTATTCGTTGACCATGCCACGTTTACAGAATGCGTCAGCAATGTTACACACTCACACTGCCGAGACACAATGGCTATTACCCGAAGAGGTCATCGGGGACCATAGCAACAACAAACAAGTCAACAGATCACGTGTGGATGACGACAGGTTATTAAGCAGGTGTCTTCAATAGGGGAATGAGTTGATTGTCTACACTAGTGCGGCATGGTTCATAAGACGAGCGCCTAACCGGGATCGCAGGATGCACCTATAACAAGCCACGGGTGTCGTGCAATCTAACGAGTCGATCTCCACATTTAGACGGGGCAGTGAAATATTCATACAGTATTGCATTGTGATTTATACAAGAGCACGCCACCGCTGTCATGCCGATGCGTTGTGTGATGGATCGCAAGGTCTTAGGGCGTGCGCGCGTCGTTTGCCCCCCGAGTATAATGTGAGTTATTTAATCAGAAATTAATTCGCGGTCGAAACGTCAAAACAGTCTTGCTCTTGCGGACGACGTGACACGGAAACCGACTGAAAGAACCATGTTAGGATCGTGCTCTAGAGAGATGATATCGGTCAAGTGGTTTATATAATTCATCGCCGTTGATAATTATACTGACATACTGTGATTTTGCATGACCAACGTGTTTGCGATGTCATTTTTAATACAGATGCAGACAGTCTTCCAGTTGTTGTTTTTTTTTCACGTGACCCACGTTCGGATTACGTGACATGCTTGTGGAGGAAAGATAGTATTTAACCGTCATTCTTTACAATCGAGCAGAGGTATCTACATATGAAGCAGAGAAGGCGGAGATGGTTTTGCCGTGTTCTCCGCATGGACAGAAATAGTCTCCCATATGCCGTTTTGAAGAAATAAACACCACCTGGAAAAGGGAGAAGAGGCAGATCAATGGGCACCTGAAGAATAACTGTGGAAGACATGAAGCTGGTTGAGAAGATCTCGAGGGAACTCTTGCCCAAGACAGTGCTGACTGGGGAAGAATTTTGTTGGCGCTTTGTTAGTGCGAGCGAAAAGGATTGACTGAGTGAGAGGAACTGCCCAGACAGCTCAGTCGGTGGCAGTGTTTGAGAACTAAGCAAATGGAGTTTTGATTGTTGTAGCAGATCGGGCAGCGTCGGCCGACTCGCTACAGAAATTAAAAATCTAGTTGCGTCGTGTCTGGCTAGCATGTATCCGCCGGGCTGACTCGTTGCGTTGCCGGCAGCGAGCCGTCAGTCACTTACACGAAACATCACGGATGCGGAACTAATTGGAAAAGACATACAAAGAAACGTCAGAAGAGAAAACACATGCTAGAAGAGAAAAGACGGAATTGAAAGCTACACGAGCGGGACCGATACAGATTCTATAGGCTCTCACAACTGATTAACATTATCTGTTTGTTTTCAGAGGTGACTCAGAAAGAAGGAAAGAAGAACAGAAAGAAGACACGAAGAATGACCTCACACCGATAACACGTATCCTTGTCTTCTCTGTAAATACGTGTTGACATAGCCATTATGCCCTTACGTATTACAGTTGATAATGTCGTGTTACATGATTGTATTGAATTCGTTATATATATGTATGTATGTATGTATGTATGTATGTATGTATGTATGTATGTATGTATGTATGTATGTATGTATGTATGTATGTATGTATGTATGTATATATATATATATATATATATATATTGTTGTTGGACATTGTATGCGCATTGATGAACATTGGTCACTGTGACTTTTCGCGCAAGTCCGTCAAAATGTGTGACGAACTTGCGCAAACGTCGTCTGCCAAATAATATTATTGTGTACATATTGTCCTAGCCATGTGACGTTGACTGATGGTCACTGTTTGTTCCTCAGTCGACGGAGCGTACGACCCGTGGACCGAGTGGGGTGAGTGTAGCGTCTCTTGTGGAGGCGGGAAAAGGACACGTAATAGGACCTGCACTGGTGCATCATTCGGCGGCAAGCCTTGCGAAGGATCGAGCAACGAGTCCGAGGAATGCACCACTAACTCATGTCCTGGTGAGTACGTCTTTATACATTCTAACCGTGTAACATGTATTACAATGAACGTATGGCTTATTATCCGGCATGCTTTGTGCTTGCAGACTATTCCGCTCAACAAAGGTTCTCTAGTCCTATCTAATAACCAGTAGGACATATAGTTTTGGTGAAACCATCGAACAAACTATTACATTATATTTGACCGGATCCGGTAAAAAAAATCGGCGAAAAGGTGAATATACTTTAACATAAGGCTATCACACTTGCCTCAGGTACCCGATATAACGATCAAAGTCAATTTTTTCGATAATATTAACAGAAGTACGCACTCTTTTATTAAACCAACTATGCATATTATTCTAAACTATTCACGCGCTACATATCTGAACACCGACGAACCTGATTAGGATGGGTTAAATCAATTGAGGTGGGAGTTTGAAATTAAAATGACGCTGACTTGTTGTTACCAATCCATTTTATTTTTATTTTTTTTCGTTCATAAACACAAACGTAGCTTACAGCTTCACTAAACACATAAAAGAAGGGTAGACTATATTACAGAAAGCGAACAAAAACTAGCTTCGGCTTTGACAGCGTATACATTTGTCAACTTAAAAAAATCGTGTTTCCTCATTGTTGGTTTGATTAAATATATGATAGCAACAACAATAGCACCAGTACTAGTGGCGACTGCATCTAACTGGTTAGACATAATACAGGTAACAGGTTAGACATAATACAGGTAACAGGTTAGACATAATACAGGTAACAGGTTAGACATAATACAGGTAACAGGTTAGACTAATATAAACCAATGTTGTAGACATTTATGATGTGAGCAAACCAACAAGTAGCGATAAAAAGTGACCTTTAGAAAAATCATAAATAGTTAGAATTTATGATCAATTAAGGTAAGATGTGATAAAACACGTTTGTGTATGGGATCCATACGGGAGTAAGTAAGGCATAATATGCAAAGGTTTAGTAGGTATGCCAGATTATTACAAGAATTGTCACAATAATGCACTGTTCGTCATTGGTTGCTATAGAGAGGATCGATATCGCAAAAAGCATGCTTTAGTTTACTTTTTATATTTGGAATACAAAGTATCTCTTAGATAGTATATATATATATATATATATATATATATATACATATAATTATATGTATATATATATATATATATAACTATATGTATATATATATATATAATTATATGTATATATATATATATATATATATATATATATATATATATATATATATATATATATATATATATATATATATATATATATATATATATATATATATATATATATATGTTATATATATATATATATATATATAATTATATGTATATATATAATTATATATATATATATATATATATATATATATATATATATATATATATATATATATATATATATATATATATATATATATATATATATATATATATTTATATATGGACAACCTTTGCATATTATGCCTTAATTACTCCCGTATGGATCCCATAAACAAACGTGTTTTAGCACATCTTAACTTAATTGATCATAAATTCTAACTATTTATGAGTTGCTTAATGCTGTTGAACCGATCTTTAATTAATCAGCACATCGGTATCTAATGCAGTGCTCTCAGGGATGTCACGCCATGTTTTAATTATTGTTCGTAAGATGGCGGCGGGTAGTGAATAATGTATGCTCTTTTATCTTCAGATTCAGTCGTGTCAGTGCGAGATCACATGGCAGATAACGTGTTAAACTACATGTCTGTATCCGCTCAACCGTGACCTCCTCAGTCCGCCAATGAATCTATTGTTGTAGCAATTTTTAGTGGTTGGATTTAGAGACGGCCATTCGGTGACGTGATTCTTCAGCTACCATTTATAACACATATCAGCCCCTCATTGCTCATTGCTCATGCTGATTGCGTAAGCCTCGATTTCAAATATATAACTATAACAAAGGAAAAATCTAACGCTCCAAAGAAAAGTAAAATAAGTTAAATAACAAACCTAAGATAAATTAAACAGTAAAACTACAGCAGGTGCATTCAATAAATTGTATATAATAAATGCAAAAGTTAGGAGAAATGTACTTTTTTGGTGTTTCATCAGAAAAATACACATTTCAACTACCGTCTGATTTTGCGAACTAAGCGATTGATTAAAACAACTATATTTTTATGTGGACAAGAAGAGTTTTTTAATGAAAAAGAATTGTCAACATTAAACACACTGACTTCATTAAATCAGCCAGATTCTGTCATTTATGGACAGTAGAACACATGTTTTAGAAAAATAAATAAAACCTAAATGTTGGGGTTAATTAGGAGAAATATGACATAAGATAAAAGCTAATTATACTTGCATACAAATTCATTGCAACGCGGAGGCCACGTTAGAACAATAATACTTAAGTTTGATAACATTGCTGAAGCGTAGAGAATAATACTTTCTTAAGTTGAAAGTCTAACTACTACTGTCCATGAGACAGTCTTGGTATGGTAGATTGCTTATTGTATATACACAATTTAAATGGATTCGTTTTGCCATAAATGTAGTAGACCCTAGGCTAAATCTTACTCATGGGGTCTTTGTTCAATCTGCCTGCGGATTACGTGCAGTCTTTCTTGCATGGTATTCCATAATGCATTGCGCGTTACCATAATTACGTTGTATTGTCCTTTACCAAACACTGGCATCCTCTGAACGCTATGTACTTTGCAAACATGGATGACATGCGTAAGAGTATACTCAGTACGTTACAACAGTATTGTAAATTAACAGAAACCCCATTTTAACAGCAAACTGTCGGACGCTTTGAACTTCTGACGTAGACGCTTGAGGATTGCAAGAACTCAGAGTAGTGCCCATCAATATTACCCTAAAATCGAGGATAGCAACGGCGTTGAATAGAACGTGGGCATAAGCACTTGCAGAGCAACTCATGCCTGCTCACATAAAGTCAAGCTATAAACGTTTCATTCTTACTCATGGGGTCTTAAATATTAATGCACCCACGCGTGCACATACACACCAAGCGCGCACGCACACACATACACCCGTTTAACTCAGCTGTATAAATAAGTAGCGACTACTGGGTGTATGTAGACAGTCAGAACAAATATCTTCGGCTTAGCTTAGTAATTGCAGCGTAGTTGAATGTCCACATAGAAGTTGAGTTTGTGTTTGAAAGAACATAAGTTGGGTTTGTGTTTGAAAAGACAGATCTGCCAGGGGGTGAAGTGCACGCACGCACGCACGCACGCACGCACGCACGCACGCACGCACGCACGCACGCCACACGCACAAGCACAAGCACACGCACACGCACACGCACACGCACGCACACACACACAATATATACATTATATATATATATATATATATATATATATATATATATATATATATATATATATATATATATATATATATAAATATATATATATATATATATATATATATATATATATATATATATATATATATATATATATATATATATATATATATATATATATATATATATATATATATATATATATATATATATATATATATATATATATATATATATATATATATATATATGTACATATGGACAGGCAGACTGTTATTCCTTCGTTGCATCCAAGCCAGGTGAAACCAATTATTGCCCCTCAGTGCTACTTTTAGCTTATGATATAATACGTGACCAGCCCTCGGACGTGGTTATTTCGGGACATTCATGCCCGTCTGTCCGTCGCAGCTAGTGCAGTATTCTCGTGCTAGAGATCTGACATGAACTGAACTATACAATAGAACGTGGGCATATGCACTTGCAGAGCAACTCATTCTATATAAGGAGCAGGATTGTAATTCTCTTTGGACTCACTGATTCCGTCATCAATATAATTTAATTACGATTTATGCAAGCTATCTGTAATCTTAGTAAACATGTTTTTAATAATGCACGTCGTGAAGATACAACAACCTGCACATGATAGTTGCTCAGACTCTAAATCCACATTTCAGTGCAGTGCAATATAGCAAAAACGAGCCATTTTAGCAACACCGCTGGCGGCACAAAACTTGTGCTTACAGCTCGATACAGTACTGCGTCATTTTGACCATACAGCCACCCTGGTTTCTATGCCTCGTTCTAGTACAGGGGTGGCAGAAATTGCCTTTGTTGCGATCAGCAACATCATGAATCGATTAATTGCTGCTATGGAAAATCAGTAGAAACCAACGTCGCCAAACTGTAGCGACACCGTCTGCGTAATTAGAACCACTAGAAGGCGAGCCATGTAACTCAAAGCTGGAATATTCAAAGGAAAAATGACATTGTGCATTGGCTTATACGTATACGTGAACGTGACATTTCAGTGTGTTTATCTTCCCCTCTACCAATTAGGAAGGTAGTAGAACTAGACATCACAACGTAGCGTTCGTAAAAAAACAGTGTAGATTCAATATTCACACACCCACTGAGGACAATAGATGAATGGAACAAATTATCTACTGACTGTGTTAATTCTAACAGTGTGAATATGTTATAAAAGTTTAGGGCCATACATAGGGTCGAGGAAGAGTAAGAGAGAGACAGAGACGTTAATATTATGAATCGATAGTTAAAAGAATTTTCGCACAGTTTCTCAAAATGGACACGCAGTTCCTTACAATTATAAATCAACCGCAAGTTGCAGCTTTGTATATGTTATAAACATGTTTGGTCCACTCACTAGAGTACCCGCTACGTCTATATGCACAATAAGTACTACTGAAATGTGACTGCAAACACCTGGCGACAATATTTTACTGTCAGGAAACCGTAATTATGTTCAAAACACTTTTATTACATGCTTCCACGTTTCTGTCGTTCGTTTCATTTTGCCTACGTTTCGTTTACTTTCTCATACATTTCTCTCTAGTTGTGCTTCGCGTGCATTCCGTGACATAGTGACGTCTTCGTATTGTGACAAGGCTTCAACGCATAATTTATTTATTTGTATAGTGTGTCGTAAATTTTCAAAGAAGCACAAAACTGTACCTCAAAGTCAGCACATTATATCAAATATCCGAGGAAACATTTATTCAACAGCAGTCCAATATGTAAAGGTATTAATATAGCATTTTCCTTTTAACCACTAATTAAGGTTAACATTGCGTATTTCAAACGTAACCCTGTTTATGGTACAATGGGTCATATTTTATGCCCAAAAGCTGTATGATAACAAAGCAACAACTGTATCTCAACCACGTGACATGAAAGCAGAAAACGTCACGTGTATCTCCGACGTGACCCCGCGAGACTTTGTGTCAGTTTGTATTTAGCAAATGATTTGTCGATTAATCGCCAAATCCTGATAGATTGACTGTCAACACAAGTATTTTGATTGATTGATTTTGCAACAGGGGAGAGTACACATAAGTTTACATTTCAACTCTCTCCGCTTCCAGCATACGATTATAGCACACTATGATTGTTACTATTCATCTTTTAAATACACTTGATTTAAATGAGCATTGTCTAGAAATGTTCTGCATTAGCAATGTATGTATATAAACTGCATATGTGTTATGTTGGAAATAAAAATGTACTATTATTGTTATTATTATTATTAAAGAACACTTGTTATGCTATGTTGACAAACACGGGGCTATGTCCCCACAAACCATAATAATGTCCCCAGTTTGTATGTTTAAAACATCCTAATTATGGATTTCTAATAAATGGGTACGAAACTCCGGAAGACGGACTGTGAAGGTCTCTGGTGAAATGTAGCGGCAGGAGAGGGTAACAAGAAAGGTTCAGCACCCAGTTACATTTGCCCTGGCCACGATAACGTTTTGCATGATTAGAAGAAAACGTGACCATCAAAAAAAAATAACCAGCCCTGTCATCATCCCACTAACATGCTGTTCGAGTTTTGTCAAAATTAGACATTTCTAATTCTTGTAATATGCTTGTATGTGCGATACCCGTCAATGTTTACCAAATATTAGCATAAACTATAGCACACACGTGTCTAGTGGCCCAAAAAAATCACAAATATCCTTCCGCCTATTAAAATCATCTACAAAAATGCACAATTTCACTCTCAACAGTTTCCAGCAGCAAACCTGGCAATGTCCCTGCTCAAATGCACTTATGTCAGATCGTATGATTTTTTTCATCTTCCTATATCCAAACTTACTATGCCCTACATTCGTCCGTAACACATCAGGAAGTCGAACTGAGGCATGACTCCAGAAGCCATCCCTGTTTTCCAGTGGACGGCTACTTCTCCGAGTGGTCTGGTTGGTCAAGCTGTAGCGTCACGTGTGCTGACGGCAGTCAGACACGTGATAGGTTATGTGTCGAGCCGCTGTATGGCGGCCGGAACTGCTCCGGCGCCATTGACGAGATGAGAAACTGCACGCTGCCATCGTGCCCTGGTAAAACACCTTTCCAATATGTACTTGGGAGGAATATTGGTTGTCTCCGAAACTTGTGGCTGTACCCCTGCATGGGTTCTTAAACTGGAACATTATATTATCAAACGTAGACGTTTTATGCAGATTAAACGGTCATAATAATAGCAATTAGTGCCTGGCGGTTATTACTGTAACGAGAACTTTGTGATGATTTTATGTTGACAGAATACGTATATTATATAATTATATGAATTTAATTATTTTATTTATTATTTTTTTATTTTAGTTAATACGGCATTTCGCTTTCTACTCATAATCAAGCTTTCCTATTCCAATGTCACATAGTTTGGCTTTGGAAATGGAATAACTTTTCGAATATTTTTGTGTTATTGTTTTGTTTGCTTAATGGTGTGATATATGACTGCATGCATTGTTTGACTTAGACAATCAAGTGTACATACTTTGGCGTCTTGTCAGCTTTACCAATACAGTTATTTTTTCACAACCATCGGCCAAAACTAACATGCACCATGTGGATAGTGTAGTGCTTCAATTGTCAATCATTAGTCTGGACATTCCAAATAATTTTATCGATACCATTGGCAGCTTCGTTTCATAATTGTTCAGTGGATGGCTATTTCGAGCCGTGGTCTGATTGGTCAGAATGTTCGGTCACATGTTCTTCCGGACGTCACACACGGCAACGCATTTGCATCGAGCCTTTTTATGGTGGCAATTGATTGCATGATTGCTCGTAACAAAGAGAGAAATTGCACTATGGTTAAATGTCCCGGTAATACATCCATGGTGTTAATAATGTTGTAAAAATACAATATTCACACTTAGCTTAGTTATCAATAACATTATTGTAACCTATAATCTAATAAGACGCCTCTACTCGTAAGCATGCATGGCCAAATCCTTATTACAACGGATGGACTTATTTGGGGATTTTCTGTTGACGTACATTTCTAGACGTAGTCTAATCTGATATAAAGTACATAATACATACATTATACATACTTTGATTAATTCTAGTAATTATGTTCTATTAAGTTTTTTTATTAATATTTCAGTGTCGTATAATATGGCACGACACTTTCCACTCGTAATTAAGCCTTGCTATTCGAATGTCACATAAACTGGCTTGGAACTGAAATGACTTATCAGAACAATATTTTCATATTTTTATTGTTTTTGTTTGCTTGGTGGTGTGATATAAGACTGCATGCATTATTTGACAATGAAATCAAATATACATGAACTGTACTATCGAAATGTATGGCGTCTAGTGAGTTTTACCAATGCAACCAGTTTTATAACCATCGACCAAAGCAAACGTATCGTAAAGTATAGTTACCAAATATTAGCTTATATATTCCAAATCTTTTTGTTGATAACATTGGCAGCATAGCTTCCTAAATTTTCAGTGGATGGATATTTCGAGCTGTGGTCTGATTGGTCAGAATGTTCGGTCTCGTGTGCTACTGGAAGTCAGACACGCCAACGCATTTGCATTGAACCTTTTCATGGTGGCAATGAATGCATGGGTGCTCGTAACGAAGAGAGGAATTGCACTATGGTTGAATGTCCCGGTAATACGCGACTTATTCATGCTTGATTTAGTTATTAATTGCAAATTCCTAATTTAATCTAATAAGATGCCTTTTATCACTAAGCAAGCTTTCCAACTTAATAAGCATAACTTAGAATTGGCATGTCTTCTAACGAATTAATATGTTTATGCAGTTGTGTTCTGTTTGCATGTTGGTGTATACGTAAGTGCATGCATTATTATATTTAAAAATATAAATTTATATACCTGAGGAACAAAATATATTCTTCAAAACATATACAGCCGTTTGTGCAAACATAAATAAACTATTATGCAATAAAAGCTTTTTTACCAACATTTATTTCATGCAAATATGTTCAACTCCTGTTGATAATATTATGCTGATACAAATCCGCAGCTACCATTGGCTACATCGTTCCCTAACTTTTCAGTGGCTGGATATTACGAGCCATGGTCTGATTGGTCAGAATGTTCGGTCACATGTGCCACCGGAAGTCAGACACGCCAACGTATTTGCGTAGAACCTCTTTATGGTGGCAGCAAATGCAGCGGGCCACGTGATGAAGAGAAGAATTGTACTATGATAGAATGCCCCGGTAATGTATTTGTCAAATGGCCAAACTGCTCTATATTTAGAATAATATAAATAATGAGCGAGTTTTTCTGTTCACGTTTTGTTTATTTTCGTCTTACAGCGAAATATTTTCTGTAGCGATTTGTGCGTGTTTGAAAACGACTCAGTTTGGAAGATATCATTGACGTGTGTTTCATAGTTTAACCTTTATGTTCATCCAATGCTTACCATGACTGTTGATATTTTTGTTTTGAGTCTGCATTAGTGCAACATACGTTGTTATATCGTGGCTTATTGTTGCATGGCGCATGTAAGACCAGTTATGCTATGTGCTTTGCCGGTTGAATATTTAATACAATTTTCTAATATTCGGTTGAACATAATATAACAATTTGTCGTTATGGTCAGATATTGGCTCTGCTTACAAATATGCTGGTATCGTTTCCCTTCAGCTAAATCAAATGTTTAACAAATAGATTAAAGGCAGTTATTTTAAGTGGATGGCCATTTTGAGTCGAAGGCTGATTGGTCAGGCTGGTCACGTGCACTTCTGGGATTCAGTAATAATAGTAATTTGCGTTTTACTTGCATTGCAGATCTGCACTAAACGAAGCAAATCATAAAACTTATTGTCTAGTAATCACATTATCTAAAGCACTGTTAACGGAATTGTGCCAAATATGAGGCATTACAGAGGTCCAGTACCTAGCATAGTAGTAGTGGCAGTAGCAGTGGCAGTTATAGTGGTAGTGGCAGGGGTAGTAGAGGCGGTAATGACAGCAGTGGCAGTGATAGTGGCACGGGTAGTAGTGGCAGTAATGGCAGTAGTACCAGTGGAAGTATCAGAAATATATGTCAAGGTATAAATTATATATATAATACTACCGCACACTGATATGCACTTTAAAATTAAATTAAACATGCAAGACTGCACGTAACAGAAACATCTCAAAACGAACCAGGGACGTTTTTAAAATTAATTAAAAGGGTCAAGACGTAAAATGTAAAGATATGCATAAAACGTAAACTTTTTCAGAACAACTCTGTAAATCAGTGCATTATGCTGACGTGTCACTTGCCCTTGTGGTGTCCGGCGATGTCCACAACCGCGTCATTGTCTTCTGCAGTTGATGGAATATGGGCTGAGTGGACAGATTGGGGCCAATGTGACGCCACGTGTGACTATGGCAACATGACACGCAACCGGACGTGTATGGGACCGTTCTACGCTGGCAAACAATGCGAAGGGAGCAGTATCGATACGAAAACATGCTTCAACGAGCCTTGTAAAAGTAAGCTCTCAGTCAGTCGCACCCTCTAGTTGCTTTTCTTCCGACATTACGAGCCAAACAATATTATGTATATTAATGATGTTTCATACGACACATTAGCACCAATATACTGTATAAACCAGCTTAAATATATGCATAAATGTACAAAAGCCAATAACAAAATTGCCGAGCATGAAGTAATGAATTCCTGCTTCTGATATATTAAATATCCAATTTAACACCAAAATGTCAGTTTTGACAACAAATACGCTACTTTGTAGAAACTGTAATGCTTGAAACAGTTTGAATCGTTGTTGGGTTAATGTGTTGTGGTGTCTGATGGTGTACGAGGGATAATTAAATGAGATATTTGAGAAAATAAAAAATAAATTAGCTGAATTATTTGACACGAGAAGTTAGCATTTTACAAGTATCTGGACGACTGACGCGAGTTTTGTAAACAGCTGATTGTTTCTCCGGGCGATTTATTCCCGACTCTTTCATGATTTACTCATATAGCTCATCTACAGAGGGGTGGGAGTAGTACTAATGTACCCACTGGCAGGTCGAACTGTTGAAACGTGGATAAGTCAGTCTTGGTCGACGTGTTTATGGGAATTTGACGCGTCCGCACTTCTAATACTCTCCCCATAACCGGTCCGCAGCCAATGAAAGTGAAGTTCCCGTATGTAGACCTAACGCAGCAACTGAAAGTTGCACGTTTCAACAGGTCGATCTGCCAAGGATACTGTTATAGTCAGAAGCTCCTGGCGGCGAGGATGATACACACACACACGCACGCACGCACGCACGCACGCACGCACGCACGCACGCACGCACGCACGCACGCACACACACACACACACACACACACACACATTGTTTAATAAAACCTGTCAATGACTTGTAGAGCATGCAGTTCAATGCTACTGCATAAGCGTGCTGTATCTGTGTTATACGTAGGCGAGCTCGTTGTCCTCCTGGGGTCAATCACATACAGCTTTAGTGGAGTCACGCGGCATAGCGTGTCAAATTCACCCCGCTGATGAATGATATCAATCATTGCCATTCCGGGTTAACCTGCAAGTGGGTCGACAACATTTCGTTAATACTGTGTGACCATGAGTCAACACATTATATATATAAAATATATATATATATATATATATATATATATATATATATATATATATATATATATATATATATATATATATATATATATATATATATATATATATATATTATATATATATATATATATATATATATATATATATATATATATATATATATATATATATATATATATATATATATATATATATATATATATATATAAGCGGGTGATAACAATCTCACGTAGTTTATCATAAATTATTTAATTTCCGTTGCGTGCGTGCGTGCGTGCGTGTGAATACACAAAGGATTATTCACAAGGATTGACACGAAAGGAAAACTCGTGTTTGTTTCAACAATATCCAAACACAAATTAAATATAGCCTACTTAATATTATGATCTAATGAACCACATATTAAGTTTTAATATTTTGATGCTGAACTACCTTGTTAATGTATGTTCGAAACAGTTTAAATGACTCGTAAAGTTTAGCTTGTTATGTGTACGTGGTTTCATCTTTTTTATTTGATTTATTCAATAATATGTACATAGTCCAAATGTTAATACAAATTACGTTAAAATATCAGGATGACACACGAAAATGGAAACACTTATTTACATTGTGGAATAAATCACATGCATACATGGCACTGGTGCAGATTCTGACCAAAATAACAAAGACTAAACAAGGTGTTATACAAAACTATCACAAATGTAAAATTACATTATTACATGTCAAAATGCAAACGCACTACATCTGAGGTTATTGATATTGTAAACCATGGTTAATATTGTTTTCTCCCTGATGGATCCACTTGTACAAACGTAAAACTAAACTGTTCCAGTTGCCATAGCAACCAATAAGACACTTTGTAGTGATCTCCCTCAGTTATATCCTAGCATTGTTTCTAAATCACAAATACAAATACTTATGAATTATTAACCTAACGTTTCGTATCCCTGTTACATCGAAAGCGTTCATCGTATACCGCAACACATCTATGTCAGATAAACGTTGTTTATTTGACGAAAACTAACATTATACCGCGTTTGGTATCGTAAGTGGTTATGCTGATTAGTCACAACAATTGCAAATAGTTGGTGGTGTATAAATAAGGAGTTTATGTAAAAAGAAACCTGTGGTGGTACGAGGATGGTTTTTTAATAAAATATATTTGCGTAAATATTAACTTTTGATATTGAATGGAGTGAAACATGTATTTTTCACTGACACGAAATGTTCAATACCTTGCATATATATATTATTTCTGCAGTATAATAATAACAATAATAACAATATTATTATTATATATTTGCCTTTATCTTAACATATAATTAATATTTATTTGTGCTGTTATCACCACTAGTTATGTAGTTAACAATATTAATAACTAAAACATTCACAATTTAAAAAGTTCAAGTTCAAAGAAACAATAAACATAATAACTGGATATTGAAATACGTTCGCTTGCATTATAGATGAGTTGTTTAGTGCGTTTGTTTCTGCATTGTGACCTGTGTCTGCTTGCAGCGGTCGGCGTGTGGCTGGAGTGGGGGGCGTGGGGCTTGTGCTCGGTGACGTGTGGCGGAGGAGAGCGCCTGCGCTATCGGAACTGTTCCGGGGACCTGTGCGAAGGAAACAGAACCGAAGCCAACCCGGAGAAATGCCACGACTTCTCTTGTTATCCACGTATGTATTTCTGCTATTTGTCTAAATAAACAAATATGTATACAGACACATTCGATTAAGATATTCTAGTAGCAGAGGTTATTTGAAGGCTACTGTGAAACAATTTTTTCACAAATAATGTTGTTCACTATCCCAAAATTAGGAGATTTTTAAAGGATCTATGATGGTACTGCATTTGGAAATTGCCGTTATTGTGTTTGGGATTCCCCTATATTTGTCATTATGATATCACAATTCAATCAAATATGATAATCATTGTTAATTAAACATCGCTAGTATAATGCATTATTATGTGAACATAATTCCAACTTATGTTTTTTTTTTTAATTTCGCTATAACTTTAACTTTAAACATTGGTAACGATATCACCGGTGCCACCGTAAACAATACATAACTGAATCCTGATATAATATCACCGGTGCCACCGTAAACAATACATAATTGAATCCTGGTATAATATCACCGGTGCCACCGTAAACAATACATAATTGAATCCTGATATAATATCACCGGTGCCACCGTAAACAATACGTGACTGAATCCTGATCTAATAGGGTGAGTTTTTAAGTCTTTTTTTAAAATGTCCAGCGTGTCAGATGCCTGTAATAAAGCGTAGTAACAAAGCCTTAGAGAACATGGCCATTCCCAAAATTGTGTCACTATCATTTGTGTCCTTTGCAGTGGTAGCAAACCATCGAAGTGACAGACGGTGAGTTCAGAACTGTAAATTAAGTGCCCATGTATATGGTCGCCAGGGGATTTCCCCTTTTAGATAAAGTGGGTGTACGTACAAGTGAACCTGTGTGTCGATGTCGTATCTGTGGCAGTGCCTCTCACGTGCTCGGACCTCATCGAGAAAGGTATGACTGAGAGTCGCGAGGTGGAAATCGACCCGACTGGCATCGAGCCGTTCTGGGTACGGTGCAACATGGTAGACGACGACGGCATAGGAATCGCCGAGATCGGTGAGTGACGTCATTCGACGCTCCATTCTGAAGTTATTATACTACACAGATGTTTTGTTACCTTATTGCTCTTATTGATTTGTTACATGTTTGTGTTTGATGATGTAGTGTTATATGCATACTTTCTTTGACAATAAGTGACTCCCAATCGGATGGAGTCCTTTTATTGGATTCCATGTCACGTGTTCTGTTGTACCGCATTGATTGTCAATGACGTCAGACGGCTTATCTTGGGTCGAAAAACTGCAGCTTTCCAGAACATGAACACATTTAAACTAATAAAGGTGCATGATCTGAAGTAAGAAAACATGTCCTGCAATGATATGTGTACCGGGTACATAATGGTATATGGTATATGGTATATGGTTGTGAATCATGACCAATGAAAAAAAAATCCGAAAAACACAGAAGAAACTGAAATGTGGTTCTTGTGCATCGTGGACAGAAAAGGTTTTTTCTTAGAATAACAAACAGTAAACTATTATGCGGAATCAGAATGTATGGGCCACGTGATACGAAAGAGAACATTATTACATCTGGTGATAACGGGAAAGATTGAGGGGAAAGTGGAGGTCGGCAAAGAAATAAAACAGCCTGGCCAAGAACGAGCACAGCAGAACTAATTTTGAAGATACGTGTGAAATGGAGGTTCGTGATCGCCTGCGCCTGTTGCAGGCGCAGACGATCACGGTGATGTTGATTAAAATAGCTACAGTGAGTTTATGCTGCAATTGAACTTCTAGCGAACTTCATACCCAAGCTATAAGATGCCACAATGACCCGCAATATATTTGGCTATCTGGAACCAGTATAAAGACGGTGATACATAACTGTAAATGACAGTGAACTCAGTATCGGAATGTGACAGGCATTAAAAGAAAGGTAATTTGTCTACGAGTCTTGCTTAGGTGTATTATTGTAAAGTGTACCTAACAAAGATGCAGTTGTGCATTATAATGATATGTTCAATATAGCGATAGTAACATATCTAAACCTAACATTTCTGCCGACTTGAATATAAACTTGTTCTACTTGCACCACTCGATTTCCACGTACGAGGGTCCTCCGTCGTCGTGCTATGGCGGTCTGCGCGTGTTTCAGTGCACGACCACAAGGAGACGATGCGCCTGACGGGCAGTAACCTCGCCAACGGCATCGACAAGGAGCTCAAATACAACGTGACGTTCGACCAAATGGACATCCTCGTGTCGGTGTCGCTCGTCTGTCGCCAGTACATCTCGTGGCAATGCCGCTCGGCCCCCATCACCGACCCAAGCGACCCCAAGACGCCGTTCGCCTACTGGGGAAACAAGGACGACGCCATGCGGTTCTACTGGGGCGGTGTGAAGAAGACCACCAACCAGATGTGCGCGTGCGGAGAGACAGAGTCGTGCGTACGACCGGAACTCCTCTGCAATTGCGACGCCAACGATGACGTCATGCGCGTCGACGCCGGTTACATAACGTCACGTGAAGACGTACCCATTAGGAGTTTTCACTTGAAGAAAACAGGTTAGCTGTTGTTTAATAAGATTTAGCAAGATTGCCATCCACAGCAAAACCTTAGATTGCAAGTGGTCAAAGAAGCCATTTGCTTATCGAGAGTCCAACGAGGACACATTTATCATAATATCTCCACTAGCTTCTACAATACCTATTGAGCAACATTGAAGACAGTTAAGTGCATAAACAACTAAAATTAGTTGTTATTCTAGTTAATGTAATTAATATAATAGTATTAGGTAACGATTGAATTTTACTATAAGGAACCATCCGTAGAGTACGTCACGCTATTTTGGGACGTTTTTGAGACCCCTACCCCCTTATAACTCATCGTAGCGCTGGCATGTACACCCCCCTATAATTGCGTTGGTTTTGAAGAAAAAAACCTAACCCGTAGCTACATAGCTGGTTTGTCGTTGAAATGCTTTTGAAATGTAACAACAAAAATTTACTAACAATTAGAGCTTTCTGTTGGATGAGTGAAGATGTTCAGCAGACTGGATGGTTCAAATGACTAATATTTTTTTTTACTTATTTCACAGTCAGTTTACTTTTTTCTTCCCGTGACGTTTAGACTGCTATCAGTAATTTTCTTCGGAAGACTACCGCTAGATGGCGACATGGTAGTCAGCGGACAAGGGACATGCACTGCAGTAATGGATAAAACACAGTATGAGAAGAAAGTACACCGGTATACCAACAGAAATATGGTACAGCCATGCATAGCCCAGTGTCTCCTATCGTCACCAACTTCTTCATGGAACATCTTGAACAAGAGCCCATTGCCACAGCCCCAACCAACTGCCGACCTAGAATGTGGAAGCGTTATGTAGATGACATACTAGAAGTGATAAAAACAGGGATGACACAACAACTGACCGACCATCTAAACAGGGTGGATGAGACAAACAGCATCAAATTCACACACGAAGAAGAACGATACCATTTTTGGACACTTTACTAGTGAGGAAGGAATAAGGGGAGGTGAACCTACTAAACTTCCGGAAGGATACAGACCAACACGTGAACCTCACACCATCCGTTACACCAGAAGACAGGAGTGATCCGTACGTTGCTAGACGAGGAAGATAAACGGAAAGAAAGATAACACATCAAGGGATTTAACGAGATGCGGGTATCCACAATGGACCATATCAACAATACAGACAAAGATGAATAAGAAGGAAGATAACATCATGAAAAAGACGGTGAAAAAAGACAAGGGCAAAGGCATGGTGGTACTTCCTTATGTCCAAGGATTATCCGAAACCACATCACGGATCATGTGAATACAGCAATGAAGCCTCACAACAACATCAAGAGGTCACTAGTAAGACCAAAGGACAAAGTCGAACCACAAATCATGTGCTATGTGGTGTATTCCATAATGTGTAAGAACTGTAATGCCACATACATCAGAGAAACAAAACCTAGGAAACCGCATCAAAGAACACAAAAATGACGCCGAGAAAGCATCGGCTTGCAGACCCTACACCCAAAGCCACAGAAAAAATCACAGTTCACACGACTCAACAGAATCACATAGTAGACTGAGAGGAGGCCGAATTTGTAGCCAGAGAGTCGGACTGGAGAACAAGAGGCATCAAAGAAGCGATATGGGCAAGAAAAACCAAAGACAGCATGAATCGAGATGATGGCCGATACCGACTCTCACACATCTACAATGATCTCCTGAAGGGCCACCCAGGGCGCGGATGTGATACGTCTGCGTAGAATGACTGCCGTATCGCCATCTAGCTGTAGTCGTCTGAAGAAGATAACGTTACGGGAAGAAAAAGGTAAACAGACTGTGAAATAAGTAAAAGCATTACTTATCTGTCGGATATTAACAGCTAGACGACGAGCCAACATTTAAAAAATCGTTACGTAACACTGACCCAGAGACCCCCACCCTCCAGCCCCATGTAACGCTTCATCACACTTGCCCATAGACCACGAACCCCATAAGCGTGACGTACTGTATGGATGACCCCTAACATGAACGTGCTAAGATTGTGTTCTATGTAAACTGCACGTCAGTTTCAGTGTCTGTGTTTATGTTTTCAGACGGTTCATGGAAGACGGCAACTCTGACCATTGGACCAATGCAGTGCATCGGCACCGACCCCCTTGCTGTCATCAACTAGGTCAACCTCGACAACTACAGTAGGTTCAACCTTCTTCGTGTCTTCGTCTTCGTCCTGTATGTTCGTGCGTATATGTGGGTTGTGGTGTGTGTGCGTGCGTGCGTATAAATATATAATAATGCCTTGGTTATACTGTTTTTTTAACTTGTCTTTATATCAGAATAAGTAACTACATCGTCATAATAAATACTAGAATCATTAAATTCGTTTTGAATGCCTGTATTTAATTCACTAGAATTGGAATTGTTAAGTTTCCATTTAGTCTAAGTGTATGTGGCCACGAGTTGTCAGCACCAACTGATGTCTGCACCATTTGTTTTTAGATGACGCGGACACATCGGATACCGGACGTGAAGCCGCCTTAGATGAAGATACCCCATGGTTCCTATGGCGAAAGACTGCTTGATTGCTTGCTACCACCCAAACATGGCGGAGGTCACAATGGTTGTCGATGGATAACGCTGCAACTCTGCATCGTTTAAGACAACTTCTGCACACGATACGCACACTGCAGCCCACCCAGTACTGCGGCCTTCTAATGTATCGCACGCAATCCTCTATGTGCTTTCATTGTTATACGAAATGTTCGAGAAGACATAGATAACGTATGGACACAGGATACAAATATAGTTTCCTAGAATGTTACTATTAAACAGTTATTTTATTGTATTTTCATAATTTATTTCTTATGTCACGTTGGTGAACTATAGTCGATATATTTAATACAAGTGCGTTTAATTTACTTACCAGGTATGTCTGCAGTTAATTACACGAGCTAAAAATGATGTCTTAGTGAGGACTCATGGCATCGTTTTCTTTCAACATTCGTATATTGGAATTTTACAAAGTTCGGACATGGTGACAATGTTTTAGATTTTGTATTTTTATTAAGACTTGGTTGCTACTACGTGTAGACCATACACTCGATACATGTTGTAGATTGACCAATTCTTATAATTACGAAATTATAAGATGGATCATTGCATTGTAATATCGGGTATGTTTTCTACATAGCTACGATTAATGAAAACAACGGACAAGAGTATACATAGTAGGGCAAACTGGGGCAAGTTGATACATCGGCACCTTTTTGTTTAAATGAAAATATAACTCGTTTTATTTATCATAACAATTTACATGGAGGCGTCAGCGTACACATATCTGCCATATGCAAAGCTACTAAGCGAATTTGTATGTTTAAACATGTCTAAAATGTACCGATTTTAATGAGCAAACTGCGTGTTTCAACTGGCCCCGGTCTCCCCTACGTGTACGCGGTCGTGCAGCTATATTCACTGCAGCGAAGCGTATGGTTCTTCAATATCTCCTATTTTTGGTAGGCTTATAATATAGTTTATACGATAGTGCAAACATTCACTCATGACAATTGTGGCTGTATTCTTTCGATGTAGTGAAGAATTCTTGAAAGATTCATTGCTGTTGTGGAAAAACATACGATTCTATTTAACCGAGAAAGCGTTTCAGGAACACACTAATTCTATGTACAAGACAAAAGAAAGAAAAGCTTAAAGGTCACACCGATTACGTCAGTGTACCGTATCTTTTAAGCGATGACGTGATGTTTACGCAACGAGCATTCATGTCACGTGTGTTGCGGTCATAGAGATATACATAGATATAGACTAGATAGGCTATGACCACGTAATTAATGATTACGTGTATCAGCCATAGTGGAGTTCAAAAACAGCGTAAACATTATTCGTCCTGCGATTATCCAGCGTTTTCATTAAAGTATCGTTCCAACTGAGATGGCTCAAATAATGTTCTAGTTTTCGCGTGCAATCTTAATGAGAGCGTATATGTGCATCTGCAAACATAAATGTATAAGCACATATGGCACATTTTAAATACATTTAGAGACCAATATTATTATAAAAGACGTAATTTTGTAGTTTTTATTTCCTATCTTTTCATTTAGCGCGCTAAGCATTGTGTGAACAAATGTTTATTACGAGTGCCTCTTCCAAAACCATTATACTTAAACGAGGTGAAATATCATGTAAAACAACTGTGTGAAGTGTCACTGATAACTCACCGTGATGTTTGGAGTACTACGAGGATTTCCGCTCATTGGTGAAAACTTACCGACATGACTTGCGTAATCGTCAATGGCAATATTAGTTTATCGAAAGTAGTCATTGCAAATAGCTGCACGGACCATTCTATGGATTAAGTAGATGAAATAGTGTTACTTATTTATATGTCATATACTATATAAACAGGTTGCATTGATTGTTGCTGATATCACCATTAGTAGCACAACCAATTACATTAAACGCAATATTTTTTCTTTTAATTATGCTTATATTAGCCTTAGGAGCAGTGAAGTCTGGCTGAAGTATTGAATTAATTTTTAATTTTAGCAACATGATGTCACAAAGTATTGTTTAGGCTTACATACGGTTGAGCTTCACGTGTAGCGTCTAACCGTTGAGACATATAGACTATGCATAATTTAAAGGTTACATGACTACATCATTCGCGGTTACGTGCGTCGGCCATGCTGGAGTTCCAAAATGAGTTATGTTGCGAGGGACGCCGAGTAAACTTCCGCGTAATGTATAACGACCCTTTAGCGACATGCCTGCAAGATCCATAATATGCAATAAAAAATACCCATCGTCAAGAACAGGTGAGCATTATGAGTACATTATTCCGTAAGTATTCTTTATTCAAGCTTATATTACGAATCACCTATTTTGCTACAACGTCAATATTGTTGTCTTTGTTGACGTCGTTGACATAAAACACTATACTAGTAATTAATATCATCATGGATGCCTGCCCATGTAATGTAATACTATTTTTGACTTTATTTGTGAAGGTTTCCAAAAGACCCAAAAAACAACATAAATAGGTACTTGCGGCATATCAGATTGGGTGGAAACCAAAACACACATACGCACATACACAATATATATATATATATATATATATATATATATATATATATATATATATATATATATATATATATATATATATATATATATATATATATATATATATATATATTCAGTAAAACACCATATTTATAACCGCCCACAAAATCGAAGTGATGTGGTCTTAAAAGAGGGGTGATCTCTTATGAGGGGTTTCATAATTTTTGTCTCAACCACACAGATGCACACAAGTTATTTGCTGTCAATAACATGTGCATTATGTAACACACATTTAATAAAAAAAATGGCATGTGTGTTAGCTACACAAGCATTGTATGCATTCCAGAACCCTGCAAAGCAACGCACGAGTGACAGTTCAAAGAGAACACCATTGCAAGAGCTGGCATGCAACCGAAAAACCGTGGTTGCGTGCGTGCGTGCGTGCGTGCGTTCAGGCATGCGTGCGTGTGTGCGTGCGTGCGTGCGTTTATCATGTTCCACATAACAATGTTTAATGCATGTAATAGTTGGATGGCCTTGACTTCCGTTAACACAATGCAAAGGGAAGTTACCCTATTACCATAAAGCAGCAAATGTGGCGGGTGCGGATGGCTGAAGCAGACAGAGGTGTCCTCCGCTTTACTCTAATTTGTAGATGATCGATTTATGTTTATGGTCAGGGCTGCGTAAATAAAGTTTGACGTGTTAATTATTCTACGCGGAGTCACTCGTTTGTTACATCGTTACTTGCTAACCACAAGAACACCTCCGTGTCCATTGCAAATACGTGATATGATCAATTGCCAACGTTTCAAATTCAACCTCCCTGAGACTTATGTAAACAATACTGAAATTATATTTAAAATTACTTGATTACCAGGGCATTGTTATTGTTAACACACATCTTTTTTCTCAAACGCTGCTCCATGCACCGATTCTTCCCAGAGAAAGTCATTGTCTGTTTTGGTCAGGCTCTTAGTGGCTGAGTGATGTTTGACATTCCTCTAGCGAACTTTTGAAGATAGTTGACCATCCCCATTAGGCGCTGAACTGCATTCTTGTCGTCTGGTTGAGGCATTTGAGCTATCGCCTCTAGTTTCGCAGGATCCGGTTTCAGGCCCTTGTCGGTGATCAGATGGCCCATGTACGCCACCTCACTACCCTTCCAGTGTAGCTTGTCTTTGTTGAGTTTGATGTTGCTGGTACGACATCTGTCTAGGAGCTGTGCCATCTTGATGTCGTGATCCGCCTCTGCGTCAGCGGTTGTTTCACCACATCCTGCCACGAGAATGTCGTCAGCTACCACGAACACACCATGGATCTTTTGATGCAGATGCTGTTGAAAGTACTCTGGCGCAGGTGATATACCAAATGGCATTCGGCAGTACCTGTACCGTCCGTATGGCGTCTGGAATGTCGTGAGATAGCTGGACTCATCTAGTTCAATGTGCCATTCTTGACGTCGCACACTGTGAAGACTTTTGCTGAAGCGAGTTCTGGGACGATATCTTCTCTCACCGGAAGCATGTAGTGACTTCGCTTTGTTCTTTGAGGATTCCTTTCTCCTCATCGTTCAGTGCTTGTTTCAGTGTCACTGGTACGCGCCACGGTGGTAGTATGACTGGCTTCACTAACTCGTCGAGTTCTAGGTGCAGTTTGCCATCCATTTAGCCATCTCAAGTGAACACGTCTTTGTAAGGCGCAAGCATTGACGTCTTTGTCAGTGGAGTTTCAATGTCGACTTTCAGCAGATTGTGGTGCTTTATTTTGAGTAGATCCATCTGCGTTACTGATATCGAACCGATTATTGGGGTCACGTTCGCATTTACCACAACAAAGTTCATTTTATAGTTTGCAACGTTCTTTGCATTTGTCAAGTGTAGTTCTGGGCTACCAAGAGATGTCATTGTATTTTTATTGTATAGCGCGAGTACATTGGTAGACGCGTTGATGGTTGCATTCGTTGGTAGATCAGCTTTCGAGATCACATTGCAGGTGGCGCCAGTGTCGATTTGAAAACGCACTCTTTGCCCGCTAATGTCATCAGAGCAAATATCTTCGACTTCAGAGATGCAGTGTTCTCTTCTACCGTCAAGATATCGTCTTCTGTATCAGAGAAATTTTGTAGTTGGTGAACATTATGTTGTGCTCGCCCTCTCTGTGATTTTCTGCACTTGCTGGTAAAATTATTCTTTGATTTGCACAGCTTACACTCTTTACCCCATGCTGGGCATTTCTCACGCAGTATCTCATGCATGTATCCCCAGAACTTGCATTCATATGCAAGTTGTCCTTTCTCAGACGAGTGTTTTCGAGTAGTGCGAGTTTTTTTTTTGAACGATTGTTTTTTGTCTGTGGCCTGACTGAATGCATGCACTTCTTCGCCCGACATAGCTTTCATCTTAGCGTCTGTCGATTCCACTGCTCTGTCCATGCACTTATTTAGAGTGATTGATGACTCTTGTAACAGTCGCTTTCTCATAACGTTGTCTAGTACGCCACCTACAATTCTGTCGCGAATGAGATCATCTTTCAAACTAAAGAAGTTACATGACTTAGCCAAGGATCGAAGAGCAGTTGCATATGCGTCGACAGTTCCAAGTGTTTCTTGCATGCGATTGTTGAAAACGTATCTCTCATATATGACATTCGCTTCCCAGTGTGCAGTGTGTCGTCGCAGGTAGTCTACGCTACAAATATCGCTAGATCAACTATCGCTACATTTTCCATTACTGAAACCAAGACGACCGCAAATCATAACCCTAACTCTCCATATTTAATAACTATAATTACCACGTGTCACATTACGGCTTTCGGGCGGGAAATACCGGTTGTTTCCCTGTGTCTTTAATTAAAATTCACAGTAAATGAATATATTGATTGCTCACGAGGCCAATCTAAGCACAAGTTATTTCTTTAGTTCCAAGTGATTTCACTGCGAACGAAAACGGCACAACAAAAAAAGGACTCGTAAAAACTAGGCGAACAACTCTAAAAATGACGAAAGTTGATTGGATGAGAATGTTTCCCGCTTTTTGTTAGCACTCTCCAGCATTTTTATGAGCAGATGTTGACACCTATGACTTACTCAGCAGATGCATTCGATGTTTATCTTGTAGCGCAATATATTTCGCTCTCCCTCCGATCACAGCGGCCGTTATTGCGCTCTTTCTTGTTAATCACGACAAATAGTGGAAACGAGTAGTAATTTATTAGTGCCTCGATTCGCACTTGGCATATGTTCCGGGTTGTTCAGGACAACATTTTCAGGTGTCATTTTCTAATTTAACAACGACGTAGGTTTCACGGAGATCATTGGGCTGGGGAAGGAGATCATTGGGATGGGGAAGGAAATCACTATGCTGTGGAAGGAGATCACTGAGCTAGGGAAGATGAATGGATCGGGGAAGGAAATCAGCATTGCGCTTGGGAAGATCATTGCACTGGAGAAGGAGATCACTGCACTGAGAAGGCGATCACTGTATTGGGGAAAGCGGTCTCTGGGCTGGGGAAGGAGATCGCTGTGCTGGGGAAGGAGATCACGGGGTTATAAGAGAGAAAAGTGAGCTAGGGAAGGAGATCAGTTGGCTAAAGAAGGGTATGAACTGGACTGGGGAATGAGATAAACAAACTGGGGAGGTTCGTCAATCACAATGATGGAGGATCGAGAAGCAAAAGAAGAGAAGGAATTACAGGAAATGAACTTCTTCATATTATGTAGTTTGTTTAATTTGTACATTGGCATGTTTCTATTCAGTGCAGTCACATTAAACAGTACATTTATAAAACTGCCTTGTGTGGAAGTAAACGTAGACTAATGTACATCACTGCTGACTCGGCTTCTCCTTCCATTCCTCTGGGTTAATGTCGTAGTCTATGAGGGCCTTCTCGAGCCAAAGCCAACGTCCCATCACTCCAATGTCCACAATGCGATCTTTCATGTCAAGCCACCTAACTCGTGTGGACTTGCACCGAGCTTCGTACAAATCAACTGTTGTATCGTAATCGTCGAGCCACATCAGTGAACAGACACCTAAGTTCAGGCGTCGGATGTGCCCTGCATTGTACGACTCAATCAAATCCTGTATGTGGCCATTGGAATTGGGATTCCGAATGGCATCTCCCAATAGAAGAAGCTCATTGGAACATTCAAGAATCTGTCCACGGAAGTCGCATTCTGTTGGGTTTGTCTTCATGAGATAACCGACCCCAGCCAGAGCCCCAAGGTAGAACACTGACTTTGCAGGCTTGGCCTTCATATCTTGCACGGTTTCTAGGGCAACGTTCTTGTAGTCATCGAGTATATTCTTGAAGTATGCACCTAAAAATAAGAGACATTACAATGTATGATAAATGGATATATGTATGATAAATGGATAAATGGATATAACACTGAAAGGCAAATACAAGGGTCATGGTAAGCTTACTTATCACCAAAAAAAATTATTATTTCCACATGAGCATTGTAGTAAATACACACATACATAGGCCTACATATTTTATCATAATGTTTTGTGGAAAAAGAGAAAGCAGAAGTGTAATACTTATAACGAAGTGGCTAGTGTTCCGGGCCGATAAGCACAACTGTACAGCTATTGGTCCGGCACTTTTTCTGCTTTACATGTACAGTCAACAAATCATTAATAAACCAGGTGCTGAACACCGGAATATTATCTGATATGCTCAAACTTGACAAAGCAACAATACATCATTATTTGAAAAGCATAGCTAGGTTTCTTTTCTTCTTCCAACGATCTAAAAAATATTAGACATCTTTAGGCAGACAGTTATAAATATTATTTTCATAATTCGATTGACAGTGAGTACAGTTTTATACATAACTGCGCTTGAATGTACATTAATTGTTCAATTAGACAACAATGATGCTCTGATATGGCAATAAACTTATGCTTCGACCTTTCGAAGACCAAGACAGGCCAAATAATCAACAATGATTGCGGCAGTTAATGTTGCAACGTTTTAGTGCCGGAATTGTGCTAGTATAACTGATTCATGGTTTGTCCGGCATTGACAGAACTGTAGCTGCTGCTGTTTTTACCGGCAGGTTCTAATTGCGCATGTGCACATAAAGTGCCGGACCAATAGCCATTTTGTACTACGTCTGAACCTATTGCAACTGCCTACTTAAAATGCATTACCCACTTACGCTTACTTAATCTTAGCCTTTCCCCTTGCATTGCTGCAGCTAGTAGCAAAACAGCAGTAAATTACTGACACCCAGGAGTACTTTGACGGAGAAGATCGGTGTTATGGCCTGATTCAGAAAAAAATTCAATTACCCATTTGGTTTGATTGCGCACAAAAATACACACAACGCAAATATATTAATAATATATGTAATAAAAAATATATATATAATAATAATAAATATAATTATTATAAAGTTGGGAAATATTTATAACTTGATTAGGCATCTAACAATTCTACGACTATTGAATATTTATATTATACTGATATGATATGTTACACGTTTTATTTATTACAGATAATATTATCTATTGATGTTTGGGTCTAAGTCGGGATCAGACTGATTCCGGAATCGGCTGATGGTCACGTGGGCCCAAGTCGGGACAATTTGTTCAGTCACTCATTGATATAGTCACTTTTATAGTGAGACATGCCTGTGTGAGTTGCTTATGTGTGGTTTATATCATAACATGTGCTTGACTGGGTTTGCATTTGTGTTCATGCAGTAGTACTTATAATACATTGTCATCAATTACTGAATAACGTTGAGTGTTTAATATAAAAATTACATTTAATGATTTATTATCATGTTATTCTGAGTCTTAGTAACAGAACAATATGGCTGGTGATCATATCTCTTATATGTCTGAGGTACTGGCCAGTTTGTTGTCATCACATATTTTAGAGAATAATATTAAGGCTGTTGCTATAGGTCTGGACCCTGGTAGTGCAAAATGGTTATTGGTCTGGCACTTCATGTGCACATGCGCAATGAAAACCTGCTGATAAAAAATAGCAGCACCTAAAGTATGAATCGGCTATGCTAGTATAGGGCCAGCACTAAAACATTGCAGCACCAACTGCCGCACATATCACGGTAGTTAAAAAATAGGCCTATGTCTTGGTCTACGAAAGGTCAAGGAATATGTTTACAACCATTGTTGTCTAACTAATTAGTTATGTATGCGTTCAAGCGTAGTTATGTGTAAAACAGTACTCACTGTCAATCATCGAAGTATGAAGATATAACTGCCTGCCTAAACTAAAGACATCTAACACTTTTGAGATCGTTGAAAGAAGAGAAGAGAGTTATTCTTTTCAAATAATGGTGTATCATTAGGCCTATTTTGTAAAATTTTACAGTATCAGATAATATTCTGGTGTTTAGCACCTGGTTAATTAATGATTTGTTGACCATCTGCATGTGCACATTATAGGCTGCCGGGAATATGCGCACACTAGTGCCCTGTGTGGGCCAGGCTTTGGGTCCAAGCCCGGCCCGGCCTCTACATAATTTCACGGGCCGGGCTAGGCCTGGACTTACATACTGCGGGCCCAGGCCGGACCTGGGCTGAAAACAATTTAAACACATCAGGCTTGGGCCGGGCCTGGTGTGAGCGGGCCGGGCCGGGCCATAATAAAAATATTCATACAAAACACTGATTATTACTTTATTTTTTAATAAAAACTGATTATAAATTGTAATTCCGGTTAATGAATGCTTACAATTATTTCTTTAATATTATATAGTTGCAAATTGAGACCTTGCATAGAATATAATAATAAGTTCACTTGGCTGGAAGTAGCCAGCCTCAAATGTTTACTTTAGAAATATTTGCAGAGGCAATCAAGCCATGATTAACCATCAACTTATCACCCTTTGACCCTACCAGGACATTCTGTTGTCTAGGTCTTCCCTCCAAATATTGCCCACCTGAATGACCTGCCCAGTGCCAAGTGCCCACTAGGCCACTAGCCCATTACCCAACCCAGTTGGTAATTGGTATTTCTCCCCAGTCCTAATTCGTTCACACTTGTACTAATTCACACATGTCTGAACCTCTCAGGCTAGTGACTGCAGGCCTGCTTTTGAAGAATTTGGTGGTGCTGGATTTTTATAACTCATCCAGCACACTATGGACCTTCAGCATAAGAGTAGTACTCCACTAAGAGCTAAGGATATTATGCCCCGTCCCATATATATATATATATATATATATATATATATATATACACACACACACGCATGACTGTACATACAAAGCGGAAAGAGTGTCTGACCAATAGATGTATGGTTGTGCTTATGGGTCTGTAGCGCTAGCCACTTAAACTTGTTTTTGTATTTTCATCTATATATATATATATATATATATGTTTAATAAAAAACAATTCAATTTGTAACGCATATGTATGTTTCTTAAGATTCCAAAACGCTAATAGTTTAGCATATAACATTTCCCAGTTAAACACGCAAGTCGAAAATAATGAACGTAATAAGGTCCATGGCATGGACCATAGACACCCATTTTCCAGTCGATAGTCGTTTTGGCCGTTGCTGGTGATTTCGGCCTTTCGAGATCTCAGCGCGAGTGAACTGTTTTAGTGATCTCGGCCTGTGTAGCAGTGAATTCGGTCTGTACAGCAGTGATCTCAGCCTGGTTTTTATCACGGGCCTTGTTATAGTTATGTAGGCCATATTTATCGATACAAGAAGTTGTATCATGTATTTATTGTTAAGATAAACAATGTTCAATGCAATAAAGGTGTTTTTGACGACCGGTCTTGATCTTATTCTTAGCCGATATAGGCGTCGCAACGATGTCACGAACATAATATCCCGTTAATATTTGCCATGCAGTAATCAGTTTTAAAATTTTAGTTGTACGTTAAAAAGGTGGATGTCATAGTAGTTTGCTTCATACTCTTGCTTTATTTTATTGAGCTTATGTTTTCATTTTGTCTAGCTTTGATTTGTGTGCGTTAAGAATGTGTTGAGGCAGGCTATAGTAATTGGCTTTCTACTGTTGCTTTGTTTTATTGAGCTGATCTGTTCATGTTGTCTATTTTTGATTTGTGTGAGTTAAAAATGTACAGAAGCAGGATGTAGTAATAGCAGATCTGTTCATGTTGTTTGTCTGAACATGGCTTCCTTTTGATGTTGTCGATGAGTAGGCCTACAAAAGCTTAAGTTAAACCCTACTAATTGCGTGGGACCAGATCAACGTGGGCCAAAGTAAGAGCAAGGTGTTCCATAAAGATGATTGGTCAGAATGGGCTACGATTGGTAAGAATATATATATATATTCATATTTTAGATTGTATTCAGGATTTTATATTGTGATTACGATTTAATTGTGCTGTGTGATATATGGTTATAATAGCAATTTGACATAATTTCTAATTCTTCAATACTCTTACTTTATTGAGTTCATCCCTACATTATGTGTACAAGGGGTTTTGGGGCGAATGTGTATATACCTTATGCTTTCCCTTAGAATTATGTACTCAGGGATTTATCTTTAAGCCTTATCGTCTTTACACTATGATGTCAAGGGTGGGTTCCTCTACCTATTTAGAATTGTATAGGTTACGTCGCAACATTTATGCATTGATTTTGAGGAATTTATAAATAAAAATACAAACTTTCCACATTATGCCTTTTGTCTTCTGCAAACTAGCCACAATTCCGAGAGAGAACGTTATCCCACACAAATGACAAAAATAAAATAACTACATTATAACCAACAACTGTCTACAAATAATTATATATATATTTAATATAGATATATATATATGTTATGATATCAGTACACATCACGGCAATGGACTGTACATACTACTAAAATGTTACTTATAACTAATGAATTAAAATGGCTATATTTAACACCAAGAATTTGCCGACGATACTTTATAGTTTTTATATTTAAATATGTCCGCCATAACTATAATAATAAGGCCAGTTATAAAAACAGACCGAGATCGCTCTATTGAACATTATTGAGTCGTTTATGTAGCAGTTATCATAATACATAATATGTTTTAATTTACAAACACTTATTTCTGGCCAACATCACTCCCTCAAACAGGTTGAGATCACTGACTATACAAGAAGAAGCTTTATTTAACATCGGTTTTTACAGAAAAGTACAGGTCGAGATGACTGCCACACAGGCCAAGTTCACTGCTGCACAGGCTGAGTTCACCAAAACAGGTCGAGATCCTGAAAAGCAGAGATTACTGTGAAGCGTTTTGGCACACGGAGCCCGCTGTCACTGGTTGCATACACGGTTCATTTGGCCTATGCGAGCGAAAATGGTTGGGTTGAACCAGTTATGGGCTGAACCATCCGACACCCTACTGTAGCCTGTAGGACAGTAGAGTAGCCTCAGTAGGTGGGCACTTCAAACAAAATTTAGACATCATGATAGAACATTGGGAATTGTTTTAAATGAAAGGTGACATGTAAAGGAACCAAAAACTGTTTTATTTTATAAAAGTATCTTTATTAGATCCAAAGATATTGCAATTTTAATATGGTAAAAAAATCTAAAATGTTGTATCGTATACAGGCAAAGTACTACATTTTTTTGTTTTCTTTCAATAAATGTATGATTAAAATGGCCTAACTTTTTTATGTGTACATATATAATTTAATAATTTTTTCAGGAGTTGCAAGCACATTAAGTAGGGTCATAAATATGTATAGTCCAGTCATGCATCGTTAATAGTAACTCAGTTAATGCAATTAATATGTCAATATTGGCTATTGTGTGCGTGAAGTCAACACTAGACATTTTGATAAAAAGCTATAACTTCCATGATTACGTAGATATTTGTATAATTTGTTCAAGGTTTACAAACTCGTTAACCAGAGTTATAAATATACATCACACTCATTTCATAACTCAGATGATGCAATTAATAAGTCAACATTGGCTAATTAACGAGCAAACTCAACAGGCAACACCTTTTGATAAAAGGCCATAACTTTCATGAGTATGAAGATATTTGTATAATTTGTTCAGGATTTACAAACTCATTAAACAGGGTCATAAAATATACATCATAGTCGTTTCATTAGTCAAATAATGCAAGTAAATATTGAATAATTAATGCACAAATGCAACAGGTCAACATCCTTTCATAAAAGGCCATAACTTCCATCATTATGAAAACATCTGTATAATTTCAACACATTAACTAGGATTATAAACATACATTAATCATTCAGCATTAATAACTCAATTAAAAAGTCAACAATGGCTAATTAGCATGCTATCTCAATAGACCAATGCATTTAATAAAAAGCCATAACTTCCATGATTATGAAGATATTTGTATAATTTTGGCACAGCCTGGGCTTTCTTTCCCTGCTAAATAATATCATATATATATATATATATATATATATATATATATATATATATATATATATATATATAAAGAACACAAAAATATTCTTGCATGGTGACTATGGTGAAATAATTAATAATTGTTGGAGAAATATATTCTAACTGGTGTTCCATATAGAGTGCTAAACATTTTTGGTGAAGAAAGCCATTACGTAAATATAACACAATTTATTATATTATATTCTGATATTTTGTAATTTCCTACATGCACAGTACACTACAGCAATATTTATATTTCATTCACTGCTTCATAAAATAATGTTCAACATGACATACGACATTTCTCGTGTGGAATGGATGACTGCGGCAAGATTCTACATTATCCTGGGAGCCAAGCGCATGATGGTTGTTCAGTGCACTGTATGCTGGGTGTAGCAATATTCACAGTTCACTGTTTCATAAATCCATGATGTTGATGTGTGTCAATGTTCACAGTACACTGTATGCTGAGTGTAGCAATATTCACAGTCACAGTCTCATATTTCCTGGAATAAAAAAGCAGTAAATCATGCATATGAAAATACATCTCAACCAATAAAGTATATATTAAAAAAATAATATGTTATGTTAATATAATGTAAGTAAAAAATATATATATATATATATATATATAATATATAGTTTTATATATATATATATATAAATGTGCTTTGGATGCCACCTGATGTCCCTGCACAGCTGGCCATAGATTAATATTTCACACCCGTCGATGTTGCTGACTGGTGAGGGTGACCATGAACAACACTCCCAACTGCCCTCAACAAAGATATGCAGGAAGTCTGCAAGCGTCTTCAAAACCTGCAAGATCTAGACTGGCTGAGATTGCACAACAGAAATGAATGGAGGAACTTAAGCCAGAACATTTTGAAAGCAGCCCATGCAAAACTGTCTTCACAGTTGCATTATTGCAATATATATTGCAGTATGAGTGTGTGTGTGTGTGTTTGTGTGTGTGTGCACGTGCTTGTGTGTGCCCAATTTTACTTAGTACAATGTAAAAATTGTCTAAACGAATATGACATTTCTTGTATCACATAATTACCTTGATTCTATGGGTGAATCTTGTGAAATTATTGTTCAGTCTTCCTGTGAAAATTCACATGTATAGATAATGTCACAAACAAACTTAGAACTGGTAGTAAAAGTAAAATTAAGCATTTTAATAAAAAAAACAACTATTCTAAGCATACGATAGCACTCAATCGATGAAATAATTATTAACTAGTGATTTGGAATATCTCTTGCACAGCTTTTTTCAATTATTGAAAAATTACATAAGAATTTCATTATTCTAGTAACTTAGTACAACCAGGCCCAACAAGTTTAATCAGTATAAATCAATCAATATTTTATTTCAGACAAAAGAATACATGCAATATACTCAGTACTACTTGATATAGAAACAAGAAAATAAAAAAGTACACAAAATATTTTTAAAAGTACCATTACTAATAATCATTAATCAAATTTGTTTTGCAAAATAAATATCAAACAGATTGTATTTGCCTATTGGCTTTGTAATGAATTCAATTTATAGAAATGTAAATAAGTCAAGATTTTTGTTAAACTGGTCTCTCGCTGTCCAACTAAAGGAATCAAAATTGGATAAAATTTCACAAACGGACTAAGACCTCTTAAAGAGGTGCTGAACATTTTGGATGGCGTGCCGTGGATCTATTATCTGCTAAACTTAAATGGAAATACACCCATGCCATGGCCACGTCTTCAAATCAATGACATTTCACCTTAATTTTAATCAAAAACAGACGAACATGTAAAGGTACTTACCGTTAACCAATCTGCCGCGGTAAGTCACGGAAAAGAACGAAAACAGCCGACAATACAGGATATAAAACAAAAGGAGACGATTTTTTGGACACGCTGCGCGAGCCGCTCAGCGCATTTTGTTGTTGAAGTGCCTACACTGCCACCTGTACACATCATTTCATGCCTGGGCGAAAATAGGGAAGTTAAACTTTTCCATGCGTTATTTGCATTTAATTGCTGTTTCACGTGTTGTTATAATCATACCAATTTTCTGTAACCTTCCACCCTTCCATCGATCGGTCAAAGTGGAAAAACCCCTACGACACGCAGAATTTAAAGCGATCGACGTCGCACGAGACATTTCTAACGCGCTCGCAAGGACGCAGATGACTGGTGGTGGTGCCACCTCGCGGAGTCTGGATAATCGTGGCTAATCGCGCACTTCAAAGGAAGGTACTGTGTTCGGTTCGGTCCATTCGTTTAATGAAAAATGTGTACAATTTGCCGACTCGTCTAGCATAAAGCATCATGAATATAGGATGCTGGAAATACACATATGTGCCATATTAATAAAACACGACTCCATATATCTTCAAAACACTTAATTTAATTTTCGAATCCCCTGGCGCTATAGCTGGCCTTTGATCGAGACACCCTACCATGCAGTTCTTATATCCAAAGACTTGAACTGAGCCTCTGGCCCCTTGACCTCAGCTCAATAGTCAATACCGCACTCCGACCAAACTTTTTTATGGTATCAGGGCTCAAATTGCATCATTTTGTTTTAGAGATTCCTATAAACCTTCTTCACAAATCATGCCATCGATTGGCGGGACAAGCTTTTCGTACATGTCGCGTCAGCACCTACTCTGAGCAACTTCGATAACTAGTATCTAGCTACGTACTGCACAGGCTAAAAGATAATGTAAAACTAAACATTCAATACAGAAGAAATCAATTATTATTATTATTAATACGCACTGTGGAATAGAGAATTGGTTAAAGGCGCAGCGCGATTTGCTATCATCACGTTTTGTGCCAATTTATTAAACGCGCAGAGTAACTGGGCAATCATTCAGATTGGCCAAACGCGCGAAACAAAAATATGGACACCACAAATGTAGACGTAGACAAGGTATTATTTTGTCTTATTGTGTGGTTGTATGGTAACACACATTATTTTGTGCTGCGTGTATATATTGGTATTTAACTGTGGTAGACGTTAAAATGTATATATAAAATACTGCGTTTCTCATCATCTCAGTGATAGATGTTGAACCATGTTCAAATATAAAGTAATAAACATTGACCAGCCCTGGCCTAGGCCTAGGGCTAGGCTAAGCCTAAGCTAAGGCCTAAGGCCTAGGCTTAGCTAAGGCTAAGGGTTCAGCGTACTGTTACGTTTCCCATTGGTGACCATGTTAACGTTTTGCACGATTATAAGAAAATGGGACCATACAAAATTCTGAAACTTCTTTCCATCCATTGATTGTCACCATCTCATTGACATGCTGGTCGAGTTTTGTAAAAATCACATATTTCCAACTTTTTTAAAACGGCTGAACGTGCCATACTCGTCAATATTTACCAATTTCTGCATAAATTACTACGCGCATGTGCCTTGTGGCGTAAAAATTGCAAAAAATCCTTCCACCTATTTAAATCATCTAAAAATCCACGGTTACACTGCTAACATGTTCTACCAGCAAACTTGCCAATGTGTCTGCTCAAATGCAGTTATGTCAGATGATATGATTTTTTTTAATTTACACATATCTAAAATTACTGTGCCCTACATTCGTCTGTAACACACCAGGAAGTCTAACTGAGACATGATCCCCTAAGCTATAGCCTGGCTAAACGCCATAGCATAGGCAAAGCTGATGGAGTGATGACTGTTTTGTCAGTGACAGTGTTGACAAGTTACTGTTGAGAGCAGGGTTTTTTGTTTTCTTCCCTGGCCTAAAAATTGTTAAGGTTTTATGTTGACGGTTTTACCTGCATTTTTGTACCTGAATGCGTTCCTTACATCATTCCACATATGTTGCAGTAAAAAAGTTCATATATCCTAAAAAATATTGTGTTTTAGGCCACTTTTAACCAGTTTTTACAAATAAAAATAGCGCAACGAATTGCATTTTAAACATATGATTTGTGCATTAGCAACAGCTCGGTGCCATCAGAACCGCGAAGGCGATGTTTGTGTGTATTGAGTATACAATTATGCAACGTTAAAAAATGAAGCGACAAAAAAATAGCGAAAATAGGCTAAAAAAAATTTTCAAACGAAGGAATTCTAGAATTTGTTTAACATTCTCCATAGTTTCATATCCAACGCCAGATTTGTAGAGCACCATTATTTAAAAGCCTCTGTTTTAAAGGTTGAATGAAGACTTACTTAAAATACAGATACTACGATTTTATTATAAATTCATGCACAAACAATTACCAGCATACTTACAAAACTGGCCAATAAACAAGAATACGTACATACACAATCATCTCACAACAAAATATACACATTTAGAACACAACACAAATTTGCATTTTAAGAGATAAGGTGACCACACACAGCTTACAGGGATATATACATTATGCTAAGCATTTTATTATAAAAAGCTATCTGTGTGTATGCACTGTTATTAACTGCTACACTTGCACGCGTGGTCAAGAATAAATACTTAATCCAGCTATACGCATAAACATTAATTTATACAAGAGGAAATATACAATAAATTCATTGTAAACTTACCAGGGTGGCTCCTATGGGAGCGACTCCTTTAGTCTTAATAGGAGTCTCCCAAATCCAATTTGTGCTGTATATGTGCTTATGTACCTAATTTACACACAATTGTTTTATTATTAATTATTGTTACTGTACTGTTATGTACAAATAGATCATAAACAATTCTCTCTGTCTGTCTGTCTGTCTGTCATGCAGCCACTTTTAACATAATATTTAATATTTTATTTAACGAAATACTGATGTTGTAAATATTATTTGTAATTGAAAATTATATGGTTGACATTGGACATTATGTGCATGCACAACTTTTAGGGGACAACTGATTGTATGTCATTGTTAATATGATGAAATGTAAAAGCATGCATAGTTTAAATGGTTTGTCGTTTCATAAACAAAAGGGTGTTGTTTTTGTAATAAAAAATTATACTGATAATATTGCATGTCATGTATATGTGCAAATTTAAAGGGGACAACTCATTGCATGTCATTATTAATAAAATAAAACCCAATTTTTTAAAGGATATATGAACTTTTTTTACCAGAACATATGCAGAATTATGTAAGTTACACATTCAGGTACAAAAATGCAGGAAAAACTGTCGACATAAAGCCCTAAGAATTTAGGCCAGGGAAGTAAACGTTGTTGTTGTTGTCAAATCATGTTTTATAGTATAAACTACAGAGGTATATCTATATTTTAACATCTTTACTGCCCAAATGTGTTTGAATGAATCACAATTTTTAATTATAATTTGACTGTTATCTGTTTACAAATATTGACCTTGACTTAGCATGCAATGAAACATCATATTTGGGTTGAAACATTCAAATTAATCAAATTATATTAACACACAGTGGTTCAGTAAAACATATTTGCAGTAAAGATGCTAGAACAGAGAATTATTGTATACTATATAACATGATTTTATGATAAAAGCCATCAGACTAATGAGACTATGCACCTTTAATCTTAACAACAATATTATCAATAGTGAAAACATGAATAATGTCAACAGAAAATCCAACCCTTGAGCCAGTCTCAATACTCAGATGGGTAATTATTGACCGTGCTGTATGTGCTTAAGATAAGAACTTACGAATGTCACCAATTGTGCTTTATGTCGCACGTAGCTTGCAACAAAATGAGTATATCCCAACAACCGTTGAATTTGTGAATGAAATAGGCTGTTCAAATTGCTGTGGTACAATTATTTGATTTTTAAATAATGAAGCGATGTTTAGGGAATATTGACAAAAAACAAAGGTCTTTGATGAACAAACATCAACTTCACCATACTTTCAGGGTTGGGTTCAGTTATAATTGTAATTCGTAATTGTGTAATTAATTAATTACAATTACAGTGTAATTGTAATTGAAATTTCTTATACCTGCATAATTGTAATTTAAACTGGAACTTTCAATTATTATAACATAATTTCTCAAAATTAATATTTAAACATAATTTCTCAACATAATTTTAATATAATCTCTCACACATTTTCTCATAATGTTTAAGCTTGTCGAGCATGTATATTTTGTATTGACCTGTTATCATGTCTATTGTGAATTATATGTTTTCAAAGATAGTATCTTAGTAAATAAATTGGAAAGTTAACTGAAATGCTCATCTTTTAGATCTTGTTATTTTGATGCTTCATTGACTAAGAGAAGCCCAAACTGAAGCCGTTCATCTTTGCACTATTCTTTGAACAACAGCAATGTATCATTATTACAGGATAGTAGATATCAACTAGTTCTCAGATGTATGTGAGATTATCTGCTCATCCCAGAGCCAGTGTTCAGTCCATCCAATTAGCTGACAAACTAAGTAGCTTCTGCTAGGGTAAAGTGCACAGAACATCATTTCTCTGAACACATGAATTATTGTAACATTATATGAAAATCTCAAGACGCCACCTCCAATATTTTCACACTATGATTCACCTACGGGAAACAATAGGATCATTTGAAATCAAATGCAAGCGCTGCAACCGGCCTGTTTCTGGCTCTTATGTCGCTTTATCCAACTTTCACACCCACATAAAGGTACGATTATTGTGGACACAATATGAAGTGACCAATGATAAATGTCCACTGTGTGCACAAATTGGAGTTATTCATAATAATTATTGCACAAATGTAATTGAGGTATCGTTTTGTTGCTAAAAAGACTTTATTATGTTTATCCCTATGTCCAGTGGGGAAAATATAGCCATACATATTAGCTACACAATAAAACAAAAATGAATAACATATGTTTATAACTTTTATATTTTTAAGATGTTTTCCAACACTGGACTATGCCGATTCAGATTTGCCTATCGGTCCCACGTTGTTTACCGTGGCAGTGCGGGCTGTCGAAGCCAGCAGAAATCATGATGTCATCTAGTATAATAATATGATTACTAATGCTGTCATGCAATTTGCCGAAATAGTGATGCGGAAACTTGAAATAATCCGGCCTAAAGTAAACACAAAACCCTAACCCAGAACAATATAATAATTTGCAAATGTGTGTGAACTTTTGAATTTATGTGTACATGGACATATAATCAATAGTATGAATGTTTGAATACATTGAAAGTGAATTTGATCATATTTGTTTTTATTTCAACTAGTTTACTCATATTGCAAGCAACACAAGATGAAAATATTTACATTTCACACATCATTATCAATTATAATTATAATCTTTGGGTTGTATTTGTATTTGGCTATTGTAATTGAATTTTTAGTGAGTCATGTAATTGTAATTGATTATGTCAAATAAACCGTAATTGGGAAAAACCAGGCCTTGTAATTGAACCCAACCATGCATGCTATGCAACATTCCAATGTCACTACCATCAACCTAGAAAAGCAAATGTAGCCATGTTTGTTAGTTTTTATTCCACTAAGACAATTATCCAATTCTGGTGGTTACCTTTCACTATTATGGCATTTTTTGTCAACGTGCATGATAACATAAAAATCAAAATTTTCAAGATGGCTACCAATTGGGTTTGTGAATTGTGACTGGGATATTTGTGTTTCAATTCAAAATTATATAAAACCAACACCCACTGTCTGCTTAGTAATAATGATCATACTAAAAATACAATTTAAATAAACAAAGAAAATTTCAAACTGATGACTGACAATACCACGATTTACAACAGGACAGGACACAAAAATGGCGATGGCATGTGGGACACAAATATATATATATACATATATATATATATATATATATATATATATATATATATATATATATATATATATATATATGTACGAAACAGATGCAACAATTTTCTAAAACTAAAATGAATATGAGTCACTATTTCTCATGTATGTAAAGAAGGCTGCATGTATGGCAAACTGATTGAAACTGAAATACAAATATTTAACATACCTAGTAAATAATAAAGAAAATAATAAACTGTATTTATACATTCATATCCTGGGTAAGACTCGATTACATGGCACATTTATACAAGATGGTAATGAACTTATATAATGGTTTGCAGTTACATATTATACTACAGTAATACCTGCCTTCAACGGACCCTCCGATGAGCGGACACCTGCTATGTCGGGACACTTTCACCATGTACTGTAATCAAAATGTCACCCAGATCTATGTAAAATGTGCCTAACTGAAGGTAGATTTTTCAGAAAAATTTATCTGTTTATTTTAATCTTGTTTTCTGTTTTATTTGTTATACTTGCACATTATTTTGCACAGAATGGGAGGATTCTGGAAACATTTAGCAAGTTCCAATAAAAGTTTTGATGCTGGCAAATTCCAGCCAGTGGCTACTCCATCAAGTGTTATTGGTCCATGTTTGATGTTTGTCCAATTCTTTCTTCCAGGATAGTCCTGTCTCACTGGACAGCTTGCAATTCCAGGGTAAGTTGTCACATTAACAGAACCTACAAGATATATTGTACATTTGAAACAATTAAGACTAATATATATATATATATATATATATATATATATATATATAATTAGTATATATAATTAGTATATATAATTAGTATATATATATATATATATATATATATAATTAGTAATCGGTATACAGTTACATAACTTAGATTGTTTATGTACAAGTTTAGGCATGATTGTAACAGTTTATTATCTAATTCTAATCAGCAATATTATATATTGTAATTTTTTGCCACTATTTAAAAAGCCTAGCCTTTCATAATAGCTTTGCCTTAATACTACCAGGTAAGTCCATCAACAATAGTTTTCAAAAATATACATGTCTTAGATTGTTGTAAATGTTTGCCAGATATTTCTCACACCCCTGCAAATTGTCTTAGATTGTTGTAAATGTTTGCCAGATATTTCTCACACCCCTGCAAATTGTCTTAGATTGTTGTAAATGTTTGCCAGATATTTCTCACACCCCTGCAAATTGTCTTAGATTGTTGTAAATGTTTGCCAGATATTTCTCACACCCCTGCAAATTCTGGAGACAAGGAGCAGACTCACACGTTCACAGACTTCCCTGTCTCAGCCACCCATGATGAAGAGGAAGACAAGACAGACGTGAGTTGTCCTCCCTGACTTAGGAGCAGTTACCGCACATCTGCAACCCATCAATGTCTAGTTGGGGAGTATATAATTTTTGAAATGCTTAACAATAACTAGAGACACAGCTGTTGAAAAAGTTTTTCTTATTAACTATCAGAAATAAAAAAAATCCGTAGAAGTAAGGGAAGATTACTTTAACTGTATGTGTTAGTGTGACACTTGTATGTATTTGTTAGTGGTTGGGTCATTACTATTTTCTTCCTTTTAAGCATTGACTTCAGTTGTACAAAAAGCGTGAAAACATGTTTTTTGAATGCACAAGGTAAAACAAATTGATGTGCAGGTAACACATTTTGTAATATAATTTTTCTTTTTCATTTATTCCTAACTTTCTTTTATAACTCTGCTTTTAAAATTTTTTGTAGTTTTAAAGAATCTTTTCTTCTTGCAGCTGTTGAAGTCAGACAAACAGAAGGCTTCCTCCTTCTGGACATTTGAGTATTACCAAGCATTTTTTGATGTTGACACACGCGATGTTGCTGAACGCATCCTGGGATCTATGGTTCCTAATCCTCGGTCAAACTACTTGATAGCAAAGATACGCCCTAATCCAGATTTGTATGGTAAGTAAAACCATTTTGTACGTGGGCATGTGGGCATGTGGGCACTTGGCTTTATAATAATTTCTCTTGCATCTCTGTCTTACCATAGTGGCTCCATTTTACTTTTTTACGTTTTCGAATGATTATAATTTTATATTAATTTCTTGTTTACATTGCATTTATTGGATGGCATTTAGGTGTCTTAGTGTTCTTAAAAACATTGTTGAATTATTATATTCTGCAAGAAAACAAGGATGCCTTTAATTTCCAATGTTCAATACTTATGTTGTATTATAACATCAGGCACATGTTTTTCCTAAATAAAGTTTTTAAGGGGAGATATGGTAGCTGGATAGGATTTTTTTTATTTGCATAGTTCGTGCAATGTTTTATGCCCAAACTGTACAGTGGGTTTTTCTGAGTAAAATATATATTGAAAATGTTTTGCCAGACCCCCGGTTTCCATAGCAACAAACAACATAGCTGCCGTATGAAGGAATTATAGCCCTCTAAAATTTACAAAACTTAAAAAGTAATGGATATTTTATCATAATTCTTTCACATTCACAATCATCATTGGTTTAGTTAACTCTAGAACTCCTCTAAAAATGTCCAAAATTATTCTTCTGAATTTCCAAAGTTATGATATTCTAAATGTAACATTTGTCAACACATTTGTATTCACTACCCCCAAAATAGTGCACAAAACCCAAAAAAATGTAGAAAATTTTGGGTGAATATGCAGGTGAACATAACAATCCAAACCAGATGACCAGATCATTTTAAGTTCCACTGTGTCAAAAAGTCATTTCTTGTAAATGGCCATCAAAGATTGAATGATGGCATTGTTATATGGTAGATGCAAGCTTTATCCATAAATAAAACTAATTTATGTCATCGTTATAAAAGTGAACTTTATTGATAGTAACCTACAAAGCTACTGGAATATGGAGGAAACACATTTTGAGTAAATTTTTCATAAAAACCTTAGGTTAGATGATAATGAGATACATATACTTGCCTATTTAAACAGTCCAGTATTAAAATGAGTTGGTCTGATCCTCTTTTAGTTTTTATGCTATACAACTTGATTTGACGCCAAAAAAAAACAAGCAGACCATGTTGTTTTAATATAATCTGCCCAGTGGTCAAGGATATATGTTATTGCCATAAAACATGTTTTATTCTTTGCTACAATGTTTCATTCCAGATGCCCCCCCCCACTCCAGTCAAGATCTATGTCCTGTCACATTTGAATACATATTTCCAGGTTTTTTAATAGAAATGAACAGTTTTGTGTGTGTATTTATAAATGCGTTTTTTTACTTTATGGCTTGCAATACTTAAACCAATGATGTTTCCTTATGCTTCAATCAAGATATTTTTCCATGTCAAATTTGAATAAAAAAAAACTACAAAGCTGATTTACTGATTGTGTATTTACAATGCTTCCACTATGTGCCACTACAAGCATTCATGAACTGCACAAGTGTGCCACCTGGTGGACATTGTAATACTTACTGAGGCACCCAGACTCTGCATGAGTCTTTGAACAATGCAGTCTCATCATTTTATCATAAAAACATGTTATGTAGTAACTATATCTATTTCAACATCTTAACCACACAGATGTGTTTTAGTGAACCCCAATTTGACAGACAATGGTAAAATTATATTAACAAATTTGGGTTCATTGAAAGACATCTGGGTGGTTAAGTTGTTATATATAGGTTATACTACATGCCATGATGTTATGATACAATGATCACACTTTGTACCTTTCAATGTAAATAAATCATTAATTCAAGAAAAGTTCTGACAAGAGCTTCACGTGATGTGCATAAACTGATGGTGTGAAAGTACCACTGTGTGTTTAGGTCCATTTTGGGTATGTTCAACACTGGTGTTCACCACGGCCATCGCTGGCAACCTGGCAAACTACATTCAGACGAGAGGGGAGGACTACCACTGGCACTATGACTTCCACAAAGGTGAGGCTTAACGCTATCTCTGTCAGCACACTCTAACAAGTTAAAGTTGTTTACTTAATTTGTAATGCAGAAGATTCCGTTACTCAAGTGGCCTGACAGACTGGTAATTGTGTTGCAGTAACGCTTGCTGCAACAGCAATCTTCAGCTACTGGTGGGTGATTGCAACATTGCTGTGGGGCATGCTGCGGTGGCGCGGTAGTCTCGCAGGCTTCACCTACATGGAAGTTATCTGTGTGTATGGATACTCACTCGCTGTCTACATACCCATCTCTGTGAGTTATCTACCACACCAAACAATGCTTGGTCATTTTGCTATTAGTGTAGATATATTATGAGCACAGTTGGGTGCTGTAGAAATGTCTTCTATCTATTGATTCATCTGATCATTTTAATGTTCACATAGACTATGAATACCTAATTTCCTACTCATAACTTACTCAATCCTCGTCACTATTTCTGGAGCATTGGATAAGAGTAAATATTTCTCTAGAAATATGAGTTATATTAACAGATTTAAACTTCTGTCAAGTTCAGTGACATTTTAACATTACACTAATGATTACACATTATATGTAACATGTTTTTTGTTTAACAAATCTTCTATTTTATAAGTTCTTATGACTGTAACTTTAATTGATCGATTATCCTAAACATTTTTTAACATTTATTTTACCTATTTGATCATAACAATATCCCAATTTACTCTACTCTGGTGGGCATCAGTGGAGCTTCTGTGAGGTCAGACAAGGCTATGTTTGTTCATGGCACATGTGACTTGTAGGCTGTGATAAATATATGTTGGGTTGAATGCTTCAACCCTGCTTTTAAAACCATTGCTGGAACTTCAGGTTGCCTAAAAGTTGTCTGATTTAAATTATGCATAAGTATATTGCAACAGTTTTATGCATTTTAGACACAATTTATGTTGTCAAAAGTTGATCAAAATGATAATGTGTATTGTGAATTGTGTATTGAGATATGAGTTGACTCATGCCTGTTGTACCCATAATTGTTAACCTTTGTGTTCTAGATGCTCTGGGTGATCCAGTTCTCATGGCTCCAGTGGACGCTGGTCATCGTTGGTATGGTCCTCTCAGGAGGTGTCCTTCTCCTCACCTTCTGGCCTGCAGTCAAGGAAGACAACGTAAAGGTAACATATTCTGTTGGTCATTTACAGGAATGTGGATGATGTCAGACTTTTACTGGGGCCAAATCACTAATTTAACTGGGGACAGATCACTAATTTACTTCTGGGTTCATTTCACATGGATGAAATGCCAGTTTAAGATGGTACCCCCATTTGGCAATTTTTTGTTGCCTGGAAAATTATTTTAAACAGGAATATGGCCATATTTGAGGACTACAACACAGCACTTATGCTGGCAATTCATATTAATAGTGGCTGGCTGACACGCATGTCTCAGCGACTGTAGGATCCCTTGTGTCAATGCATGACTGTAGGATCCCTTGTGTCAGCGACTGTAGGATCCCTTGTGTCAGTGACTGTAGGATCCTTGTGTCAGTGACTGTAGGATCCCTTGTGTCAGTGACTGTAGGATCCCTTGTGTCAGTGACTGTAGGATCCTTGTGTCAGTGACTGTAGGATCCCTTGTGTCAGTGACTGTAGGATCCCTTGTGTCAGTGACTGTAGGATCCCTTGCGCATGAAAACACGGTGTAGTTGTTTGGATGCCACTAAATATTTTATATAATGTTGATTTTGTGGATCTCAAACAAATGACAGAATTTAACGAATTTTGTTCAGCAGGTTGATGAAAGAATAAATATTAACATTGGCAAGCATTTTCAGCATTTTTGTAAAGTTGTCTTTGTTTAATAATTAATATTCATATGGCACAAGCTTGCAACACCAGTCATACTTGCATATGTCAAAGTTATGTCAAAGTAGAGCTCTTGTGTTAGAGAGATAGAACTAGAAGTGTATCCTGTCTGGCATAACAACTCGGATGGTACTAAACCAGACATTTCCAAGCAGATATATTGGTTATAGGCATTGCTAGCAGGCAGTGTCTGGTGTACTATGTTTTCACTACTTAAAAAAGATTTGTGATTTAATTTGAAGTCTTCACTTATCTAGTTTTATCTTTAAAGTAACTGGAATTGGTGAAAATGCAATTGGTATTTTCAGTTACTTTTCAATATCATCATGTAACTTTTAACTCCAATTGTTCGCTGCAGATAATCAGTAAAATATCTTATGTTGTCTATGTCATATTTCGAGGGCTAGCTGCCAGAAATGACTATGTCCTAAAAAGCTGTTCTGAGAAAAATGAGTTTTAAAGTTTCAGTAGCCCTGCAAATAAATAAAATAAATAAATGCGATATTACAACGCACTTTGACATATACGCTGCCGCAGTGATCAGCTACTTCCTGTCAGTTTCTTATGGCTGCAAATGTCACAGGGGGGTCAGAAATGTAAAAAAAGTGTACATAATAATTTTTGGTTGAAATAAAGAATTGGTAATATGGACATAAAGATGACAAACTGTGTAGTCAGTATGGCGTTTATTAATGTTCAGCCACTATTACGACGATAGGAGAGTCCATTTAGCACTGGTTAATGTCACACAGAATCATCATCATCGTCTCCTGAATCACTGACTGCCGGTTCTGGCAAATGATCTTTGGTGCGGCTTGTGCTTGGAAGAGACTTGTACCACGTGTGCATCTCAGCTGGTATCATTTGTTGCGTGCACAACTTTACCAAGTTCTTCATTTTGGTCTCACTTATCGGAATCTGATTCTGATATGCTTGGCCTAGTTCTGAAGGTAGAACTGCACAGCCACATCCACAGACATTAATCTGTTTGAAGTCATCACTGTAGTTGTAGCGATACTGTATGATTCCTGGTTGGGCTTTCTCATGAAACACTTCACCAGTAGCCAATTCACAATGTTGCCATCTTCATCTTGCCTTCGGTTTTTCATAATCTTCTGTGCCAAGCTTTGCAGGTCGAACATGTCTTCATGATGGAGATTCACAACAGTGTACGGATGTCGACACCTTGCTCTGCGGAAGATGGACATCCAGTCGATGATAATATACACATCAATGTATTTCTTCTCAGTTTCAGTAGCAGAATGCATGCTATCGCATTCCATGTACGAATGTCCACTCTCTAGAAAATGGTGTGTTATTATTTCAAGTTGAGTTTTCTGAACAGTGTACATGAGTAGGGCTGCCACATTTTGATTCCTATTTTGGCCACTTCATGTATCAGAGTACAAGGACACTTCCTTTACAGTAGGAGACAACTGACACAGCCATTTAAAGAGACAGGTTCCAATTTCCAACTCCCCTGTCTCATCTCTGAACAGCAATAGCATATAGCATCATTGGGAGGAGCAGCACTGTAAACGCAGAGGTTGTAAATGCACAGTTTTTCATACATGAGTGACACATCATTACTAGGTATTTGAAGAATGCTTTGTAGGTCGAAAGTTGCCAAATGTTTCCTTTTCTTCAGTAGCCCTAACTTTGTCTGTGGTCCTAGACTTCTTAGGCTTCTTTGCGAGTAAGATGCATTTTGTACTCCTCTCGAAATGCGTCTTTATCATCCCCTTATCTTTCCTCGGATGAAAGAACGATAAGTTGTACTTATTACAGAATACTCTACAATATGTCATTTCTCCGACTGGTCTGATAGGAGGATCTGCTTCCTTACACTGAGCTTTGTATAGACGATACATTTTGGTTATAGAAAGATTTTGGTCCACATACCATCTGCAAGTGTCACTCCTTGTGTAGTGTGATTCTATTTGTGGGAAACTTTCAATGTGAGTTTTCACCACCAACTTGTTTTGTTTGCAGGGGCATGTCTACCATGTTTATCTTCACCTAGAAATGGTCCTGTATCTCCTCTTCCTTGCCGAGCCATGTTTAAAGGGCCATGACTTATGTCAAGTGTTTTTCAGAAAGAAGTTTTTGCATACACATATAGCTTCATTGTTCTTCTTAAATGAGTAAAGTAGGGTGTGCAACTTCCTTCGCTTCTGTTCGCCCCTTGCACGCTCTCGCTGGATATCAACATGTGTTGTATTGGACAACAGGAAATCCTTCTGACTAGAATAATTTCCCAACTTCCAGTATTCTGCGCATAACCTGGCCCTATCCTCTTTAGTGAACCTTTCATTACACTTGTATCGACATTTCTGGCAGTTAGACGTTTGGGTGCTCTACCTCTTTTCTCTCTCTTGTTGCTATCAGTGTTTGCTTTTCCAGTAGATTTTAAGTTTTTTCGTATGTTCTTTTTCCATGACTTTGGGTTCGATTTTCACTTTCTTGTGCCCTTTACACCATGGATGTGTGTAAAAAAAAATTTGGATGCAACTTCTTCCTCTGGTGTAGAATCATCAGTAGCATCTTCGTGGTCACCACTACCAGTCTCATAAGTAGGATCATTGTCTTCGTGGTCACCACTACCAGTCTCGTAGGTAGGATCATTGTCTTCGTGGTCACCACTACCAGTCTCATAGGTAGGATCATTGTCTTCGTGGTCACCACTACCAGTCTCATAGGTAGGATCATTGTCTTCGTGGTCACCACTACCAGTCTCATAGGTAGGATCATCTTCGTGGTCACCACTACCAGTCTCGTAGGTAGGAACATTGTCCGAATCACCAACATCGCTCTCCATGTCATCCAGCATCACTACCACCTCTGACGTGTTAAATCTTCGTTCTGAAAACAAATTGACACAATAATAATAGTAGTAATACAACAGCAAAATAAGAGTAACGGTTATTGCATTACAATATTACAATTGTCAAAAAAGGGCTAGAAAACGTGTAACGTTTATAATTACTTGCCCTATTACACATAAATAAACTACCTACATAATGCTGTGTAAAACAGTACACAATTTTGCGCATGTGACAAAACCTAGAGTACATCAGAGATAACATTCATGTCCACTGATGACAGGCCGAACGTAAAAACTCTTAACTGATAAACACAAACTTTTCAAAAGTTACTATATCAAAACAGGCTTCGACCGTTTTGCAAGAGATGGTTTATCCTGCTAGTTAATTAATTAATTATTCATGTTCCACAAACATTTAAATTCTACATACACACTCAACCACAACTGTCTATGTCCAACACGTTTAAACAGCAACTTAAACCATCCAACTATGTTTATATCAGAACATGCTACAAAGTCATAACTATGCAAACCGGAAGCTGAAGGAAATGCTGAAGAAACTTACCTCTGCGGGCAGCCATAATGTTGTGTTTATGCCACAAAACACATTTATTAACTGCTGTGAAACCGTGACTAAATTGCACTGTCTGCCATCTTGGAAACAAAGGACATTCTGATTTCCTGTTTGTTATGGAATGCTGTGTCTACGAAAAGTGTCTATGTCTCAGATGTTCACTTCTGGCTGGGTTGCATCATCAATCGTCGGGCATAAACATTTTGCGTTGACCCAGTTCTGGTACTATAAATAGGAATTGTACTTATTCATTTGTGGCAGAGGTACAGCATGCTACAGGAGGTTGAATGCTCGACTTAACTCATTTTAGTAAAAAATGGACATAGTTACTTCTAACAAATCACCGGGAGTGGATGGGATTCCTCCAAAATTACTAATGGAAACAGTAGAACAAATCAGTATACCACTTGCAAGAGTATTCAACTTGTCATTAAAAGAGGGAGTTGTTCCGTTTGAATGGAAAGAAGCAAACATCATACCATTATTTAAAAAGGGTTCGAGAAATAAGTTAGAGAATTACAGACCAGTGAGTTTAACATCAGTGATTTGTAAATTATTAGAAAGGTTAATTAAAGACCATATGGTGGACTTCCTCGTTAAGCACAAATTATTAAATTCATCTCAACATGGATTCCTTAAAGCGAGGTCATGCTTAACAAATATGTTATGTTTTTTGGAAGAAATCACTAAGTGGATAGTCGTGGGATCGCCAGTAGATATTATCTACTTAGATTTTCAGAAAGCTTTTGACAAAGTGCCACATCAAAGATTACTACTTAAATTAAAAGTCCATGGTATCGGGGATAGCATAACTGACTGGATAGAACAATGGCTGACTGACAGAAGACAACGAGTTGTAGTAGATGGAGAAGTTTCAAATTGGAAATCGGTTTTGAGTGGGGTACCTCAAGGATCAGTATTAGGACCTATATTATTCTTAATTTATATCAATGACTTGGATGACAGTATAACAAGTAACATACTGAAATTAATTATGAAGAACGCCTGAAAGAATGTGGTTTAACAACTCTAGAGACAAGGAGGTTAAGAGGAGATCAGATTGAAGTTTTTAAGATATTGAATGGGTATGAAAATATTGATAGAAATATGTTTTTCTCACTCAAGAAGGATAGCAGAACTAGAGGACATGAGGTAAAATTAGTAAAGGATCAATGTAGATTGGACATCAGGAAGCACTCGTTCTCACAGAGGACAATAAATGAATGGAACAAATTGTCTACAGATTGTGTAACTGCTAGCAGAGTGAATATGTTTAAAAACAAGGTTGACACATATCTCAGGAGGGCGGGTTATAAGTAGATGAACATTGTTGGACTCTCGATAAGCCAATGGCTTCCTTGTCCACTTGTCATCTGGGCCTTTGGCTTGGATGGCAAATCTTGTTAAATCTTCTGGCAGCTAGCCCTCGATTTGTTTTCTATTATGTACAATAATATGCAGCTGCTTTAAAAAATGTTTGCATTGAGTTTGTCTATGGTTGCTCTGTTGACATATTTTATTTTGATGTGGAATTGATAATTGGAACTAGTATTTTGTAACTGGAATTGGTATGTTTAGGTGTAATTGGAATTGGGATTTGTAATTGGTGTGTAATTGGAATTGATATAATGTAATTGACCCCAAATCTGTGTGTAACTTGTTGATTCACAAAGCTGGTGGACTCACTCAGTCCCACCAAAGATAAGCCACAATAGATTGACGTGAAGCGTCTGCAGTAGGACTGTACAAAGCAGCAGCTTATTCCAACTAATCACATTTTTGAGAACATGAACAAACAAAACATAAGTAAATAGAGGTGATGTCACATTTCTGTTTGCATTATTTTGGGTAAATGAAATCTTACAACGACAAATACACCATACCCATGGATTTTCCCTTCAACTACATTTTGTTTGTGGGGTGCGTGTAGCATTCTTTAGTAAATGTTTTATTACATGGCATGGAATACAATCATTCTTTAGTAAATGTTTTATTACATGGCATGGAATACAATCATTCTTTAGTAAATGTTTTATTACATGGCATGGAATACAATCATTATTTAGTAAATGTTTTATTACATGGCATGGAATACAATCATTCTTTAGTAAATGTTTTATTACATGGCATGGAATACAATCATTCTTTAGTAAATGTTTTATTACATGGCATGGAATACAATCATTCTTATGTTTTATTACATGGCATGGAATGCAATCATTCTTTAGTAAATGTTTTATTACATGGCATGGAATGCAATCATTCTTTAGTAAATGTTTTATTTATCTATTTCTGTAGTGGTGTGCAAGTTTAGTCATGACCATTACTGAGTAAGATTTGTAAATTGGCGTAGAAAGGTAATGCTAATACCCTGGATAAGAAACCTAGCTAATGACAGAAAACATTGATACCATGGTGATCTATTTTATTTCATGTATTAACCTTTCCATTCAACTAAGTAGTTTAATATGGAACAAATCTATCAATCGTATGGTGTAATGATATGGTATTTCTCTAATTATGTGCTATTTCTGTCATAGGTCATTCCCACGCATTGTGCTAAATTAGTAAATAGTGCACAGCTCAGTTGACTGCACATTTGTGTCCACCAAGTGCTTGCACAAAACTGTTATTAATTTGTGTTGGCTATCATATCTTGTTAAATCTTGTTAAATTTTCATCATTCTTGCATTTACTGGAGCAATAATTACCACAAGAGTTGTGTGTGCATGCATGTGTATGTGCGTATGGCATATGTATGACATGTGTTTGTGTGTATAGCGTATGTATGACATGTGTATGTGTGTTTGTGTGTATGGCATATGTATGTGTGTTTGTGTGTATGGCGTTTGTGTGTATGGTGTGTGTATAACATGTGTATGTGTGTTTGTGTGTATGGCATATGTATGACATGTGTGTTTGTGTGTATGGCATATGTATGACATGTGTATGTGTGTTTGTGTGTATGGCGTATGTATGACACGTGTATGTGTGTTTGTGTGTACGGCGTATGTTTGACATGTGTTTGTGTGTATGGCGTATGTATGACATGTGTATGTGTGTTTGTGTGTATGGCATATGTATGACATGTGTATGTGTGTTTGTGTGTATGGCATATGTATGACATGTGTATGTGTGTTTGTGTGTATGGCGTATGTGTGACATGTGTATGTGTGTTTGTGTGTATGGCATATGTATGACATGTGTATGTGTGTTTGTGTGTATGGCGTATGTATGACATGTGTGTTTGTGTGTATGGCATATGTATGACATGTGTATGTGTGTATGGCGTATGTATGACATGTGTATCTGTGTTGTTGTGTATGGCATATGTATGACATGTGTATGTGTGTTTGGCGTATGTATAGCATATGTATGACATGTGTATGTGTGTTCATGAACCTGTAAATTTATTTGCTCCGTGATGATAAATGGTTTGTACATATCATTGAAATGTAGATTTTTTATTTACTCAGAATTAATCCCAATGGAAATGCCATATATTGTTACACAATGAATCTGTAGTTTGTGTGTATGTGGCCTGGCACACAATGACTCTGTAGTTGTCACTGGGTGCCAGGCCACAGATTACCTGTGGCACAGCAGTCTTGGAAATCTGATCCATTCACACGTTGAATCATAACAATCATTGTGATATCAGATTTCCAATTAGAATGAAAATGTCATGAACAGAAGTTTGCATGGAGCACTCAGTAATCATCGATGTAATGATAATTACCATTAACAAGAGGAGCCATTTGGAGGATACAGTTTAACCAGTAGGCCTAACTGTAACAGCACTGTTTCAAATGTTTTGCAAAACTATAATATGTTCTACCTGTGCTAACAGCTGGTACTACATAGTATTAGCCTCATTATTTACTTCGGATATACAGTTGGGCACGGACCACAGTCAGAATCCATCCGCCATTACATACATAAAGTCCCAAGGAAAAAAATTCATTGTGCAGATAGGGTTTATTTGTGAGAGCAGAAATTGTGTGTATGAGTGAGTGAAAGTGATGTTTTTGTGCACAGTAGCATCGAAGCTTTGAAATGATGCCATTTGTCAGTAGGTATACCAGTTGCATAATGACACAGTGGCTGTTAGGCAGGATATACTCATATTTGGGAAACCGGGGAATTTCATGGCAGAAATGCACGGGCCTCATGCTTTGAAGCAATTTGTGCGAAAAGGAGGTATGTCATTTTCACGAATTTCGCACACCAGGTGTCTTAGTGGGTCTGTAATTTTTTGTGACTTTAAAAAAAAATTGTAGGATAAATTTTCAATGTAGGCGCAAGAATGTTATAATGGTCGTCTATGGGAAAAGTGACTGTGGTCCGTGCCCAGTTTTTTCTTCTTTTATAAGTGCAAACGTAAAAAAAGAATGTTAAGATTTTACTTGTGGAAACATTTTTATACCAGTGTTTTGTTTAAAACAACATGTTCTATTGTACTGGATCAGTAAGCAGACTGGTAAATGTAATGCTATAGATATTTTTCTAATTTTCACGGTTGATTTACCTTTATTTGGTAGCACCATTTAGCAGTAGTTAGTCTGATGAAAGTAGCTAGGAGCTGCTGAACCACTGAAAACAGAAACAAAGATAAATTTATTATGAAGACGAGAAATCTATCGATAGCATAGGATGTTCTATACTTGGTGCTTTATTAAAGAAACGGATCGCAGGTCATGTCATACTTTACTGTTTTCATTTGTCCTTTCAATTACACTTTTAAGCTGCTGCAATGAACAAACGTCTGTGAGAATGGCACACATACATCCTTAATCTGGCCCTAAGCCAATAGGACAACTGCTTACAGAGAACCATGAATTTTATGTCCGTTCCACGACTGCTCTCCGGTGTCCAATTGAGGCTAATGACATAACCACCTACCCACTTGGCAAACCCAGGCAGGCAGCAGGCAGATTTAGCAACAACCCACGAAGACACAGTGTCATCCACCTGTCCTTACAAGTGTTTCCAGTTAATCTCCATTCGTGTTGCTACCAATGGCTTGCCAGATTGTTCAGGGAGACTTGCCGCCATCGATGGTCGTAGACTACAAGTGTCATTATAAGGGCTCAATGCATAGTGTCCCAAGAGCGCCTGTGATAATTGAGTTAGTTGACAGCGACTAGCAAGTTATTCTGAACAGACTTGGAATTTACTGCATCTTTAGTGGTTCTTCTAAATATAAAAATAAAATATTTATATATACTCCTATGTACAGACACCAGCATTTTTTATTTAACACAAGATTAATATTTGCCAAGTGCGCATCCTTAATTCCTGCCAAGGTAAAAATTAAAAGAGCATCAAATGCTCACTGCATGACAATGCCTCTGCAACTGTTTAATAATGCAACAACAGCAATGGTCATTCGATGATGGGGGAGACATTTGGGAGACAGACAGTTGTCAATAATACATGAGTATGTTGAGCAATATATATATACATACATGTACGTATGTGCAAGCAAGCATGTGCGCGCACGCACGCGCATATGTGTGTGCATGCGTGTGTAAGCCCCCACTCTGATAAAGCTAAGCTACACTCCCAGACGTTAACAAAGACTACAGCAGAAGAGTGTGAATTCAAAATAGAAAGTTGAGGCCGTGTCCCCTTATCCCATACATTAGAATAGGTTATGCATGTGTACCTTTGACTGCTACTAATGCATTATATACCATATGTATTTTAATATTCCATCCTTTCATAGAGCAGGAACTTCATTTCCATAATGAGTTAAGTTTCAAAGCTGCTGCAGACCTAAAGATAAACTACAGCAGTTTCTTGTGGGTTGCTTCTGAGAGGGACATAGCATATGACATGGTACGGCAATTGAAGTGATTGGCATTTACTGCTGTACATGTAAACAAAGCATGCCACGTTGCACACATACACGCTGCACGCACACACATCACACAGTTTTCACTTTTGCATGTAAGCCGTTAGTTTGAGCATGATAATTGACAAACGTAAACAGGTTTTCCAGAGCCTATTGGAGTTTGATGGCAAAATCCAAAAAGAAACTCAATAAACCACAAGGACTGTCAAGAGTTTTAAAAATTAAGCCATAACCTGTGCGTAGTCAGCACCCCAAAACTCTGAATCAGTGATTGTCAGATAAAAATTAGCTTTCTTTTAGACTTGTTTTAATATAATACTGATTACTTTTATAGTCTGGTCTCTGCACGATTTTCACGCCACAACATTACAAGTGACTGATATGAATGTGACAGGATTCTTAGACAGGAAATTGAAGGGATGATCATTATAAAAATCTGCCCAGCCTCTCAATATGGCTAAAGAGCAGGAGGAAATTTTTTTCCATAAAATGTTGTGCATATTTCATACATAATGTTCTTTAATGTGTGTCCTGTACTTGTAGGTGGCGTATTCAACAATGCTGGTGATGTTCCTCATGCATGGCTTGCTGGCAGTTGGATTTAAGGTAAAGCTGTGAAGTCTATGAAGATCCCTGCCATATTCATTCAACACACACTAAATAAACGAGTGCCCTCTTATGTACGCTCTTAAAATACAGTTTATGTTAGACCAAATTAATTTAATGTTTATTGATTTAGATAGCACTAAATTTACACAATGATATTCTTTGGTGATATATATGGAAAAAAATTATTTTCTCTAGACGCTGCGTATAGAGGCAGTTCTGAAATTTGCATACAGGGAAATTCATCTCCCAGCAACTGACCAGGGCTATCCTGCAAAAAAGTTGCTAAACTACTAGACAAATTAGTTAAATGATCTGAAAAATTACAGATGTTATTCAATTTTAGGAAATGTAAATGCCTACATACAGGACACAGGAACTTGGATATAAACTATGTTATGGGAGATACTGTTCTAGCTACTACTGTAACAGAAAAGGACTTAGGAATAACAATAAGCGCTGATATGAAAGTTTCAGAACAGTGTGGTGTTGCAGCTTCAAAGGATAATCAAATTCTTGGGTTGATTAGGAGAAACGTAGCAAACAAGGAAAAAAGCTAATTATACCTCTGTATAAAGCAATAGTTAGATGTCATTTATAATACTGTATACAAGTGTGGAGATCATAGCATAAGCTTGAATGCATATAGTGGCATTTATTCACAGAGGAGAGCAACTAAAATTATACCAGAACTGAGAGACCTTAGTTCTGAAAAATGCCTGAAAGAATGTGGTTTAACAACACTGGAGACAAGGAGGTTAAGAGGAGTTCAAATTTTTAATATATTGAATGGGTATGAAAATATTGATAGAAATATGTTTTTCTCACTCAAGAAAGATAGTAGAACTAGAGGACATAAGATAAAATTAGTAAAGGATCAGTGTAGATTGGAAGTCCTCGTTCTCACAGAGGACAATAAATGAATGGAACAAATTGTCTACGGATTGTGTAACTGCTAGCAGTGTGAACATGTTTAAAAACAAATCTTGTTAAATCTACTATGAATCAAATCATTGTCATAAAATCGTAAAAGCTTACATTAATAATTTTCAATCTCAGTAAAAATATGCTTTATTTACGTAAAGCGTTAAACACATGCATAAAAGCTGAAAATAACTAATTAAGATGGTAAATAACAGTCTCTCTTCTGTCCAAAGGTGTCACATAGGGCGGAAACAATTATGGAAAAGGTGTCTTTTTTAAGAGCCACGTTGAATTGCCCATCACCTGTGCATTGGTGCACGGTGGTGAGCAGTTGGTTCCATGGTATCCATGCCCTTGGAGCTCATCTGAGGGCAGCTGTTTTCCAGTTCTGTGTCTCTATGACAGATCATAATAATATCTTACTAACACATGTGTCATTTGTGTCTTCAGCTGTATTTCTTCAATGCGGGGATTGCAGAGACACACGTAACTCCGTCTGTGAATGCAACTGCAGTCGCTGCTGTCCATGAGACGCTGACCAAACTCAGCAACACTGCCATAGGGACAACCGTGAGAGCTGTGACAGGCACACACATGTAATGACACTCACATCTCTGTGTAGTGGCTCTGCTCTCTATATAGTGCCACTGCTGTTCAACATAGTGGCATTCATGTCTGCCCATTGGAACTTGTACTTTTACGCTGAAACTATGTCTTGGGACACTAAAACTTGTATGTTGCCTAGAGTCCGCAATGCACATGGGATGTTTATCTGTTTTGTGCATTGGGGAGATAAAGTGGAATCTGAATGCAGTGTTAAAGGTCCTTCCTCCAATCTATGTACACATCAGAGATGGTGGGACATGTATATGTGATCAAAGGAATATGTTTAAAAGTATATGTTGGAATTGTATACTGATGTGTTGTGCTATTTCTTATAGTTGGTTTATAGGGCAGGCTAGAACTGTTTTGTCTTTTTGTTGGGATTGGTGTACATGTGGGATACAGAATATGTGAAGTTTGGGACAGTATATTCCCTCACAATCTTATAGGTTATGTATATTATGTCATTTACTCTGAAATAAGGAATCAACCAATTGTTTGTTTTTTAATATTATGTATCATGTACATTCCATGCGTTTATTGCCAGATGAGTTGCCACAAAGTCAGTCACACAAACTTGGCAGTGGGATCTACTATTTTGGTAGTCATTGCTTTGTGGTGTCTTGATGTCTGTACGCATCTAAAATAATAGGACACTGTGCTTACCACTTGATGTTGTATGTGTTAATTTGTCACACAAGCACACACAGATACATATGTGTAATTGTGTATGATATTGGGAGCCACGTGGGGGGGCGGTGGTCTAATGGTTAGAGCACCTGCCTGTCGATCGAGAGGACGGTGGTTCGATTCCACCTCCGCCGTTTCGAAGCTTGGGCAATTTCGTTCACCCCACTTTGCCCGTGTCTTTTGGAAGAGACACTAAAAGCCATTGGTCCAAACTCCTGCGTTAAACTCCTGCGTTAGCTCAAGATTGGGCTGTTTGGAGTATAACTACTTGAGACTTGAGAAGGCAGCTTGTGGGATGTGTCAGTGGCCAGGTTCCATAACTCCATGAACTCTGTTTTGCAATGGATCTTTAATGTCATATTTTATGTTGTTAGTTGTGAATACTGAGCAGTGTTGATTGATCTGATTAAAGGATCACATGTTACTGATGATGTGTTCAGAGTCAAAATACTAAATTTTACTAAAAATAATATTGGGTGGAATATTAAAGTAAACCACGAGAATGTCAGATTTCGTGAACACAACGACAGGGTGCAGTAAAGCTTTAGGAGTCGAGCGGCCACTTGGCGTCGGGCAGTGTCAGGCTGCATGTTGTGCTTGTGTCACACGCTATAATCGCCACCTTCATTTCATATAATTATATAAATATGTAATAAGTTATATTGTGCATGACTGCGTACGAAGTCGAAGAGGTAAAACAAATGTGAGACGAAAAATCGGTTTAATCTATTCAGTTGATGCATAACTGTTTGGACTCGCAAGCGTTATTCTTTGCATATATAGGCATACAAGTTGGAATTATGTGTCAACCATACATCTATTTAACCTTGTTTCATGCCGGCAGTAATTTGTATTAAGTAAATTGATAGAAACGTGCGCGTGATTGAGAATAACACCCACAATTCAAATCCACAAACTCACTGATGTTATAAAATTAAATTGTTCTTTGTGCATTTTACGTGACGTAGTATAACAGTCTTGCTGTGACCGGTCCGAGAAACGGACGCCGAGTGCAGAATCTACGGGCGCCGTGCTGTGTCGTGTTCGGTGGAGCGGCGTTGTGAACCGTTTCCAGTTATTGGGTGGCGACGTCGGTGTGCACGATTCACGATGCCATATTGTTTTTTGGATGCGATAGACGTAGGCCGCTATGGTAATGGATTAGAGTGCAACACCCGCAAATATACTAGTTCGGCGAATAGACTCAATAGGATCAATACATTTGCAAGTGGTATCTTTCTTAGGTAGGTGTTGTGGAAACTGACATGTCTGTTGGTGTCTTGCTGCGTTATGCACCAGCACTGCGAGCCGTGGAGACGACATTGCTCTGATAGATTCTGAATTTTGTCTTTTAAACTGCCGCAACACTTTAATAATCAGTTGTCTTACATCTTGTATGGAATTAGTAGTTTTTTCACACACAGACACAATCACATCTGACACCTCTCAGTGTATTGTATGAAATGTCAGTGCTTTCGGCCAAATAGAAGCGTTTGGCGATTGTATATGGCCATCACAGGAACGCCTGACAAAATGCGCAGCACGTTCGTCGAGCAAGGCTCCGTATTCAGAGGTTAACAGAGCCAGTGGTTTTTTTTTTGCTGACAAACATCCTTTAATTAGTAGCCAATGAAAGCATAAACGTCATTTACATCAGTTTTGTTTAGAATGACCTAGTGTTTTGGATGTTGTAACGCGCCATTCGACAGAATGTCTCGCAATTATTACCTTCACACAAATGCCTTCGTTTCTCCTTTCTCTGGCCATTGCTATTATGCCCATAACGCGCCATTAAGTCGACCTAACACCGCCCGCCGGGGAACGAAATGCGATCAGTGACTACAACGGCACACAATGGGACGTCGGTATGCGAACAATCAACCACTTGAATTGGTTGTTTTTTCTAGACCTTTGACTTAGCGATAGACAGTAGGCGACAACGGAAATGTTACGCCACTTGGCGACATTGTTGGTCGTATATACATTGGTAGATAATTAAATTATGCCCGTGCAACATAAGTTCCAAGCGAATAACTCGTATGAAATGTCGCTGATTTCCAGTCAGCTTTTCATGTATACAGTGACCTACACTATTGCGGGGAAATGACTCCAGAGGCCTTTTATTGCTCTGACATGGTATTTGGCCGTCTATACGTTATGGCGCCGATTGATTCCGTGGGAATGTCACTCACAAACGAGACGAATCGATAACGCCAATTTGCCGGGATTTCTGTAATATTACACCTAGCCTGAATACTATGATATTCATTATTCGCGATGGTATGTTTCGCGGTGATGGCAATTAAGCGTGATAATTGAAAATGTCGCTCTGATGCCGTTGATAAGCTGGCGAGCGACCTTTAATGCGTAACTGGAGAGAGATTGGTCAGTTTTGACCATCTTTCCCTTCTCGCTCCGTTAACCTCGGTGGCCCAGCCAGTCAACGAAATTGAGTTTATAACAAACGAACAATGATTGTCTGGCCACATTCCTCCCCCAACCGTCTGGTGTGTCTGTCCGGTCGACGAAACAAGTCCTGTCAGACCCACACCAGGAACAATGTGTTTAGGTCGGTAGGAATAACTACAATTTTGCTGGAATAAATACAATACTCCCAGGTGTATCCACCCGTGTGCTGACAAGTTTAGCATTACATATCGATTTCGAAATTGTCCAATCCTTTTGTCTTGACGCTCCTCAGCTGGGTTTCCGAGAATTTAGACGCGATAGAAGTGTTCATATTGCTGTTGTTATTATTATTATGATTTAATGCGGCTTATTCGACATTCGTCCGTTTTACGATGAAACATTGTTGGGGGAAGGTGGGGTATGTCCGCAAACATTGTTCGGGGAAGGTGGGGCATGTCCGCGAACATTGTTCGGGGAAGGTGGGGCATGTCCGCAAACATTGTTGGGGGAAGGTGGGGCATGTCCGCTCACCTAAGGTATAATGTGTCATAACTAATTAACTGTTTATGCCACTTATCAAACTTCAACTCCACTAAGAACAACATATATGTTATCAATATGTATTGATCACTGGTGTGTGGTGTGATCACTGGTGTGTGGTGTGACCACTGGTGTGTGGTGCAATCACTGGTGTGTGGTGCGATCACTGGTGTGTGGAGTGATCACTGGTGTGTGGTGTGACCACTGGTGTGTAGTGCGATCACTGGTGTGAGGTGTGATCACTGGTGGGTGGCGTGATCACTGGTGTTGGATATGCCCCAGCGTACAGTGGCATATCCACACAGAAATGTGCGAACATACATCCCGCATTTCAGGCCTTTGCTATACAGCGGAATGCGAACCCTAATGGTAAATTTCAGACTGCAGAACATATAGTTTGTTAAGTATATCCATATTGGGGGTCAAATGCGCCCATGTAAATATAACCATCTGTAGTCTATATAATACAATGGCCTAAATTTGGTGAAGTGGACGCGTGATATTACAAACAACCTTATCATTATACACCTCCCACCGATATTTATACCACCACCCCCCACCTCCTCAATACATTTCCAATGTATCATCCTTGAAATAAATCCCACGTTTTATACGTATGTTTCTGTGTAGAACGCACGTTAACGTACGTTAACACACAACGTATTTAGGATATCAAAGCACAATTATTCGGTAATTAAGGGTATGCATTTTGGGTTTATGGCGGTAAAATGTATTTGTGCAATAACACTAATGACAAACATTCCAACATTGCATAAACACACCAATATGAATAGATTATTGAGAGTATGAGTTATGTATGTATAACATTACATGAGACTACAAAAACAACGTTTTAGTTTATAATTTCTTACCGACGCAACGGATTTCAATTCGCGGGTTAAAATACTCGATATATGATTCAGACGATGCTGTAGAACACAGTTTTGAAAGTACGCTGTGCGGACATGCCTCATCGTGCGGACATGCCTCATCGTGCGGACATACCTCATCGTGCGGACGTGCCTCAGCGTGCGGACATGCATCAGCTTGCGGACATGCTCCAACTTCCCCTACAACACGTGATTGTTGTTGATGTCAACCATGGGCTGTGATTTCTGTCGACGTCGACAGTGGGTTGTGGTTTATGTCGACGTCGACAGTGAGTTGGGGTTTATGTCGACGTCGACAGTGGGTTATGGCTTATGTTGACGTCGACAGTGGGTTGTAGTTTATAACGACGTCATCCCCGCATCGTAGTTTCTGTCGATGTCAGGTTTATATCCTATATGATATTTATATCCTATATGATATAGTTATATCCTATATGATATAGTTATAATATCACTGTCCACCATAGCCGATTGTGCCACAAACAGACGCTGCGCGGTTTTTGTCAACTAAACTATAAACTAAGACAGCCCCACCCCCCACCCCCCAGTGCGTACGCAAACTATAACATTCTGAACGTCCCACAATTTGGTGTAAACTGAAGCTAACATCTATCGGATACTCACCCCGAAAGCTCAGCAACACGAGACAGACGTAATTAAATCAGTGTTTTTTAACTTTTATATGCACTATTATACGATCTGATCTAATATTTTGGCAATAGTAAAATGGTGCAACTCACTATAAAACGATATGAATCATGTACTTAATTGGTGACATAATAATAGTATTAATAAGTTGACAGTTAAAACAATACAAAATGGGCAATATTATGTTGTGTTGTGAATACTCCGTGTTAAGACACGTAGTGCATGTGGGGCAAGACGGTCCCCATGCACTTGGAGCAAGACGGTCCCCATGCATGTGGGGCAAGACGGTCCCCATGCATGTGGGGCAAGACGGTCCCCATGCATGTGGGGCAAGACGGTCCCCATGCATGTGAGGCAAGACGGTCCCATGCATGTGGGGCAAGACGGTTCCTAGTCATACCCCGCATGCACATGGTCATAATGTGTAAAAAGTATGACACGACCAATTATGTTTAATCAGTTTAATATAATATGAATGTTGTATAATGTATGTATATTATGATCGAATAATATACTATTGTTAATAAGCCAATATTATATTATGTATATATTGCAAGATGCATATTATATGTTAACTGCAATTTAAATTATTTAGCCTAATATATTGCTATCATACCTAATATATTGCTATCATACCATTTACATGTATACAGTTTATGTTCAGGCAGTGGTTCGTTCATGTAAGCGAAAACCACGGGGAGGGAGCTATTGACCGTCTTGCCCCAGGCATAGGGCCGTCTTGCCCCAGTCAGAGGACCGTCTTGCCCCAGCCAGAGGGCCGTCTTGCCCCGTGCAGAGGATCGTCTTGCCCCAGGGATGGAGCAAGTATTTTTTTTTGGTACTCTTGCTATTTTTCAAATGCAACTCATCTAGGTTGTCAATTTGCTGAATAATATTCCAATGGGTAACACACGTGACAGTCTACAATATGAGCACATTAAATACATATTAACACAGTTTAATGGTGTACAATTTGAAAGTTTTCGTTAGGGGCCTCCCTGCCCCAGGTTACCCTACTGTGAAGCCTGGGTGTATCCACCACCCGGGATCCACCATGGTTGATGCCAGGTGACGTTAAAAAAAACTGCTTCGCAGGTGTGTTTACTTGACGGACGTTCAGTGTTCGTGGCGGTCTTATAGAACGTTAGCGATCAACTGGCATTGACAAGGAGTAGGACCCTGTTGTACGACAATCTGATAACAATGTAACAACATAGATAAAATAAAGTACATTTCGCGAGGGCTTGTGTGTGGCTGTGGTGCGTGCGTGCGTGGGCACGTGCATGCGCTGGGATAACTATACGACCACGCCGCGACACTTAATGCCACTCTCCTCGTCCGTCAACGTCAACAGGCACGTCTTTACTGACATTTAATGCACGGCCCACTGCTGCCGTGACCACAGGGACGTCCGTTGGGTATGTCACGTGTATTCCCAGGACTGCATTGTCTTCTTTCCCTTTGCGCCCTTGCGCTGTAGGGACCACACCACTTAGGTTTTTTCCGCCCTCTCGACGAATCGTCTCCATCTATCGCCATCTTTTGTCGTTCTCTCTCACTCTTGGCTGTTCACCTCTGTCTTTTTCGACAGTTCTCCTAATGCTCTCCCTGCATCGTAATTTCGGTCTTCCTCTTCTCATTCTACCGCCCTCTTCTGTTTCCATGGCTGTATATTATATCTATGTTATTATAGATATGCTAAGGGATAGCTTTTCGGCAATAAATTTACGAAACATTCTTAACTATTCTTAATAAACTGTACATAATAACCCGTCACGTTCTGCAGTTAATGCTGATTTTGTAATCTAGAAAGACATTGTTTTAGAATATATTTGCAGGCAGATTTTACATGGCAACGTAAACATTCGTCTCAGGTAGAAAGTAGGCCCTATACCAGGTCTGCCGTTGGAAACCGTTGAACAGTCACACGACTTCACCTAAATCTGCCCACCCTGAACGCATGCTAGCGTGAACATCTGCAGTATCTGCTTTATTTCCGGTTAACGGGATGTGAAGCCATCCTCGAATACTTTGATGTGATGAATGCTTCCAAGACGTCGGCAAACTTGGACTACGCCGGGAATTTAATCTACTAGTTAGTAGTTTATGTTTCAACACAAACCCACGAGTTGCACGCACGCTCGCTTGCTCACACACACACACCTACACAACTGCTCGCACGCGCACGCACACACAAAAAAATACACACATACATAGTACATTACATACGTGCATGCATACATACATACATGTAAGCATGCACGCGCACATGCATGCATGCACACATGCACACGCACAGAAACATGCACACACGCGCACACACAAACGCGCGCACGCACGAACACACACACGCGAACGAATGCACGAGCCCTCGCGCCCGTCCGCACGCATGCACGCACGCACGCACACCAATGAGTAGGGCTGTAACTATTCGCTATACACATACCTCCCACGCATTCGGCGTGAGTCTCACGTATTTCTATCTAATGTCACGTTCTCACGCCCAGGGTTTACTATCTCACGCATTAACGCCATTTGAGATTTATAGTTTCATTGCACACTGTAAAACATCTGTTTTCGTTCCTGGAAGCTTTCCGAAAGTTTTGCTGCCAGAAGTGGAGTCGGGTCGGAGAGCACGCCCCTATCAATATGTAGTACCCACATGCTAATTGGTCATTCTGTATAGAAACAGCCAATCAGCGCTTCGTTAAGGTATATGTCCATTTCCGCATCGCTTCCGCCTTCAAATCAAATTAAATTAAAAAAATATTTATTTCCAACGTCATGTGACAACAGCAGTAAAATAGCATAACATCATAATGTATATTAAATTAAAAGATAATGATATTAATAAACAACACAACATCAATCAAGATAATGATAATAAAATTAGAAAATACTACGTACTGTAACATACACAACATTTCATGACTGCATTATTGCCGTATATCTCTCAATAATAGATGATTTGTATCTTTTTTAACATAGAATTATTTTGACAATTTCTTAGGTATGCAGATAAACTATTTCACAGTTTGACTCCAACTGTATTCATACACATAGCCTTCGGTGTGGTTCAAACATACATTTGTTTAAATGTATCTCTCTGTCTTGTAACATGACAACATTCGTCTCTCGAATAAAAAAGTCAAGTAGACGGACGGACGGACTTCAGAGACAGTCTCTCCCTGAATTGAACTCTGACGTCTCTCCTCACAATCAAGTTGGCCAACATGAAACTGTCACACCTTTTTACAAGTGGGAACCGTCCAAAGAAGTCTTGGCCAAAGCAAAGAAGGCCACGAAGGAGTACAACACACAACACAAAGAAGGCCACAAAGGAGTACAACACACAACACAAAGAAGGCCACCAAGGAGTACAACGCACAACACAAAGAATGCCACCAAGGACTACAACACACAACACAAAGAAGGCCACGAAGGAGTACAACACACAACACAAAGAAGGCCACAAAGGAGTGCAACACACAACACAAAGAAGGCCACGAAGGAGTACAACACACAACACAAAGAAGGCCACGAAGGAGTACAACACACAACACAAAGAAGGCCACAAAGGAGTACAACACACAACACAAAGAAGGCCACGAAGGAGTACAACACACAACACAAAGAAGGCCACGAAGGAGTACAACACACAACACAAAGAAGGCCACGAAGGAGTACAACACACAACACAAAGAAGGCCACGAAGGAGTACAACACACAACACAAAGAAGGCCACAAAGGAGTACAACACACAACACAAAGAAGGCCACAAAGGAGTACAACACACAACACAAAGAAGGCCACAAAGGAGTACAACACACAGCACAAAGAAGGCCACGAAGGAGTACAACACACAACACAAAGAAGGCCACGAAGGAGTACAACACACAACACAAAGAAGGCCACGAAGGAGTCCAACACACAACACAAAGAAGGCCACGAAGGAGTACAACACACAACACAAAGAAGGCCACCAAGGAGTACAACACACAACACAAAGAAGGCCACAAAGGAGTGCAACACACAACACAAAGAAAGCCACAAAGGAGTACAACACACAACACAAAGAAGGCCACGAAGGAGTACAACACACAACACAAAGAAGGCCACGAAGGAGTACAACACACAACACAAAGAAGGCCACGAAGGAGTCCAACACACAACATAAAGAAGGCCACGAAGGAGTACAACACACAACACAAAGAAGGCCACCAAGGAGTACAACACACAACACAAAGAGTGAACATGACTACATCAGTTTCCACAATATGTGAATAGAAACAACGCATGGGTGCAATATTTGACATTATAATACTTTGTTTCTAGAAAGTGATATTACTTTTAATTAATTGTCTGTGAGAAACTTGCTATCGGAAAAATATCCAGTTGCTTAAATATACTGTTCGGATATTAGAAAGACTAATACAAGGTATGTACATTTAATCTTGTATATACATTTCTACATTTCGCGCATTAGTAAATAAAATATTCTCTTTTAACTAAGAAATATGGCTGCTGAAAAACATTATTTTTTTAACCCTGAAATGCTGGAAATAGCTGCATTTTGATTCTACATTATAAAAATGTTCTGGGGGAGGCCCACAGTACCCCCACCAAAGCCCCCCTCTCGTGCTCATCCCGATACTATCACAATAGTAGAACAATCCCCGATAGGCCCCCCTACTAACGAGATGCTACAGTGGGCTCTCTACCCATCAGACAAAACTTTTGATGTAGAAGTGAGAACACAAAGGGCACATGCACAAATGAATAATTTGTGTTGTGGCGCGATTTTGCATCGCCTAGCTTCTTTTTCGTGTCCCTTCCCTCCGCTGGTGGCGCCAGTAGGCCTAGGAGACACGAACAGTTACCGTCGCGATAATCGTAGCTGGGACTGTAGTCACTGTCCGGAGACCATTTTGAAATTAGTGGCCATTATACACACTCGTGGCGTTTTTTTGTCCCCACAAATTTATTATACGATTATTCTACGATTTCTTTCGCAATATGTTACACACAAATTAACGTAATTAATTAGCACACCATGTGTGATGTTCAGAAGAAACATCACTCATATCCTCGCGAGCCGCCATCGACGGGCCTTTGGCGTCGTTTGAAACGTCCAATGCCGTACTATAGAATACACACAAATACTATTCACTTATTCAATGCAAAAATGCTATAAACTTCACACAAAACACAACTACCATAATTTACAAGAAACTATTTATGGCTAACGGCGGATGAATCACATATTTTGTGAGTGCGGTGAAGGGTAACTGATAGTTGAATCGTGGAGTTAGAGTAGTGGCGTGTTGAAACTTTAGTAGGCTATAACTAGACAATCGTCCAATTAGGCTATTATTTAATGTATGTAACACGATTAGTATGGCATGTAAAAATGTTTTATAACTGTTTGTTTGTTGAAAAAACACGATACTCGGAGTCTGCGTGAGGCCGAGCAAAAGGTCGAGCGAAAGGTCTGGGTCGAATGAGCCTTCTTGCTGACAATAAACACTACGCATATATCAGTGTTCCATCAATACCACCCACTTTTATTTCGGGTGTGAATGTCACTTAGTGTCGGGACATGCGTTGGGCATGCACGTAAGTCCTGCACATGGTCGTATGGAAACGTACGATAATGAAGCGTCCATAAATTCCTTTTTTTTTACTCGGCGCCAACAAATCAGCTGAAGACCTACCTTCGCGCTATACAGTAAATTGGCATTTAGCTGCCGGCAGCGCGGCTCCAGGGACACTTGCAGTAATCCGCTCCGAGGGCGTGAATGGCCCAATAACTGTGGTTACGTAAGAAGTAATAATATTAATAATAGTACATTTATAATACAGTTATTTGCAACATTACTTCGCGGGGATCTGAATCCTACCCCGTCAATTAATCCGCCCGTTATTTTGTGAAAGTGACATTAACTTTCATAAAATACTCATATTTTAACAGAACATGGGTGTCGAATTGCTGGGGTTGTTGGCTCGCTAACAAGTAACTCGCTAACAAGTAACTCGCTGCGCAAAATCGTCTCTAGCACGACGAACTCAACAATTCATAATGGCGTATATATATATATATATATATATATATATATATATATATATATATATATATATATATATATATATATATATATATATATATATATATATAAATATATATATATATATATATCTATATATATTCTATATATATATATATATATATATATATATATATATATATATATATATATATATATATATAATATATATATATTATATATATATATATATATATATATATATATATCAACTTGTTATAAAGTATACTTGGGCGTAGGTTAATTCAACAGCAATCGTGATGCGGTTATGAAGTGTCAAATAGTATTATGTGGGTGGTACAAACTGCCGAGTGCGTGATGACATTTCAGTGTTCGTGTTATCACCAGCTGCTTTTATATGAGACCAGGATCACTGCCAGCCCACGGCTTCACAACCAACACCTGTGACGCAGATAGGCAGGTAACAAAACATGGATTGCCTACTATTCGACGGGTCGGATTACGGACGACACGAATTAATGTATTGCAAGCGGAACGACAGCCACTTAGCTGCAAACAGATTGGAGCTCAAACAGACGGGCGTCTAGAGACCGTACGGAATACGAGGATGGACCAAGTCGTTGTTGCAGTCATGACTTATCCTTATCCTCTTCGTACCCTTGTTGGTAGATACGGCCACTATTGTCGTGTGTATTGCTCCGTCATATTTACGAGTCAAGCGAACTTTTGAATAAAAACATACTTGGAGGAAATGTCCCTCCTGCTATCGTTTCTTTCGTGTGTTATGCTAACATATATTTCTCCAATAAAGTGCATGTAGGACCTAGGGAATGCCAATGGAATAGTTTATTCCAAAGATTCAAATTTTTTCCTCCAAACAACCCATTCTTGAGCTGAGCAGCGACATGTAACACATTTGCCCTGTCTCTGTAAGGATGTTTTACTTCCCCTGGCACAGATACCAGGAAGAATTCATACAGGGACCAACGAGTTTTAATGTTTCTTCCGAATAATACAGGCAGTGGGGTGTACGATATTAAATAACCCTGATACATTAGGGAAAGTTTCTAAGATCAAATCGAATAATAAAAACACAATCATTCTCCTAGAATGACTAAATTATGAATTATTAAATAAGTTAATTAGCCACGGCGTATGCGCACAACCCTTCCCAAAACACTTCTGCGTTAGCCCAAGAAAGATCTGCTTGGGGTAATAACAACTACTCGAGACCTCAGGCACTTTCTTACTACAACCACTTACAATCCACTATCTATTGTCCCACAAGCCGGTTGTAGCGCTGTCACGGTCGAATGCTACGAAAGTAATCGCACGGAGTGTTGTGGCGCGTCAGTGGTGTAACGGTTAGCATGGTTGCCTTCCAAGCAGTCGATCCGGGTTCGACTCCCGGCTGACGCATTTTCTTTCGGTGTAAAAAATAGGTAAAACGTGTGCTTCAAAGCATTGCATTAATTCGCATGAAATAGCAGAAGTAATGGTTCTTTTGGAAGTTGATGTCACTTAAAAGATCGCGAATATAATGTATTCCACAGTAGGCTATTGTATGTGTAGCCACAGTAGCCCATTGCATGCGTAGCCACAGTAGCATATTGCATGCGTAGCCACAGTAGGCTATTGTATGTACTGTAGCAACAGTAGGCTATTGCATGTGTAGTCACAGTGGACTATTGTATGTGTAGTCACAGTAGGCTATTGTATGATGTGTAGCCACAGTATGCTATTGCATGTGTAGCCACAGTAGGCTATTCAACATTGTTATTCAACAGAGCTGATAATAATGGCCAGTGAAACGATCATTTACATTCGTTGATGCTTGGGACACGGGTTTTGCAAGATTTTATCGTTTATGATCTACATTAACAAATATTTTATTGAAAACGTTACATTTATTTAAATAAAAATAATGATGTGTTGTTTCTGTTGATAGCATAACCTGACTTCTGCCATATTGCCCCACGTAAGCTGCTCGCCGCGCGCACCCACGTCTTCCTCTGTCTGTCTTGCTACAGTTCATGTATTTCTCGGCCAGGTATCCAGTTTACAGATGGTGATGATGTTTATCGTATTGCTAATGATATCGTCATATCAACCCAAATATCATGTGCAGATTGCTCATTTGCTTGGTGGTTTGGTTATTTGAAAGAAAATCTGACGATAGTGTTTCATACGACTGAACATTACTTTTATTGAGTATCATTGTCAATTCAGAGAACTGGACATTTTGCCAGCTAGTGTGGTCGCATTTTACAAGATGTATCACTTACACAGGCAAACGAATCATATAGACATTGTGACATTACAATCATCCTGATGTAGAGTTCACGCATTGGATTTGTGGGAAAACGTTATTGCGAGTGACGACTCGCAGGCTATCTTGTTTCTGGGCTGTTGTTAGGCCAATCTAGGCACATTTTACATCCATAGCACACCTTTAGCTGAAAACAAAAGGCACAAGTCAAAAGTCATTTGTATATGACCTTTTACAGGGAGCCAACAAGAATACATTATGCATATATAATATATAAAATGTCTTCACTTAGTCAGAGAGTGTGCTGTCTTGACGGTACTATCAGAGTGTACTATCTCGGTACTACAAGAGTGTGCTGTCTTGACGGTACTACAAGAGTGTGCTGTCTTGACGGTACTATCAGAGTGTGCTGTCTTGACGGTACTACCAGTGTGTGCTGTCTTGACGGCACTATCAGAGTGTGCTGTCTTGACGGCACTATCAGAGTGTGCTGTCTTGACGGTACTATCAGAGTGTACTGTCTTGACGGTACTATCAGAGTGTGCTGTCTTGACGGTACTATCAGAGTGTGCTGTCTTGAAGGTACTACCAGAGTGTGCTATCTCGACGGTACTTCAGTTCAGTGTTTACCAGAGATGATATTAACACATTACCAGTTCCAGATGCTAAATAACAGGAGGCTAAATCAGACTATTTAGGGCAGTTAATTAATAATAATAATAATAATAATTAACGTCTATGACGCCTATATCCTAAGGAATATGATCTCAGAGGCGCAACAAAACAGAATCATAAAACATAATCGTGAACTGGGATGCGCAAAAGTCATTATCAGAATGAGGGACCACCAAAGATTTATTGTGGAAATGCAATTTTTAATAAATATGTCTTGAATTTGTTTAGGAAGGTAACCACAGTTTGAGATGTTTTCGAAGTGATGGTGAGTTCATTCCAGACCCTAGGCGCAACGACAGAAAAAGCAATTTAGTCTTAGGAACAATAAGTTCTGAAATGGACGATCTGAGCTGCCTGGGGATATTTGAAAGATGCAGGAGACTAGCCAGGTAGGATGGTTGTTGCACAAATAGAGAACGATATGCAAGAGTTGGCAGTTTAATATTAATTCGATAAGTAACAGCCAGTCTAACTGTCTAAACAGTGGTAGCGATGGTAAAAAACGAGGCGCCGTGAGTACCACACGTACCCAACAATTTTATACTCGCTGGAGATTAGTTAAGTCTCTTAGCAATTTTTTTTAGTAGTGAATCACAATAGTCAAGGCGGCTACTAATTGGTGCTGTTGCTTGAGAAATATGCTGGCGAAATTTTAAGTCACTGTCAAAAACAACACCTAAATTACGAATGGTATCTGATGGGGATGTATCACTGCCAAGCAGATTAATTGAAAAATGGCCGATGACCCTATTTCGTTGTTGCTTAGTGCCAGTAATAATACGTTGTTTTTTTTTATCTGGATTAAGCTTCAGCTTACTTGATTCCATCCAAAACAAGATGTCAGTGAGACAATAACTTAAAGTCGAAAAAAGATTATTGTGCATTTGATTATAAAAAAAAACAATATGTAAACCCGTGTGTCATCAGCATACAGGTGATGATTGAGAATCTGGTTAGTAATGACTTGGCTGAGAGACGTAGTATATAAACTAAACACTACAGGGCCAATGACGGATCGTTGCGGGACTCCGAATGGAAGGTGTTGTGGGCAAGATAGTGTAACTCCAAAAATGGTTGCTAAGAAAATAAAGGCAATGAAGGATAATGAGTCACTTGGAGTTTACGGAATTCCGCCAAAACTATTAACGGAAACAGTTGAACAAATTGTAAGAGTGCGATCAATTTGTCATTACAAGAGGGAGTGGTTCCTTTTGAATGGAAATAAGCAAACATCATACCATGATTTAAATAGGGTTCGAGAAATTGGATTCCTCAATGCGAGGTCATGCTTAACAAATATTTTTTTCAGAAAGCCTTCGACAAACGCTGAATATAGGCCCCGAACCGCGCTGGACTTACACGGATACACAGAGACACTAGCTGGGTCATGCTGCGGTGACAAAAGTCCGGAGTTCATCGTGTCGTAACAAAACGTTTGCTAAATTATTCATGTTTCTTTTGTTGTTCAGTATATGTAGCGACATTATATTCCATGCAGCTACAGAGTAAAAGAGAAATCAAATGGAATGCGAGAGTTGCTGAGTATTATTAGTTAGATGGGCCGCGCTGGGTTAGAATCCTGTAAATGTAGGGTATATTATAGTCAGATTACCATGGCTCAACCAGTACATTAGTGAGTACCCTGGTACATGGCAATAAAAAGTGCCATAGATTTATTAATAGTCGCGCAATAAGTGCAGCAATTAATGATTGAAGACTTCAGAGAGAAGTCGCGTTGGTGCATGAACAATATGGTGGAGAGACGCGTCATCTAAACGAAAAGTGGTGTCTGAGAATATACTTGGGACTGGCAGGCAGCCAAGACAAAGTGGTATCTAAGAAGACAAAGGCCTTGTTCATCCTTGTGAAGCTGGTAGTGTTATACCTGAAACGATCTTAGACCAGGTCTAGGGTTTTAGTTAAACTTCGTTCACATTTAGGCCGGCCTAGCGCGTTCAAACTTGTGATATAAATGCGACACAAGATGCAGCGGTAATCAGTCGCGTTTCTCGTCATTCGTTCGTTCTTGATTTGAGAGTTGTTACACATTCGTATGCACCTGCAGTTTGATGCCCCGTTAACCCCCGGTGTCTTTGTGTTTACTGTGATTCAGCCAGGCAGATAGGGCATATGTGCAGATGTTTTACCAAATTGTGGGTTTTGATATACAAGCATGAAATTTGGCGCAGTTGTCGACCATGACAAAAAACAATTTTTTTCAGAAGTGGATCCACAGCGAAATCGTTCTATGTCAGCGTTGACGGCCATTGTAAAAAATGGCTGCCAAAAACATTTTCGACATTTGGAAATGTCCATTATGTTGTAATTAAATGAACTTAGAGGCGCCCATTTATCAGAATACCGTCCCAGGATGTTAGAAACTTGTGTATAAGATTCAAACTATGTCACCATCGTTGGTCATTTAAAAAAAATGGCTGCCAAAACAATTTTCGACAAAGGAATCTGCAAGTTGTCCACAGCGATAATAACATATCCTGGGCAGCCTACCATGCAAGTCAGCAGCCAGCACAAGAATGTTCTCCTAATATCAACGTTACCTCTATTTCTTGATGAGTTCAAGTCCTTTGCCATGGTGTGGCTGTCTTGGCTGTGGCAGCAGCAGCCAAGATCGAGATCCATGAGTTGTGAATTGCATTTGGGACAGCTTAATATTTCGGATAATACCTGCCCATGATATTGCTGCAGCCCTCGATCCTATATTACTGAATTATACCTGTTTAATGCCCCGGCCATAGTGCCCCAGGCCTTCGCCATTCACGTGTTGTGCAGCCCAAGCTTCCCCGACGATCCGTGTTTCCGCCCACAGGCGTCTTCCAGACTAATACCTTTCTTCTGATAAACTAATGTTGTAACAATATTACACGGGGTTTTATGCATATAGAGAAATACACCACACTTACCAAATTTATATACGTGTATCTGAAAAGCAATTTATGACATACCTCGGAAAGCTCTGGCATCTGCGTTACTGTCGTCTGCGTGTTTTATGTATCTAGGCGCATACATTAGGTGACGCCACATGCCATAATTAAAAGTGCAAGTGACCAAACAATCAAATGGCCACGATGCTCCAGTGGCCATAGTGCCCCGGTTTCCCCTACCAGACAATAATAACATTAGTGATGTTCTCAAACGTAGCTAGCAAACTGTTAAAGGGAGTGTTTACTTGCTGTATTCGATTTGCGCGAATGAACAGCACTTACGGAGTTGCTGCTGGCGTGGTCACGAGAGAACCAGACGGGCATGCGCTGTACCGTACGTGACAGTAGTCCTAGACGACCGACAACATGGTTACAGGCCATTCGGTGCTACCGTTGCATACTTAATCAGTAGTTGACATTAGATGACAACGATGTTGTACTATTATACATAGTGTTTGCTGGCTAAATGTTACTATATGCATGATTACGTCCAACAAGTGACGCACGAGCACGAGGAATTAGGCCCGACAAGGCGGCGACGCAGTGACAACCTCCCTTTACTGTACTTTAGTGAAATATCGGCAACTTGTTTGTACAGTGATCATCTGTACAATCGCGTAATTTGAGACGAAAAGGCAGTCTTGATCGTGTTGCGCATTAACATTTATCGCTGATTGAAAAGTCAAAACAATAGAAGTCCATTTTGATCTGCACCACGTGGTTGGATAAGTGTATGTTACATTAAGTGTATGTTTCATTAAGTGTATGTTACATTAAGTGTATGTTACATTAAGTGTATGTTACATTAAGTGCCTGTTACATTAAGTGTCTGTTACACTAAGTGTATGTTACATTAAGTGTCTGTTACATTAAGTGTCTGTTATATTAAGTGTCTGTTACATTAAGTGTCTGTTACATTAAGTGTCTGTTACACTAAGTGTATGTTACATTAAGTGTATGTTACATTAAGTGTATGTTACATTAAGTGTCTGTTATATTAAGTGTCTGTTACATTAAGTGTATGTTACATTAAGTGTATGTTACATTAAGTGTCTGTTACATTAAGTTTATATTACATTAAGTGTATGTTACATTAAGTGTATGTTACATTAAGTGGCTGTTACATTAAGTGTCTGTTATATTAAGTGTCTGTTACATTAAGTGTCTGTTACATTAAGTGTATGTTACATTAAGTGTCTGTTATATTAAGTGTCTGTTATATTAAGTGTCTGTTACATTAAGTGTCTGTTATATTAAGTGTCTGTTACATTAAGTGTCTGTTATATTAGGTGTCTGTTACATTAAGTGTCTGTTACATTAACTTCCAAAACACGAAAATGGACTTTAGTTGTTTTGTTTTTTCGACAGATATATTGATGAAGAATAAACACAATGATAGTCCATGTTGTGTGTTAGAACTGTGTTAGTGCAATAGGCCCAACCGACCACATGATGTTGTGTGTTAGAACTGTTAGTGCAATAGGCCCAACAGACCACATGATGCAAATCAAAATGGACTTCCGTTGTTTGACTTTTCAAATGAGTTACACTTAGCAGGACAAGGACCGGTTCTAAGCCATCTCTAGAGATGGACTAAATTTGGACGGGACCCAGGTGATGCGTTCGTTAAGCTTGATGAATACATACTATGGTCAGGAACAGGACCGGACGTTAGACCACTATTGCAAGTGTGTGCAGTGTCTAAGACTAAGGCTAAGTCAATCTCGCCTTTTTTGACGAAATGTCCCGCTTTTCATTACTTTCATAATTATTATTTTTTACGGTACACTTTATTTATTTGTTGCATAAGAGGCCGTTCGAAGCTCATGTTATTTCTATGGTCTCAAATGAGTTCACATTTTCTCGCGTATGCGAGAAATTGTGACCCGTAAAAACATTCTCGCGCTTTTCCACGAACAGATGTTGACACCTATGCAAAGTAGTGATTGTTAAAATAAAATTAAACCTGACAGGAAGTCCGTGCAAACCTAGTGGTTGTGAAAAAACACTTGTCTCAGTTGCTTTGAGATGACGTAGTAGGTTGCGGCAGCGTTTGTATTTCTGACTTCTGCCCACGTTGGGCAGCACGCATACATGACGTAAATCGTATTTCTCGGGCGGCTCGGGTGTCGAGAATAGGAGTGGTCGAATGTCTGGGTGCGACGTGAATTGGTGCGTGTTGACTAATCGCGCTGACGTGCGTGGAGAGATGGCCACAACTCGTCAGGTGTCGGGAGACGGGCGGTTACGCACAAACCTGTGTAAATGGCCGTCGCAAACAGTGGTTCAGCTCCTGCTATTAGGCAGCTGCAGTTCATTCATAAAACGTATAAGTGTTGAATACATTGTTGCACTTAACGTAGACGAAATACGAAGTAAACAACGACTTTAAATTCAACGTTTTACAATCCCCGTCTAGAATAAAACATGGCATAGCACAGACACTGATGTCGGACTGGTTTCTTCGATATAATCGAATAACCCTTTTAAACCTGTGAAAACATTAGGACTCCAGATATATAACAAATGATAAATTATTTGCGGATTACGAATTAGGCATAATAATGTTCTAGAGCGCTCCTTAGACTTACACGTAACATACATTGATGACACATAACGTTATATTATTAATATCCAATTTGACTGTATTAAGTTATAACTATAAAATAAGCATATGTAAACAAAACGCATATAAAACTATTTGTCCAAACGTTGTATTGTAATGTTCTTAGGTCCTATTTGTATTGAGCTGGATACACATTTGTCGTATCTTATGTGACATAGTTTGAACACAGGTAAATAAAATTAGTTCAACTATTATTAGGACATATCACATTTACATCAACACATTGTGTTCATGTATATATGTGTGTGTGTGTGTGTGTGTGTGCGTGCGTGCGTGCGTGCGTGCGTGCGTGCGTGCGGGCGTATGTATGTATGTATGCATGCATGCATGTATGTATGTATGTATGTATGTATGTATGTATGTATGTATGTATGTATGTATGTATGTATGTATGTAATATATGCATGTATGTTGTCGGTTTCGAGATCTCTCTGAACACTGTTCTCCATATTATTGTTTATTTTCATGACTCAAAGTATAACATACGAGCCTGTTTAAGAAACATGTAATATGCACATCAAATAACACATAAACACTTATCATAAACAGTTAATAATGTCTGCTAAAATCACTTATAAACAGACTAGCCTCACCGTACGTGATAGCGTTGTTTAAAATTTAGTTGCACGAAGTAATGGCATAAATAAATAATAATACATATTTATATTTTGTCGGTCGTTTCACTTGTAGTGAGAAGTAGATGTAACTAGAATCGAGATGCTAACAACATTACGTCTTCAAACATGTATCTAATGATCCCAGCCCATCCACACAACAAGGAATAATTCATGCTGCCACCCAGGATGTCTTTTGCCACCTGCGCCACGTAGAATGATGATGATTCGTAGCCATAGCCTCAGTTAGGCCGTTAGAGTCCCCCATCTTTCTTGATGTGGTGTATTCTACCTGTTCTACCTGTTTCTTGGAGTTTTCATTCTCTACTGCTAAGTACTAGACTCTCAGGTCTTCAAACGGCCATACTTGTCCAGCTGTGTTCTCTCGGTGTAACATGGCAGCCTTCTTCTTCCCTACTCCCCACTTTATTTCTCATCCAGATGTTAGTCTTTCTCTTAATCTAGCTCATCCTGAACTTTCCGGGCCATGACCACATGAGTGCGTGCATACGTTTCTCATCCTCCTTTTTGAATTTCCAGGACTTATTGCCACACTGAGCAACCTCCCAAAATATAGTCTGAAGTTTGTGAACCTGTAGACATGTACCACATGGTGTTACCAAACAGACACACCAACACCGACGGAAATATACAAACAAACTAATCGCAATAGGCGAGCCAACCCCCGGGACAGCACGCACACGGCGACTTCGTCACAGTTCGATCGGTGGTCCTCCCATTGATCTTTGGCTTTGTCAACTAGGCCTACTCATGCCGCGTGCAGTCTGGCTTTCCCATTACGCTGTACAGATGCGTAGGCGTAGTACCACATGCAAGTCATTTGCAGACATCTCTTTTTTTTTACCTAAAACTGACCGCGTTGTCGGAGTTTTTCTTGCTGTGGGAAACGTGATCGTAAGGATCCGTATGCCGCGCACGTAACGTTTCTTGCGAGGAGCCTGTCGTAGCAATACATTTGTTCGAGCACAGTGCGCGTAACTAGGAGATATTACATGCATACTGTTAACGGTATCCAAATGTTAACTGCTAGGCAGAAATAAACTTGATGTTTGGCACGGCAAAGTTTGATGTCTGCAACGACAAACATCTTTGAACCACCACCCGACACCGTTGGCTGGACTGCATACTTTCCAACGACGCACAATGCAACATGTGCAATACAGATCCGGATCGTTGGCCGTGAAAGTGGACAAACAAACACCGTTGGTCCATATTCGACCACGTGTTGCAGATGCCAAAAGGTACTCAAGCACAGAGAACCCTGTAATTTGCTGTGTAAACCAATCTAAAGCCCGGGAAGGACGCTACTGCACAAACCTGTCAAGTGTGCTGCGGAATGACGTCACAGAAACAGGACTATGTTCACTGAGATCGAGGGAAACCCGAGGGAACCGAGTACTTTGGCGGAGGATAAGATATAGAGGTCAAAGGTGAAGACAGACTTATTGCAGCTGCAGGGTGTATTCCTACTACTACAGCCGCATAATATAGCAGAGGATAAAGTTTCAAATGGAACTCATTCGAACGATCCCTCTTTAGAGAGAATTTTGTTTAACATTTTCAGAAATCATCCCAGAAATCCCCGGCTCATTATGTACACTCAACCACCCCCCCCGCTAAAAACCACGAGGGCGGGCCTGGTATGATGATGTGCGTTTCAAAGTGTGAAGACAACCTATTTGTTCACTGGTACATTTTGGAATTCTTTCCCATATTGCATGCGGCCGTCAGACAAGGAACCGCTGACGCTGAATCTTCTAGAGCAGACCAGACGGCAACGCACGCGCTGGACGAACCATCGAGACAACTAGTGACATTAACTTGTGGCTGCCCGTGTCGAACGAACGTTCCTGTGCTCGACGACTCGTGATCACAAAAGGAAACTGAATAAATGAGCTAAATGACGCAATGCATGCTGAATGAGAAGATCGCGGAATGAATGAACGAATGCAAGTTACTGGCTTGATGCTTGATGAGGTACTTCCTTTACAGTTGATCACTGCTACATCGGGAGGTAATATAATGAACTTAGAGATCGAGATCACCAGCTGTACGAGGCGCATTGAGTCCAGTTACATACTGTGCTTCTGCACTTCACAAATCCGTGTTGGTTGCCCAGGCTTTTTCCATTTCCATGTGTGGGATATTTTACATCCCCTGGCATAGGCACCTCTTCCGAAAGACACGGGCAAAGTGGGGTGAACGAAATTGCCCAAGTTTCGAAACGGTGGTGGTTTCGAACCCCGGTCTCCTCGACCGAAAGTCCTACGCTCTACCACACGACCGCCGCGCAACAATAATTTAAAATACATAGTAACTTCTGTTGTCAAGATTAGTGCACGTCTCTAACATTATGTTAACCTCGGTATGTCTACGTTATATAGGCCTACAATATGTTAAAATATATGAACGCCATGCCTTGTCAGCATCCAGTCTTTGCCATCTTAAAGAATTGTCTCCACGTGTCTTGACATATCCTGCAATCCTCTGCCACCCACTGCTGTCAACACATGCGTGTCCATGGTCCTTCTACCACCCTCTTCTGTTACCTAGGCTCTGTCAAACTACTCTTCACCCATCCTCTGGACATGTCCTGTCCACCGCTGTCTGCTTCAAGCTACCTTTCTGCTGTTCCTTCTTTCCTGTATCTTCTTGTAATTCCCTTTTTGCTGACGTTAGGGTTGGCTTATATTTTGAGGTAATAACCCCATTTCTCTGTAAGTATGTTTATCTGATCACGTTCTACGTTCAAAACGATTTAAGCAAGATTATACCCGTAGAATAATACGGACTATACGAATTATCATAAATATGCCTATGTCAATGATAATTGGTAGCTAGTTCAAGTGGGGGTAAACGTATTGGTTTTATAAAAATGCCGCAGTGTCCCAAACATAAACCCTTGAAATATTGGTAGTCTCAAATCTTCGACGCGCATTCTCTCTGTTCTGCGTGATTCCAATTTGTCCATAAGACTTCGCTGCAATTTTCGTTACTGTGACGTCATGCTTGGTTACTTTGAAAAAGATCGCCAGAAGCAGTCACAGTGTGAAGCTTTGTTGTAAATGAGTGAGCGCACAACAAGTAATTATTAAAATACTTGGATACTACAATGAATATATATAATCGAGGTGAAAAGATGCGCCTTCCGGGCCACCTGAAGAGGGACATGCATGTAGTGATTAAGAGTCAACCACACGCCAATAGCCTGGTAAGGGCGACTGAGCGTGAAACAGTCACAGGAGACTTCAAAACAACAGCAGATGAACTTGCGAGGAAGGGTTCAAATCCACCTGCTGCTGTTCCGAAGCTTAGGCAACCAACACTGTCTGTCTAATTAGGAAGGAACATTAACGCAAAGTATTCCACACGGAGTAAAGTGTAACCTGTTGTAGACTCCTGGTGCTCTAACTATAACCTTCTGGTTCGTGCTCCCTCCTTCCTCTCGAATGACTGGGCGGTGGCCAGAGCTGCTTCCTTGTCGCGTGCGTGTTGCGAGGCGCCGAGCGGGCACTGTATACGACCGCAATGTCGTAGCCGACTCCCTACGGCAGTATATGGATGGCGTCCATTGCTTGTAACTGCTTTCCAAACATTCTCCAACAACAAACAACACTTCTATCAGTCAACACAATAGAATAACGAATAAATTATATCTTAATGATTTCAAGCTTTAATTAAACTATTCAGGCAACCTATTCGATCCACAGATCTTTTGATATTCTGTCTTCATCCAATGCTATAGCAATTGTTCTGCTGATATCAAGTCAACAACTACAAGTAATAGTTCAGCCAATTCATAAGTAAGGTTGAAAAAGCTATCTGTGAACCATGTCGTTGTTTTGTTTCACGAGAGGTAAAACAAATATTATAATTACACAATACATGATTTTCTGGATTTGACCACTCCTTTGTGGTCACACAAGCTGCATAGCAAAACCGTGAGATACAAACATCTATGAGATCATAATAATTATCATAAGGTATATAGGCAAACAACTGAGGATGTAAGACCTTAAATCATAAATTACAATGTCCCGTTCACAGTACAAGAACAGTCAAGCAGGAATCCGTCGCTCGGCAGTTGCTGAAAGTCATAGCTCGTTCACCCAGTCAGTACATTCACTGTTGGTTTACCGTCTGGCTGCAGACCTAGCTTATGACGGATTAATATCCGGTACAGTTGTTTAGTGTGTTCAAAGTTAAAATAAACATGATTTAGATAAGCATAAAACAAACATAAACTTTTATGCGTTTTCACAGTATGCAGGAACGCTTCCGTTTTCAATTACGCCTGGAACCGCCTGGGTTACAAAAAATAATGGTGCCAATTTTGCATAAATGGTCAAGAGACTCAAGATACCATGTATATATATATATATATATATATATATATATATATATATATATATATATATATATATATATATATACATGTATAGATATACATATATATCTACAAACTATCATAAATAATAAATATACATTTCAGTGATAACGGGTAATTAGTTCAAGTGGTGGTAAACGTATTGGTCTTATAAAATGCCGCAGTGTCCCAAACAAATTAAACCCTCGATATATCGGTATTCGGAAATCTACGACGCGTATTCTCAGCTGCTCTGTGTGATTCCAATTTGTCCGTAAGACTTCGCTGCAGTTTTCGCTACTGTATCGTCACGTTTGGTTACTTAGCAAAGATCGCCAGAAGCAGTCCCAGTGTGAAGCTTTGTTGTAAATGAGTGAGCGCACAAGTATTGATTAAAACACTTGGATACTACAATGAATATAAACAGAAGACGTACAAATGAAACGAGAGAAGTGTTGAATATCAAAGCAGAACGCTGACTTAAACGCAAGAAACTATGGCTGGGAGTAAGCGGTCGGCGCGAACGAAGGAGATAGAATATCAGAAATCATGAACAAGGATGTATAAAAAATATAGTTGGATATAATCAGGTGAATGTGATGACGTGCTGGGGTGGATGGTAGACGACTAAAACGGGTGAAAATGTGTCTTCCAGGCCACCTGAAGTGAGGACGTTTATGTAGTGAATAAGAGTCAAAAGCACGCCAATAGCCTGGTAAAGCCAGCCGCACACATGCCGATTTTTCGTCGGATGACAAATAATCTTCAGTTGTCGTCTAGTGTGCTGTGAATTCCGACAAGATCGGGGCTTATCGGATAATATCTAACAGTGCTAGATATCAGGACGTCCTGACGAGGCTTGTCGACTAGTGTGCTGGAGACTCCGACAAATTGTCGGGGATCGCGCGATTAGCGACCAATACGACGCGTGACTACAGTCACGCGCACAAACGTCATTGTAAACATGGCGGCCCCCAGTGCCACGGCCACGGTGACAAATAGAATCATGCCTCAGTTAGACTTCCTGGTGTGCTACACACGAATGTAGGGCACAGTAACTTTGTGTAATTAAAAAAAATCATATCTGACATAACTGCATTTGAGCAGGCACACTGGCAAGTTTGCCGGTAGAACACGTAGACAGTGTAACTGTGGGTTTTTAGATGATTTCAATAGGCGGAAGGATTTTGTTTGTTTGTTTGTTTGCATCTCGTTATCCTCCGTAGCCTAATCAAGACGAACAAAGGTAGCTTCTGTCTTCTTCTCCGTATCGCCGCCACGTGTGGTGTGACTGCCGCCATGTTTGCTTAATTCCAAATTCGCCACTAGAGGCGTTCTAGTCGCGACAAGATATCAGCTGATGTGAGGTGATGGCCAGATAAATTTAACCTCGATGAAAAATCTAGTCCCCCGACGAAAGATCGGCTAGTGTGCTGCGGGTTTTAGGGCGACTGAGCGTGAAACGAGCTTTATTTAAACTATTCAGGCAACATATTCGATCCACCGATCTTGTGATGTACTGTCTTCATCCAATGCTATAGCAATTGTTCTGCTGATATCAAGTCAACAACTACAAGTAATAGTTCAGCCAATTCATAAGTAAGGTTGAAAAAAATCTATCAGTGAATCATGTCGTTGTTGTGTTTCATAAGAATGGTAAAACAAATATTATAATTACATAATACATGATTTATGGATTTGACCACTCCTTTGTGGTCACACATGCTGCATAGCAAAACAGTGAGATACAAACATGTATGAAATCATAATAAATGTCACAAGGTATATAGCCAAACAACTGAGGATGTAAGACCTTTAATCATAAATTACAATGTCCCGTTCACAGTACAAGAACAGTCAAGCAGGAATCCCACGCTCGGCAGTTGCTGAAAGTCATAGCTCGTTCACCCAGTCAGTACAGTACGTCTATTGGTTTAGCGTCTGTCTGTAGACCTAGCTTATGGCAGATTAATATCTGGTACAGTTTTTTATTTTGTGTGCAAAGTTCAAATAAATATGATTTATATAAGCATAAAACCAATATAAATTTGCATGCGTTTTCCCAGGATGCAGGAACACGGTAACACTTTTCCGTTTTAAATTATTCAAGCCTGGGTTACAGAAAATAATGGTGGCAATTTTGCATAAATGGACAAGAAACACAAGAGACCATCTATACTTTGGGTGACATAGGACAAATGCCCTATAATATACATATGACCCATATGACCTATAACCGATAGATTGACAAGTTTCTACTTGTCCAGTCGACATATTGCATTGTCGTAGACCATCTGTAGGTTGACTCGTGGTCCAAACAACTCACGGATATTGTTCAGACCGTACTTGATCATAGTTGGTCTGAAACACAAGTGAAAGGAAATATGTAGAGGGAGGGAGAGAGAGAGGGAGAGAGAGCGGGAGGGAGGGAGGCAGGCAGGCAGGCAGGGAGAGAGGACGGGATACGGAAGGAGAGAAAGCGGGACAGCAAGAGAAGGAGGGAGGGGAGGAGAGAGAGAGAGGGGAAAGAGAGAGGGACGGAGAGAGGGAGGGATGGAGGGAGGGAGATGGAAGGAGAGGGAGGGAGGAAGTGTGGGAGGGAAAGGGTGAGAGACGGAGGGGAGAGAGTGTGAGAGAGAGAGTGCAGAGAGAGAGGGTGAGAGAGGAAGAGAGAAAGAGGGAAAGAGAGAGGGGATAGAGATGGGGGAGAGTGAGGGAAGTAGGGAGAGACAGAGAGATAAAGCAGGAGAGAGAAAGGGAGGGAGACGGGGCAGAGGGAGGGAGACGGGGGAGAGGGAGGGAAGTAGGGAGAGAGTGATGGAGAGAGGCAGGGAGAGAGAGAGGGAGGGAGGGAATGAGAAGGAGAGAGAGGGTGAGGGAGAGGGGGGCAGCACTAGATATCCTGATCTCTGTAAGGAAATGGGATTTAGTCAATTATTAATAAGAGAATAATTTGAGTTGCTCACGGGTAATGAAGAAAAGCCTTTTGTGTTCCCTGTGCGGATTTTGTCAAGATGTGGTAGTTGGTTTTTGTTGTATGTAGTTACGCTAATCAGCTTTCAGTAATGGCATATTATAAACTTTTAGTTTTAAGCTATAACCATAAACAGCATCCTATGCAAGAGCCTAATGTACTGACTCTTTGTTCTTCCTAACCACCAGCAAGTGCTGTTTGATGTAGTGAGACAAAGTTTCTTAGCAGGAACACCTCGGAGGTCACCTTCTGGCACCTACCTTTCCAAGGAAAGGCCCCATGCAATTACGGACACATCTTCTGGTAGGCCCATGGGAAGTAGCATTTCAGGTCTGAACACACCAGAGTTGCCAATCTCCACCCACTTCTTGAGACCTGTCAACAACGTCACAGGGTCTGTCTGAGAAGGACAAGTGGCTGTTTGTCACATTAACTGTTTTCTTCTATTCCTCCGTAGGAGTGGACAACTTTGGGGAAATCTTTGTTGTATGATGCACAGCTGGTTAACAAGGTTGTTTGATGCTTCTTAAAAAAGACATCAACTGCAACAAGGTGTGGGCAGCTTTGGGCAGACAAGTTTTAAGAGCTTCTTAAAAGACCTTTTCCCATGATAAATCCAATACAAACTACCAACAAGACCATCTAGGAACAAATATTTATTTCATCCAAAGATATCATTTGAATAAACAAGCATATTACTCAGAAGCATATTGCTTTACTACTTAAATTAAAAGCCCATGGTATCGGGGGTGGCATAATTGACTGGACTGAACAATGGCTGACTGACGGAAAACGGTGAGTCCAAAATAGCGTGCTGTAGTAGATGGAGAGGTTTCAAACTGGAAATCATTTTTGATTGGGTACCACAAGGGTCAGTATTAGGATCTTTATTATTCTTAATATATATCAATGACTTGGACGATTTAGTTAAATGGTCTGAGAAATGGCAGATGTTATTAAATTTTGGGAAATGTAAATGCCTACATACAGGACATGGGAACTTGGATGTAAACTATAAAATGGGAAATACTGTTTAGGTTCTACCGTAAAAAAAGGACAGGAGTAACAATAAGTGCTGATATGATAGTTTCAGAGCAGTGTGGTATTGCAGCTTCAAAGGGTAATACAATTCTTGGGTTGATTAGGAGAAATATAACATACATGGAAAAAACTAATTATACCTCTGTATAAAGCAATAGTTAGGCCTCATTTAGAGTAATGTGTTCAAGCTTGGAAACCATATCGTAAGAAGGAGATACGCTTGAACAAATACAGAGAGCAACTAAAATGGTTCTAGAACTGAGACCTTAGTTATGAAGACCGACTGAAAGACTGTGGTTTAACAACCCTAGAGACTAGTCGGTTAAGAGGAGATCAAAAAAGATAATAGAACTAGAGAACATTCTCACAGAGGACAATCAATGAATAGAACAAATTATCTACAGATAGCGTAACTGCTGGCAGCGTGAATATGTTTAAAAACAAGGTTGACACGTATCTCAGGAGGGCGGATTATGCATAGATTAAACATGTTGGACTCTCGATAACCCAATGGCTTCCTTGTCTGGGAATTTGCCTTGGATGGCAATCTTGTTAAGTCTTGATAAATCTTGTTAACTCTCAGAAATATGCCATTCATTCCACCTTTGTTGAATTATAGCCTCAAGCTAGGTCCAGGTTTCTCAAGTAAAATTTTAAGACCTTTTAAAAACATTTCTTTAAGAATTCCCATTTTAAGACCTTTTCAAGGCCATATAAATGTCAGATCCGATTTAAGACATTTTAGACCGTGCACACCCCCTGTGCAATAATGAACAAAGACTCTGCACACCCCCTGTGCAATAGTGAAAGGAAAATGGCTTTACTATGCCTGCATACCTGTCTGTTTTGTGCAAACTTCTATATGCGACCAGTTGCTAGAAGGCACTTGAGTGTACCTGGTACTGGCATAATGTGGGCCTACCTTCATGATAGCTGAAGATTTCCATGCTTGGTTCTGTGTATGGATTATATGCAGGCTTGAAGCGCAACTTCTTGATCCCTGGCAACACAAAACACTCACCGTAAACAAAAACAACATGATTAAATAAGTCACATTTTACCACATATGATTGAGTGACAGCTGTACCTTCTGAAGTATGACAAAATATAATATTAACCAAGAGTACAACTGTGATTTGTCGACCAGGAGAAAGCATAATCTAAATAAAAACAAAGAACAAACATCTGCAGGTAGGTTGATAGAAAACGTGTAACTCATAACATTCATGACATGATACATAAAGACTACATAATTTTACCATGAAAGTAAGAAATCTTCTTACTAATGTATTGAGAGTTTTACAATGAAGTCCAATACAATTGTGTACAAAGTTCTCTGAAGAAATGGCCTGTCACCAGCTGTCTGGAGCATTACAACATCTAGTCTAACATTGTGACTGTCTGGAGCATTACAACACCTAGTCTAACAGTGTGACTGTCTGGAGCATTACAACATCTAGTCTAATATTGTGACTGTCTGGAGCATTACAACACCTAGTCTAACATTGTGACTGTCTGGAGCATTACAACACCTAGTCTAACATTGTGACTGTCTGGAGCATTACAACACCTAGTCTAACATTGTGACTGTCTGGAGCACTACAAAACATAGTCTAACATTGTGACTGTCTGGATCATTACAACACCTAGTCTAACATTGTGACTGTCTGGAGCATTACAACACCTAGTCTAACATTGTGACTGTCTGGAGCACTACAAAACATAGTCTAACATTGTGACTGTCTGGAGCATTACAACACCTAGTCTAACATTGTGAATGTCTGGGGCATTACAACACCTAGTCTAACATTGTGACTGTCTGGAGCATTACAACACCTAGTCTAACATTGTGACTGTCTGGGGCATTACAACACCTAGTCTAACATTGTGACTGTCTGGAGCATTACAACACCTAGTCTAACATTGTGACTGTCTGGAGCATTACAACACCTAGTCTAACATTGTGACTGTCTGGAGCATTACAACACCTAGTCTAACATTGTGACTGTCTGGAGCATTACAACACCTAGTCTAACATTGTGACTGTCTGGAGCATTACAACACCTAGTCTAACATTGTGACTGTCTGGAGCATTACAACACCTAGTCTAACAGTGTGACTGTCTGGAGCATTACAATATCTAGTCTAATATTGTGACTGTCTGGAGCATTACAACACCTAGTCTAACATTGTGACTGTCTGGAGCATTACAACACCTAGTCTAACATTGTGACTGTCTGGAGCATTACAACACCTAGTCTAACATTGTGACTGTCTGGAGCACTACAAAACATAGTCTAACATTGTGACTGTCTGGATCATTACAACACCTAGTCTAACATTGTGACTGTCTGGAGCATTACAACACCTAGTCTAACATTGTGACTGTCTGGAGCACTACAACACCTAGTCTAACATTGTGACTGTCTGGAGCATTACAACACCTAGTCTAACATTGTGACTGTCTGGATCATTACAACACCTAGTCTAACATTGTGACTGTCTGGAGCATTACAACACCTAGTCTAACATTGTGACTGTCTGGAGCACTACAACACCTAGTCTAACATTGTGACTGTCTGGAGCATTACAACACCTAGTCTAACATTGTGACTGTCTGGAGCATTACAACACCTAGTCTAACATTGTGACTGTCTGGAGCATTACAACACCTAGTCTAACAGTGTGACTGTCTGGAGCATTACAACATCTAGTCTAATATTGTGACTGTCTGGAGCATTACAACACCTAGTCTAACATTGTGACTGTCTGGAGCATTACAACACCTAGTCTAACATTGTGACTGTCTGGAGCATTACAACACCTAGTCTAACATTGTGACTGTCTGGAGCACTACAAAACATAGTCTAACATTGTGACTGTCTGGATCATTACAACACCTAGTCTAACATTGTGACTGTCTGGAGCATTACAACACCTAGTCTAACATTGTGACTGTCTGGAGCACTACAACACCTAGTCTAACATTGTGACTGTCTGGAGCACTACAAAACATAGTCTAACATTGTGACTGTCTGGATCATTACAACACCTAGTCTAACATTGTGACTGTCTGGAGCATTACAACACCTAGTCTAACATTGTGACTGTCTGGAGCACTACAACACCTAGTCTAACATTGTGACTGTCTGGAGCATTACAACACCTAGTCTAACATTGTGACTGTCTGGAGCACTACAACACCTAGTCTAACATTGTGACTGTCTGGAGCACTACAAAACATAGTCTAACATTGTGACTGTCTGGAGCATTACAACACCTATTCTAACATTGTGACTGTCTGGAGCACTACAAAACATAGTCTAACATTGTGACTGTCTGGAGCACTACAACACCTAGTCTAACATTGTGACTGTCTGGAGCATTACAACACCTAGTCTAACATTGTGACTGTCTGGAGCACTACAAAACATAGTCTAACATTGTGACTGTCTGGAGCACTACAAAACATAGTCTAACATTGTGACTGTCTGGATCATTACAACACCTAGTCTAACATTGTGACTGTCTGGAGCATTACAACACCTAGTCTAACATTGTGACTGTCTGGAGCACTACAAAACATAGTCTAACATTGTGACTGTCTGGATCATTACAACACCTAGTCTAACATTGTGACTGTCTGGAGCATTACAACACCTAGTCTAACATTGTGACTGTCTGGAGCACTACAACACCTAGTCTAACATTGTGACTGTCTGGAGCATTACAACACCTAGTCTAACATTGTGACTGTCTGGAGCACTACAACACCTAGTCTAACACTGTGACTGTCTGGAGCACTACAACACCTAGTCTAACATTGTGACTGTCTGGAGCACTACAACACCTAGTCTAACATTGTGACTGTCTGGAGCATTACAAAACATAGTCTAACATTGTGACTGTCTGGAGCACTACAACACCTAGTCTAACATTGTGACTGTCTGGAGCATTACAACACCTAGTCTAACATTGTGACTGTCTGGAGCACTACAAAACATAGTCTAACATTGTGACTGTCTGGAGCATTACAACACCTAGTCTAACATTGTGACTGTCTGGAGCATTACAACACCTAGTCTAACATTGTGACTGTCTGGAGCATTACAACACCTAGTCTAACATTGTGACTGTCTGGAGCATTACAACACCTAGTCTAACATTGTGACTGTCTGGAGCACTACAAAACATAGTCTAACATTGTGACTGTCTGGAGCATTACAACACCTAGTCTAACATTGTGACTGTCTGGAGCATTACAACACCTAGTCTAACATTGTGACTGCCTGGAGCATTACAACACCTAGTCTAACATCGTGACTGCCGAAATGTGTTTTAATTAACCACACTAAAAATATAATTTGACCATTATCTATTTGTAATTACCGATTTTGCAGTTCAGCATGCAGTATAAACGTAACATTTGAGAGAAACAGAATTAGATAAAACTGTCAAATTATCTATGAAAACATTGTGGTTTACTAAGACATATTTCGGTGGTCAAGATAATAATAGAACAGATACAGTTTATACTAGATAACATGATTTTTATTTATGATAAAAATGTGCCTTTAAAAAGAAATGACTGGGACATATAAATGTGGCTACAAATCTGTATAACTTGATAACCACTGACACTTCACAATCAACACAAAATAAATAAATAAAAAAGAGAAAGGACCACCTACCTAGCTTCTTGAAGAAAGCATGTATGAGACCCATCAGGTCCCCTAGGGTGAGACCACGGTCTGCCACTAGACCCTCAATCTGGTGAAATTCAGCCAGGTGGGTCGCGTCCAGGGTTTCATTGCGGAATACACGGTCAATGGAGAAGTACTTCACTGGGGTGAAAGTCTCCTGAAGCCAGTCATTTACACATGACATACGACGACACAGTCACATGTATCAGCACTGAGCAAGTTGTGGGATTACAATGTTAAAGCCAAGGTCACGAGAAATGTGTATGATTTAAACACAACTGATTATTATTCAAATTATTACATTAATAACATATATAGCGATATATTTGCATTCTCACACTCTTGCTGACCACGACTGAGAACATTAGTCTAATGCCATCATCGTCCAACATGAACTGTTGGCTTAAAAACATGATGAATGTCTCAGCTAAAGTGACAAAGGACAACAGCAACAAACACCACAAATGTCATCCGTCAGAGCTTACTGACAGGCCGTGGCCAAGCACACCTGACGATTGTCAGATAATGCAAACACGCAAGTTCTCTGAAAAGGTTTCTCCACAGATGGCAAGTCATCAGCCAGTCTTCAGACTCTCAGAAGTCTTCTATGAAGTGGTGAGACATGCAAGCATGACGCGCACACGACACTGAGAGCAAGACTGTATGTGCTGATGTACAAGTGATTTGATGAGTGTTGTCATGACATGCACATTTCAGATGATTATTGTCATCACAGATATCACAACCATTCTGTTGATTCTTTACCTGCATAATTCAGTTAGGCGGTCTATTGCTCTTGTGGCATGGACTGTTGCTTATATTAGTAATAATTGGGTTCATTCAGGGAATTTTTATTTAATGTAATTTTCCCTGACCAAAATAACAGTAAATCAGTTTGTTTTCACAATGGCCTCCTGGCTCTCTTGTAGCCACCCAAACAAATTAAACTAACTTTTTTATAATTTATTTTGATTTTTCTTATGTCAATCAGTTGTAGTGCATACTTTAATACAGTACTTGTAAGACCAGAATTAGGTTTTTTTCCCTTTCCTGTTAATTATATAAATTTAACAGTTGGTTTAATTTGTTCACTTTGAATTTTCAACTTGTAATAAATGATTTACACATATTTGTTATTTATTCCTGTTAATTATATATAGTTATTACTGCATTGTGTATAGCCGTATACATGTAGAGTACAATGATGATAAATATGATACACTACACTTATATGTTACTGACAGTCATAGCATGGGTGATCAGTGGCATATCTAGGATCTCACAAAGAGGGGGGCCCAAGGGGGCCAAACTTAGTTAGTTACCCAATTAGTTTACTATGCTACAATGTAGTGCACAACAGGTTATATATGGAAAAACAAATCACGCCGAACGGGAGGCTTATCCCAATGGCCCCCATAAATACGCTATTGTAGGTGATAATATGGGGCTTCACTAATCCGCTTTGTTAATCCAACCAAAACCCTTGGTAACCAAATTGTGTGAAAAATGAGACTTGACTGTAAATAGGTATTTCCATGAAGTAATGTAAGACAGAGATGCTTGCAGGGACTGATATCACCTCAGGACATTCCCGCAGTGTCAACAGATCAGGTGTTCCGTGTCCGCTGGTGGGTGGCCCTGTGGTCAGTCAGTGGGAGGCATGGCTCTAGTAGCAGAGTGGACACTCGCACACACAGCTGATGCCCAGGTAAAGGTAAGGTCCTCGGGACCGATCAAAGCTTTACAGACCTATTCACTCCATCACCAATTCCACTTCAGCAACGCTGCAATTGCTGCACGAAGACTTTTCATTCATGGTGTGTCCACCGCTGTCTATAGCCAGGTACTCATTTATATAGCAGAGTGAACTGGAGCAACGTGGGAGAACGGAATTGCTCAAACTTCAAAATGCAGCAGGTGCAGCAACAGGTGGACTCAGGCTCCAGCTGTCATGACTGACAACCCAGCGCTCCAACCATCCTAAGGTCAACTTTGTCAGCCAACAGAAAATAATTCTTGCAAGTCCTGGTCGATTTAGTGGATATTTTTCACACATAAGTATAAATAAGAATGTAACATCTAGTTATGAAAGGGAACAGTAATGATAATAAAATGTAACTGAAGTAATAAAATACTGAACAAGTGAATGTACAGGTCCATCTGTGTCTAGGTTATGTCAACACTCATCCATGGTAAAACATCTGTGTCTAGGTTATGTCAACACTCATCCATGGTAAAACATCTGTGTCTAGGTTATGTCAACACTCCTCCATGGTAAAACATCTGTGTCTAGGTTATGTCAACACTCATCCATGGTAAAACATCTGTGTCTAGGTTATGTCAATACTCATCCATGGTAAAACATCTGTGTCTAGGTTATGTCAACACTCATCCATGGTAAAACATCTGTGTCTAGGTTATGTCAATACTCATCCATGGTAAAACATCTGTGTCTAGGTTATGTCAACACTCATCCATGGTAAAACATCTGTGTCTAGGTTATGTCAATACTCATCCATGGTAAAACATCTGTGTCTAGGTTATGTCAACACTCATCCATGGTAAAACATCTGTGTCTAGGTTATGTCAATACTCATCCATGGTAAAACATCTGTGTCTAGGTTATGTCAACACTCATCCATGGTAAAACATCTGTGTCTAGGTTATGTCAACACTCATCCATGGTAAAACATCTGTGTCTAGGTTATGTCAACACTCATCCATGGTAAAACATATGTGTCTAGGTTATGTCAACACTCATCCATGGTAAAACATCTGTGTCTAGGTTATGTCAACACTCATCCATGGTAAAACATCTGTGTCTAGGTTATGTCAATACTCATCCATGGTAAAACATCTGTGTCTAGGTTATGTCAACACTCATCCATGGTAAAACATCTGTGTCTAGGTTATGTCAACACTCATCCATGGTAAAACATCTGTGTCTAGGTTATGTCAACACTCATCCATGGTAAAACATCTGTGTCTAGGTTATGTCAACACTCATCCATGGTAAAACATCTGTGTCTAGGTTATGTCAACACTCATCCATGGTAAAACATCTGTGTCTAGGTTATGTCAACACTCATCCATGGTAAAACATCTGTGTCTAGGTTATGTCAACACTCATCCATGGTAAAACATCTGTGTCTAGGTTATGTCAACACTCATCCATGGTAAAACATCTGTGTCTAGGTTATGTCAACACTCCTCCATGGTAAAACATATGTGTCTAGGTTATGTCAACACTCATCCATGGTAAAACATCTGTGTCTAGGTTATGTCAACACTCATCCATGGTAAAACATCTGTGTCTAGGTTATGTCAATACTCATCCATGGTAAAACATCTGTGTCTAGGTTATGTCAACACTCATCCATGGTAAAACATCTGTGTCTAGGTTATGTCAACACTCATCCATGGTAAAACATCTGTGTCTAGGTTATGTCAATACTCATCCATGGTAAAACATCTGTGTCTAGGTTATGTCAACACTCATCCATGGTAAAACATCTGTGTCTAGGTTATGTCAACATTCATCCATGGTAAAACAGGGAAATGTATAAATTCTGAACAAAATAGTTTTCTCTACCATAACAAACTCAACAGTTTTCCACTGTTGTTTACTAATAGTTCAAATGGTTCATTAATATTCATGGGTGCTGCAAACATAACTGCTACACAATGGTTCATCAAGTATTTATCATCCAACAGTGAGGAATGTTAATTAGTTAATGCTTTATGACTGTTCAAGAACAATTCCAGCAATGGCAACTTCAGTGCCTGTGATGCCAAAGCACCAAGAACAGATCTGTTATCAACTACCTCAGTCTGGCTCAGATTTTGGTTTGTACTGGGTGTAGAAATATTTGCTATATCCAATTTTATATATTTTCATATCCGGTTTTACAAATTGTTGTCATGATTTTATGATTACTAGTAATAACATTTTGAGGAAGTTGCTACAGGAGGAAATAAAAACTGTCCTAAATAGGAACTGCCTAACATGGTTTAGATGATGCAGTTACATATCATTCATGAACATGGTCCATGAAAGCAATGCAGACATTTCAAACTGACTCTTGTATTTCATTGGTTGTTGTATGTAGACCATACTGACCATCTGGTAAGACACAATCGGACAGGAAGCACTGTCCATCTGCACTGGCCAAACATCACTGTCTATCAATTAACTACCTAAAGACTACTACACCAATAGTAGCATTTGGCTGCTAAGTAGCTTAATTTAGTTATAATAAAGCCAGGGAGTGCATCTGGGCAGTTGTGGTAATTTACATGGTATTTCAGATTATTTTATAGGAAAGTCGCACACATTTTACTAATTAACCATGGGAAGAAATACTTACTGTGATCTTGCCATTTAAATTTTAACTAGAGAGACCTTAGTTGCGAAAGTCGCTTATTACAATGTGGTTTGTCAACACTAGAGACCAGGAGACTAAGAGGAGACCAAATAGAAGTGTTTAAAATAGTGAATGGTTATGAGGATGTTGATAGGAATATGTTCTTCAAACTTAAAGAAGGCAGTAGAACCAGAGGACACAAAGCAGCATTAGTTAAGGAGCAATGTAGGTTGGACATGAGAAAGTACTCTTTCTCACAGAGGGTGATAAATGAATGGAACAAACTGCCAAATGATTGTGTTAATGCTAGTAGTGTGAATATAGAATTGACAGCTATTTGATAAGGGTGGGCTACACGTAGATGAGAAAATTGTTGGACTCTCGATAAGCCAATGGCTTCCTTGTCCACTTGCCATCTGGAACTTGTTGTTTGGGATGGCAATCTTGTTAAATCTTGTTAAACTATGTGTTACACTTTATGACCTAACCATAAAAATGGGCAGTGTTCACCACCACATCTCTCCTGCACTGGGCACAAGTAAACTACTTTGATGTAGCAAAAATAGTTAGTTATATATGTGTGCAGTTTATTAAATGATACTAGCAAAATATATGTGCTCTTGCTTGAGTACTATTACAACAACAATTTTGTAGCACTATTACAACAACAATTTTGTAGTACTATTACAACAACACTTTGTAGTACTATTACAACAACACTTTGTAGTACTATTACAACATCTTATAGTACTAAATTACAACAACACATTGTAGCAGCTCTTGCATGAAAACTAAGAAAATGTGTCTTTAGGTTGGCCAGCTGGATATGGAGATTGAATATCTGGACTGAGACGTTCCAGCCCAAAACGCCCAAGACTTAACTAACCCTTAGTTCAAGCAGTTGGACTGAAATGTTCCAAAGCACCAGAGGGTTAAACAACCCTTAGGTCGAGCAGCTGGACTGAACCATTCCAAAGCACCAGAGGGTTAAATTACCCTGAGGTTGAGTAGCTGGACTGAAACGTTCCAAAGCACCAGAGGGTTAAATTACCCTTAGGTTGGGTAGCTGGAATGAGGTGCTCCATACTAAAGCACCCAAGGGTTAAATTACCTTTATGTTAGGTAGCTGCACTGAGATGCCCCAATGTTCTGCAACTGGACTGAGATGTCCCAAAGTTGGGCAGCTGGACTAAGATGCATCAATGTTGGGCTCCTGAACTGAGATGCCCCAATGTTGGGCAATTGGACTAAGATGCCCCAATGTTCGGCTCCTGGACCAAGATGCCCCAATGCTGGGCAGTTGGACTAAAATGCACCAGACTAAGAAGCAGCGGGCCAAAGTTCTGCTTCAGGTGAAGATGCCCCTGCGACTACCTGCCAACTGGCACTGTGACAACACTCACTGATTACTACTTGTGTAATTGTTTCTAGTTTCAACTGCACTAGGGCAATCAGTCACTTGTGATACATACATAATCTAATTTGGCAGCACAGGCTATGGTGCCAGTTTACATAATACTCTAGTCACCGACTGCGCATGGTAGTAAGGCTTCACATCTCATAGATCAACTGGTTTATCTGAAACAGTGCTGTGATTGAGAGCAGGCTCCACAGATGTCATGGCACTGTTAGATGCTCATGTCCACTGAAATTTAAAAACCTTTATTGTCCATTAAATGTTTCACGTAGAATGGAAATTTTCCCATGGGCTCACACTGTTAAGGTATAAACAATAAGAGAAATTATTAATACATGTGTTTACCAAGGTCTTATTTCAAAGGCTTGTGCACACATGATACAGCTAAAGCGTTAGGATTTGTCCTAGGCTTCAATGGATTTAGCTAAGATTTTATTACATTCTGGTTCTTTTGGTTTCCCTGTCTCTCTCTAAAGATATCAGTCACTCTGCCTCTTTCTCTTTCTAAGTATAACTGCTTACTAACATGATAGGACTGCTGACATGTGTAACCACATGAAGCTAAAAATCATCTCAATATTTTACTAGTACTAAGAACTCAATATCTGAATGCATTCAGGTACCAGCTAATGGTGCCAAGAATAGATGACTGCATTCTTCTTTGAGCCAGTTATTGGGTATATTTATGTTGGATAACAGTCTTGGGATAAGAGTGTGGGTGAGGATAATACCGGTCACACTGGTCCTGCAGTCTTGTCTCAAACTACATCTGCAGCAGTCACAAGTACATTATGTGACCACAAGCACATCATGTATTATTGACACCAGCAAGAATCATGCTGCTGCAGAACACAGTGAGTTAACAGAACCAGTCACTTCAAGAAGCTTCTGTGACAGGTTAAACTGACCTGTAGTAGGCGAGATTTAGAAGCTAGTGACTTTTGTAAAAGTTATGTTTATGTAAAGAACATTGGCTATGGCTATTTACATACGTGAAAGCTTTGGTGTGGTAATTATTTTGTATTATTAATAAAATGTCTAAGAAGTGTTATTATTAGTATGATTGTTAGTAACTTCTACAGGAACACGAGCTCTGAGGCCTGTGCAACAAACAGAATTGTTAGGCTTGAAACTGGGATGTGCAAAAGTCATCACCAGAGTTAGGATCCAGCGAAGATCTCAGGTGGAAATGATATCACATTTTGCATCAAGAGTCTTCTTTCTCCTGTTGTTTGTACTGTGAGACGGGGGAATAGGAGAACTATAAGTAACCTTAACTATTAGCGAGGGTAAATACATGACATTACCTATTAGTGAGGATAACTACATAGCATTAACTATTAGTGAGAGTAAATACATAGCATTAACTATTAGTGAGGGTAAATACATAGCATTAACTATTAGTGAGGGTAAATATATAGTATTAACTATTAGCGAGGGTAAATACATAGCATTAAACAACAATTTCTTGAGATAGGCTTACTTAAAACGAAAACAATACAAATGAAATGTCTGCATAACTTAGCTTTAAGTATGCTTTTAAAAACATAGGTCTGTTTCCTAATTTACACTGTTAATTTAAATGATTATACACAGTTACACAAATGAAATCTAAATGTAGTTTAGACCATATACAGCAATAATCTGAAACAGACTGGTTCTTTACTTTTCATTTGACAAACATTACTTTTAGGATTGGAATGTTTCTGATACTGTATGTGGTTTGTTTTCATAGAAATACCTGGTTCTTGCATCGCCTAACACCAACTATTCTCATTACAACACTGTTTTTATGGTACATTTATTAGGACAAGTCATAGCAGGTTATTGGCATTTGATCAGATTTAGATTTTTTCTAGTTTAGCAGATCCTAATGGAGGCTTTTTACTAGCCACATTACCGACTTTATCACTGCAGATATGGTGCTTTTATACATTATTATACATGTTTGTGGTTTGTGGAGAAACACTAGACAGAAATAAACAGACACACCGGTAAGGGTTCAGCCATTAATTACATAGCACTGTTTTGGACAGTTTTCAAAACCACCACCCTCTTAAAATTACGAATCAAGAGTTCACCACAGGCTGGACTGAACAGTTCCACCTACTGCCAGAAGATGGCAATATCAAGAGGCATAGCGGTTCATGTTTTCTCTGTCCAGACAACAATGACAATCACGTTCTGTTTAATGGCAACTGCACAGTCATAACAAAGTGATTAGAAATGATTTACATCCGAGATGACTGTAAACACTTTGATGCACCAAATAACTTGCTGAAATACATTATCTGACTTTTTTAAATGAACTCCATGACATATATGTTTCCAGCTACATTTGGCTGCTTTATTATTTGGTTGCTTTACTATTTGGTTGCTTTACTATTTGGTTGCTTTACTATTTGGTTGCTTTACTATTTGGTAGCTTTACTATTTGGTTGCTTTACTATTTGGTTGCTTTACTATTTGGTTGCTTTACTATTTGGCTGTTGCACTATTTGGCTGTTGTATTATTATTTGGCTGTTGTATTATTATTTGGCTGTTGTATTATTTGGCTAATGTAATGTTTGGCTTATGTACCATTTGGCTATTGCACTATTTGGCTGGAGTATTATTTAGCTAATGTAATGTTTCCATTCACATTAGCTACACGTTTCGTCTTCTTGATACATGAAGATAAAAGATTTGAGAAACAAAACTGCAGTTTGATCTTTAAAAATGCCAAAAAATACTGTTAAATGCATTCCTTGAAATCTGCCCTCATTATGTTCCTATTACTTGTAGTTTACTAGATTTAACAAGATTGCCATCCCAAACAACATGTTCCAGATGGCAAGTGGACATGGAAGCCATTGGCTTATGAAAGTCCAACAATTTTATCATCTATGTATAGCCCACCCTTATCAGATATCTGTCAATTCTATGTTTAAACAAATTCACACTACTAGCATTAACATAATCATTTGACAGTTTGTCTCATTCATTTATCACCCTCTGTGAGAATGAGTATTTTCTCGTGTCCAACCTACACTGTTCCCTAATGCTGTTTTGTGTCCTCTAGTTCTACTGCCTTCTTTAAGTTTGAAGAACATATTCCTATCAATATCCCCATAACCATTCACTATTTTAAACACTTCTATTTGATCTCCTCTTGGTCTCCTGGTCTCTAGTGTTGTCAAACCACATTATAATAAGTGGCTTCCATAACTAAGGTCTCTCAATTGTGGAATCATTTTAGTTACTCTTCGTTGTATTCTTTCTAGCTTGTCTATGTCCTTCTTATGATATGGCTTCCATACTTGTATACAATATTCCAAATGTGGTCTAACTATTGCTTTGTACAATTTAGCTGTTTCTCCTTACATGTGACAGTTTTCCTAATTAGCACTAGAATTTTATAACCTTTTGAAGCAGCAATCCCACATTGCTCTGAAACTTTCATGTCAGCACTAAATGTTACACCTAAGTCCTTTTCTTGTACAGCATCCCCCATTTTATATTGTTAATCCATGTTTCCATGTCCTATGTGTATGCATTTACACTTCCCAAAATTGAATAACATTTGTAATTTTTCTGATCATATCACTAATTTATCTAGATCATCCTGTAAACTTTGTTTATCTGTATCATTTGTAACCTTTCTGAATACCTTTGTGTCATCTGCAAATTTCAGTACTTTGCTAGATATGTCATCTTCCAAATCGTTTATATATATATATTAAAAACAGTATAGGGCCTAATACTGATCCCTGTGGTACCCCAATCAAAACAGATTTTGAGTTTGAAATCTCACCATCTACTATTATTCTCTGTCTTCTGTGTACAAGCCACTTTTCTAACAAGTTAATAACACCAATACCTATACCACGGGCTTTTAGTTTAAGTAACAATCTTTATGTGGCACTTTATTGAAAGCTTTTTGAAAATCTAAGTAGACAACATCCACTTTGTAGTTTCTTCCAAAAAACGTAAGAGATTGGTTAGACATGACCTTGCTTTTAGGAACCCGTGTTGAGATGTATTTATTAATTTATGTTTTACAAGGAATTCCACCATGTGGTCTCTAATTAATGTTTCGAGTAATTTGTATATAAATAATGTTAAACTCATGGTCTGTAATTCTCTGTTCCTTGTACCCTTCTTAAATAGCGGCATAATATTTGCTTCTTTCCATTCTGAAGGAACTATTCCTTCTTCTAGTGACAATTTTGCAAGTGGTGTACTAATTTGTTCAACAATTTCCTTAAGCAGTTTTGGTGGTATCCCATCAACTCCAGGTTATTTATTATCTTTTATCTTCTTCTTAATTTTCTTTGCTATCATTTCAGGATTTAATTGCCTTAAATGATCTGATTTATTGCCATCAAATTTAGTAACTGGAACGGGAAGTGAGCTGAAATCTTCTGTTGTAAAAACTGGGCTGAAATACTCATTCAGGACCTCTGCTATTTGAAACCTGTCTGACATTATGTTTCCACTGTTGTTTTCCAGTGGTCCGACCTTATCTTCAACTTTCTGTTTACTCCTTACATAAGCATAGAAACTCTTGCTGTATTTTTTATATTACCTGCCAATTTTTTTTAAAGGTTCTTTTGTATTTTCCAGTTTAAGTTGTAGCTAGGTTAAGTGCCTCTTTGTAGTTTGTGTAGTCTTGTACATGTCCAGTTTGTTTATATACACCCACAGCATCTGTTTGTGGGCAATTTTTCTAATAGCCTCTTTTGACAAGTGTTACTTGATGGACCTTTGTCTTTGTTTTCTTTTTCCTTGTTTTCTTAATGGAACAAATCTCTCGGTAATGCTGTTGCCGTCTTGTTCTTCAGCAAGTTATTCAACTCTATCTTCGCTATCTATGTTCTCATCTCTTTATATCTGCCTTTGTTGAAGTTTCTCCTCTGTTGTTTTTTTACATGTATTCCCTGTTTTTACTTTTATACTAAAATGGATCTGGTTATGATCACTTGAACCCAACGATTCGTGTGCTTTAACATTATCAACTAAGTCATTTTGAGAAGACAAAATTAAATCCAACACATTACCACCTTTGGTTCCTGTGTTAGAAGTAGAAACTGATGGTCGTCACCCCCAGCACTCTCTAGTGATTTCCATTGTATATGGCCATGGTTAAAATCATCCTTAACACACATTCCCCCTTGCTCACCTCCCTTACAGTCTTTAGTTTTACATCTTCCTCTTGTTCTGTGTTTGGACTACGATAAACTACTCCTATTGTTAATGTTGAGTTCTTGGTAACTATGTTACACCAAACTGCTTCCTCACAATCTATTTAACTTTTCAGTGTTATTTCATATGTTTGGATAGATTCTTTAATATATAAAATTACCCCACCTCCTCTTCTCTCTCGCCTGACCATCCTAAACATTACATCACCTGTCAGTGCAAACTCAGCATCTACTATATCTTTATTTGCCCATGATTTTGTGATTTACTATGCTCCTGGCATTTAAGCATACACATTTAAGTTCATTTTCCAAAATTATGGTGAACATTTCTTTGAATGTGTATTTGTACTCCTTTGAGTTTTCTGTCAGTGCCCCCTGCCCCTCTAGTTTAAATAATTTATGGTACCTGTGCCCTCATGGACAACCCTTACAACTGCAGCACCCTTCCCAACTGTGGCACCCTTCCCAACTGCAGCACCCTTCTGAAGGGTGCTAAAAAGACAAACTAAAACAAACTGTCTCACAAACACAAACTGACTCACTACCTGATGAAAACCTAACAACTCATGGTTATGGCATAGTTACAGTGTTTTACTAAGATAATTGGTTAAGAACAGCTGGTGTTTTAATTACAAATGCGGTCCATACAAATAAAATCAAACAAACTATTATTATAAGATTGTTTTGAACCTGCCAGTTTCCAAGTGATATTTTGACCATGTTACATTTTGTGCAATGGCAAATAATTGGTACACAATAATGTTAAGAATATACCAAACCAGACAAAGGGAAAAAGTTAATGCATAAGTTCAATCTGTTTGATGACTTCAGAGAGAAGCCATTGGACTAAGATTACCTACTGTCATTTCCCTTTCATAATTAATTATCTGGCAGCCTGACAGGGAAATCCCTGATGTGCACACTTTATGACAGAATCAGTTAGAATCACACCAGATACTATGTAGCGATGCAGAAGCAACTGTATGGCAGAATCACTGTAGGATATGAATTTAATTTTATGCAGTTTCATACAGCAATTTTCAGTCACAGTTCTTTGTGTTTTGTGAAGGCCATTACTGGAAGCTGCAAGGCTTCACAAAGGCTCATCAAGTATAATATCCACAGAAATATCTATATAATGTTTAGTGGACAGAATCATGAGTTTGTATTGGCAACTAGCAAGGGCAGATTAATTTGCCCAAGCATGCCAACCCATACTGAGCAATGCCAATTAGTTGACATGCATTATTTAAATGAACCGACTCATCAGAGTTGAAAGTAAAATCAACACAGAATGCTGCGGGAAACTAATACTGCCTTCAGTGGCCCTACAACAAATTGATCACGACATTGTCATTAGCATACAGTTTAATCACGACATAGCCATTAGTACACAGTTTAATCAGGACATAGCCATTAGCCATATCAGTTGCCCATGATGTAGATATTACCTGTTGCATGCCATAAATGACTCATCAAGGTACATCAGAATGTGAGTAACTGACACTGACTATACGATTTACCATTTATCAACTGCTAACTAGGTTCATCTTGGAAATAATCATCAGACATGTGTCGAAAGACCATAACACTTAGAACAGCCAGAGCAAATATGATAAAAGACATTATTTGGTGTATGCTTCTCCCTGGATATCAGATACAAAATGAAGCATGGTCCTACCTTTTCTCTGGATACCAGATACAAAGTGAAGCATGGGCCTAACGTCATTCTGTATTCATGCCAAAACTGACAAAGCAGTAATTTAATAGCATGGTGGTTCAACAACCTAATGAACATGAGAACTCCAACTTAAGAAAATGTAAAATGAAGAGCCACTAGACTGTAGGAATGAGCAGTCATGTTGCATGACAGCACAACTATCTCCTCGAAAGGTTTCACTAGTTTACATGCAGAAATCCACCATGCCACTTACAAAACCACAAATGTCAATAAGTGCTCTACAAGAAGCCATGTTTTGTAGTTTGTTTAATAATGATAGTAACAATAACTTTATTTAAACACCATAAAAACAATGACTAATGAGTGTGGACATCAATGATTGGCATGCAATGTATAAAGTTGCAAAAACCGAGAATAATAAAAAAATATTTTAAATGTTTACACTATGTCGTATAAAACATAGAAGTTAGTTTGAAAATAAAGATGTATTTAACCCATTTCATTCTGACAGCTGGTCACACTGCTCAGGTCTCAACGAAATCTCCATTTTACAGTTATGATAAACTATTTTTACGGAAAGGTGACACATTTATTTTTCTTCCTGTAACTATTGAAGGAACGTGTATAAATCGTCACATTTCTGGAATGAGAAGAGAACTGCATGCAAGATGGTGTTGGTGTTGTCAGTGTGGAGGAAGTGTTGGTGTTGTCAGTGTGTGGAGTGTTTGTGGAGGAAGTGTTGGTGTTGTCGATGTGGAGTGTGTGGAGGAAGTGTTGGTGTTGTCAGTGTGGAGTGTGTGTGGAGGAAGTATTGGTGTTGTCAGTGTGGAGTGTATGAAGGAAGTGTTGGTGTTATCAGCGTGGAGTATATGGAGGAAGTGTTGGTGTTGTCAGTGTGGAATGTGTGTGGAGGAAGTGTTGGTGTTGTCAGTGTGGAATGTGTGTGGAGGAAGTGTTGGTGTTGTCAGTGTGGAATGTGTGTGGAGGAAGTGTGGGTGTTGTCAGTGTGGAGGAAGTTGAACTCGTCTCTGGGCATCAACTTGCCAAACTCTATCTTGAAGCGCCACTTGTTCTATCGCCAGTAGTCATTTCTGGATGGCAGATGAAAGACACCCATTGGCAAAACACAAGCCAACAAACGCCTTCATCTCCTCGATGTTGACTGGTGTCCAAATCGGAGCTGTTGTGCAAGCCCATGTAGATCTGATGATGGACTGTCGCCACTGGCGTTCCGACCGGCGTAACGCACGTTTTCCTTTGGCACGTTGTTTCAGGCGCAATGGTTTTGGCTGACGCAGCCCACATTTGATCGTGTAGTGGTCAGTGATCAGCGTCATTGGCTGCACAGCAGTGATGATAACGTGTGATATTTCCGAAGTGATGACAAGGTCAAGTGTGTTGTCTCGCTTGTGTGTTGCGCCTCTGATGTCTCCAGCAGTTTGGCCAAATTCATTTCATCAGTGCAGGTTGAGTCACCATATCAACATCAATGCAATGTCTTATGGAAAAGAACTCCTATGCTTCCACTGCTACGAGTGTCACCACACAGCTTGGGGACAAAAGTTAAATTCTCCCCGCAGAGCTGAGCTACAGCAGTCATTTCATCGGCAGCCAACCAAGTTTCCGTTACAGCAATGACATCAAGTGAGCACACGTCGATGTAATCATGGACGAGCAGTATCTTGTTGCATAATAACCTAAACATGGTGAATTTCGCATGCTGATCAGGCAAACTTCGCTCATTGAACCATTGGACCTCGCACACTGATCTAGCAGAAGGTTGTGGCTTTGAAAGTTCAGAGTTCTCTGTACTTCAGGATGCGGATGGACGATGATAGGTATAGATCCAAATGATATCGGTGTTGTCTTCCTGCGAGCAGATTGCGCATTGATGTAAGATGAGCGCAGGTCGCTGTTACACCGCTCAGATGATGATGTAACCAACGGCACATGTGATATTTACAAAGTTAACACCAGTAGTCGTCACAGTTTGAGGTATGTCTATAGAAGTCATCACAGTTTGAGGTACGTCTGTAGAAGGATGAATGCGACTGAAGACGCCTGACGATGGCACTTTAGACAAGTTTCTATCAAATGTTAACACAACTGAAATTAGTTGAAAATAGTTTAATCCAGCAGTTGTACCTCTGCGAGTTTTCACTGTTGCACAGATGTTTAGTGTCCTTAGTGGTACAACTGGTTGATTCCTCATAACATTGCTCCCGATTGCCAGTAGTTAAGCGCAGGTAAAAGTCGGCGTATTTACAGAGTTACTCAGGCATAAGATTGAAGCACCTGCCCCACTGATGCGTCAGACGCAGCAAAGCACATCTGGTTACACACTTTGATGACTCCAGCACACTTGATCAACTGGGACACAGCCTCAGACTTTCACACACAGTGCAATAATAAATATAATTCACAATGTATATCCAAAACTGAGAAACAAGAACTTGAAGTACGAGCGATAATACTACTGCAGCAGCACAAAGCGCACATATGACAATATACACCATAAGCCCTTGGTTCTTTAGCTACATCCCTCAGCCATGAAAAGGTTGTTCGTTCATCACCCTCACAGTTCATCACCCTCATAGTTCACCACCTTCACAGTTCACCACTGTCACAGTTCATCACCGTCACAGTTCACCATCACAGTTTATCACTTTCATAACATTTCATAAACGACCACCGCAATACGCTTAGTTTAATCAAGTTCTTTGTAAAGCTACGTGTAAATTGCTAAACTTTTGTTGTGAATCGCGGGTTTGTTCTCAGTGAGGACTACTGATTTCTTTCAATCCCTGTGTTGCTCTGCTAAAGGATTTGGTCAACCGGATGAAGGAAAAATGCATGCTCAGTTCTGATCTATACAGCTAAAAAACCTACATTGAGACAAAGTATTGTCATGCTTGTTGTTATTTGCCGATCTAGCAGATGCAACTGAAACTTTGGTTTGCATAAAGGATTGGGTTGGAAATACTTCAGTTCTCCGCTACCTTTCCAGACAACTCATTTCCATTCATCATCTTGCCTTCACTGGATGTCACCAGATATCTCAACTGCAAGCAGAGGTAAGTCAGCTGTATGGAACACTGGGAAGACTCTGATGCCATCATCTCCATCTCTGCGCCATGTTCCAAAACAAGATACCATACAAAATACCACACAAGAACCTTGATTGCATGAATATGCATGTTATCAGCACAGCCTGCAGAGAACTCTTCACAAACAAAGGAAGGTCAAATATAACTGAAATCCTACACACCAACATAACTTCATGCCAGGTGTCACCCTGGTGCAAATGACACCCCTTGTAAGACAGGATGGTTCAGAAGAAACAGCCTACACGGGGGGGGGGGGGGAGGAGCCACTGTGGCCAACTACACAGGGGGAGCCATTGTGGCCAACTACACAGGGGGAGCCATTGTGGCCAACTACACAGGGGGAGCCATTGTGGCCAACTACACAGGAGGGGAGCCATTTTGGCCAACTACACAGGGGGAGCCATTGTGGTCAACACTCCAACAAGCCAGTTTGTTGTCCAGTGATGTTGCTCACTAACAAACACAGAACACAATCTATTGGACGCTCAGTTTATCTAAAACTGGGAGCAATGTTTTGCACGATGAAACAATGTTATTTTAGCATCATGAACAAAATATACAACCAGTGAGTTGAAGAAAATATATAACCAGTGAGTTGAAGAAAATATATAACCAGTGAGTTGGAGGATAATACTTAACCGGTGAGTGGAAGAATAATGTATAACCAGTGAGTGGAAAATAATACATAACCAGTGAGTGGAAGAATAATACATAACCAGTGAGTGGAAGAATAATACATAACCAGTGAGTTGAAGAATAATACATAACAAGTGAGTTGAAGAATAATACATAACCAGTGAGTTGAAGAATAATACATAACAAGTGAGTTGAAGAATAACACATAACCAGCGAGTTGAAGAATAATACATAACCAGTGAGTTGGAGGATAATACATAACCGGTGAGTGGAAGAATAATGTATAACCAGTGAGTGGAAAAATAATACATAACCAGTGAGTGGAAGAATAATACATAACCAGTGAGTTGAAGAATAATACATAACAAGTGAGTTGAAGAATAATACATAACCAGTGAGTGGAAGAATAATACATAACCAGTGAGTTGAAGAATAATACATAACAAGTGAGTTGAAGAATAATACATAACCAGTGAGTGGAAGAATAATACATAACCAGTGAGTTGAAGAATAATACATAACCAGTGAGTTGAAAAATAATACATAACCAGTGAGTTGAAGAATAATACATAACCAGTGAGTTGGAGAATAATACATAACCGGTCTACTGATTCCAGGAACATTAAGTTGTGTGGGTGAATACATATTTGCACAACTATACCAATTAATTTGGTCTGTAAAGATAGACAATAAGTAAAATCGATTAGTGGACCACCATCCCACTCACTTCTGCTTCCTCCATGGGTCTACTGCTAAACTGGGTCTACCCAGCATTCCTGTAGTCATGTCCTGCATACTCCCCACCAGCTTCCAAGCAACAGCATGTTTGCAACCAACTTCTCATAGCCCAATTTGCCTAATCAAGTGTGGAGGCTGTGAAGAAATGTTGTATGGCTCAGCACCTGCCACACCACCAGCTGATTCACTCAGCCCTATCCCCAGGAGGGGGCCTTTTAATACACAGCAGGACCTAGCTGACAGCAACCATTAGTGACAAACCATGGAGGACACAGCATTAGGTTGGCTGTAGCTGTTAAGACACCTGTACTCTCTTCATGACAGCCAATTGTAACTAGTTAAAGAATCTGCTTGGCAAAAAGCCTCAACGAGGTTGACAAACAGTCAAGACTGCTCCCAGGATGGTTTGCCAGTAAGCGTTTGCTTTAGATTCATTCCATTTGTTTTATGTGACAGTCAGCCAATCTTACTCTACTGTATGTCCTTCATATGCCTTCCTTCCTTACATATCTCTCAAGGTCAAGTATGATGATCCACGTCATGATATTGATGTAGATGACAAAAGATGTTGAGAGTTGAGTTGATGAGAGCAATGGTGTCTGAACAGCTTCATTTCTGAGGTAAAAGGTCGATCACAGATAGCACATACAAAAGCTGGAATTATTGTTGAAGTATCGGGCTCGGTGATTCAAAGACATTCGCATTCCTTTCAGAGGTGCCTGTTCTCAGTTTAAATGTGTACATGGGTTTATTCATCTTTGCAAACTGATCTCCATCTTGTCTGGTTTTTCGGATAAATATTCCCACAAAATTGGCTATGTCACATCTATTGAAATATGGTTTTATCAGGTCTTTGTAGTCCTTACAAGGCTGTCTGACAGTACATTTTCCATCAGCTATTTCACCATATAGCAGTTGTTTTGGTGCTATGGTAAATGACATTCATTTCGGATGGCACATCCATTGAAGCTGATTCCATATATTTTGTGCTTTTATGAAGTATGAGCAGTTTGCAGGACGTCAACAATTTTGTTATGTGATCTTGCTAGAGGATCATGGATACCATGAAGCTATGCAATGCATATCAAACAACATAATTTATAATCATAATGTTAGGTAAAATGGTATTTGTTAAACATGCATATTTTCACAAGATGTATCTTTTCAATTTATTTAATACACACAGCATAACCAAGTATAAATTAGGACTGACAGAATACGTAATCTTTAGGAGAGATTGAATAAGAAAAAGGGGAGGGGGAGTTATTTTATATATTAAAGAATGTATTCAGGCTGATGAAATAAAATTAGAGAGAGAAGCAGATTGTGATGAAGTTGTTTGGTGCAGTTACAGTTACAGGAAATTCAACACTAACAATTAGATTAGTTTACCGAAGTCTAAGCATAAACGAAGAGGATAACACAGAAATACAAAATGCTATAAAGGAAGTGAGTAAAGGGAGAATGTATCATAATGGGAGATTTTAATCACAGATACATACAATGGAAATCTCTAGAGAGTACAGGGGGTGAGGACCAACAGTTTCTATTTTTGATACAGGATAACTTCCTTACTCAATACATGCTAGAACCAACCAGGGTAGACGATGATATAGTTTTGTCTTCACAAAATTAATTAGTGGACAATGTCAAAATACATGAGCCATTGGGTAACAGTGATCATAATCAAATAACTTTTGACATCAAAGTGAAAGCAGAAAGTAAAAATAAAAAATACAGGAGTAACTTCCACAAAGGTAAATATAAAATATGAGAAAATACTTAACACAGCTAATTTGGAATAACATGCTGAGGAAAAAGACAGCAATTGAATGTTGGGACATTCTAAAATATGAAATTGAGAGTATCATTGATCAATCTGTTCCCATGGAAAAAGAAGGAAACGATCTAGAAAGAAACATTTGTCAAAAGAAGCTATTTGAAAAATAGCATACAAACAAACTATGTGGAGGGTTTATAGGCTTACCAGAAAGGATGAAGACTACACAAATTACAAAGAGGCACTTAATGCAGCTACAACTTAGAGATTCCTAAAAGCAAGGTTATGCTTAACATATATGTTTTTTTTTTGAAGAAATCACTAAGTGTATAGACGAGGGATCACCAGTACATAATATCTACTTCGATTTTCAGAAAGCTTTTGACAAAGTGCCACATCAAAGATTACAACATAAATTAAAAGCCCTTGGTATCGGGGATGGCACAATCAACTGGACAGAACAATGGCTGACTGACAGAAGACAGCATATTTTGGTAAGCAGATGGGGAGGTTTCAAACTGGAAATCAATTTTTAGTGGGTTACCATAAGAATCAGTATTAAGGCCTTTATTATCAATGACTTGGACGATAATATAACAAGCAACGTACTGAAATTTGTGGATGACACAAAAGTGATTAGAAAGGTTAACAATGATGGTGATAAACAACATTTACAAAGCAATCTAGACAAATTAGTTAAATGGTCTGAAAAATGGCAGATGTTCATGTTATTCAATTTTGGGAAACTTACTTACTCCTAAGTCCATTTCTTTTACGGCAGTAACTAGAACAGTATCTCTCATTTTATAGTTTACATCCAAGTTCTCACATCCTGTACATAGGCACTTACATTGTTCCCCTTCTTTTGTTGTATATATTTTTATTGTTTTTATCACGCTTTTTAGGGCAATGTTGCTAAGCTTATGTTTTGGACCACTATTCTTTTGATGGTATCACCAGATCCCTGAATTTCAGTATAAAAAAATGTAAATGCCTACATAAAGGACACAGGAACTTGGATGTAAACAATAAAATGGGAGATACTGGTCTAGGTACTACAGTAAAAGAAAAGGATTTAGGAGTAACAACAAGTGCTGATATAAAAGTTTTCAGAGCAGTGTGGTATTGCAGCTTCAAAGGGTAATAACATTCTTGGGTTGATTAGGATAAATATAACATACAAGAAAAAAAGCTAATTGTACCTCTGCACAAAGCAATAGTTAGGCCTTATTTAGAATACTGTATACATATCGTAAGAAGGATATAGATACGCTTAAACAAATACAGAGGAGAACAACTAAAATTTTCTAGAACTGAGAGACATTTAGTTATGAAGAACGTTTAAAAGAATGTGGTTTTTAACAACTCCAGAGACAAAGAGGTTACGAGGAGATAAAATTTAAGTTTTAAGATATTGAATGGGTATGAAAATATTGATAGAAATATTTTTGTCTTCTTCAAGAAACATAGTAGAACTAGAGGACCTGGAGTAGATTGGATATCAGGAAGCACTTCTCCTCACAGAGGTTAGAGAAATAAGAATTACAGAGCAGTGAATTTAAAAAAAATGAAAGGAACAAATTATCTATAGATTGTGTAACTGCTAGCAGCATGAATATTTTTGTAACTGCTAGCAGTGTGAAAAAAACAAGGATGACACATATCTCAGCAGGGCAGTTTATACATAGATGAAAAAGGTTTGGACTCTTGATAAGCCAATGGCTTCCACGTCCACTTGTCATCTGGGCCTTTGCCTTGGATGACAATTTTGTTAAATCTTGCTAAATGTATGGATTCACAGAAAACAAGCAGGCACACGTTCACGCATGCACACACACACACACACACACACACACACACACACACACACACACACACACACACACACACACACACACACACACACACACACACACACACACACACACACACACACACACACACACACACACACACACACACACACACACACACACACACACACACACACACACACACACACACACACACACACACACACACACACACACACACACACACACACACACACACACACACACACACACACACACACACACACACACACACACACACACACACACACACACACACACACACACACACACACACACACACACACACACACACACACACACACACACACACACACACACACACACACACACACACACACACACACACACACACACACACACACACACACACACACACACACACACACACACACACACACACACACACACACACACACACACACACACACACACACACACACACACACACACACACACACACACACACACACACACACACACACACACACACACACACACACACACACACACACACACACACACACACACACACACACACACACACACACACACACACACACACACACACACACACACACACACACACACACACACACACACACACACACACACACACACACACACACACACACACACACACACACACACACACACACACACACACACACACACACACACACACACACACACACACACACACACACACACACACACACACACACACACACACACACACACACACACACACACACACACACACACACACCTGACATACTGGCCAGAAGATAACCTGCAGAAAAACCGACACAACAAACCATGAAAAAGTGCATGTATCAGTAAGAGATGCATCAAAGCAGCAAGTTGACAGCCGGTGTCACAATCAGTGGCTCTGTGCATTGTTGGTGTGAAAGACGCTGAGGCTGAGAGCACCAGTGCAATACCTATGGAGCTGTGCACTCATTATTGATGTGATGGATGAGTGGGCTTATTCCAATAAACAGTTCATCAATTACGCTTCATCGCTGGTCGATATGGGTTACCTAGAGATGATCTACTAGGTTTACTTGCAAGATCAAACGAGGTATTTTATTTCATGTTGTATTATATTGCTGTCTTATGGTCTTTGTTAAATCAAAATTATAAACACGATAATGGACCAGAATTTCTCCATGTGCAAACCTCGGTGGCCATAATGGGAGTGAGAAATTGTTTAAGAAATGCTGCTTGCATTCATCAAAAAGCACTACCAGTCCGATGGGTGTTAAACAGACAATCACTATACCAAACTGACGCAGTGGTCACCTCTCATTCTCAAGAAACTTGACTATTTTGTTGTTGATTGAGGGGCGCTCCTCTGACATGTACAACTGACACCCGTATAGTGGACTCTGCCTGTCAGAATCACTTTGGGCCAAAGCAACTTTATTCTGATAAGCAGCTGATTCTCTTAAAGCGGTGCATTTTAATACAACAGGACTAGGAAATGATTCCGTGCCAGCCAATAGATTTGATTCTATTAAGCAGCTAATCCTATTATCTGTGATTCTGTTAAGTCCACTGTATAACAACAGTCCCCATGACCTTGCTCTATTTGCCAGACCTTCATTTCTACATCCTGGTTAAAGTAAAAACAGAAATACAATGGACACCTGGACATTGCCTCCACTATCCCTGGGGCTGCCGTTGTCTTGGCTGGTAGTAGTAGCACAACTCTCTGTAGCGTTCTACATTGTACATGATACCCTGTACGTGATATCCTGGAAACATCTCATTGAACCAGAAACGAAGGATAATTGAGGTTGTTGGCTGAGATTGTGGTGGGAGTACAACAGTAGCAGGCTGCAGAATGTCCATTAGACAACAGCTTCCAACTCTCAGCAGACTCATCTCCACTGACCACAGTGGAGATGGTAAGTGCCAGATCATATTGCTACTGTCTTTATTACCCACAACTGACCCTGCCAGCAAAGTGCCTTGTACAAATACGTAGGTAGTATCTGGTCACGCACGCACGCACGCACGCACGCACGCACGCACTTCTGAATTTTATCCCACTTAATCAATACTAATCTGGTGCAGACACAATCGGCAGGAGCACAATCAGGTGTACCATTTGATATTGCAATATTGCATATTTTTTTGTAACTCTATATCAAAAGTACCCATCTGATGAAAATTTTCCGAAACAAATCATTTACAAACGGTATTTTCCAGTCAGCAGTGATGTTGCTCAAGATTATGAGGTACTGAATGCATCAAACATTCAAGATTTTACCATTTGCTCGCACATGTTCATTGTCACGTCTAGTGTCCGTAGAACCCCTGCTGTACCATCGAGTGGGTGGTGTGTATCATTAAGGATAATATGAATTCATGTACTGGGGGACACTATGTCCAACCCCAGAAACTAAAAAACATTTGTTAACATGGAAGCTTGTGAATGGCAATTATGTACATGTAGCGTCTGTAGACCTTTCATAGTGTCCGTAGACCTTTCATAGTGTCCGTAGACACCAATAAACTTCTGTCTAATGTAATGTTACAAATATGTGCCCATCACAGCTATTAGCATTTTCTGTAACTGTGTAACCCTGTCTGTGTGCTGAATATGTTACTGTTACAGGGAACCTAATAATTATGTAACTGACAACATGTTCGTTGTTGAAAAAGCTAAAACTGGGGCTTAGATGACCTTCTTCTCATTTAATGAATATGTAGCTTTTATATATTTTGTTTGATGTCCTAAGTATGCATAAGTACTTTTACTTTATTTTATTCATCATAGTTTATGGTTTATCTTGGCTATAGGTGTACACATTTTATGTACATCGATAACACAATTCTCATCAGTGCTAAGTTGAGAGGGCTGCCACATTTTGTCAAATAGTTGGACTACAAATCAGTGCTGCCTTCTAAAGGCTACTTGCAATGTAATGACATCACTTCCTGCGTCTTTGCTCCATTTCGTTTCTGCTTTTGAATCTGCTGATCCAAAATTCAATCGCATCAAGAAATAAGTCATGCCTGAACACCAAAACTTATGCCATTAAACTTAAAGTGAGTTATTTTATACCTCAGATCTATTTTTTTACATTCAAGATTGGGAATTGCATATTTATTGTTAAGGCTAAAGAGAAAGACAGGGAAAGGAACAAGAGGGAAAGATGGGGAAAGGAACAAGAGGGAAAGACGGGGAAAGGAACAAGAGGGAAAGACGGGGAAAGGAACAAGAGATAAAGACAGGGAAAGGAACAAGAGGGAAGAACGGGGAAAGGAACAAGAGGGAAAGATGGGGAAAGGAACAAGAGGGAAAGACGGGGAAAGGAACAAGAGGGAAAGACGGGGAAAGGAACAAGAGGGAAAGACGGGGAAAGGAACAAGAGGGAAAGACGGGGAAAGGAACAAGATGGAATGACGGGGAAAGGAACAAGAGGGAAAGACGGGGAAAGGAACAAGAGGGAAAGACAGGGAAAGGAACAAGAGGGAAAGAGCTAACAAGAGACTGCGCTTGGTCCAAAACAAGTGCCAACTTGAAGAATACCAAGAGAGAGAAAGAAGTTTGAAATGCACCATTACAGAACAAAAAAGAGACTAAAGAAGCAGGAAAAGGAACAAAAGACACTGCCTGAGAAATGAGCACAAAGAAAACACCCATCATTCCAAAGAAATTGAAGGCTAAGAAGAAAGTTGTGGTAAAGAAGACCAAGTATTGGCGGCTATGTGTGAACATGAAGGCTGATAATGATGACGATAGTACAAAAACAGCGAAACCCTTCTCATCTCGATGGAGCGAGTTTCGTTCATTAAAGAAGGTGAAGACCTGCATGCTGTCAACACCAGTAGAGAAAGCTACAATTGTACAGAAACTGATGGAATCACCACACACCAAAGCTTTACTGGAAAAAAGTGGCTCCATCACGCCAACTTCTGCAAGAAACAAGCTGAGGATGTCTGAGAAAATACTGGCATCCGTCAGAACAGCATTGACAGAGATCAAGGCTGATGGCGGTATGAACAGGAGCAAGAAGATAGTGCATACATCAAGCAGCCATGGAAGGAATTAGCCGCAAATACAAACTAGGTGGACAGCTGAGGAAGCTTCTCCATGTACGATGTCGGGTCATACGGGAAAACTGGTGGATACCCAAAAAGTAGGAAGGTTCACAAGGATAGGCTACCATCAACTGTCATCCAGAAGGTAGAGGATTGGTTCATCTCCACTGCAGTAGCAAGAGAAGTACCTTGCAAGAGGTTTTCACAAGATATTGACTGTGTTAGCTGTTTCATAAAAGTGGCACATTTCAAGTAGAGGAACATGGGGCAGTATTTGACATGTAGGAAGAGATGACCTGTACCACACGTTTAATTGTTTAACGTTCTACTATTTTATTCTGTAGTGTCCGTAGTCCCCTTCAGCCAAAGTGTTCTTGAAATATAAGGCATTGGAAAATATTTACTACACAAACACTATAATTTATTTGTGTTCTATAATCAACAGAATTGTGCTTATAAAAAATGGAACCATGTGCAAATAGTATAATAGGTTTTACTTTTTGTAGGAATATTGAGATATTTTAGTTCTGAAATATACACTGACTGATAAATTTTACTTAATAAACAGATTATAATTTCACACAAAGCAATAGTTTGTTTCATGTTTTTTTTCTTAATTATGAATATTGTTATTAAAGATATTATTTTTAACAAGATTTAACAAGATTTGCCATCCAAGCCAAAGGCCCAGATGGCAAGTGGACAAGGAAGCCATTGGCTTATCGAGAGTCCAACAATGTTCATCTACTTATAACCTGCCCTCCTGAGATATGTGTCAACCTTGTTTTTAAACATATTCACGCTGCTAGCAGTTACACAATCTGTAGACAATTTGTTCCATTCATTTATTGTCCTCTGTGAGAACGAGTGCTTCCTGATGTCCAATCTACATTTATCCTTTACTAATTTTACCTCATGTCCTCTAGTTCTGCTATCCTTCTTGAGTGAGAAAAACATATTTCTATCAATATTCTCATACCCATTCAATATCTTAAAAACTTCAATCTGATCTCCTCTTAACCTCCTTGTCTCTAGAGTTGTTAAACCACATTCTTTCAGGTGTTCTTCATAACTAATTTCAGTACGTTACTTGTTATACTGTCGTCCAAGTCATTGATATAAATTAAGAATAATATAGGTCCTAATACTGATCCTTGAGGTACCCCACTCAAAACCGATTTCCAATTTGAAACTTCTCCATCTACTACAACTCGTAGTCTTCTGTCAGTCAGCCATTGTTCTATCCAGTCCGTTATGCTATCCCCGATACCATGGGCTTTTAATTTAAGTAGTAATCTTTGATGTAGCACTTTGTCAAAAGCTTTCTGAAAATCTAAGTAGATAATATCTACTGGCGATCGCACGTCTATCCACTTAGTGATTTCTTCCAAAAAACATAACATATATGTTAAGCATTACCTCGCTTTAAGGAATCCATGTTGAGATGAATTTAATAATTTATGCTTAACGAGGAAGTCCACCATATGGTCTTTATCTTTAATTAACCTTTCTAATAATTTACAAATCACTGACGTTAAACTCACTGGTCTGTTTACATGGTGTCCGTAGCCACCTTAGCCAAAAAGCAGATATAAGCACTGTAGATTATAGAGAATGCTTGCTATGCAAACTATATAGTTTGTGTCTGTTTGTCTAATGTAATGTCTAATGTATCATAATATGATATTCCCTTACAGGTGTTTTTCATGAATAAATGATACTTTCATCAAAACAAGTTAATATGCTATCTTTTTTATATGAATGATGAATGCTGTCATTAGAATGTTCCATGTGTGTAGTGTCTGTAGCAGGGTTGTTTGATTTAAATCATTTGATTTAAATCATTGATTTAAATCATGAATTAAATCGCTCCAAAAAATCATTGACATATGATTTTTTTTACTTCTGTTTTTTTAATCACTGATTTATATGAATTTTGCACAAATAATTATTTTCAAGCATCGAGATCAACAAAGTTTTGTGTGTTTTTTAATACAAAAGCACAAAGTGCGCACACTTGTGTAGCTGTATTGACACCAGACAGCCTGATAGTCAAATATTTTATGACATTGTGTACACCAGATTTTAAAAAAATCAAATAAATTAAAACAAATCCGATTTAAATTTTTTTTTTTTAAATCATGATTTTTTTCAACCCTGGTCTGTAGGCCTCTCCACTCATCCACAATGAACCATAATTTATTTTAAAACCAGATCCAAATAAAAAAGGGAGAGAAGGGCTGGTAGAGGGAGGACTTTAGGGGAGGAGATGGGGAGGGAAGCAGAAGGAGGGAAGGGGAGTCAAGGCAGGCAGTAAGGATTTGAATCGGTAATTTGCACTTTACAAAAAATTAAATGTCTTCATTACACCAGTGAAGATTGGTGTCACCTAGTAATTTATAACATAATTATAAAATGTTACTAAAATAGTGAAACAGTTGACATGTAAATTGATACCCAATACATGTCCAGATTTAGCTTGGAATTTACTGCAAATAAACAATTTGAAAATACAAACAGCTGACCACCACATGACTCAACACAGACCGTAAAAATATTATGTTACAGATCATCACATTTCTAAACAAGATTGAACACAAACCATCTATTACAGATCACCACATGACACAGACCACATCTTACAGACCACATGATTCTCAGCACCAACAATCTGCTAAGTGATACACTTCTTATTTTATGTTTCACATTACTTAAAAGACTTATCAATGTTTGCTTTCAAGCCTAAACAATCACATACAAGTTTTCCTTGACAAAACTGATCACTGAAACACAGCAGATAAAATGGCACACTTTTCCAACAACCAAACTGAAACATTGAATGACTTGGTGAATAAGAGTTACTGAGTATATTCGTGTATCTCTTCTGAAAATGAAAAACGTTCTTTCTATTCTATTTGCATACATTGCATTTAGTCTTGAGGGCCTGAAAAGAATGTCATTGGCTTTATCGCGGCAGATTGCACATTTTTTGTGATGTCAACAACACAAATACAATTTTTTGCTACCAGCCAGCAAAATTATAAGAACATCAAATGCACTACAAACTTCTACTCTAGCAAAGTAATCCCTGACAAAAATACAGCTTAACTACTAAGTATATTATCACAAACGTGGGTGCTAAAATGCATTTGTGTCTTATTGCTAAGAAAACACCCCATCAGTTTGGTAATCATATCTGTAGGTATTCTTGGCATGCATTGTATAGCAGGAAGTAACCTTTGCGTGGGTTCAACCTACAATGACATTATGATAAATCATATTTCCTTGAAAAGTCATGCTCTTTTCTTGTGTGGCACTCGATAATATCACAAAGAGAACTCAGAATCACCCAACATGGCTTGATGTTATAAGATTATGGAGTTTCATGGGTTGACATTGCAAGTGTTTCGCTCTTACACAACTGCAAACCCATTTAACACTTTCATGAAAACTACAAGAACAATCTGTAATTTTAGGAACAGTCCGAACTTCTAAAAAAAAATGTGCAATTGTGGAAAATGTTGGGTGTGGGGTGACATAATGACCTGAAGCCATGCCTAGCTAGCATGTTGACAACACAAGAGTAATAAATGACACGAACTAATAAGAACTGACAAGCGAAGGTGAATGTAAGAGTTTAGTTTTATCATGTCACCAAATGCATCTGAAATAAGTCTTAAACTATTTAGCCAGGGCCTGAAGTGTTTGCACCAACTCTGCATTTAAAACCAACTAGATGCTAAATGTAATTGGATGTTTTTAGTGGGATAGTAAAAACACATTGCACAATTAACAATGTGTGTGCATGCATGTGTGTGTGCATGCATGAGTGCATGTGTGTGTGTGTGTGTGTGTGCGTGCGTGCGTGCGTGCGTGCGCGTGTGTGCATGCGTGTGGGCATGCATGGATGAGTGAGAACCTACTATACCGTTGAACAGGTAGGAGATTGACTATGCACGCACGCACACACGCACTCACGCACACACAATTAAGTGCTTTGTACCACTACAAGTGTGTAGTTACCCATGATTAAAGCTTGCTGCCAGTGCAAACATTCCTCAAAGGGAAACATCTGACATCACTGTCATTATCTCAGCAGTGGCATGCAACAAGTCACACAGCAGTGTCATTACATTCTAAATACTGTCATCTAGGACTCTTCAATGAGACAGCCATAACATACAGCCATGCAGCTAAAGCATGCTGCTACATTGGTGAGTTCTGTGCTACGGATATCCATTTCCTTTCCACACATAAATGTACTAAGTTAGTGTCAACTTAATTTGCAATCATTTGCTGGCGATGTGACTAGCAAGCCATAAGACTGTGAACTCACGTGTAAACTGCAATATTATTGCTAAAGAGCAGATGTATCATTCAATCCGCTCAAGTTTTATAGCATAAAGTACTTCCATATTTTCAATGCAGTTTGTAGAAAAACCATGCATTACGGTCAAAATAAACTTATACAATTTTCCTTGAACCAAGGACAAACATCATTCAAATTGCCACACATCCCCTTTGTTGCAATTTGGACAGATCTTCTCACCTCTACCCCTTCAAATAATGTAAATATTTTGGGAGGGTATGGTCTTCAATGTTTAGTCACTGTTAGACTACTACAGAGATATTGGTTTAATGGGTATTATTGTATCAAACATGTGGTTTATTAATTGTTAACTGCAGTAAGAAGGGACTCCAAGCTAAAACTGATTTTATGAGTCATACCATGTATGTATGTTTGCAAAATGGATGAGTTTGTAAAACATAACCATTTGTTTGTAGGGGCAGGCATTCGTTTGTCTTCAAGTATAAATATTATATATATTGCAGTAAACCATAATTATACTGTATGGGTCTATGGAGAACTTCCCTACTGTACAACGTCTGTACAACTATTGGAAATATTTTCCTAAAAGAAAAAAAGGCAACAAAATCTGTGATAGTGATTAATTTAAGATGATCCTTATAAATAAATTGTTAGACCATATCCACTGACCACTGTCCAGACATGACAGACTGAGACTATGTAGGTAACATCTGAGGACTCCAGACCTGAACCTTGGTTGCAATTGCTAATAATGATTCAAGTGCTTCATAACAATGAACTCAGCATGAGACATGCTAGTCTGGGTCTGAGAGAGCAGGGTCTGAGAGAGCAGGGACTGAGAGAGCAGGGACTGAGAGAGCAGGGACTGAGAGAGCAGGGTCTGAGAGAGCAGGGACTGAGAGAGCAGGGACTGAGAGAGCAGGGACTGAGAGAGCAGGGACTGAGAGAGCAGGGACTGAGAGAGCAGGGTCTGAGAGAGCAGGGACTGAGAGAGCAGGGACTGAGAGAGCAGGGACTGAGAGAGCAGGGACTGAGAGAGCAGAAATAAGAGAAATGCTAAACAAAGAAATGTAGCCAGTGTGTTGTCAGGTAACAAATCCTCCTGTTGGTTGTTTTGTTTTACTTGAAGTGAATGTTATTGTTGATAAAATAAAGAGTTTTTGTACAGTTTTCCTCATAAAAAAATCTGATCAACTGCCATTGCATATTCACTTGTTGCTGAGTTATATAAATTTGATTAATTAAAAAATTTTCGTTTAAAATATATCATTTACTATTTATAAAATATGTACTCATACTTGTGCTCTTGAGAATGTCCTCGTACTCAGCTTTTAGCAATGTACTCAAACTTGTACTCAGCTTTTAGCAATGTACTCATAATCAGCTTTTAGCAATGTACTTGTACTAAGCTTTTAGCAATGTACTCGCACGCAGCTTTTAGCAATGTACTCGTACTCAGTAATGTACTCGTACATGTACTCTGCTTTTAGCAATGTACTTGTACTAAAGTTTTAGCAATGTACTCGTACTCGTACGCAGCTTTTAGCAATGTACTCGTACTCAGTAATGTACTCGTACATGTACTCTGCTTTTAGCAATGTACTTGTACTAAAGTTTTAGCAATGTACTCGTACTCGTACTGAGCTTTTAGTAATGTACTCATACTCGGTCTCATGAAAATGTACTTGGCCCAGATCTGAAAGGGGAGGAGCAGCATAAGCACTTACAGGCATATCAGCTGATATTTAGCCATTGAACCCTTCAATCAATCATACATACATTATCTATGACTTAGGATTATTTGAAGCCGTGAGTCAATTATACAGGATAAACTAACTGATCTCTTGATCAGTTATAGTGGCTTCAGATGATCCAAAGCCACCAATTCACCTGTATTGTGGTAAACATAATTAACTTGGCTTAGGATAATCGGTAGTCAATTGCGATCTGCTCAGATATGTTGACGATAAATACCTGGCACTGCAGACATACAAACATATGCATAATACTGCTGCTTTTGTGTTTTCATCGCTTTGATCTTCACCGTTATGAAACATAATTGTAGCGTTGGATGTACTTGACTATAATTGCACTTGACTAAAATTTTCAAAGTACTTTGTACTTGCACTTACATTTTTTACAAAGTACATGTACTTGCCTATATTTTTTTAGACAAGTACTTGGACTTAGCAAAATTTAAAGTATCTATACTTGGACTTAAGTACATTGCCCATGTACTTGACCAATCTCTGGTTGCAATACAATCACACAGGCAGGCAGCACAGAAAGAAGTAGAGGCATGTCTCAGTAAATACTGCAAATTTATGTTCTTTGTTGGACATAAAATGTATCTGCAAAATTGGGTTCTTTGTGATAATTTATGTAAATAACATAAAGTTATGTTTCATGCTGAAACATTTTTAAGAGTACAAAGTCCAATCGTTTCTATTGTACATTCATGTATTAAAACCCCGGAGGTATAAAGTATAATCTGTTGCAACATCTTCACTGCCCAAATGTCTTTTAATGAACCACCAGTTTTTTATTAGACCATAACTATTTTAATTTGAATGTTTCAGTCCAAATATCATATTTACTCGTTTATACATATATACATAGCATAAGTTTACGCATGATCCGATAAATTTTTTCCGCAGGTATTGGAACTTGTTAACAGCTGTACACGAATGTACGGAACAGCAAGGTTGATATTCAGAAAGAGATAATGGTCAAATTATATATTTTTTATTGTGGTTTATTAAAACACATTAGGACTTTAGGTCAAGATGTCAGACTAGTGTGCATACTACGTAACATGACTCATACTACGTAACATGACTCATACTACATAACATGATTTTATGATAAAAACAGACTGTGTACCTCTAAACATTTGAAGCTGGACGACCCTGCAATTCTGCATTTACAGCACAGTCAATGTGTGCAACAGACATGCAGCTGGGTGAAAACTCAATAACAACCAGGACAGCTTGTTGTGCAGTTTTCCATGGTTGTCAGATTTTATTTCTCACTGATACAGCAGCGACTGGTCATGTCAAACAAGTCAGCAAATCCACTCATTGCTTGCATTAGCTCATAAGACCAAACGCATCAATATACATCAGTTCAATGTCGGCTAAAGGTGTCATGTTGAAAATAAAACTAACTTCACGGCAACATGATTAAAAATGAGCAAGTTTCATTGAGAAGGCAAGAAAGGACCCTTAAGCCAGATTTACACAAGGTGATATTGTCACAGTAATCAGGCAATGGCTACTTCATTAGATAAATAGTCATCGCTTCAAAACAGCAGCATCAGTTCTATTTCATGCGATGCGGTGATGTACACTTTACACAGTACAATTAATCTGCAATCTGGTCACATACTATTGCTTCGGCTTGTTGCACATGACAATATTGCCTCATGTAAACCCAGCTTTACACAAACATAGCTGTCACTCTCCCACTGTTATGACCATTGATAAGACAATCACATGTCTGATATGAAGCAAGCAGAGAAAACACTGGACAGCTTCAATTTGCAGCACCCACTGTCAATTAACAATTTCCTGTATTGTTAACATTTAAAATAAATCCTTCAGGTCACCTCACGGTTGTACATCATGGGATACACTGCCCTCCTCTCTTCTTTCATCTGCCAACTAATGACTGCCCTGAAGATGCATGTATTGAACCCTCCATCTGACTCTTTACCCCATCAGACCCAACTATATTTGTCTCACTACTACTACTACTACTACTACTGTCCAGATGACCATTAATGAGGGATTCTTTTAAGATGGGCTGACTGTTCTTCTTAATCCAAGACATGCCTGAATCCTTCCAGTTCTTTTTATCGGCGTCCTTCTTAATCCAGGACATGCCTGAATCCTTCCAGTTCTTTTTGTCTGCATCCTTCTTAATCCAGGACATGCCCGAATCCTTCCAGTTCTTTTTGTCGGCGTCCTTCTTAATCCAGGACATGCCCGAATCCTTCCAGTTCTTTTTGTCGGCGTCCTTCTTAATCCAGGACATGCCCGAATCCTTCCAGTTCTTTTTGTCGGCGTCCTTCTTAATCCAGGACATGCCCGAATCCTTCCAGTTCTTTTTGTCGGTATCCTTCTTAATCCAGGACATGCCCGAATCCTTCCAGTTCTTTTTGTCGGCGTCCTTCTTAATCCAGGACATGCCCGAATCCTTCCAGTTCTTTTTATCTGCGTCCTTCTTAATCCAAGACATGCCTGAATCCTTCCAGTTCTTTTTGTCGGTGTCCTTCTTAATCCAGGACATGCCCGAATCCTTCCAATTCTTTTTATCGGCGTCCTTCTTAATCCAGGACATGCCCGAATCCTTCCAGTTCTTTTTGTCGGCGTCCTTCTTAATCCAGGACATGCCTGAATCCTTCCAGTTCTTTTTGTCTGCGTCCTTCTTAATCCAAGACATGCCTGAATCCTTCCAGTTCTTTTTGTCGGCGTCCTTCTTAATCCAGGACATGCCCGAATCCTTCCAGTTCTTTTTGTCTGCGTCCTTCTTAATCCAAGACATGCCTGAATCCTTCCAGTTCTTTTTGTCGGCGTCCTTCTTAATCCAGGACATGCCCGAATCCTTCCAGTTCTTTTTGTCTGCGTCCTTCTTAATCCAGGACATGCCCGAATCCTTCCAGTTCTTTTTGTCCGCATCCTTCTTAATCCAAGACATGCCTGAATCCTTCCAGTTCTTTTTGTCAGTATCCTTCTTAATCCAGGACATGCCCGAATCCTTCCAGTTCTTTTTGTCAGCGTCCTTCTTAATCCAGGACATGCCTGAATCCTTCCAGTTCTTTTTGTCAACGTCCTTCTTAATCCAGGACATGCCTGAATCCTTCCAGTTCTTTTTGTCTGCATGCTTCTTAATCCAGGACATGCCCGAATCCTTCCAGTTCTTTTTGTCAGCATCCTTCTTAATCCAGGACATGCTCGAATCCTTCCAGTTCTTTTTGTCAGCATCCTTCTTAATCCAGGACATCCCCGAATCTTTCCAGTTCTTTTTGTCGGCATCCTTCTTAATCCAGGACATGCCCGAATCCTTCCAGTTCTTTTTGTCGGCGTCTTTCTTAATCCAGGACATGCCTGAATCCTTCCAGTTCTTTTTGTCGGTGTCCTTCTTAATCCAGGACATGCCTGAATCCTTCCAGTTCTTTTTGTCTGCGTCCTTCTTAATCCAGGACATCCCCGAATCTTTCCAGTTCTTTTTGTCGGCATCCTTCTTAATCCAGGACATGCCCGAATCCTTCCAGTTCTTTTTGTCGGCGTCCTTCTTAATCCAGGACATGCCCGAATCCTTCCAGTTCTTTTTGTCGGTGTCCTTCTTAATCCAGGACATGCCCGAATCTTTCCAGTTCTTTTTATCTGCATCCTTCTTACTCCAGGACTTGCCCGAATCCTTCCAGTTATTTGGGCCATTATTTCTCTTTATCCAAGACATATCAACATCACCCCAGTGATTATTTCCCATACTTCGTTTGATCCAAGACATTCCCGAGTCACCCCAGTTTTTCTTAATCCATGCCATGTTCAAGTTATCCCAATTTCGTTTATCACTGCCCCTCTTAACCCAAGTCATATCAGACTCTCCCCAGTTCTTTTTGTTTGTGTTTGACTTTAGCCAATTCAACCATTTCTCACTCCAATTTCTACCTGAGGGAACATTCACCCTCTTTTCTAAACCATGTATCTGAGCCCCAGTGTCAACTGTGCTGCTAGACTGTACTGTAGTACTGTGGATATTCGCATTACCTTCAGTCGTTGTAACACTGCGTCTTACCACATGGTGAGTCCCAGCCACTGACCTACTCACACTCCGCTTAACCCAGTCCATGTCGTTGTCACCCCAGAGTCGTTTTGGTAGCGCACTAGCGCCATCTAATGCACGGGAGTTTCGTTTCTTCAGCCAGGAGATATCCTTGCTCCCCCAGCCTCTCTTCCCCGACCAGTCTGTGGTGGAGTCGCCGTACAAGTTGAACAGACTGCTATGCTTCATCCAGTCCGTGTATGCACGCTTCGACAGCTGGCCCTGCCAGTTCGACTCCGGCAGGGTTCGCTTCAGCCAGGAGATAGTGCTGCTGTCCCAGTTGTTCTTCGGCAGCCAGTTTGACGAGTCTCCCCACTTCCTCTTCAGCCAGCCCTTGTTCAGTTTCGACCACACACGCTTGCTGTTTCCCTGCGCCATTCGCCAGTCCTCGACCCTGTCCGCGCCACGAGAATTGGAGGAAGACATCAGCTCGTCTTGACCATCCCCACCCGTTGTCAAGACGAAATCAAACGCAGCAAAGTAATGCAATGTACTGTCACTGTCCACAAATAGTGGCTGCATGACAAGACGTGGCTTTCTGTCAATGTTAGCGGCATTTTTCAGCAGGGGGTTGACAACAAGCACGCTGGTGACAAGACTGTCAGAGTCACCCATGCGTGACAACACAAATTCGATGGAGGGTGACTGTTGCAACAGCGGGGTGCCAGGAACAATTGTTGTGAATGTATAGAAGCCACCTGCGTCTGTCATGATGGAGCCCTGACAGTGACTGGCGACAGAGTATTGGCCACGAGAGTCCCGCTGAACAATCTTGATGATTGTGTTCGGAAGTGGTTCACAGTTGTCGTCGAACACGCGGCCAGACACGCTCAGTTTGTCAGTGGACGAATACATCGGATCTCCTCTGCATAAATGTAACTTTGACACTGGTAAAGGGGTGAGAGCCACCAACCTCTTAAGCCAGTTGTGTTTTAACTGTCCAACAGTGGAGGGCGTGGGTACACAGCCTGACTTCTCGTAGGCATGTCCAGCATCACAGAGCAGCAACACAGTCACAATAATCTGCAGCAGTACTGTGACGCACCACGCTGATGACTGACTTCTGGTATACATTGTCAACAACTACCGACGCAAGATACACCACAAGTTTCTGGCTGCTATCACATACTGCTGGTAAAGTTCCAAGAACACTATTCAATTCTTCTCCCGCAGACACGCATCGTCAGTAATGTAACGGCCGGCAAAAAACATGCTGATGACCACTGATCAAGTTCCAATTGTCCGTATAAAGGCTGTCCAGTATCAGATCACTTCTGCCACTGATGCAACACTCTGACAACGATGGGCACCGACCGCTGCATCCCACACATCCACAGACTCAGTGGACGCTCTCTCAGAGTTGTGCCTTTATGTCAGTGAGTGTCGTCACCGGCCTACACATTAATAATTATCATAATAATTTGCTGCAGCCATCACAGGTGTGACTGTTGTCATCATTACAGGAACTGGCATCAACCAAAGGAAGCGCAACGAGGCCCTGCCTACCTGAGTGTCCAGCAGCCAATGAACGTGGCGTAGTGAGTGAGTGACAGCTACAGCCACATCTCGGCATCAATAATTGACAAGAGTCAAAGAGATGCTGCCAAAGCTGTTCACAGATAACTGCAGCAAACATCTCTGATAAACACTGACAAACAAACCATTATCTTCATCCTACACAGACAATAATATGCTTCATAACAGTTAGTTTAATATAGTACTGGGTTTCCACAAATCGGTCTTACTCAGGAAAATAAGCAATGTAGTGAATGATGTAGTTATACTGCTTCCATAAGACGTAGGAAACTATCATCTATTTCATCGACTCACTGCAAGATGTCTGAGTAAATATTTGCAATTAATGACTGATACTATTAGATTTTCATATTAGATCCGCCACACATTTGATGGCACAGTGAGACAGCCTTAGTGTATGGCATGGTGAGACAGCCTTATTGTATGGCAACATGCATTAGGTCTGTATCAAGTTATTTAATATCATATGATAGTTTTTATTTGGCAGCCTTGCCAGAGGTGGTTATCATCAATGCTTCTGCACATACCAGCAAATAATCAGATTGAGGGTCTTTTATATGTACCTGAAAGCTGGTGACATTTATTTATACATGGTCTTGTGTCCTTCTACTTATTATATTTGCAGTTATAGATTCTGGCAGAAATGTTGGTCAACTGAAGTTTCACAAACAGTGAATTACAGAAACTACAGACTAAGCCAATGCAATTAAGTTACAGCAAAGCTAGCATTTTAATTTTATTACAATAAAATGTGCTTTATTGTAATAAAATAAAACATGTTTTCCCAATAAAATGTGTTTTCTCTATTATTGACAAATTACCTATAAAAATGTCAACAGCCAATCACATGTACCACAAAACTGGTTGTGCAATTTTGTCAAGCACCAAATAATTAAATATTTTGGCCACATTAAGGGATATGATAAATTGAAAAAGACAATACAGGAGGGAATAGTGGCAGGGAAAAAGACAATATAGGAGGGAATAGTGGCAGGGAAAAAGACAATACAGGAGGGAATAGTGGCAGGGAAAAAGACAATACAGGAGGGAACAGTGGCAGGGAAAAAGATGCAGAGGCAAGTCATGGCTAAAATGGGAGACGGACCCCACAGATGTCTTCTGAATGGTGACGGTGGCTGACAGAACAGCTGGAGACATCAATTTCACAAAAAGATTTGGGCAGCAACATCCTGAAGACAAAAGAGGACATATAAACTGAAGAAGAATCACAATAAAAATGCCACCATCTTGTAAACCTACATACTTAGACAAAATAGGCTTCTTGGTCTGGACTTGGGATGTCTAATACATTTTACAGCTACATTTTTGATCAGTAGGAATTCATTATTACTAGTTTTACTGAGGTATTTTTTGAGAGGACATTCCAATTTGTTTTAAGGAAAATGAACCATTAAATACAAATTGACTTCATACTGTACGTACTACTCCAATTTGCGCCAAATGTGTCATGCTTGGTTCACTGACTGATGGACAATTTGTTGCTTGATAATTTGCTTCACAGTATTGCAGTGAATGTTTTAATACTAACCTAAACTGAAGTGAGACTAAGAAATGTATCAAAAACAGCATACTGTGCAGATTTTCCTTAAAAAATATTTGATGTATCTTCATGAACTGTGGCCTGTAGGTTCCTTACTATAGCCACAGGATGATAATGACACTTAATTAATATTACACAATGAATTGTTTGAATACAATGAGGGAAAGTGTATTTTGGTAAGTGTACCCTTTATGTGAAAACGCCCTTAGACAGCTCATAAGCAAAACATATCCAACATAAACAGTGAAATTTATGTGTGTATTATTTTGACTCCAGTTATTGCAGAGATCCAGTCTTTCACAGACAAATTAGCCATCAAAATGTGAACGATGAATAGTTTGCAAATCATGGCTTTTGTTTACACCATATATTTTTTATCAATGTTGTTCACAAAACATTTGCTATTCACACTTGAGCAAATTTTAAGCTGCATCTAACTTAAAAAGGACAGATCTAACCTTCATATTGCTATTCTCGACGACACTACTTCAGTTGAGGTCACTGGCGCTCTCTGCGAGCTTTGTTATATGAAAAATGTCAAAACTTATCTAACAATTTGTGGGAGGTTGACCTCAAAATTAGGTGAGAGGTGGGATTGGTGGGAAGTGGACTCTCAAAAATGGTAGAAAGTGGAAGATTGGCCCACAAGAGGTGGAAGGTGGAGGACGGGAGGTTGAGACCCCTGCTACACACCCACTCACAATTACTAAACGTGAGGAGTATTTTATAAGCTACTGAACTTTCAGATGTATGATCTAAGAAAGAATGCCATTTTGTTCTGTTCCTTGCTGTGAGAACACGAGGAACAATTGTAAGAACATGAGGACCAATTGTAAGAATATGAAGACCAATTGTAACAATATAAGGACCAACTATAAGAATATGAAGACCAATTGTAAGAATATGAAGACCAATTGTAAGAAGATGAAGACCAATTATAAGAATATGAAGACCAATTGTAACAATATAAGGACCAACTATAATTTATAATGGTATTTACTCATTATAAAATTACACTGTCATTTTACGCTTCAGTAAGGTTAAACAATACCTTGTTTTTCCTGGCTCAGATATAGATTTTTGAAAAACTGGACCAAATCATGTAAACACACTGTTTTAGTTGCAATTGCAATGATTATATTATAATCAGAAAGCTGCATCCAAATTCAGTCTACATAAAAGCATAAAACCAGTTTAAATCAATGTGGACCAAGACTAATTAATGCCAACTGATTCTGCATCAGCAAAGTCTGGAATTATGCAGGAGGTAATCCCCAAACTGGCGAGGATTTAGATTTAATCATTTCATAAATAACTAATAACTAGAGATGGATACAAATTCATTATGTTGATGGACTCGGTTTCACTTTACTGGCTACATACATAATGTTATACTACGCTCTGTATTATAAAACCGTTCCAAGCAATTAAAAAACAATGAATAAAATAATAATAATAATATAATAACAATATATCAACTTTATTATAAATGTCTGTAAATCCATAAATAAATGCACATTAAGATTTTTTTACAATACAGTTATGAGCCTCCATACATGAAGTACCTATTATATAAATATATAATAATAATAATAACAACAGTGTTGTTAGTAATAAAACTGTCAAGAAAACTAGATAAAAAAAAGCTAAACAGCTGTCAATTAAAAAAACTCAAGTGTCTGCTGGCTTCACTGATTGTGGTATTGTGGTATTGCGTTCCACAGTTTGGCAGTGCAAGCTGAGAAACATTACTCACTACAGATGATGTAATATGAGCGGACTACAGAAAGGAGACCCAGTGACTAGGATTTCAATAGGTGACTGGGCAGATATTTCCAAGCCATATAATACAAGTATGAGGACGCAAGACCTGTAGCACTGGTGCTCTCATTTAGGTGTATGAATCGGGCTGAGCAATTCTGGCTCCTTGAATTTGGTACATAGTAATAATTGCTATCGTCTTTTTCCTTGAAGTCAGGAGTGAAGCTGGCATTGATGCTGAAAAATTTTTGTTTAGTTTGGTCCAGCAATTGTCATAGAAAACACCTCATCAAGTTGTACTTGTGTACTGAGAGTCTAGTGTTTAAGAGCAAGATTAGTAGTGATATGTGGTGTCCATTATCATTATTAATAACTAAGATATCTTAATTAAAATAACTCTAGATATCTCTGTTACTGTTAGTCAGCTGTTGTAATTTGTCTGTCCGGATATCAACAAATGCCTTCCTGATGCACGTACAGAAAAAAATGGCCGACATGTTATTAAAAACAGCGGTAAGTATACATCTCCTTGCACTCAGAACTTCTGGTTTAGATGATCAAAATGATCAACAAGTCAGCTTGGATATTTTTCGATAATTTTTTTATTTTCAATATTCGTTGGTCACTATCACATTCAATTTTTTACATTATCAGTCTCATAACAAAACTGGCATTCCATAGCAGAAATGTAGATAATGGGACTGCGGGTAGTCCCTATGACAGGACTGCAGGTAGCCCTTTGACAGGACTGCAGGTAGCCCTTTGATGGGACTGTGGGTAGCCCCTTTGATGGGACTGCAGGTAGCAGACATTTCCAGCTTCTTGCCATTTGTCATACTTAGCCAACTCGTGAGTGCATGCGCCATAGCAAAGACTATGCTCCATAGCAAAAACTATGACCCATAAAAAAGATTATGCTCCATAGCAAAGACTATGCCTCATAGCAAAGACTGCTCCATAGCAAAGACTATGCCACATAGCAAAGACTATTCCCTATAACAAAGATTATGCTCCATAGCAAAGACTATGCCTCATAGCAAAGACTGTTCCATAGCAAAGACTATGCCTCATAGCAAAGATTATGATCCATACAGCAGGGCCTGCAGAAATTAGGGATATTCAGATGTTGGTTCCTTAGTTGGTAACTAAGGCCAAAAACAGTATTAAATGCAACATCTGAATTAAAGGTTACCTTCTCTCTCAGGCTTAATCTAAAGAGAACATGTTCATGAACAGACTCGTTCCATTATACTTTTGACACATTTGTGATGTGTCATTTGCGGTTGTGTGCATTAGGTGAATAGCATGGAGTGGCTGCTCATTAGTACATAGTAATACCTTCTTCCTCGCATTGTACATTGTCATACTTGGTGATATTCTGAGCAGTCAACTAATGAAGGATACAACTATGAAAACACACCATGTGTTGATCATCTTCAATGTGATAGAGTGTTATGTGGGAGTATGTCACCGTGACAACTACTACTATTCATATAACAAACCAACTGTGATATCGTTGTCTTGGAATCAGAAGGGGGGGATTTAAATTCAGCTATCTGGTCAAGCTGATTCTATCTGCACAGAAGTACATGGCAAAATAATGATCTTCCTTATGTTGAAACTACTATTACACATATAAAGAACCAAAAAGTTTCAAACTACATGAGGCATTTTATTTCAATATCAAAAGGTCCTATAAAAACCATTGTAATAAAAATTTTCTATCCAAGAAGTTGTTATTGTTGAAATGATCAGGGAGACTTTCACTAAGACCAAGACAAAGTCGCCATCATAAGGGCCACCCTTAACAAATTACAAAATTAAATACATATACACATACTGAAAGCAAAAGTTTTTTTACAAAAATATATAACATTATGTTCGACTTTGTTTGGACCACTGGCCTAGACCACTGGCGCAGGCAGCAAGTGACTATTAATTAATCACTGGCTCAAATTTGTTTATGTAGTAGAGTAATTGATGGCAACTAGAAAACAGTATGTTCCTGTGGATCCAACTGCAACTGAGGGATGCAGACACACAGCTGCTGCCCTTCAGTGTACAGTCTCAACCACAGAGAATGCGTGTTCCCTGGGCCCTGGCAACAGTGGCATGGCAATAACAAAACAATGGGAGGACAAACAATGATGTGTTTAAAGGTCCCTCCTTATTTATTGCTCATCTCGTTACAGACTAAATTTCACAAAAACATAACCTATCTAGTATCCACTGTGACATGCTGGCTCATTTTACACAAACACCCAACCTATCTAGTATCCACTGTGACATGCTGGCTCATTTCACACAAACACCCAACCTATCTAGTATAAACTGTGACATGCTGGCTCATTTCACACAAACACCCAACCTATCTAGTATCCACTGTGACATGCTGGCTCATTTCACACAAATACCCAACCTACCTAGTATTGACTATAACATGCTGGCTCATTTGTGCAAATGTGTTATTTCCTTTTTATGAAATCATAGACCAAAGTAATATACTAATTTTTAATGGATCCAGTCATAAATCAGCAAACAAGTTGCAAACGCTGCTCTGCCTCTATGCACTATAACATGGGGCTATTCACTCTGCCTCTATCATATATGTTATGATATGGGGCTATTCACTCTACCTCCATGTACTATAACATGGGGCTATTCACTCTGCCTCTATGTTATGATATGGGGCTATTCACTCTACCTCCATGTACTATAACATGGGATGAATATATAGAATGGAATAACTCCTAAAATATTACAATTTTCGCATCTTCAAACTGTCAATGATTATTATCAAATATGCATGCTTCAAAAAAGTTCAAGGCATTCATGAGGTTGGCAAGGTCAAGTCAAAGGTCAAACCAAATTTTAGATTTAGTATGTTTCACATTTGTTATTGTTTTTATTGTCTACAAAGATAAACACTTCCAACAGCATTACAATGACACCAACAGCACTACAATGACACCAACAGCACTACAATGACAACAACAGCACTACAATGACACCAACAGCACTACAATGACAACAACAGCACTACAATGACAACAACAGCACTACAATGACACCAACAGCACTACAATGACAACAACAGCACTACAATGACAACAACAGCACTACAATGATGACAACAGCACTACGATGATGCCAACAGCACTACAATGACGACAGCAGCACTACAATGACACCAACAGCACTACAATGACAACAACAGCACTACAATGATGACAACAGCACTACGATGATGCCAACAGCACTACAATGACGACAGCAGCACTACAATGACGACAACAGGACTACGATGACGACAACAGCACTACAATGACACCAACAGCACTACAATGACGACAACAGCACTACAATGATGACAGCAGCACTACAATGACACCAACAGCACTACAATGACAACAACAGCACTACAATGATGACAACAGCACTACGATGATGCCAACAGCACTACAATGACGACAGCAGCACTACAATGACGACAACAGGACTACGATGACGACAACAGCACTACAATGACACCAACAGCACTACAATGACGACAACAGCACTACAATGACACCAACAACACTACAATGACACCAACAACACTACAATGACGCCAATAACACTACAATGACGCCAACAACACTACAATGACGCCAACAACACTACAATGACACCAACAGCACTACTATGACCCAAACAGCACTACCATAACGCCAACAGCACTACTATGATGCCAACAGCACTACTATGACGCCAACAACACTAAAATGATGCCAACAGCATTCCAATGACACCAAACAGCACCTCTATATGCCACCTAAGAGAGGAGTAAACACCTTGAAGGTGTGCGGCAGTCATGGTACGGTAAAAGTTTGATGACATATATCTCTGGAAAGGAAGGCCAGATTGACCTCAAGTTTGGAGCAGCAGCAAGTTTAATCTAACTAGAGCGTGGTTATATAATTTTCCTGAACATCTGATTTTGACACATCAGTGCTGCGGCATTCTGCTGGCCAATAAGAAACCAATACATACATTACTTTTACTAGAATCAATGAAAGATCGTGATTTAGGAGTGAACATGTTTTGGACGATGACATGTTTGAAGCGCTGCTGGTCAGTACATAGACAACCTACAAAAATTAACTTTTGTATGTACATAGATCATGTACTTCTATATCAAAATGAGCTAAATGCAAGTAGATGTCCAGCAATATTTTGTAGGCTAAGCCTGGAAATTTCGGTGTGGACATTTTGGATGATGAAGAAATTACTGATTTGCATGAACATGTGAACAAAATTGGATATAGATACATCTATAACTGTCATACTGTATTGAAGTTCAATCCCACAAGTGATTCTACATACAAAATAAATGCCCACAATTACGTGTTTGGCATATATAAAAAACATTTGCAGTGAGAGTTGTTTTGTCCAAAATTATGCCTGTTTTGAGCTCTACAAGAATAAATCATACTCATGTTGTGTGCTTTCTAGACACTCCAAATGGTGCCTAATAACTGGATGCAAACATTGCTAGGCTACTGCCATTTACTGAATTAATAATACTCTTTTTGTAAAGAAAATCAGTACCCTCGTTACTGTGAAAATACTTTATGTATGAGAATAAAATAGTATATACACACCATATATGTGAGTATGTATTTATATGTACATATATTTAGCTCATATTCTGTGTGCTAAATAGTTAGTCTCTTAAGCTTGTTTCCTACCTAACATGTGCCATCAATCCTACCTTTACAACATCTCATGACAAATGAGCTGTTGTCAGTTAAACTGGACGTTATGCGTGCTTCATCAGAGTCCTATGTGTTAATTTAGCCAAGAGACAGAATCCACAACTGTTTAGTATGATTTGACATGTGATGGTATCCTGTGAACCTCTTATGTTGCAGCATTAAATAAGAATGTATGATTATTAATTAATAAATTTTGCAGTCTATTAATGTTCTGCATCTACAATAATAATGGAGAGAATCCCTGGGTGTACGACCCCGTGGGCGACCTATCAGCAGTATCCCCAGCCGAGAAAACCCTTGCAAAAAAGGGAAACTTATATTAATGGTTGGACTTTGCATTATATCACAGCAAGATATTTTCACGGCTTAGTTAAAGGTGCTTAATCAATAAAATTTTTTGCTAGTCTCATTTCAAATGAATTTTGCGAAAAACCAAACCTACCTAGTATCCACTGCGACATGCTAGCTCGTTTGTGCAACTTTTATATGTAGTTTTTGTGAAATCGTCAGACAAACTATTAAATTAGTTAATGCTTGTTCAAGCATTAACTAAGTCAAAATGAAGTCAAAATGCTGAAAAATCTTGATTTTCTTCCTTGGTGAATTTTTTTAACTTTGTCATGTGGTCGGTGAGAGGATGGAAGTCACTCCCATGATCAGCATTGACACATAGTGTTTACAATTTTGGATATCCACTATTTTGATCCTTACCAGATCTAACGACTAAAGCAAATTCTTTCGAAATTTTGAACAAAATAGGCTTATTTTTTATTAAATCAGCTGCAGATGTTACATAAACTATTCACACACTACATATTTGGACACCAATGAACTGGAGTTGTGATAGGCTAAATCAGTTGAGGAAGCAGTTTTAAATCATTGTCAACGACTGTACATGGAAAGAAGCTCTACTTGAAGACATCATATGTGTAGATGGTCTTTGGTTATGCACAATATTACAAAATAATTGGTGCTTACTATTCCAGAAGATATATATTTTATGTTGTAATGAACTTTCAAATCACAGTACCACAATAGACATCAAAATACCACCAGTGACATCACAATACCACTATTGACAGCAAAATACTACTAGTGTCATCATAATACCACTAGTGACAGCAAAATACCACTAGTGATATCACAATACCACTAGTGACAGCAAAATACCACTAATGATATCGAAATACCACTAGTGACATCAAAACATCACCAAGTGACAGCAAAATACCACTAGTGACAGCAAAATACCACTAGTGACATCACAATACCAGTAAACATATCTGATAATAAATATATTATATCCTCATTAATAAATATGTAATAAATAAAAATTACAATGAAACCAGATCAGTTATTTAAAACTGGTTTTAAAACTGGTCATGTGTAAACCACAGACTGCTCTAAAATAAAGTATCAAAGTGGCACCGTGCACAGAAAGAAAGAGTATGAGAGACTGAAGATGGAAGAGGTCACCTGCAAATGGCTAGGCGACATCTTCCACCGTCTTAAAAGTCATAGCAGTCTACATTGATGACCCTGGTTTGATGCTTGGTGTCACATCACTGATTCCAACTGCCAGTCTCCGACCAACACGAGTGGACTGTGAGGATGTTTACTGGGGACTCCCACTCTGTTAGTTACACTTAATTATATGAACTCATCAACAAACTGCTGCCTAGAAGCAGCATTTATTAGCCTAAGTGCCACTTCTGTGATTAGTCATCAAGATCTAGAGGACATATTACAGTTAGATATCAATTACTCACAAAATACTGACATTGGTTCAAACATGACAGCAAGAGTGGCTGCTGTTATTGTGCACTACTATGGCACCACTGTGTTGCAATGCCACAATCCCACTGCACAACTGTGTTGCAATGCCACAATCCCACTGCACTACTGTGTTGCAATGCCACAATCCCACTGCACCACTGTGTTGCAATGCCACAATCCCACTGCACACCTGTGTTGCAATGCCACAATCCCATTTCACCATTGTGTTACAATGCCACAATCCCATTTCACCACTGTGTTGCAATGTCACAATCCCACTGCACCACTGTGTTGCAATGCCACAATCCCACTGCACTACAGTGTTGCAATGCCACAATCCCACTGCACTACAGTGTTGCAATGCCACAATCCCACTGCACCACTGCGTTGCAATGCCACAATCCCATTTTGCCACAATCCCATTTCACCACTGTGTTGCAATGTCACAATCCCACTGCACCACTGTGTTGCAATGCCACAATCCCACTGCACTACTGTGTTGCAATGCCACAATCCCACTGCACCACTGTGTTGCAATGCCACAATCCCATTTTGCCACAATCCCATTTCACCACTGTGTTGCAATGTCACAATCCCACTGCACCACTGTGTTGCAATGCCACAATCCCACTGCACTACTGTGTTGCAATGCCACAATCCCACTGCACCACTGTGTTGCAATGCCACAATCCCATTTCACCACTGTGCTGCAATTCCACAATCCCACTGCACCACCGTGTTGCAATGCTACAATCCCACTGCACCACTGTGTTGCAATGCCACAATCCCATTTCACCACTGTGTTGCAATGCCACAATCCCACTGCGTTGCAATGCCACAATCCCATTTCACCACTGTGTTGCAATGCCACAATCCCACTGCACCACTGTGTTGCAATGCCACAATCCCACTGCACCACTGTGTTGCAATGCCACAATCCCATTTTGCCACAATCCCATTTCACCACTGTGTTGCAATGCCACAATCCCACTGCACCACCGTGTTGCAATGCTACAATCCCACTGCACCACTGTGTTGCAATACCACAATCTCATTTCACCGCTGTGTTGCAATGCCACAATCCCACTGCGTTGCAATGCCACAATCCCATTTCACCACTGTGTTGCAATGCCACAATCCCACTGCACCACTGTGTTGCAATGCCACAATCCCACTGCACCACTGTGTTGCAATGCCACAATCCCATTTTGCCACAATTCCATTTCACCACTGTGTTGCAATGCCACAATCCTATTCCACCACTGTGTTGCAATGCCACAATCCCACTCCACCACTGTGTTGCAATGCCACAATCCCATTTCACCACTGTGTTGCAATGGCACAATCCCATTTCACAACTGTGTTGCAATGCCACAATCCCATTTCACCACTGTGTTGCAATGTCATAATCCCATTTCACCACTGTGTTGCAATGTCATAATCCCATTTTACCACTGTGTTGCAATGCCACAATCCCATTTCACCACTGTGATGCAATGCCACAATACTAGTTCACCACTGTGATGCAGTGCCACAATACTAGTTCACCACTGTGTTGCAGTGCCACAATACCAGTTCACCACCATGTGTGACTATCATAACAGTAAACTTTCTATGCAACTATGAGAATGACAGTCTTTAATATTATTTTAAAATTTACTGTATATAGTTAATTTCTGTATTTGCTGTCACTTACTGTATATATGAATGGCAAAGTTAGTTAATTAATTTCTATACAATAGCCACCCATGCATGACTAGAGTGTTGTCAAACTACATAAATGTCAAGGTTAACTACACCCGTTGGCTGTCAGAATGAAATGTGTAACAAGACTATTGTGATGCTATGTATCCTTGATTAAAGTACAAGTATTGTCAACTTCACTCTTATAATTAAAATACAAAACCACAATCAATCACACAGTACTCTGCAACGTTTCTCACTGCTAACTGTTACTTGTATGTCTGTTTTTTGCATGACTACATAGCATTTCCACATTTTTATTCTTGTATCTAGCATGTAAGCACATACATTCTCCATTATTTAAAAACACATGGTTTTTCCACCTGACAAGTTATTTGTTTTATTAATATGTTTTGATCTTAAAAAACTTGCTGACATTTTTTTATATTACATGGGAGTGGCCAATTTGGTCAAAATATTGTTTGGAATTACTTATTTTAAATGTAATTTAATGCATCTTAATTTTGGTAGTCTACATCATTTTCTGATTGCTTATATATCAATCACTTCTTGTGCTTATGTGTAATATCTTTAACAGCCTCCTTTGACACAGGAGTCTTTTGAGACCACACCCTTGTTTTACATAGGGATACCTTTATTCATAATGCCAGTAATCTCATCACTTAAAAGCTTCCAACATACCCCTGCCATCCTGTTCTTCACAGAGGTTCTCCAGTCTAATGGTGCCAAATACTCCCCCAGTAGTCCCAGAGTTTCCTTCTAATGCTTTTAAAGTGAATGTATGATGATTTCACTGGTTACCTGAATGACTGCTTCAGGGGACATTATAACACGCAATGTATTAGTTTTATAACATTTGGGTTGGTAAAAAATAATGTCCATTCAAAATGTGCTACTATCACGATCTGTCACCTCTCTTCGAAATACGTCATTTGGTGATGAATTGAAATATGCTAGTTTTACAGTGTATACTAGAGACAGTTTTACTGCAATTGAAATATGGCAGTTTTACAATGTATAATATATGTATATAAATTACATACTATATGTATATACTATATGTATACTATAGACTGTTTTTTTTTGTAATTAAAGACTGGCAAATCAATTTTCCCTGGTTAAACTGAAATATAATATTTGTCACCACGTGATTTATTCAATTGTCAAATTCCAGTTTTATTCAAATTGTGATGGTAAAATACTGCATGAATAAAGATTAAAACATGGAGTAAAACATTACTAATTTTGACTTCCTTTGAGTTAAAAAATTAAGGGTATTTGGGCATTTTAATTATATGAAACATCCAACTAGTTGCGAATTAGTTAACCAATAAAAACAGTTGTATATTCCCTTTGCAAAGTATATCCTGACTTTACTTTCATGTTATAAACAAAGGCGAATAGAAATAGTCATTGTGATGTTGATGGTCAACAGAAATAGTGGAGATTACATTGATGGTCAACTTTAGTTCTGGAGAGCAGAGGTAAAATTTCCTAAAGAGAATTTCATTAGCGCTCAAAGGATGCAAATAGCAGGTCACATTGCACACTAATTGATATCGTGCCCATCAGTAACGAATTGTCACTCTGGCATGGTTCTTAAGTGCATTTTCATTTACTGCCATGTAAGAGAATGCAACCAGCTAAATGAAATGTGACACCTGGAGTAAGGACTTCTGTACACAGCCACCAATGCAAGACATAGGTGACACTTCTCCCACACACAGTACTACGTCATCTTTCAAAAACAGTCCCGTTGATGCCATTTAAGCGCAATAAAAACATTTATAGTAATACACAAATCAAACCTGTTGTAGCTCTATTAACAACCTAGAATGTCATAGTTCAAATTACAACTAGAAGTTACATGTCATATGATATACTGCCATTTTCAATTCCTCGTCAAAACCTGCATTGGTCAAAAATCTCATCTGTAAAACCTTGTTGATCAAAGACCTACAACATAATCTATCATTGGTCAAAAGTGTTCACAACCTTCATCAGTAAAACATTAAAAACACTTACATTAACAGCTGATGTCTTTGTAACTGATGATGAACCTGTAAATTTGTAACATGTTTTATACATAATATCAGTAAAAAGTTTGTGATCCATTCCCAGTAATGTTTTTGCTGTTTTGATTGTGAGGTTTTGGAGTTTGATGATTACTGAGGGTTTTAACCATGCACTCATATTCAGTGTTTCTTAAGCTTGCATAATACAATAGTCAGTAAAAATGTACTATTTAAATTATAACCATTTTGTAAAGGTGAATTACAAGTTCATATGGCTCAAAATATCACAAATCAATGTGTTTAATAGGCTTTGAAAATTAAATATATTTTTCTATTTTGTCTGTAAACATATAAATACCATACGGGCAGAGGAGGATTTTATACGGATAATGTGCCAGTATGAAAGGCCTTAAAAACACTGTGCACATGCATAACCTGAATTTGATGCCATAGATCGGCATGACAGTGTCCAGCTAATTGTTACAACCATCCTATCAAGGCTTTGGTGACTGCAGTCTGGAGACAATGACATGGTAACTAGCTGCCGAAATATTGATTGCGTTGCTACCACATGTGGAGACATCCGATCAGCTTAATCCACTTACTATTATAATTAACTCTTGTTCACAGCCACAATAAAACATACCTGAGTGAAATAGGAAACTAATGATCCAATGACATGGTGAGTCATCATCAAGATGCATCAACGCGTACCAACAGTTGCAAGTTGTATTAGTGACATTGTCACGATGTGTGCAAATAAAGTGCGGTTAATTTGTTCATGCTGATCATTATAAACTGGAAACGTACTACATTGACTCCACTTGGACAGGACCTGATACATAAAGTGTGATAAACAGCTGAAAAACATGCAATTAACTGCATTAATTCCCCTATCAAAATATGATAGTGATTAGTTAAATATGTTATATATGCTATGAGATGTGTGCAAAACATCCACACACATATAAAGTTAATTTCAAGGGCATTGAAATAAAATCTTTGACAATTACATTCAGGGGTCAAATTTAGCAGGGGTTCGTGTGCCTGTAGACCACTTGATTGGCTGTTGACGTGAGATAACCTTCTTGAGACAAGACCTTTTCGAGACAAGACTTCTCAAGACAGGACCTTCTTGAGACAAGACCTTCTCCAAAGGGTCCCGTCATTATTCTGGCAGTGTGCAGCCTATTTTGTCGGGGATGGAAATTTTTGAGCCATCTCAAAAACAAAACGTTTGATTTTTTGGGAGCGTCGCTGACACGTCTTTTTGTTTCTGTTTGTTACAACCCTGTCTCGTCTTCCCTGTGTGCAGGGCCCATCATGACGGGACTAGCTGGAGACGGGATGATGATGCATTGCTTAAAACGGACTCAAGATGCCTCCATAACAGTCAGAAACACATATCAATCCCATCATCAACCAGTCTCCATAGCTGGATTGGGGTCTATTTCATTGCAATGTAATCTATTACTATTACTTAGTTTTCTTTCTATTACATGCTGAAGGCAATGTAATATATTACTATTGCAGTTTAAGCTATTACTTGAGAATGTTTTCATCAGAAATATTTTTTTTATTAAACATTTTGAAGTATGTACCTGTATATATAGACATAGTGTTCATTCAGTAGTAGAGCAGTTCATAACAATTACTCCTTATTTAAGCAATTATTTATGATTTGTTGGTCTCATTCTTACAATATCTAATCTGGTATGTGCTGACAAGTCACAAGTCCCCCGATACCTTTCCCCCAGGGGTGTTTACACACACACCCACACACACTTATAAAGATATTTGTAACAATTATTATTGTTTGGCCATGTCACCCAAACAAAGAAAAGATAATAGATCAGACACTGAACCTATTGCCAGTGCAGGCATGGCAGACATCGATACCAACATGATCTTACAAATGATATCCCTACTGGAAGATAACAGAATTATAAAAAAAATTAAAGCAATCCTGTTCCCTCAGGATCTGTTCCAAAAAATTGACACACTATATCAAGAATTAGCCAACCTGACAGCACAATTTTCCGACAAAAACGTCAAAATAGTGCATCAAGAAAACAGAGTAGAAACTCGAGGATGAACTGGACTTGATGCTGCAGTGCTCAAGACAGCCAAATCTCCGCATCCAGGGGAAAGGCGAAGATATGCGTGGTGAAAATCTGGAGGAAAGACTTATAGCTATCGCAAACAACAAATGCACGTAACTCCGCCAATCACACATAATAACCTGGAACGATGCCACAAACTCGGACGACCAATCGATGGCCAGATAATGCAGAGTGCCACATTTGTTCGCTTCGGCAGTGAGCGCTGTAGAGTCTCTGTGAGTCGCGTCAGAGGTGGACCAGACTAGCCCTACCGAAAACAGCATCTATGTCAACGAAGACCTTACACCAAGGCACAAGCTTCAAAGACATTATCAAATATGCGCAGACTATACAAAACAGAGACAATATAATTCAGCATAATGCCTTATTATTTTAATTTGCCTTCATTTATAATTATGTAATGTAATTTTTTTCTTCAATATAAGATGTCACGTCTCAATTTATTTTATTTCATTTCTGTTCATTCAAATCAAGTTGAACATATTAATGCATTGTGATGAATTTTTTATAAACCTAAGTTGTTAACTTTTATTATACTATCTCCGTTCATTTAAATCCTTTGCAGTGTTTAGACAAACATTGCACACCCAGTTGTTTAAAAATGCATCATATGGTCCAGTGAAGTTTTTCAGCATGTTATATATATGATGTAATGTTGATTAACCTAAAATGTTACCTTTAATTTTAATATTTTTTTCATTTCTGTTCATTTAAAGCTTAGGCAATGTTTAGATAAACATTACATCTGCCATAATTTTGTTGGTACATAATTTGGTTTAGTTGTTTAGTAATGCTTGGTACAGTAATTTTCTCAATATGTTATGTCTATGTTGTAAATTTATTCAACCAAAGACCTTTCATCCTACTTTCATTTTCATTCATTAAAATATCACACAGTGCTTAGAAAAACATCGCTCATCCTGTTGTTTGTTCTACTTAAGATGTTACCTTTCACTTAATTTTTTTATCTGTTCATTTAATTAACATGCAGTGTTTAGATAAACATTACACACGTTGTTGTTTTCAGGTACATAATAATATGGTTTAGTAAAGTTTCCAATATGTTATGAAAGTAAGGTAACTTAATAACGTTTTTTATATCTTATGTTGGTAATGTAATTTTGTTTAATCTAAGTTGTTACCTTTCATTTTTGTTCAGTTAAATACCATGCATTGTTTAAACAAACATGGCACACCTCGTTGTGTGAGTTATGGCACGGACATATCTTTTTATGCAGCCAGCAAAGCCACTAACATTTTATCTGTTTCTTTTTGTCGACTATGAGTACCATTTAGACACATGTCCATCGTCACATTATTTTACTTTGTTTGCGGAGCATCATCTATCAAATAATACAAACAAACCTACACTAATACTCAAAACAACATAATTCGTTTTGCGATCACCTATACACTATTTATGACCTCTATAATGCATACACCTTCATCATACATAGAATTAACATTTAACACATGTGCACATACTTGTCATTCATACCTCTTAAAGAGCTAATTAATGACAGAACATTTTGATCGTGTTTTTCTTTCACACTTGGGTGGTGTTAAAAACAACAATTTAATTAACACATTAGATCTTGATAACAATGAATTGCTAGTTATAAAACATTCTTCTTATTATGACATAGACCACTTCAAGATACTGGTGGCTGAAAAAGTAAACACTTTTCAGTACTCAGTTTAAATATTTAATCTCTACATGCTAAATTTGATGAAATAGCAGCATTCGTTAGTTCACTACAGGAAATACATTATAAATTTGCCTACAGGAATGCTGGATATCTAACCTGACTGTTTTATCAAATATACAACTACCTGGGTATGACTGCATTGGCAAGGAAAGAGCAGTAGTAAGAATTGAGGCTTAATAATATATGTAGATAAAAGATATGTGTAGTACTGTCTGGTTAAGGCTTTCGTAGAATTCTACGTCTTTTTCATCACTGACATTTGTCGGAGAATAGCCTGATATAACACGAGTCTTAGGGTTCCCTTTAAACAGGGCGAGTATGATACGGTCTGTTACCCTGGTGACTGACACAAGGTTCTGGAGCAGTGCACATTTCACTACTACACCAACGCCCCCAACCGCAGCACCTTGTCGATTACAAGTTGCGGATGCTGTGACCATCGTGGATCTGCCTATCCTGGCAGCTTTGATAGGTGGGTCTTCTTGTATGTGTACTTGTCTGTGTTCTTGAATACAAGTCACTAATATGTCAAAATCGTTCATGTGTTTGTCGAGTTCTTCCTTGGCACTAGTGGAAGATAAGCTGCGACTGTTTAGCTGCCCAAAGAGGATGTTTTTCTTAGGGCGGCAGAGTCCTTTCGTTGTTCTTGCATCAGATGGCATCCGTCCTTGCGGCTTTGGGATGTCATCTTCATACAGGTTGATATATCTTCAATAAGTATGAAGTGTTACTGCAGGGACTTGAACCCTGGCGTTGTTGCTTGAACGCATCATGTTTTCATCTAGCTGTTACACTACTGCTACTGTGGGTGTTTTTAATTCCGAGACACCATCTCGTAGACAGGATGCCAACCAAAGCTGAAGAGGACCCAATGGCCCTTGGAGAAGAGGTCATCCTACAACTACTCTACAAAACATACTAGAGAAAGACATGAGCCTCAGCGGGACAAATCTAATAATGAAGAACCGAAACCTCTGGAAGGAAATCATCATGTCACCACATTAAGTGGATGATATAAGTAAAATAAAGATTCCAATATGAAGTACAATTAAATATAAACATGTACGAATACTGGGAGGGACTGATAATTAAGGTAACAGGGGGTGGATTATCAAAAGCAATTACTACTACATATACAGACCACCGAGTATGATAAGATAACATATTAGACATTTTATTAATGTTTTCACTACACTCATCTTATCCATAGAAAAGTCGAACATAACTATTAACTTAGCCAGACACTACAATCTTAATCTCCTTAAGAAAAAAAATTCCACAAATCACACTTCCAACAAGATTATCCCACTCCAATGGTTCCCTAATTGATAATATATTCTGTAAATTTCAGGAGAGCACAACAGCCACAGCTACATCTGGTATATTAATAAACAAATTTCCTGATCACCTCCTTCCTTTATTCTCTAAGACATTTTGTTAGACAATGCACCAATCCAAAATGGATTAAAATGAATACACAATATAAGAAAGCTATTCTAAATATAATAAATGATATTAGTGCATCCGATTTGTACAACAAACTAGACAAAAGCTTAACTACAGACTCTAATTTAAGTTACATTATACAACATTATACATTAAGTATTACACATTATTAATTGAAAAGGCCAAGAACAATCAACTGTTGAGAGTAAATTAGTGAAATTTTATAAATATAAACATAAAACATCCAAATAGATCACTATGGGTCTGCTAAAATCCATAAAATTTTGAGATAATTTATACAAGAGAATGAAACTAACAAATCCTAACTCACGGGAATATGAAATAATGTTTGTAAACTTAAAAACATACAATACTGTACTAAAGAGAAGTATACGTGCATCCAAACAATGTTATTTTGCACCCACCTTTGCTAAATACAAATCTGACATCAGATATACATGGAAAATTATAAATGAAATTATTTCAAGAAAAAACAATAAGAAATGTTTTTCTGAATCTTTAAATATAAATAACATAGAAACAACAAACCCACTAGATATAGCCAACGCATTTAACGCGGTTTTTTACATCGGTACAAATCTGGTCAAAACCTAACCTACCCAATTCTATTTATTATCTACATTAATGATTTCAAGCACTATATTGAAGAACATTTAAACTGTAAATTCGCACTTAATAATGTTGACGAACTAATTGTACAAAAAACAACAGGCAATCTTCCATCTATAAATAGTACTGGGTTTGATGGCATTTCAACTAATTTGCTAAAACAAATTGCACCAAACATAATAAAATTCTTAATGCTATTTATAAATCAAGTTTTTAGCATTGGGATATATACCCTGAAAAATTAAAGGTAACTAAAGTAATTCTGCTATTTAAAAAGGGCAACCCAACAATAATCAACAACTACAGACCAATTTCACTTCTTCCAGCCATATCAAGAGTACTGGAAAAAATCATGGATAATCAACTATCCTCCTATTTCGAACAGGGTTGTTTGATTTAAATCATTTGATTTAAATCATTGATTTAAATCACTGAAAATTTTTTTTTAAATCATTGATTTATGATTTCTTTATTTCCGATTTTTTTTACCATAAATTTCCGTGTATTATACGCATTTTTTCCCTTAAATTTTTACTTAAAAGTCCGGGTGCGTATTATACATGGTGATGGGGCTAAACCAAATTTTCTCCGACCGGATATGGATAACGCTACTGGAACACTAGTACTATGATGTCAATGAGCGGGAAGCGTACGCAAACGGAAGCGTCGCCGACCGGGAATAATGCAGAAATGTGTCGACGGTGTCGGATTAATACGCTCAAATATGTGTTGCTCCCTGAGCGCCAAAGCACCATGATTGGCGACCTTGAATCACGTGAACGACCCGACTAGTCAATGCCACGCCCACGGGTCAGCCAGTGTAGCTCCATGTTTAAAGTTGTGAATGCAAATAAAGATGATTGTACCATATGTATGTTTCGCAGTTGAAAGTGTGCGTGTAACATATCAGAATAGAGCTTGGTATTAATTTAAAATTGAGAGCAGAACGACGCAAAGTAAGTTCTAACAAGCACAAATTTAATCAGTTGCGCAATGGTCAAGCTAACATGCAAGTTACGTAGGGCTTACACGACTGACGAGGCGATAATATTGTCGCGTGCGACGAGCCGGAGGCAATGCCGTAACTTGCGGGACATGTTTACAATTCTAAGATGGATTCAAGGATCATCACACAAACGAACTTTGTCGCTTCAAGCAAACAATCAGAAGCTGGAAAATCAGGGGTCAATGTCAAAAGTTGGGGTGCGTATTCTATCAGAATTTAGCAAAAGTCAGGGTGCGTATTATACATGGGGGTGTATTATACACGGAAACTTACGGTAATCGCTGATTTATATGAATTTAACACAAATAATTGTTTACAAGCATCGAGATCAACAAAGTTTTGTATGTTTTTTTAATACAAAAGCACAATGTGTAGTTGTATTGTCACCAGATAACCTGATAGTCAAATATTTTATGACATTGTGTATGTTTGAGCTATTCCTTTTCTGAATGTAGTGGAGCCACATAAACTTGTCTTCAAGAAGAAGTATCTTTTCAAGTCAGAAGCCCTGAGTTAAATAAAGTCCACTTACAGCTTGTGCTAGTTGTTACCAATTCAGTATGTTGACTCAAGTGAGAGAGTCTTGGTGACAATTGTTTAATATTGTACCAGTTTGCAGTCCAGTTGGAGACCCATAGAGTACACAGAGCCCTGGACAGGTGTTAATCCACCCTCTCAGCAAACAATAATTATCATTGCTACAGCCACAGACATACAGCATGCTTTCCTTTCCAAAACAGATTATGCAACTACAGGGGGTGAGGCCTTGTGGACATTGCCTAATGTCTTTATAAGCAAAAATCATGTACCCTCTGTTAAGACAAGTACCCAAATCGATTTGAATAGAACACATTTGAAAGAGTTTATAAATATAAACATCTATATAAAATATGTCTATATTCCCCCCCAAAAAAAATCAATTTAAATAAAAAAATCCAATTTTTTGGCAAAAATAAATCATGATTTTTTTCATCCCTGATTTAGAAAGAAACTTTTAAAAAAATCAACATGGTTTCCACTCTGGTCACTCGACTGAATATGCAGCCTTAGAACTGATAGACAAAATAACAACCAAAATGTATAATAATGAGGTACAGTTCAGTATTATTCCTTGACCTCTCTAAAGCATTTGACACTTATCAATAGAAACTGATATACCACAGGGCTCCATTCTTGGCCCAATTCTATTTATTATCTACATTAATGATTTTTCACAAGCCAGCCAAATTTTCAACTTCATATCTTATGCAGGTGATACCACTTCGTTAAGTACAATGAACAATTTCACAAATGCACACATAATGACGCTGATGCATTGATAAATGAAGAACTCTACAAAATTAATGAATGGCTAGAAATAAATAAACTTTCCCTTAACGTTACTAAATCCAAATTCATGGTTTTCCACATGCCAAAATTTATTTTAAACACCTGTTCCTAAAATAAATAATATAATAATAACCAAGGTGGACGATTTTACTTTCTTGGGATTAACCTTGGATACACAACTAAATTGGAAAAAACACTCTGAAAATATATCAAATAAATGTTCTAGAATAATCGGTACATTAAACAGACTTAAACTAATACTGCCTTTCAGAATTAAAATTACGCTATATAACATGTTATTAGTACAACATATAAATTATTGTTTAATGACTTGGGGGTTCCACTGTCAAAGAATTAATCAATTTCAGAAAATAGCCATATGAATATTAATGTTGAGTAATTTCAACTCACATACTGTTCCACTATCTAAAAAACTAAACTTACTAAAAGTTAATGATATGTTAGCCCTTCAAGAATATAAATTTTATTATAAATTTATACATAATAAATTACCTACATACCTACAACATTGGCAGATAGCAACAAACACAAAGATTCATGGTCATAATACACGAAACCAAAATAAAATTCACATTTTTGGTACAAAGTATACTTTGCAAAATAATGTCTTAAATACAGTTTACCAAATACTGTCAACAATACCTCACAAAGTGTGAAAGACAAACTTTATACACACAGTTTACAGGGTTTCATAAATTATGCAAAGTATCATATCATTCAGAATTACAAAAACATGTGCACAATCATCAACTGTTATACCTGCACAATCAACTACAATGATGTTAGATAGTAGCTACACTCAAACACTATAAATACATTTTTACCTTCTCACCTCACTACATACTATGAACATACATCACAACTGTATAATAAAACACAACAATCCAGGTATTTATTGATGGTATATGGACCTTAGAACATTTTAACGTTGATAACTTTTATATACAATTATATACCGATATATTATTGAATGTGCATACAGTTCGGATAAAATAAATTTACTTCTGATTCTGATACTAGGTACATATTACAATTACCCCAGGCCTGTCCTGCAAAGTACTTCAATGATTCATGCTGCAATTGGCACAAACCTCATGTTTGTTGAGGTGAATCAACCAGGGGCAAGAATATCATATCCCCACTGGTTCAACAGGACCTGCTGCTCACATCACTTATGGCAAGCAGACAGTTCAGAAAAACAACCAAGTGACGATTACTAACATTCAGTATTTTTTTTAAGTATTGTAAATACTTTGCTACACTCACAATTAAGTATTGCTGCCATACTCTGAGTACGACACACATCCCTAGACTGTGTAGGGCAGTGGCATGTTATTGGGGGGTAGCCAGTTGGTCGGGCCCCCTTTCCATTAATTTTTATGTAACCTGTCATGGTAGTAGTAGTAAACTAATCCACATGGATCTTTAGTGGTGTTGAATGGTCATCCACATGGATCTTTAGTGGTGTTGAATGGTCATCTACATGGATCTTTAGTTGTGTTGAATGGTCATCCACATGGATCTTTAGTTGTGTTGAATGGTCATCCACATGGATCTTTAGTTGTGTTGATTGGTCATACACATGGATATTTAGTTGTGTTGAATGGTCATACACATGGATCTTTAGTTGTGTTGAATGGTCAGCCACATGGATCTTCAGTTGTGTTGAATGGTCACCCACATGGATCTTTAGTTGCGTTGAATGGTCATCCACATGGATCTTTAGTTGTGTTGAATGGTCATCAACATGGATCTTTAGTTGCGTTGAATGGTCATCCACATGGATCTTTAGTTGTGTTGATTGGTCATACACATGGATATTTATTTGTGTTGAATGGTCATACACATGGATATTTAGTTGTGTTGAATGGTAATACACATGGATATTTAGTTGTGTTGAATGGTCATCCAAATGGATCTTTAGTTGTGTTGATGGGTCATCCACATGGATCTTTAGTTGTGTTGATTGGTCATACACATGGATATTTAGTTGTGTTGAATGGTCATACACATGGATATTTAGTTGTGTTGAATGGTCATACACATGGATATTTAGTTGTGTTGAATGGTCATCCACATGGATCTTTAGTTGTGTTGATTGGTCATCCACATGGATCTTTAGTTGTGTTGATTGGTCATACACATGGATATTTAGTTGTGTTGAATGGTCATACACATGGATATTTAGTTGTGTTGAATGGTCATCCACATGGATCTTTAGTTGTGTTGATTGGTCATACACATGGATATTTAGTTGTGTTGAATGGTCATACACATGGATCTTTAGTTGTGTTGAATGGTCATACACATGGATATTTAGTTGTGTTGAATGGTCATCCACATGGATCTTTAGTTGTGTTGATTGGTCATCCACATGGATATTTAGTTGTGTTGAATGGTCATACACATGGATATTTAGTTGTGTTGAATGGTCATCCACATGGATCTTTAGTTGTGTTGATTGGTCATACACATGGATATTTAGTTGTGTTGAATGGTCATACACATGGATCTTTAGTTGTGTTGAATGGTCATACACATGGCCCTGCCATGTACACCACAGTCCACCACGTAGACATATCGACCACAGACCAAAGTCTTTATGCTTAGAAGGTAGCAAGCCAGCATAAAGTACATATGCCTGATTAGAAAGAATCATCTGCAAAATGGGTTGACTGAGGATTGTGCTGAACAAGTTTAGTGAGTGCTAGAGTAGTGATTTTCAAATTACTTTACTATATAGACTCCACTGAAAGGTAGAGACCGCCAAGCGAAGCATGGCAGGAAATAAACAGCTCATCATGGTCTATTGTGAGGCTACTGAACTGATTCAGGAGCCGGGCAGAGAAGGAGTCAGCACCGGAGATGAGCTGCACAAGTCGTGATGAAAATAGGCCAGATTTATTCAATTAATGTACATTACGTTAGTGAGAAATCATATGAGTTGGCACATGTTGGCATAAACGAGATGAGAACTGTCACAGTTGGTTCATCTCCCGCAGAGAGTTTGGGTGATTAAATGCCTACAGAGGTGATATAACACTGATTCTGGCAGCCCACAAGTTAGACAAGGCTAACACAAATGTGTCGCTAAATATTAAGTAATTTATATTTAAAATATAGTTTGAACACTCCATCGAACCAAATTAGAATAAAAACGCTCCTCCATCTAAAATGAAGAAACCAATAGCAACATGACTGATAATGATGCATTTTTTACTATGTTTAACTTATTAAATTAATTTGTTTTTAGTACAGATTTAGTTATTATACATTACAATTTAAAGATGTAAAAATATCACATTAACAAATTAAATAATGACAAAATATTAACCATGTGTACCACGGTAGATATAAAAGTGTTCCATGTTCAGCTTGTCACTGGCTAGTTATAAGTGTCAGTGGTGCCAGTGCTGTGAGTCCACTATGTCCCTAATGTCCTTGTGGTCAGGCCACTCAGTGACCAGTTAACAGGTCTCATAGACACCAACTAAGCAGACGCACTTAATGCCAGTCTCCAGTGACTGCTAGGTAAACACATGCTGTCCCAATTGGATAACGGGATTAAATATTTATCCGTAACCGTTATATTGGCATGTTTTCAATAATGCCCATCTTTCGTGAGTCAATGGGTTATATTACGTGGCAGTATCCGGCGAGCAGGCTTGCTCTCTACCGCCCACAGAGGTTGACATTTCAAACAATTCAACATACAGTGTATAATGAGAATAGGAACCTCTGTAATGGAAGAATAACTGCATAAATGAATGACTGCTTTATGGAGCTTTAGCCCACTGACTTTCATGACTGCTATCCCACTGACTTTCACTGGCTCCCATCCCACTAACTTCCACACTCCCATTGGCTCCCATCCCACTAACTTCCACACTCCCATTGGCTCCCATCCCACTAACTTCCACACTCCCATTGGCTCCCATCCCACTAACTTCCACACTCCCACTGGCTCCCATCCCACTAACTTCCACACTCCAATTGGCTCCCATCCTACTGACTTCCACACTTCCACTTGCTCCTATCCCACTAACTTCCACACTTCCACTTGCTCCCATCCCACTAACTTCCACACTCCCACTCGCTCCCATCCCACTGACTTCCACACTCCCATTGGCTCCCATCACACTAACTTCCACACTCCCACTGGCTCCCATCCCACTAACTTCCGACTCCCACTGGCTATCATCCCACTAACTTCCACACTCCCACTGGCTCCCATCCCATTAACTTCCACACTCCCACTGGCTCCTATCCCACTAACTTCCACACTCCCAATGGCTCCCATCACACTGATTTCTACACTCACACTGGCTCCTATCCCACTAACTTCCACACTCCCACTGGCTCCCATCCCACTGACTTCCACACTCCCATTGGCTCCCATCACACTGACTTCCACACTCCCACTTGATCCTATCCCACTAACTTCCACACTCCCACTGGCTCCCATCTCACTAACTTCCATGCACATTCCCATTGGCTCCCATCCCACTGACTTCCACACTCCCATTGGCTCCCATCCTACTGACTTCCACACTTCCACTTGCTCCCATCCCACTAACTTCCACACTCCCACTGGCTCCCATCCCACTGACTTCCACACTCCCACTGGCTCCCATCACACTAACTTCCACACTCCCACTGGCTCCCATCCCACTAACTTCCAACTCCCACTGGCTCAGATCCCGCTGACTTCCACATTCCCACTAACTTCCACACTCCCACTGGCTCCCATATCACTGACTTCCATGCACATTCCCACTGGCTCCCATCCCACTGACTTCCACACTCCCATTGGCTCCCATGACACTGACTTCCACACTCCCACTGGCTCCCATCCCGCTGACTTCCACATTCCCACTGGCTCCCATCCCGCTGACTTCCACACTCCCACTTGCTCCCATCCCACTAACTTCCACACTCCAATTGGCTCCCATCCTACTGACTTCCACACTTCCACTTGCTCCCATCCCACTAACTTCCACACTCCCACTGGCTCCCATCCCACTGACTTCCACACTCCCACTGGCTCCCATCACACTAACTTCCACACTCCCACTGGCTCCCATCCCACTAACTTCCGACTCCCACTGGCTATCATCCCACTAACTTCCACACTCCCACTGGCTCCCATCCCATTAACTTCCACACTCCCACTGGCTCCTATCCCACTAACTTCCACACTCCCAATGGCTCCCATCACACTGATTTCTACACTCACACTGGCTCCTATCCCACTAACTTCCACACTCCCACTGGCTCCCATCCCACTGACTTCCACACTCCCATTGGCTCCCATCACACTGACTTCCACACTCCCACTTGATCCTATCCCACTAACTTCCACACTCCCACTGGCTCCCATCTCACTAACTTCCATGCACATTCCCATTGGCTCCCATCCCACTGACTTCCACACTCCCATTGGCTCCCATCACACTGACTTCCACACTCCCACTTGCTCCTATCCCACTAACTTCCACACTCCCACTGGCTCCCATCTCACTGACTTCCACACTCCCATTTGATCCTATCCCACTAACTTCCACACTCCCACTGGCTCCCATCTCACTGACTTCCATGCACATTCCCATTGGCTCCCATCCCACTGACTTCCACACTCCCATTGGCTCCCATCACACTGACTTCCACACTCCCACTTGCTCCTATCCCACTAACTTCCACACTCCCACTGGCTCCCATCTCACTGACTTCCATGCATATTCCCACTGGCTCCCATCCCATTGACTTCCACACTCCCATTGGCTCCCATCACACTGACTTCCACACTCCCACTTGCTCCTATCCCACTAACTTCCACACTCCCACTGGCTCCCATCTCACTGACTTCCATGCACATTCCCATTGGCTCCCATCCCACTGACTTCCACACTCCCATTGGCTCCCATCACACTGACTTCCACACTCCCACTTGCTCCTATCCCACTAACTTCCACACTCCCACTGGCTCCCATCTCACTGACTTCCATGCATATTCCCACTGGCTCCCATCCCATTGACTTCCACACTCCCATTGGCTCCCATGACACTGACTTCCACACTCCCATTGGCTCCCATGACACTGACTTCCACACTCCCACTGGCTCCCATCCCGCTGACTTCCACATTCACACTGGCTCCCATCCCGCTGACTTCCACACTCCCACTGGCTCCCATCCCACTAACTTCCACACTCCCACTTGCTCCCATCACATTCTTCCCAGCTGCCCCACCTTCCCTTGCTGCACACTCTTCCCATGTTGCCCACTCTTTCAGTCTTATCCACTCTTTTCCTGCTGCCCACTCTTTCGCTGTTGCATACTCTTCCCAATGTTGCCCATTCTTCCCCTGCTGCCCACTTTTCCCGTTGCCCACTCTTCTCCTTTTCTTCATTCTTCCCCCATTGCTCACTCTTCCCCTGTTGCCCACACTTCCCCTGTTGCCCACTCTTCCCCTTTTGTTCATTCTTCCCATGTTACCCACTCTTCCCTTCTGCCCACTGGTGTAAGAAAACTATTGCCATTACAACCAATACTAAAAGTCCGTCAGAAAATTCCACACTGTGTCCAAAATTACAATTTGTTTTTATTTTAATTCTCTCTTTATACACTAGGGATCCTTACATCGCTGACTCGTGCATATGCTGCCAACTATGCAGTAGAAATATTAATCTGGGCAGAGCAGAAGTGTCATAGTCCTCAAAATTGCCATTTCCTGTTCAGAACTAATTTTCCATGGAGCAAATAACTGCCAAAACGGGGTACCATGTCAAAATCACTGGCACTTTATTTGTATAACATGACCCTGGAAGTAAATTAATGATATGTCCCAGTCCATTCCACTCCAATTGCAGTGTTGCGTTTGTGCCAATGGTGCCTGAGATTCACACCTGACGCACCTACATCAATCAACCTGCACTGACACAAATGAGTTAGAAACAGTTTCCGCATCCAGTGTGAGCAGTATGAGCCGTGATGCATCCAGAGTGAGCCGTAATGCACCCAGAGTGAGCCGTAATGCAGCCAGAGTGAGCAGGATCAAACAACTGCTTAAATAAGTCATTTCCAACCCATATTATTGTGGAAAGTATACCATTCTTATAAACACTGCTATTAGTAGTAGTGATAACTGTCAACATGGTACATGTTTTTCCTATAAATGTCATGAGTTTAACAGACATTGAGTATCATGAGAAATTGGTGGGAGTCCACCAAACTATCAATCAATCCCAAATTTGGCAGTCCGCAGACAAATTTGGGAGTTGGTAATGTTATGTACAATGCTAAATAATTTGGTTCGATGGATTAGTTTCTTAGTGTGTTGGTTAGTTAGTACTGAAATATTATCGGAGAACAATAATGTATCATTGAAGAATGTTGGATCTCAGTGCTGAGCAGCGAGTCTGACTGCTGTGCACAGCCAGAACCAATCCAAGATGACAAACATACACGCATGTTGTCGCTGATGGATCAGTTTCTTTCTTTTTCTTTCTTTATATTACCATAGATGCCCCAAGTATTCAGGAATAAACACTACATGAGGAAAAACATGCAAAGAGAGCACTTTTCCAGTCATTAAAAGGCAGCAGTATTAAAAGTTATGTTAAAAGTTAAAAACAAAATAAAAAACCATAGTCGTAATGTTGATTTTAAGAACTGATAAAAGACAATGTCAATGATCTATTTGATGATTAGATGTGGTCCCTCATCCATCCCTTCAGTGAAGACCTGAATGAAGGTAGGGATGTAGCTGATGATGCTGATACAGACATCCAGCTTCGGATTGATCATGGGAAGGAGTGTAGGTATGTGTCAGTTCGGGAGTGGGGGATTTGGAGCTTAGCTGTCCTCTGTCCTCAAGAGCTGAGGTTGCTGGGTTCAAGAAGTACAGCAGGGTTTACATCGACAAGTCCGTTTATGATTTTAAACATCTGTCTGATGTTCTCCTGGACTGTAGATTCTCAAGTTGGAGCTGTGCAACCAATGCAGAGGCACCACAGGTAGAGCTGAAGTTGTGAAGGATATAGTGAGCTGAGCCTCATTGCACCATCTCCAGTAAGGATTTAAGACATTGCTGGTGGGGATCTCACAACACTGCTGCATATTCTAGCACTGATCACAGCTGTTGGGCATCCCTTGAGGTTTATAAAGGCAAAGGTGGCTTTGGTAGCAGTTGCTTGAATATGTTTCCCCAGTGGAGATTTTCAGTTATTTCAGGTATTTAGCGCTTGTTACTTTATCCAGGGTTTTGTCGTGCAACGTATATTATTTCTTTTCTTGGTGATGGCTAGTTGGTGACATTGCGCTCCACTGAAGGCCATCTGCCATCTTCATTCCCAGGATTTGAGTGTTCTGATGTCATCTTGTATGATGTCTGTCTGACTACCTTTATTGATTTCATGTGCCAGGTCGTTTAATACTGGATTTATTGTCTAATTCTATGAAATAGGGAGTCACACAGACTCCTACCATAGCACCAAGGGCTGTATAAGGAGTGCAGATGGTGAACGAAGGAGTCTCACACTCAGACTATCCCAGGTGTGCTAAGCATGTGAAGCAATAGAACAGAAAACAAAGATAATGTCAACTACAGTTTACCAAAATGCAATTCCATTCAGACAGTTCTCTCTACATTTGTGAATATTAACTGACCAATGTGTCAACAATAATTTAGTGCAAATGGGTAATTAGCACAATTATGTAATGTGCAAGACCAACACTGATGCCATTTGATTTGACCGAGAGGAGATAGGAGATGTGCCCACTGATGGAGTGTTTCCTGCATTGCATGCTCCGCTGCAACAATCTCTCATGTCACGCCATTTTAGACATAAATCTAGAATTTCACGAGGACTTATTGCTGTTGAAAACAGCACTTGAATCGCAAGTAGGGTCCTACAGCAGTTTTATGTGCATCAGCCATTTGCAGCTTCCGAACACAACATCCATGCTGCATACATTGTTAGATGTACTTACTGCTCTTACTAATAATCACCAATGTTTCTAACAGAAAAGCTGTGTATGATGCTGGATTGGCGTTGGAGAAAACAAGTAGGTGGTCAACGGAAGGAACGACTGAAAGCAGGAACACACAAAAGATGCACTATGCTGGTTTTATTACTTTATAGTACCTCTATGCATAGGATGTTTTCAACAACTACATGAGTAAAAAGATTAATGGTGTGTTGTTTAGTCGTGTGTGACTTTACATAAACAAATACAAACTCAGTTGCTGGGTGGATTCCAAGTAAGCTAATAAACAATGCACAAATATTCTCTAATTAAAAACATACATAAATAAACTGGTGTTTATGAGCTACAGGCTGACAAATGTTTGGTTGTTGTTGAAACTGCTATGGTGATGGAAAGGTAGTTATCAAGGTCTGTTCATGAACAGCAGTTTGACTCGTAGCTATAGCCCAGTATTAATAATTTACAGAGCATTTGCAGCGAAACCAAAAACAAAAGATCCATCAACTACTGGACGTGGGAGAGATTTGCTCCACAGTACACAGCGATGTGTGCCATGGGTTAATTTCAATTGTTAACTGAATTAACTCAATTAAGCTAATTTAATTTAATTAATTAACTTTTCTAGAAAGGCTAATTTAATTTAATTTAATTAATTAACTTTACCAAAAGGGGTTAATTTAATTTAATTGAAAAATTCCCAATTAGCTCTCAATTAAGTGTTCATTTAACAGTTGCTGATACTGGATAGTTCACAGCCCTGGTATCCAGGCATTTCCACAAGGCCTACAGTCACTAGCCTGAGAGAGATCAGGTTCAGGCCTGTGTGAATGGGAGGGAGAACATCACAGAGCACATATACACTGTACCATCTTGGGTGATCATTCAGGCAACTGTGAGATGGAGGTGAGGGTTTTTAATGCAGAAAGACCCCCACGTATTTAGTGTGAATAGTAAATGGTAGTAGTGATATAGTTAGTACTTGCATCATTATCAATGTTTGGTAGTCCGGCGTAATACGTCTGTGAATTGTAGATGCTACTTGTACACAATATGATGATGTATATCATTGCTAGCTCGTGATTACTGAATTAAATATCATTGATTTGGCCTATTTTACTCTACACTGGATTTGCGTTGCTATTGTTAATTTGGTGTTTGAATATAGGAGGAAACCCCACACCTACAAACATAGGAGGAAACCCCACACCTACAAATATAGGAGGAAACCCCACACCTACAAATATAGGAGGAAACCCCACACCTACAAACATAGGAGGAAACCCCACACCTACAAATATAGGAGGAAACCCCACACCTACAAATATAGGAGGAAACCCCACACCTACAAATATAGGAGGAAGCCCCACACCTACAAATATAGGAGGAAGCCTCACACCTACAAATATAGGAGGAAGCCCCACACCTACAAACATAGGAGGAAGCCCCACACCTACAAACATAGGAGGAAACCCTACACCTACAAATATAGGAGGAAGCCCCACACCTACAAACATAGGAGGAAACCCCACACCTACAAATATAGGAGGAAACCCCACACCTACAAACATAGGAGGAAACCCCACTCCTACAAATATAGGAGGAAACCCCACACCTACAAATATAGGAGGAAACCCCACACCTACAAATATAGGAGGAAGCCCCACACCTACAAATATAGGAGGAAGCCTCACACCTACAAATATAGGAGGAAGCCCCACACCTACAAACATAGGAGGAAACCTTACACCTACAAATATAGGAGGAAGCCCCACACCTACAAACAAAGGAGGAAACCCCACACCTACAAACATAGGAGGAAGCCCCACACCAACAAACATAGGAGGAAACCCCACACTTACAAATATAGGAGGAAGCACAACACCTACAAACATAGGAGGAAGCCCCACACCTACAAACATAGGAGGAAACCCCACACCTACAAATATAGGAGGAAGCACAACACCTACAAACATAGGAGGAAGCCCCACACCTACAAACATAGGAGGAAACCCTACACCTACAAATATAGGAGGAAGCCCCACACCTACAAACATAGGAGGAAACCCCACACCTACAAATATAGGAGGAAGCCCCACACCTACAAACATAGGAGGAAACCCCACACCTACAAATATAGGAGGAAGCCCCACACCTACAAACATAGGAGGAAACCCCACACCTACAAACATAGGAGGAAACCCCACACCTACAAACATAGGAGGAAACCCCACACCTACAAATATAGGAGGAAGCCCCACACCTACAAATATAGGAGGAAGCCCCACACCTACAAACATAGGAGGAAACCCCACACCTACAAATATAGGAGGAAGCCCCACACCTACAAACATAGGAGGAAACCCCACACCTACAAACATAGGAGGAAACCCCACACCTACAAATATAGGAGGAAGCCCCACACCTACAAACATAGGAGGAAACCCCACACCTACAAATATAGGAGGAAGCCCCACACCTACAAACATAGGAGGAAACCCCACACCTACAAACATAGGAGGAAACCCCACACCTACAAATATAGGAAACCCCACACCTACAAACATAGGAGGAAACCCCACACCTACAAATATAGGAAACCCCACACCTACAAACATAGGAAGAAACCCCACACCTACAAATATAGGAGGAAGCCCCACACCTACAAATATAGGAAACCCCACACCTACAAATATAGGAGGAAACCCCACACCTACAAATCTTCAGTCACAACTTTTGAAACCTTTCAGAAAAACTAAACAAGTATATACAACTTTTAAAATGTGATCAAATGCCCCATGGAGAAATGTCTTGGCATGTAGATATTGTATGAGCAAATGTTTTTCTAACAAAGTTACAAAACACATTCCTATTAATTTTAGAACTGTCTTAAATAACATGTGAAAACATTTCTACCAACACATGATTTAACTGTTAATTTAATTAAAATTAATTGTTAATTTAATTTAACTGAAGAATTTGGGAGGTTAATTTAATTTAATTGACCTGAGAGATGTGTGAGGTTAATTTAATTTGAGAATTTCTGAGGTAGCTGTTATTTAATTAATTATCTTTTCAAGTTAATTGCTTCATGCCTGATGTGTACACACTACACAATCCGTGACATATCTAGGATCTCACAAAGGGTGGCCTAGTCATCCATGCTACCACGTAGCGGTGCAACAGAAAAATACGAGGAAAAAAATTCAGCAAAAGGGGCTATTGGGCCATGGCCCCCCTTAGCTTAAATTTTTGCCACTGTACAAAAAAAATGTGCCACTGTACACAATAAACAAAAACAGCACGTCAGTGGCCAGGTGTGCTGAGAGAAGAGTTGTGGCAATATGGTCTCAGCCTTGGAAACAAGCAATACATGCCCAACAATAAGTGAAAGCAGACCAAATGAAATGGAAAGGAACAACAACAACTATATATTAAAAATATGATGTTGAAGAGCTAGGTATGGTGAAATGGTCTGAAATGCAAGGAAGGTAATGAATCAATGACAACATGACCAGTCTGGCTCCACAAGGTGACGTGTCATCCGTGACTCTAGTGACAACATGACCAGTCTGGCTCCACAAGGCGACGTGTCATCCGTGACTCTAGTGACAACATGACCAGTCTGGCTCCACAAGGTGACGTGTCATCCGTGACTCTAGTGACAACATGACCAGTCTGGCTCTACAAGGCGACGTGCCATCCGTGACTCTAGTGACAACATGACCAGTCTGGCTCCACAAGGCGACGTGCCATCCGTGACTCTAGTGACAACATGACCAGTCTGGCTCCACAAGGCGACGTGTCATCCGTGACTCTAGTGACAACATGACCAGTCTGGCTCCACAAGGTGACGTGTCATCCGTGACTCTAGTGACAACATGACCAGTCTGGCTCCACAAGGCGACGTGCCATCCGTGACTCTAGTGACAACATGACCAGTCTGGCTCTACAAGGCGACATGTCATCCGTGACTCTAGTGACAACATGACCAGTCTGGCTCTACAAGGCGACATGTCATCCGTGACTCTAGTGACAACATGACCAGTCTGGCTCTACAAGGCGACATGTCATCCGTGACTCTAGTGACAACATGAACAGTCTGGCTCTACAAGGCGACATGTCATCCGTGACTCTAGTGACAACATGAACAGTCTGGCTCTACAAGGCGACATGTCATCCGTGACTCTAGTGACAACATGAACAGTCTGGCTCTACAAGGCGACATGTCATCCGTGACTCTAGTGACAACATGAACAGTCTGGCTCTACAAGGTGACATGTCATCCGTGACTCTAGTGACAACATGAACAGTCTGGCTCTACAAGGTGACATGTCATCCGTGACTCTAGTGACAACATGAACAGTCTGGCTCTACAAGGTGACATGTCATCCGTGACTCTAGTGACAACATGAACAGTCTGGCTCTACAAGGTGACATGTCATCCGTGACTCTAGTGACAACATGAACAGTCTGGCTCTACAAGGTGACATGTCATCCGTGACTCTAGTGACAACATGAACAGTCTGGCTCTACAAGGTGACATGTCATCCGTGACTCTAGTGACAACATGAACAGTCTGGCTCTACAAGGTGACATGTCATCCGTGACTCTAGTGACAACATGAACAGTCTGGCTCTACAAGGTGACATGTCATCCGTGACTCTAGTGACAACATGAACAGTCTGGCTCTACAAGGTGACATGTCATCCGTGACTCTAGTGACAACATGAACAGTCTGGCTCTACAAGGTGACATGTCATCCGTGACTCTAGTGACAACATGAACAGTCTGGCTCTACAAGGTGACATGTCATCCGTGACTCTAGTGACAACATGAACAGTCTGGCTCTACAAGGTGACATGTCATCCGTGACTCTAGTGACAACATGAACAGTCTGGCTCTACAAGGCGACATGCCATCCGTGACTCTAGTGACAACATGACCAGTCTGGCTCTACAAGGCGACATGCCATCAGTGACTCTAGTGACAACATGACCAGTCTGGCTCTACAAGGCGACATGTCATCCGTGACTCTAGTGACAACATGAACAGTCTGGCTCTACAAGGCGACATGTCATCCGTGACTCTAGTGACAACATGAACAGTCTGGCTCTACAAGGTGACATGTCATCCGTGACTCTAGTGACAACATGAACAGTCTGGCTCTACAAGGTGACATGTCATCCGTGACTCTAGTGACAACATGAACAGTCTGGCTCTACAAGGCGACATGCCATCCGTGACTCTAGTGACAACATGAACAGTCTGGCTCTACAAGGCGACATGCCATCCGTGACTCTAGTGACAACATGAACAGTCTGGCTCTACAAGGCGACATGCCATCCGTGACTCTAGTGACAACATGAACAGTCTGGCTCTACAAGGCGACATGCCATCCGTGACTCTAGTGACAACATGAACAGTCTGGCTCTACAAGGCGACATGTCATCCGTGACTCTAGTGACAACATGAACAGTCTGGCTCTACAAGGCGACATGTCATCCGTGACTCTAGTGACAACATGAACAGTCTGGCTCTACAAGGTGACATGCCATCCGTGACTCTAGTGACAACATGAACAGTCTGGCTCTACAAGGCGACATGCCATCCGTGACTCTAGTGACAACATGAACAGTCTGGCTCTACAAGGCGACATGCCATCCGTGACTCTAGTGACAACATGACCAGTCTGGCTCTACAAGGCGACATGCCATCCGTGACTCTAGTGACAACATGAACAGTCTGGCTCTACAAGGCGACATGCCATCCGTGACTCTAGTGACAACATGAACAGTCTGGCTCTACAAGGCGACATGCCATCCGTGACTCTAGTGACAACATGAACAGTCTGGCTCTACAAGGCGACATGCCATCCGTGACTCTAGTGACAACATGACCAGTCTGGCTCTACAAGGCGACATGCCATCCGTGACTCTAGTGACAACATGACCAGTCTGGCTCTACAAGGCGACATGCCATCCGTGACTCTAGTGACAACATGACCAGTCTGGCTCTACAAGGCGACATGCCATCCGTGACTCTAGTGACAACATGACCAGTCTGGCTCTACAAGGCGACATGCCATCCGTGACTCTAGTGACAACATGACCAGTCTGGCTCTACAAGGCGACATGCCATCCGTGACTCTAGTGACAAAATGACCAGTCTGGCTCTACAAGGCGACATGCCATCCGTGACTCTAGTGACAACATGACCAGTCTGGCTCTACAAGGCGACATGCCATCCGTGACTCTAGTGACAAAATGACCAGTCTGGCTCTACAAGGCGACATGCCATCCGTGACTCTAGTGACAAAATGACCAGTCTGGCTCAACAAGGTGAAATATCATTCATGACTCCAGTGACAAAATGACCAGTCTGGCTGTACAAAGTGACATGTCATCAATGACACTAGTGACAAAATGAACAGTTTGGCTTCATAAGGTGACATGCCCTCCAGTGACTCTCAGACCTTTATTGTACTTTGGTTCCCGTGTAGTGTGACGCCCTGTAACCTATCGTGGCACTTAACTCTGTCCAGGGACTCAGATGTTACTTAGAGAACGGGGATGGTCTCTTAAGTTGTCACTGGGTGACCAGGTGGCCTTTTTTATCCCTGCCATCAAGCGCTGACACCTGAGTTGTCAGTTACCACATGCACAAAAGACAGCACACTGATGAGATGATACAGTGCATTGGTACACAGGTGGGCAGGGCTGATCAATCAATGCCATTCTTTGTTGAAAAAAATTCTTACAGAACCATTTTCAATAAACATTATATTACACAACTAGCAGAACACATTTTAAAAAAGTTTTTATATTATTTATTTGTAATTTCTATAAAAAAAAATCTTTTTTAACAAACACTTATGTAACACCAAATGATGACGCCTGAGTCGTCAGTTGCTACATACACAGAAGACAGCACACAGATGATACAGAGTGTACTGTTACACAGGTGGTCAGTGCATATGGTTTTATTAAACTGACAATCTTGCAAGATATCACTGCTAGTCATCTAGACCTATATGGTGTGTTAATAGCACCTATTGCTGGCCGCAGGTGTCTGACTGGTCATCCATTCACAGAAGCTGCCTGTAAACATGGTAATCTGCAATGTAAGCTGCTGTACAATACAACATCTCCACGACTACCATCAGTGACGCACCTGTCACTGTGTCACCAAACACCAAAGTATCCCCTGTCACACCCGGCAAGCTTCATGCAAGCTCCAAGTCCTAGTTGGTTGTTTTACACATGAGAGCATTCTCGTGTTCAATACATGGGTGTATCAGCTTGAATAAATGTTGTATTCTATTCTAGCCTTAATTAACATTCATTCACTTTGGCATTATGTTTAACTAGATTTAACAAGATTTACCAAGATAATCCAACACTTTGTCATCTAAATAATTTGTCGTTATTCAACAACTGGTTCTAAAATAAGTTATTTAAATTATAAGTATATGTAATAAAGCAATGTTTTTGTGCATTGAATTAAAACGTATAAAATATAACTTGCACATTTTGACTAACTGAATTAGTGGGCAGCATTCTGAATTGGTGGCCGCCGATAAAAAGGTCTTAATTTCGAACACTGCATGCTCAAGAAACACACTGATAACTTTCTTAATTCTTTCCTGTTCTGTTCACAATATTAAGCGATAGGGTTAGTGGGTTTAATATGTTGGTGCTTTGATATGAAAAGTTTTGTCAATAGCTTTGGGTTTGATAACAAATTCTTGTTTGTGTTTATTACATCCCAGATATTATTAACTACGATTTCAAAATGTTTTAATTTAATACATTTATTTACCATAATCATTTTACTTAAATTAATTGATGTACGTGCATTCGTTGGTAGGATGAGTGTTGAAGTTGGAATATTTTAATGAAGTTGTAATGTAATGTATAAAAAAATATTGTTTTTATTCTAATGTTACACTAGTTCATTATAGTTATTATTTAACCCTGAATGGCTACTCTATTGACAGGACATAATTTTCTATTATAATTAAAGGTTATCATGTCATTGATTACAATCACAGTTAAACTCAAGCAAGCATCCCAGTAATTTTCCCAACCACAAATGTTTGCACAATCACAGAATGTGTCATAATTGTCTAGAGGAAAAATAATAGTGGTCTAATCCCATAGCCACCTGGGACTTTCAACAGATGTGACCATCCATTCCTTCTGGTCCAGCTACCTCTCCTGTGGTCTCACCAGCTAGACCAGTACTTAATTGCAATCAAGTAAAGGAGGACCTCATGGTAGCTGCCTAGACTAATGCCAACTAATACCTTTAAAGACATTAATGTCTCGTATATGACTTTGATCCCTCCTTACTGTGCCCAACTGACTATAATATGTTGTAATACTATATATATAATTGCTGTCTAAAAAGAAACTGTTTTATACATAACTAGCCAAGTTGCTCAGCATAGCATGGGACAAAAAGGAAGCCACTGCAAGAGACTCCTTGCACTACCCAGTCAAGTTTTGGTTGTGTAATGCCAATGGCAATGACATCTTCGCACAGGCAGGCAGGCAGGCAGGCAGGCAGGCAGGCAGGCAGGCAGGCAGGCAGGCAGGCAGGCAGTAACTACTTTATATTAAAGATGGAGGTTGTCTAAAAAAGTTATTTTAAATCTTTCCAATAAACTGTGTAGCCGTTAATTAACTAACAGCAACTAATAGCACAGTAATTAATAGCAACAAATAACTGTAGTATGTCACTATATCAATGTGTGGTATTTGCCACGATGTCAATGTGTGGTAGTTTTGCTATAAAAATCAAATCAATTTGATTTGTTTATGCTCAAGATGTGGGACAACCAAAACAATTTAACTAAAACTCCTGAAAATCTTTACAATTTTGTCTTAAAATACTAAAGTCAGCTGATCGTGGAATTGTGGCAAAGCATAAACTGCACATCAACACCAACTGGCTTACTTTAATATGTGTATGGTGATGAACACCAACAGATAAAACAATCCTGTAGATGTGTATTTAGGATATAAATTAATTATAAGATACGCTTGCATGCACATATAATGCAGCAGCAGTGTTATTTTAAATGTCAAATAAATATTGGTCGCATCCCAATGACACTAGGGGCCAATTACATTATATCAATTCCAATTATACACCATTTAAAGTTAACAATTCTGCCTCAAAATTACCAATTCCAATTACGAATTCCATAATTTTTTTATTATCGAAATAAACGTATGTGAACAGAGGAATCACAGACACACTGAACACCAAAAATAATGTACATTTTAGAGAAGCTTTAATTAATTTCTGCATAATTTCTGACACACAACACATTCTATTTTATAGATTATTTTTAGCATATAATTTCAGTTGAAATGCTACATGATGCAATTTAGAAGCTGAAAACTAACTGAAAATACACTTTACATTTTCACCAATTCCTTTTAAAAAACAAAGCACCAACAGCAATTCCGGAATTGAAGTTTCAATTTCAATTGCATTGTAATTGGCCCCAAGTCTGATCCCAATGCCTGAGAGACAACAGTGACGCACGTCTACGCTGCAATGAAAAATGGATACCCCCATTCAAGATTGTGGCTAGCCTACACAAAAGTACACCCCACTCAGATAGGTTTCCAGCATGCCTGGCAAAGTCAAATTTACTGCAAACTTGCGCAGACAAACACACCGTAATTAAATGGAAAGATACTCTAATGCGCACAAAGTACTTCTGTCACGACACTCTATTGCACTCTATTCTGCAAACAGCAATATCATCTTCTGTAACTAATACAACCTACGCTACTTATTGATATGAAGCATGTATCAAATGAACCACTCTCCAATATTGCGTTTCAATTATCATAATCTTTCTGTTGCAAAAAGTATTAAACATTGTGTGTAAAAAATTCCAACTTCAAAAATGTACTGTATTTTTAATACACCTTTATCAAATGAAAACACTCTCCAATATAATGTTTCAACATATCATAATCTTTCTTGGTGGTTATTGTAAAGAAATACAAAAATGGTGTAAAAAAATCCAACCTCAGAAATGTATTGTATTTAAAAAATATATATACCTGTATCAAATGAAACCACTCTCCTATAAAGGGTTTCAACATATCATCATCTTTCTTCATGGTCATTGCAAAAGAATATAAAATTGTGTGTAAAAAAATCCAACTTAAGAAATTTATTGTATTTTCTAATACACCTGTATGAAATGAAACCACTCTCCTATGTATGGATCATGAATGGTTACATAACTATAATGTACAAACACTGGTGCACAATGTTACAATACTAATATAATACAAAACAAGTCTCCACAACCATCAGAATAAGTTTTTGACCACACAAATCTGGTGAGAAAGTTTTTATCTGAGGATGCCAATCCTTCGAGGGATGTCATAAAATGAGAACTGTAGATCCAGTTACTCCCAGCAAGGAGACATCTCAAGCACTCGGAAATATTTCAGAAATGGTGTGGTAATGGTATGGTAATGGTATAGCAATGGAATATTCCAGTGAGAAACACCTATAGTTGATATGTTGGTATGGACTGGACAGGCAGAATGTGGGCTGGACATGTGGAATGTGGGCTGGACATGTGGAATGAATGGAAGGGGAACAGTTAATAGAGAGCTGATGCCCTCAAAATGAAGGGTGGAGAGAGAAGAAAACCACAGAGACTGAGATAGGTGGTGGAGACGCCAGTAAAATGGGAACAGTGTCGGAAGGAGAAGGAAAACAAACATCAATGACCAGTAACAAAAACTATCGATGTCAGCTTGACCCTGCAATTCAGGGATAAAGATGAGAGCAGCAACAACCTATTACTGCCATCTAGCAACAACAACCTATTACTGCCATCTAGCAACAACAACCTATTACTGCCATCTAGAAACAACAGCCTATTACTGCCATCTAGCAACAACAACCTATTACTGCCATCTAGAAACAACAGCCTATTACTGCCATCTAGAAATAACAGCCTATTACTGCCATCTAGAAACAACAGCCTATTACTGCCATCTAGCAACAACAGCCTATTACTGCCATCTAACAACAACAACCTATTACTGCCATCTAACAACAACAACCTATTACTGCCATCTAGTATCTGTGAGCAATGACGAAAGGCATGACAAAGACCATTCCTTGCTAAAACACAAGGATAAAATGCACCAATGACACAACCAGTGTTGCCACCTGGTGACTGAAACAAGTACCCCTACCTGCTGTGCGAGCTGGTACAACATGCGTGCACTGACGGCCGTCGTGTGTGTGCGTAGCAGGTTCTTGGCTGCTTCTTCAACCTTCCAGTCATACTTGTACCTAGAAACAACACGTCACTAAGATGTGGTCACAGTTGGTTCCACTACTGGTGACCATTACAGCATTTCTTTTCCACCTTCAAAATTTGACCGGACTGTCTTTAAATTTCCACAGTACACTAATCATCAACAAACTAACCTCCTGAGTGAAATTTGCAAAAATGACATCTCAGTTTTCAGAAAATCATCCCAAACCTCATACCCCTTAATTTTAACTGAGCCCATTGATTGAGACCCACATGATAGCAACTGTCACCCCTAAACCGTGACCAACAGAACATTCATGATGACCTTCATTTTTGTATTGTCACATGTAAGTGTAAGCCAGGGTTTGCATTAACCAACTCTTAAGTTTCAGATAAAATATAAACACATTTACAATATTCACACTAACTCTGACATTGGCTTGATATATATAAGTATTTCAGGTTTCATAATACAACAGGATTATCAATCTCTGCAAGTCTGGCTGGTTCTGCTCTACGTACTACAAAGCACTCAAATAGCACTGGAAATTATAACTTTATGTTTGTGCTTAATGTCTCAATTATTTGTACAACTTGTCGCCCTCACCCCATTGATCCATGGCCACCCTCAGAGTGCATTTTCTTCACCCTCTCCAGGTAATCTGTCGGAAACTTTCGAGTTTTCTCAGGATCTATAAAAACATGTTTTCGTGACATGACAAATGGTCGCTGTTACAACACTCAGAGGAAACACAGAGAACCACTCGACAAAGCAACTGCAGCAGTGCAGTCTGAGCGACTGCAGCACAGCAGACTGAGCATCAGAGGGACTGCTGACCGAGTGACAGAGCGACTGCAGCGCAGGGGTGAGATTTAGCAGTCGCCCGGTCGCCAACGGCGCCCAAAAATGGCTTCGGGCGACTTCATCCAGCCAGCAAAAATAAACGGAATGTTAATAAACATATCAGAAGTGTTGTACTGACTATATATTAACCATAAATCGTGTGTTTGTGACTTTTGACAAACCATAGCCGAAGCGATATCAATAGGGAGAATTCATTGTATTTTTAATCAACCACATCTCTCAACATGTAACTGAACGGTCATTCTACATTGAAATTATAACCGGTCATGTTAATAGTCTTAGTACCGTGTGGCACCACTTTTATATGTACTAGCAAAACTACCCGTCACCAGGTCGGGATTACGTGGTAGTTTATATGTGACAATTATGATAGCAATGGTTACTAAAAACCTCAGGTCAATATGCCATAAATACATTCAAACGTATTACCAGAAACAACTGCGTCACACACGTGATGCAATACTCGTTGCATGTTCAAAATGTAGAAAGTTGCGTGAATTTAGACCCATGGGGTAGGGATACTTTTGTTGGTTGTAGAATAGTAAATATCTGTTTTCTACTGTCAATACATGGGTGGGTGCTTTCTACTATATTTAATATAAACCGCCCATATGGTGCTACGCACTCTCAAACGGTTTACGCACCAAAGTATTCGCAGCGGCGTGCGTGATTTCTGCAATTGTTGGAAGTTAACGTTTTATGCAGCGAAAATTTTATTTACGATAAAAACCACTTAGAACCCTTGATATATGGGGTATTTCGAAAAAATAAAACGTGAACATAACCACATATAAACATACATACATAAAAACATACGCTATCTCAATTATAGTTAGATATAATTATCTCCATAGTGCGCGGAGCTCTTCTGGTGAATTAATCGGGAACCTGGTTAAAGTTTCTCTAGCCTAGGGTAAAATCAGGTCCTGTAAAAAATCAGCAAAACTTCAGTTCACAGGACCTGATGTCCTGTGACACTTGGAGACTTTTCACGAAGACTGTTGGTGTACCATGTTATGAAAGAATATCAACCAGTGTGTAATTGTATACTGTATTTTATTCACTATTATGTTTCACATTCTATTGATCCTGCCTTGAAAATAAATGCTTCAAAACTGTTTGTTTTTGATGTTTTTATTTGTCGTTGATGTCGTTCATACATTCTATCATCAAAGTATTGATTACCAAGTGGGCTACCTATTGGGCTACTTCACTTTGCAAGGTTGGTAACCCGACTGGCTACCTTCCATGACTTGCAAAATCTCACCCCTGCAAACACAGTCTAACAACACAAGAATATATTACACTCAATGGCAGAAAATGCTGATGAAAACTCAGACTTACCCAATTGATTGGATGCTTCAGAGATAATTACATTATTATTATACCACTACTGTAATGGAATGTGTGAAACTTCATGGCAAGGTTGCAAACACATTGGCTTTTATCACAAATTTCACATATATACATTTCCTAACAGAAACTGCATCTTTAAACTTAGCAATTTTTGTCTAAAATCACACTCACACATGACATTGAGACACTTAACGACTTATCAAGTTTGGGTTGCACAAACCCAACACCGGTTTACACAGAACTGACGCATCATATGCTTTTCTATGATACTTTTACAATGTTTTGTTTCCAGAATGTATAAAAGAACATACTTGATATGAAGAACGTGTCATGGGCGTCCCTGGCTGGGTGCTGCTGAGGCTGGAAGAGGGCATCAAAGTTCCAGAAACTGCTCTCTATATAGTTATTGGTTGGCATCTCAGAGAATCTACAACAACAATGCACATAGACTCTATATCAAGCCTCAAAAAGAGTCTACATAAACACAGCTAGCCTATGTTCAATCTACACCAATACAAATCATGCACAATCAACAACAGTCCATGTACAATATCGTACAAAACAGCTCATGTATAGGCATGTAACGATTAATCAATGCATTGTTACATCGCGATACACGGGTCCATGATACGATGCATTAATACATATACCGCATATCAATGCATCACCAAAATATGAACGGAAACAGGCAAACAGCTATTTATTTACACATGTATCTATCTTTCCTGTTATTCAGAGTAAATTAGTTAATCAATGGAGTTTATCATTTCACAATGGAACATTAGCCAGGGTTTTTGTTAAGTGTGGTTATAGCAGGGACCATGAACCCCAAAGCAGAGACCACTTATCATGCTCAACCTGTGGCCGAGTCACTACATATCACAGACCACTGTGGATACACCAGGAACTTATACATAATGTAATTGTACCTTAAAATGTCAGGAGTTTAGTTTATATAGCAATGGAAAATTACTGTTTTGCCTAATTGCCTTTTTCTCCCAAATATGACAATAATGCCCATGTTCATGACTGTGAAACAGATTAACAACAATATCATGAATTATCGCACAGCAACAAATATAAAAGGTTACTAATAATACTTTGTTGACATGAACATTTGAAATGGTCGTTGGTCCAAACGTCGTGCATTTCCAAATTGAAAAAAACATTAAAAAAATTAATGCATTACATAATTGTTTGCCACAACCGGCACGGCAAAATTTTTTAAAGTATATTATGCCAATTTACTTCACACTGATGATACTAGGGAGGCAGACAATCTGATTCACAATATAATGTGCCAAGACATTTTGATTAATGTGATATTTGGATTTGAAAGTGAACTTTGGAGGCTTTGATTTGGAGTCATAGATTCTAGCCCATACCAGTGCAGTGATAGCGCGCACAAAATGTTGGCATCAAACATAATGTTACTTTCAACGATTGTAACTCTTTCACAAATAAAATTTGTATTGAAATGTTTATTAAATTCATTACTTTATTGGTCTGCTAGTTATAAGAAATTAACGATATTATTTGGTATGGTTTATATCAAATTAAAATCAAATTTATTGTAAATCTTTACAATACATACAAACCAAATCAAGGGAAATCCTACATAATAACGTAAAGAGAACAATAGGGGAAGAACATTGCATAATGTTATACTATTATTATTAAATTATAACTTATTCTAATTTAAAGCAGTGTCTGTTTTAGCTTTATGCATGAAAACTTTGCATTAGTACGTATACTTATAAGTTGATACCTTTTTGTGGGGTCAGTTCAAACTCACCCTGGCTGGTTCAAAATGGAACTGGGCCAATTAAACAAAATCTGGGCCAGTTAACATTTTTGCTAATTTCAGACACTGATATATATTGTTGAAAGCTGAAGTTTTTTATTATAATGCAATTTAAATACACCTGTCAATACCTTTTAAATTTTAGTAAGCATCACGATACGCATCGTATCTTGTGTATCGTATCGTGAAGGTACTACTCATGTAAGAGGCTTGTACAATTTTACTTTGCAAGATATTTTGCAAGTATCTGTTGCAGAGTTTGGCAAATTTACAGTGTGACTGTTTCATCACTATTTACAGTCGCGCCTCGTTATCACATGCCCCGTTATTACACGGATTCGGATACAACACGGTCACTTGTGGACCCCAAATTTCTGCCGCCGGGGACAATGCCAAATGCTTAAGCATACTTAGGATTGCTTTGAGAATTCTCAAAAAACATTAGGCAAACAATGTCAATGAATGAATATCAACGTGTTGTTTGTTTAGCACTGCCGCTGACATCAATCGCTGTCGCTGGCTGCGCTTCGACGGTTTGTAAATTGCAACTGAGATTCACAAATTCGCTTCGCGTAAGAATCAGATCAACAGTTTTAAATGAATTTAGTATGCAATACCAACATAACACTTGGGTGAAATGACACGCTTCCATTACATCGTAAATTTAATTGTTTTCACGACGCGAAACCAACATGCAAAATTCCTAACCCAAGGCTCTACCAGTGAGCGAAAATACGAATTCGTCATCCACATATGAAACGATGAATCGATGTTAAGTGGCGTGTAATAAATTGATGCTTTGGTCGAGATCGGTTGAAAGACGAAGTGAAACATATCAGCTTACATACTACTTTGTCAAATCATATATGTTTTTGGCTGCTCAGATCCAGGTTATTATTTTTGATTCGTAGGCCTATTGGTCCAGTACAACATCATCATAGTAGATCTATGGTAACACCTAACGCGCCTCGCATCCAGCATGGCCCGTGTTATAACGAGGCTCCACTGTATTAGGGCCCCAGTATTTATATCAACAGTTTTCAATATAATTTCTTCATGCAGAATCATCACAAAACAACCACCCATACAACAATTTTGAACTAGAAAGTTCAGAAGAAACCACTGAAGGTATAATTATGTCATCTATACTTGAGGTAAATACATATTTTATTAACTTTTACAATCTGGCCATATGTGCTACTATAAGAACTTATGACACAAATAGCTTCTTGGCCAAAAATTGCATAATGTGGACTGAACATTGTGGAGGAACCAAACATTGGACATGTTCAAGTAATAGTGTGTGCATGCATGTATGCATGATTGCATGCATACATGCGTGCATGCATGCGTGTGTATAATACACATAAAAGCATTTCTTGCACTTATTAAATTGTAAAATGTCTAAGTCATAAGTCAACTTACCCCATCTCAAGGAAGATTTGTCGGAACTGGGCACGAACTTTGAGTAGAGGGTGTAAATGTCCACTATTCGGCATGATGCCGAGAGCATCAAAGTTGTATGGTTTGAAAATTTTTTCCTTCCAAGAACCACTGTAAAAAATGCATCGAATTTACTCTGATTAGTGTTAGTCACTCTTTGTAACTAGCAAGTGAACAAGACTGAATCCTGGGAGTATTTTCTAGCAAAATGACTGAATGTGCTACATTTGGTAAGTGTGGCTATGCTATTTTATACAGAGGTTGGCCAGATTTTATTCAAAAGATAAACACTGATATGTTTATATACTCACCTCCTGAAGGAGAGGCATTTGTTTATCAAAATATATAACAATTAAATCACTTTATATGTACTAAAATATTACACATGCTCAATACAATTTTTTTTATATGTTAATGATACATGCTATATTAAGCTATTATATAGGAAAGTCAGCACAAAGGTGCAAGCCATGTGACTTCACATATCTTCTTGTTTTCTGTTATGTAATTTGTTAATGCGTATGTCATGTGTACAGTTGTAAAACAATTCTATGGAAAAAATGCCTTTTTTTAGAAACTTATTCTGATGAGATACTCCGGGTGCTTTTATATAGGCACAATTATATGGCCCATTTATATTGCCCACTTGGTTAAAAAACACTTCATATTTGTTGGGGAAATGCAAAATAACTATAACAGTACAAAGTTAGCTACTAAATAAAGGGTCAAATTCTATTATTTTTGATGTTACAACACACTTCATTTTATTTATTCTGCTAGCAGTTATTTCAACAGATGCTCTTACCTGCTAATCATTTCTGGCGTCAGTTCTGTTTCTTGTTTACTGATGTTTGTGCTGAAGTTGGATCCCTTTGTCACATAGAAAGAGCTGACCTTCCTGTAATTTCAAACAGTATATACCTTTTTAAAACGCAATTTGATATTTTTTTACCTGGTTTACCTATCTAACTATGTCATAACCCTGTCTGCCAAGAAATAACAATCCACCCATTTGTTAGGACAGCATGGTTTGACATCAGCAAGCAGTATCAAACCCATGAGATATGTCAGCTGTTAAATTACAATGCCATCGAATAGTAAAGTCATCAAGTTGGTTTCACAGCATTTTTAGAGGATATTAAATCCTAACTTCACTGGTACTGGATAGATATCACTACTTCATGTAGACACATTTTTATTACTTGTTTTACAGGACTACATAAAAGGGTAAATACAAAGGTATACTTAACTTTAACGAGAAACAAAATGCATGTTTTGGGGCCAATGCACCTAAATTAGTTAATGAAAACTAACAATTTCCAACTACAATAAAAATGTTCACGCCAGTGGTTTGCTAGGAATCGTTGTTGAACTTGTCAACTCTTGTAATCCACGGGGGCGGCCATTGAGGTCAATAAACCTATGTAATGTGTGCTACTTTCTAAAAGCCCTAGTTTTGATCACAACTGCGCCTGGTGGCACTAGTTGTCTGTGCATGCTCATTGTGTCTACACAAGATGTGTTGTTTTGATTTTATAGTTGACAAAACATAAACACTCAGTTCAGAACTATCGAAATATCAGTTTCAACCAGAAATGCAAGGACCGTTGGCATTGCAAGCGCATGTTAGGTGAGACCATGTCGATGAAAATCCATGGGAACTTAAGCTGCAAGCGAAGATGTCGAAGCGACATGTTCTGGTTCAGTAGCAAGTGTATGTTGCCAAAAGGCAGTTGCAACGAGCAATCACGCAGAACCTGTTGGTGCAGGTAATAATTCACTTCTCTAAATGAATTAACTTCTTCCCTTATGTCCTGGCCTTGTAATAAATAATGTACGAACAGTGAAAGTCATCACAGACACAGTGAAGACTGCACGGCAACATGATGAACCTGAGGTAACTGATATCTGTGGCATTCGTAAATTTTGATAGGCTTGATAAAAAAGTAGTCCATATTTATGGGAAGGGGGCATAATATATTCTATTAATCTTTTATAAAATAATTTCTCAAGAACCTTAGAAAATACTGGTAACACCGGTGTGTAGTTAGAGAAAACTTCATTGTTTCCACTTTTGAATATGGGTGTTACTTTGCTACTTTCGTCTCATTAGGAACAATACCAGACTGAAAAGAGCTATTGATAATATGCATTAAAGGCTGAACAGTATTTTACTAGCTAGGTTTGACCCTACATTGACAAAATATTCGTTGAATTTATTGGTTACTTGTTGAGGGCAAGTTATTGTATTGTTGTTATATTTAAATTGAGTAGTTATAGCTGATTTTGACTTAGTTTTTCTTATAATTGTGTTCAACAGCTTCCATGTGTTTCTGACATTTCCTTTGAGAATTTCAGGTTTGCTACTATAAGTTTTTTCAGCTGCTCTCAACAGCTTTGTCAGCCTGTTTTAATAAGACTTATACACATTTTCTGATGTGTCTGTTTTAGTATTTAAAAATACCTTATAAAGCCGGTTCTTTTTAACCAGTGGGAATGATCGGTCGTGTAATGTTTTAAATTTAATTATAAAGGAGTTATATGCATTAATCAGTATTATCGCTTCCAAGAACAATTTCCCATGATACATGTGACAGTTCATCTTTAAATAAAAAATGTATTCATTTGTAATTCTCCTCACTTTTGTTTTTCTCCTTTTTAATTTTTGTGTGGAAACATTCTTCCGTTACTTGATACACAGGTAGGTGATCAGATAAATCAGTTTTTAACAGCCCACTAGAGATACTTTTATCAAGGATATTTGTGAATATATTGTCAATACATGTGGCCGTATTCTTCGTAATTCTAGTGGGGTGGGCTATGAGTGGGAATATCCATTTGATAACATTATATTCATAAACTGGTTGGTTTTTTTCATGCTTTTCGTAATTTAACAAATTTATACTAAATATATAAGTATATGCTTTCTTTTTATTTTTTTTTGCAATGTATCTATATATTCATTGAAAATTGTTAAGTCGTTATCAGGAGGATTATACACATATCCTACAATAGTATTTGTATTAATAATAAAGTATTCACTGTTATTCACACTTTTGACAGGTTTGTCAACAGTTGTACTTATAAACTAAAGCACGAGACAATTTAAAATTGTATTAACAGTATGTTGAGGCTGGAAATTACCAAGTTTTAGATGCACTTCACTTGTGGTACTGATATGGGATCAATACCAGTTGATTTGGACAGGGGAAATTAAATATTCAGGCTCGGAAGAGCTCCAACACAATACCCCATGCTCCATATTAGTCTCTCTAATATCGCTCACCTGCAATTTCCCTCACCTGCCTTTGCTTCCAGTCCCGGAAGGTGCGAAATGAAAACCTATTTCAGTATTTGTAAACATTCTAATCATATACTTGCCAACAATTTTAGCTGTGCTGTTTTCGTCTCTCAAATTAAAAAGGGAGTAGATTCTCAAGATGTCTGGTGCATGAGTACTAACCTCGCATTCTGACTTTGCTGCGCTCAGTCAACACTGACACTGTCACACTAACTGATATTGCTGAAATATAGTAGGCACTGCTCCAGGCTTTAAGTTAGCCGTCGCCGATGTTTTGGAGGGTCTTACAGAAAAATCCAATTCCAGCATGCATCTTCGAAGTCAGACAAATGGTGCTTTGCCCGGCCACAGTTGTGCCATTTGTGGATCTAATACTTCAATTCTGGTTTGTCCAGAGAAAAATTACAACTCATCTTTATCTCTCGATGCATAATTGGTGCATCTGTATGCCACGCAGTATGGCATATTGCAAGTCCTGCTTTTAAAATTCAATGGAAACGTATACTGGGTGCAGCTTCTTTCACGACACTGGAACCTGACGCGACAGAAGTTTGTCAAGCAGAGAACTCCGCAGCCATTGACTTATTTATGGGCCATCCCCCCGCATTATCATAAAATGTCCACCACCAGGAAATCTGAAATCTTACCAGAATCGCCCACTTTCAGAATAAATTCTGAGTAAACCACTGGCATGAAAACTGTTATTGTAGTTGGAAATTGTTAGTTTTTAGTAACTCTTTTAGGTGCATAGCCTCCAAAACATGACTTTTATTTCCCTTTAACTACATCTCAGTAATTCAAGACTATACACAGAAGTTTATGAAAAATTGTATATACTTGTAAAGTAAAGAGGAATGTTTCCCACGACCTGCTTACTGACTTATTTGTAAGTGGTTTGACATGTTAAACAGGTTGTCGTGGATGACTGTGTCACTCCAATGGCTACTTTGATGGACTTACACTTCAACAATGAGCTTGCGCTTCTTGTACTCTGCTAGTTGCTTGCTTGTGATGCCTTCCTGCTTCATGTCTTTGATCTGTTTACAGCACTTCTGTACGTTGTCATCAATTGTTTCAACCTGTGTCAACGTCAAACAACATGGTGTCACCAAAATCAATAGCCACAGTCGTCAGCATAGAGCATTATGATTATGTTACTCAAATGTTTGAAAATATTTCACACTATATTTCAGTTGATTAGTTCACGCAATATATAGTTAAGATTAAGGTTAAGTTGAGAATGTGAATTTGAAATTAAGACAAATCAGGAATGAGAAATGTATTTCTATGACAAAACTGACAATGTCTGCTACAATTAACTAAGTAAACTGCAGACACACAATGATGTTGTTCATAACTCCACTTTGCCATTGAGGATGACTGGTCTCAGTAAGTAACCTGGTGCATTGAGAGGGCATCGGTACTCTCTATGTCCAGATTGGCATCCAATCCATTTAGTATCCTAGTTCAGCTTTATAAAGGTGTACCTGGCAAAGACAGCATTGGACACCTTTCATGCATTAATTCCAGTGTAGCTGAATATTTTCCTGGGAAGTTGAGTTAGTGTTCAAATGAACATGCTTTTCAGAGGATTTAGTAGAATGAATGAACGATCAGTCCTAAGAACTTTATGCTATGACAAAACCTATAGATAAACATGAAGTAAACATCATGTTTCTTTAGTGCTATGGACAGCAACCTTTCTGAAGACTCTGGGTCCTCCCTCAGCAGCCTTGTCTATCCGTATCCAACCAGATGACATTGCCTTGCTGAATCCCACCTTAGCATTCGGCACACAATCCTGTAACAAACCCACCAAACAATATAACTGCATTACTGTTGATACAATAAGTCACGCCACTATCATGTAATCATAACCACCAACATCTTTTTACACATGAATTGTAGGTTATAACACTTTTTTCTTGTTTGAAATAATCAAATTATGCTCAACACTACCATGTGTGTACCCATGCGTGTATGCATATCTACATGTGGAGGACAGTATGTATAATATCAAACACATTATTGAACTACAGCTAACTTGTAATGTGATATCCAATTACAAATTCAGAACTCTTTTGTTAATTAATGTTCTAGATACATTATTAAGAGTATCAGTAATATATATATTGAAAGACCTAATGGAACCTTTTTCTTTTACCATGCAGAAAACAATGTATTTATAAAAACCATTTCATTCACCCACCATCAATTCAGCCTGTTTAGTGCCCTCTGGTGACAAGTAATTAAAGATGTGTGCTTCATGACTTCCTCTCTCTGCCACTAGGTGTCCCTCATCTGTCAGTTCCCAGTGCTTACTGTTCCGTTGCTCATATGCTATGACCTGAAACACATCAAACACAGCATAAACAAAACACAATATGCATACATTATAGAATGAAGAGTTTCAGAATACATTGCCGCTGTATATATATATACTAGATATCTCACTTGTTAGCATTATTTTTTTCAAAATTGCATTTCCACCAAAATCCTCAGTTGTACCTCAATCTGATTATGACTTTTGTGCATCTGTGTTCATAATACAGTAGAGTCAAACCTCGTTTATCCGCACACTTTGGTTCACAATGTGCAGATTGTTGAATAACGGAATGAAGCAATTTATAGCGTGTCGAGATTCGTCACAAAAACTGTGCTCATTCATGAATAAAAAGAATTATCAAAGAACGGATTAATGAGGATTCACTGCATCATGCGTAACGATTCTTGTTTGTTGCACCTCTGAGCTCGGGTCGTTGCGGATTTAGGGAAATTAGGGGCTGTACTGACCATAGATTTATAGTAGGCACTTCAACAAAATGGGCTGCCTCAGTCATTCCGCATGCGCGAAAATGCGTTCATGATTAGCACCATGGCGATTACCAGAATCTTGTTCAAGTTATGTTTCGCCTCGTGTTCCGTCGACTGTTTCCATTAATTTTTTTTCAGCTTTGATGGCACCTTTGAAAGCGGTAAGTTAATTTTCTTAGTCGTCTTTTTCTTATTGAAATTGGACAAGAGTAAAGCTGAAAATGTTGATTAGACTGCGCAGGTGTGTTTCTAATGCATGTAGCTTAAGTATGTTGATTCTTCAGAATATGTTAATGTTATAAACGTGTTGTATAGGTCGAAGTTAGAATGTGAGGAAATCCTTATTCCGCTCGAACGCAAAATGTGGTTTTAGTCACACGCAACATTGTGAAGTTTTATGGATCTGTGACACTGAGAGTCTCCAGAAAGAAATCATGACTTATTTACATGTCTCTGAACTGAATTCACTACAAGCCAATATCATCTGTTTTATAGTGTTATTATTGTTACTGGTTATGTTTTTGGGCCTTGGCTAGAGCCTAGAATAATCCTAGAATTTCTTGAAAATAATGATTTTTTTATGATTTTGAAAAAATCTTAAAAAACTTTGTGCAAGATATTTATATTGTAAATCACAATAACAATTAATTATGTTATTGATTGAGTGCAAACTAAATGACATTTTTTAAAAATACATGGTTGATCAGGTTTGCCATCGTCTAGATGACCATGGCCCACCATGATTATATTAAAATGATTCTTTTGGGTGTATTTAATAGTTTCCCGACGAGTTTCACGAAAATAATGCCTTAGTACATAGTAGTGCTGATGATTTACGATTTTGAAGGATACTATTCATGCTAAAAATTTAGCCGTTACTCATGATAATAACCCTGATATAAGGAATTGTGTGAAGGGAAATTTAATGTTTAATTCAATTGATGGAATATTTAACCTTGCCTTTCCCTTTTTATTCCAAATGAGTTACATGTCATCAGAACACAGGCACCTGATCTCCTCTGCAATCAGAAAAGAGAGAAATTAGTCAAATTGGTAATTTCATTGGGGAGGAAACAGCGACAAAACAAGCACAAAAGATGTACTTAGATTAAAGAGGAGACTCCAAGAAGATTGGCAGTCAAACTACAGAAAAAGAAAACTAACCAAAGAAACAAATTAGAAAAAGACTCCAAAGCCATGATTTTGACATGTCTGTTGAATTCCCAGAGTTAGAAGAGAGTATCCAGCAGAGTTAGAAGAGAGTATCCAGCAGAGTGTTCGTGATATCTTGGATGGAAAGATAGATGGATGTAGGATTTGTCATGTTTGGTAATGGGGTATGATGATGACTCGCAAGCAAAAACTGTGTACAATGGTAAAGTTGAAAAACTGTTAAAGAAAGCAGGTGGAACTTATATTGTGGGGTACTGGAGTGAGGAGGAAACTTACCAAGATGATACTGTGGATTATGACATTTCAAAGTATGCCCGTGCAGTGTGTGAGGATTTGGCTGTTTAAATTAACGAGACATTTTGTGTATATATTGTAACTAAGTAGGTACATCTGATTCAGTTATAAGGCCACCCTTAATGAATTGTTTGTTTGTTTGCAGTAATCCTACCCAACTTTTTCAGGCTGGGTAGGGATCGAGTAAAGTTTTGAAAAAAATACCTCAAAAATCAATAAAAACTAAAAGTCTGGTGTCACCTATGTGTCAGTCGATTACTTTTCTTTTTCTAGTAAAACTAGGCAGAAAAATGGGTTGCGCATCTAATCTTTAAAGTGTCATAACTTATTTAATATTCAACCTAGAACAAAAATCTAAATGGCATTTTAAAGCTTTTTTCAGGCTCTGGACAACAGTACTCAATTGATGCATATCCATGTAGGCTGACATTTTTTGTCACAGACCTAGTATAGCACACTAAGCACAGCAAAATTAAAAGTGTAATATTTTTGGATCTTTAATGTAAATCAATTACCAATGTCAATGTCAATGTACTATCATGGCATTGTTTTTTTTTAAGTACCTACACTGCTACAGTTATAGTACTGACTAGTGTTATTGTTATAAAATTAATAATATTACACACACATCCATGCATAAACACAATAAGTGTACTATACTATCAAAAACAGCCCCATGTAGTTCTTATTCAACGTTCAATGTATAATTATGAGGTTATACAAAAGTAACGGCGCACACGTGTACGGTGTACGCGTGCAGATGGACTTCGGCTTCCCCGCACATCTCTGATTTCATCAGCTTGTTTACATATGCAATTGCCAGTAAATTACATCAAGCACTTACATCACCTAACGCGAGCAGGCTTTTCACCGCACCCACGGTTTTCTGGTGGTCGACGCCCAATTCTTTCGCCATGTCTAACGTATCCATACCTGGGGCTTTGCAACTTGCCATAACGTGTAACACTCTCTCTCCCAAATCCGCCATAGTTGCAAATCTACACGCGTTGCCGTCTGTCAAAATATTGAGATCATTGCGGTAGAGTAATCTGAACAATTTAAATAATATGATCTATCGGAAAATTAAATAATTGGATTATATTCAACTTAGACGCCATCTAGTTCCGAAATATGGTTGAAGTAGCAAACCGGGGGCGCGTTCGACAGCTCGACTCGACTCGTGTCGAGAGTTCCTCGAGTCAATTGTGAGCTTGCGCACTTTGCATTTCCGACCAGGAAGCATGTTTTGACTGTTACCGTAGTCAGATGGCACCACTGGTACACGCAAAAATTATGGCGTCATCAATCTATGCAATAATCTGACGTATTGCTGCATTTTCGTGATCTTGTGACCAGTTCTGGACTTACCTTATTATCTGAGTTTTCTCAATAGTTCGCAGTCATTTTTTAGACAGGATGTGTGTCAAATGACAGGAAATCAAATTCTAGGGCTAATTAGGAGAACTATCACGTATAAGGAGAAACATCTAATTGTACCCCTGTACAAAGCAATAGTTAGACCACATTTGGAATATTGTATTCAAGCATGGAGGCCATATCGTAAAAAAGACATATATAAGCTAGAAAGAATACAACGAAGAGCAACTAAGATGATTCCAGAATTAAGAGACCTTAGTTACGAAAGTCGTTTATTACAATGTGGTTTGACAACACTAGAGACCAGGAGACTAAGAGGAGACCAAATAGAAGTGTTTAAAATAGTGAACGGTTATGAGGATGTTGATAGGAATATGTTCTTCAAACTTAAAGAAGGCAGTAGAACCAGAGGACACAAAGCAGCATTAGTTAAGGAGCAGTGTAGGTTGGACATGAGAAAGTACTCATTCTTACAGAGGGTGATAAATGAATGGAACAAACTGCCAAATGATTATGTTAATGCTAGTAGTGTGAATATGTTTAAAAATAGAATTGACAGATATCTGATAAGGGCGGGCTACACATAGATGAGAAAATTGTTGGACTCTCGATAAGCCATGCAATGGCTTCCTTGTCCACTTGCCATCTGGAACTTGTTGTTCGAGATGGCAATCTTGTTAAATCTTGTTAAAATGGAGATCGACGGATGCAAACATTTTAAAATCATTTAAACACTTCGGTGTGATAAAGTATGTTGTGCAGTGTATAACCCTTTTTTTCAATATTTATTTTTTGTGAAGTTTTTTAGTGTCATAAAAAGGGGCATTTTTGTTTACACTAGGGATAGTCCATTTCTTGTGATTTGGATTTTTGTGGGCTGCACTGTCACTGAATGTAAGGGCAAACGGCATAATGCGTACTAATGAAGATATTGAGGTGGAATAAAAAGTTTTAAGACCTACAATATTGTGTGAACTTAACATGCAATTACCTACTTACCTGACCTACAATGATCGTTGACCTATTTATGTTAAAAATGCCCTAATCAAGTAATCATGTATGACATGAGATCAGTAAGTTGAGGGAGGAGTGTAAGGTAGAATGTATATACACATTGACCTTAATACCCATTATTGACCTTACGTGTTACTGAATTGCGTGTATTGATGATCTGTTTATTTTAATTTAGTATGGATTGTGGTGCTATCATGTCAATAGAGGCTGAAATTGTTGATTATAACACTAACCTTACAGTGACCTGATTATTTGACCTCCATTGACATATTTACATTGATAAATTACCTATTTTAGCCATAAATAATTATGCACAACAGTGATGTTTACAAAATTAATGTACTGGACAAATGGTGTACACAATTAACTTTATTACAATGTGATCTTTTGGAGACTGAATTAAATTATGTATAATTAAATTAAGATGCCTCCTCAATTAATTTTTTTTGCTTGTCTTTTTCAAGTTAATTTTGCGAATATTCAAGCCTACCTAGTATCCACTACGACTCCACAATTAAATTACTTAGTAAAAATTTAAATGCTGAAAAATAAAAATTTTCACCTTTAGTAAAATTTCATAACTTTATCATGTAATCAGCGAGAATGATGGAAGTCATGCCCATGATCGGCATTGACTTGCACAGAGTTTACCATTTTGGATATCCACTATTTTGAGCCCTACCAGATTTATTATTATTAAACATTTATAACATGCCATGTATCCGGGTGAAACACCTGCTCAAAGAGTTGTACATATATAAGTAAAATACATTAAAATGAGCTAAAACAGATAAAAGGAATAAATTAAATAACTAAAATAAATAAGGTGCTTAAATTAGTTAAAGAAATAGGTAGAATAAGTTAGTTTATAAAACATCAGCAAATACATAAATCAAATGTATAGCTAAAATGTCACTGGAATATCACAGCTGCAAAGTCATCAGCACAGCCACCAAGAATGAACAACTAAAGTCAATTCTTTCGATGATACAAAACAAAAATATGCACTTTTTAATTAAACCGATTGTGGATATTACAATTCACACACTACATATTAGAACATCAACAAACCAGATACACGACGGGCAAAATATGTAGAATCTGTAGTGTTTACTCTTCCTTGTGGACTGTTACCTTGTCGTGGTAAGGAGGCTTGTGTACCCCTATGACCCTCTGAGCTATACCGGTGGGAGGCAACTCCTGGCAGGTCCAACCATACCGGGCAGGTCTGGGGCGAGTGGTCAGACAAAGCACAGTCCAGCCACATCTCTTGATCATGGAGCCCGGGAGGAAAATGGTCTACGACCACTGCGGAAAACTTGTGGGCACAGCGGCTTGGGCTACTCACCCACTCAGTTGTTATTGAAATCGATTACAGAAACCGAAACCATGAATACTCAACCACACCTGGATCTGAGCAAAGCAGGCTGTCCTGAAAAGGTGCGTATGAATCCCTTGGGTGAAAGCCGACAGGAAGCCCAAGGGAGGAAGAGTCTGCTACAGCTCATGTCAAAAATTAGAATAGGATGCTGGAATGTCAGGACACTGTACCAGGCAGGAAAACTGATCACATTGCTACACTCAGGATTATCGTTGACCAATGCATTGAATGGCAGAGCTCCCTTTACATAAACTTTGTGGACTTCGAAAAAGCATTTGATAGTATAGATAGGACAGTTCTATGGAAGCTCCTGAGGCATTATGGTTTACCCACAAAATTTGTAACCCTAATAAAGAACATGTACGAAGGTTTCACTGGTCATGTCATCTTTAATGGACAAGTTTCAGAAGGCTTCCAGATTGGAACTGGAGTACGACAGGGCTGCTTGCTATCTCCACTGCTCTTTCTGATAGCCATAGACTGGACAATGAAAAGATCCACAGAATACCATCGTACTGGGACCCAGTGGAACTTGTTCTCACAACTAGAAGACTTGGATTTTGCAGATGATCTAGCACTACTCTCAGAAACCCATAAACACATGCAACAAAAAACAGAAAGGCTTCAAGAAAAAAGCAGCCAACTGGGTCTTAAGATCAATGTGGGAAAGACAAAGGTGATGATAGTCAACAGCAGATCCTCCGAACCCATCTCACTAGAAAGTGGTACTGTTGAGGAAGTACAAGACTTCATCTACCTCGGGAGCAACAGCAGTACAAATGGTGGAGCTGACAAAGATGTGGAGCTATGCATTAATAAAGCTCGCCATGCCTTCAGAACCCTACGCCCTGTATGGCTCTCTTCCCAACTATCCATAAACACTAAGATCCGCATTTTCAACACCAACGTTACACCAGTTCTTCTCTATGGCTGTGAAACGTGGAAAACTACTCAGTCTCTCAACAACAAACTCCAAGTCTTCATCAACAGTCACCTCCGATACATCCTTAAGGTATGGTGGCCTAACAAAATATCAAATAAAGAGCTCTGGAAAAAAACCAAACAGGAAGAAATAAGCGCTACAATCAAGAGGAGAAAATGGAGCTGGATTGGCCACACACTCAGAAAAGATCCAACAAATACAACCAAACAAGCACTGGACTATAACCCACAAGGAAAGAGAAGACAAGGAAGGCCAAAAATCAACTGGAGACGCTCCACACTACGAGATCTTGAAAAAGTGGGGGTCACCTGGCAAGAGGCCAAAGCTATAGCCCAGAAGAGAGTGAGGTGGAGAAACATGGTTTACGCCCTATGCTCCTGAAGGGGCCAAGAGGATTAAGTAAGTAAGTAAGTAGTGTTTACTGTATAATTATAAAGAACACCAATATATTCTTGCATATGGAAATAATTGTTTGAAAAAACACAATTTATTATAAATTATGAGAGCTCTGTAATTTCCTGCATGCATAATGCAACAATATTTATAGTCCAATGTCAAAACTGGTTTAACAAGATTTAACAAGATTGCACATCCCAAACAACAAGTTCCAGATGGCAAGTGGATCAAGGAAGCCATGGGCTTATCGAGAGTCCAACAATTTTCTCATCTACGTTTACAGTACACTGCAGGCCCAGTACATCAATATTCATATTTCACTGTGTCATGAAATAATATCCTGTACTTCAACATGAAGTAATGTTTATTTATTGTTCACTGTAGGCTGATATGCATGTTCGTCCGTCAAGTCGTCGAGGACCACTCTAGTCATCTGGGGGTAGTTGGGGCTGGATCTGGTGAGTGCACAGATGGCTGACAAGGCCAATCCGTGCACGAAAGGTACGTTGGCAGTTGCGACAGGGAATGAGGGGGACGTCATCTTGAGGATTGCTGGCTCGGGCTTTCCTGGCTTGCCTCCTTTGCTCTGCTGCAGCAGTCCTGTTGGCCTCTCATATCTTGGAGCCTTTGTGCATGGAGGAACGCCACTTGGCTCGGTCCATGGCGGTTTGTTCCCAGGAGTCGGGGGTGATGGCAAACGCTTTCAGGGATGTTTTTAGAGTGTCTTTGAAGCGCTTCTTCTGGCCTCCATGGGACCACTTTCCTTGCTGTAGTTCGCCATAGAAGAGCCTTTTTGGGAGCTGATGGTCTGGCATGCAGGCTACATGTCCTGCCCAGCATAGCTGGGACTGCATTAGGATGGTATAGATGCTGGGCAGGTCTGCTTGGGCAAGTACCTCAGTGTCTGGAATCCTGTCCTGCCACTTGATGTTGAGGAGTTTCCTGAGGCATGTTGTGTGGAAGTGGTTCAGTTTCTTGGCATGGCGTTGGTACACTGTCCATGTTTCACATGCGTAGAGCAGCGTGGGGAGCACTATTGCCCTGTTTACCTTCAGCTTGGTCTGTAGACTAATGCCTCTTCTGTTCCAGACATTGGCATGTAGTCCGCCCTTGCAATTCTGGCGTTCACCTCGTCATCAATGGTGACATTTTGAGACAGTGTGCTGCCAAGATAGGTGAACCTGTTCACTTCACTGAGGCTGATATGAAGACATGGAAAAAGACAATACCCAAAGTTGGCATCAGCCCGTCACGAAAGGAACTATAAGGAAGACCATAATAATAGTACAATGCAGCAATATTCACAGTTCACTGTTTCATATATCCACAGGACAGGACATTATAGGCTCATTGCAGCAAAGTGCATAAGTCTAAATGACATTGTCGGCTAAGTATACACATATTCACAGTTCACTGTTTCGTAAATCCATGCATGTGTAATGTGTGGATTTCACAGTCACAACAATATACAATATTGGCTGATCTAGACATGCCAAAATGTCTAGTTAAGCTGTCATGCAAAGTTCATTCTGGATGTCGATCCTCTTGGCTGGAGTAACTGTTGCAGCACATAATCTTCACGGAAGTCATTGGCCCATACCATTGGCCCATACCGTAACAGGAATATAAAATAGGAATAGGAATGTAAAATAACTAATAATTAGTAGTTATTACTGTATTACTATATGGTTATAGGAAGTTACTCGAACTTGTCTAGTTCTAATACCCATTGTTACATTATGTATCAGATGAATATCAGTATTGATGGATATCAATATTGTTCATTGTCACAGGTCAAAACTGTGATAAATTTACAAATGTGTACAATCAGCCCAAACAAGATCTAACTGATTGAAACTTATAGGTGTTGCAGACAGTAGACAACCACAACATGTTTATAATGTAATTTAATCAAACAAAATGCATACTGTACACATGCACACATTGGCCACCATTAATAATTGGTTCCTTTAAAAGCAGCCTTGTCACAGTTGTAGAATTTTCAAGTTAATGACGTTTTAAATTAGCTGTTGTTGTTAGCATTGGCATAGTAAATTGACTATGGGATGGCATAGGTAAATGAAGTGTATTTTGTGTATTGTTGGGGCATGACAAATGTGAGTTGAAGTCACATTCAGCAGGAAACAAAGGCAAACTTCTAACAACAATCTTCATCTTCCCCTGATATATCCCTGGGTGCAACTGCCACCATACCCTGTTACAGGGCCTATGATTGTTAGTAAATATCTGTGAAATGAATTTCATTTGCTACGTTATTATTTTGTAGAAAGCAGTACTGATCCATTGTTATTTCTTATTTAATTAGGCATGTTGAGCAATAGCATTATTCATGTGTATTGTTTTACATCAGAACATCATAATTTATGATATTTTATGTGTGTACAACATAACAAGTGCCCAATGTGTTAAGTTGGTGGCATACATGAATTAAATTATTAAAAACAGATCTTGTTATCAAGTAATTGTTATGCTTTTTCCATAATTGTCTATGTAGCATTGCACAGGGAGGAAGGTGTATAGCATCCACTCATTACCACTATTTCCTCCCTAACATACATATACACAGTACACATCTAATGTAAGTTGATCAACCAATCAAGTACAGTTAAAATCAGACTTTTACAGGGGTTATGATTTGTGAATGATTTTCATTGAAAATCAAGTTCTCAGTGCAACTTTGCATCGATGTTAATAAGCATCACAAATGATACACATTCATGTGCACAAACACAACGCCAAGTTTGGAATGTGTCTATACATGGGCCACCCTTAATATTTTGTATCTGCTTTTAATTGTAAGTTGTGGAACTAAAGTTCTCTATCATGACAGTAATATCCCATTTAGTAGTTATATCAATGTAATGAACATTGTAAAAAAATATAAATTAAAATAATGTAAATTTAATTATTAATATATGAAAAACAATGCGGAATTGCATAGTCATTGTTTTTGTTAATACATTGTGGTTCAAAGAAATGGTAGTATGATACTGCTGATATAATTATGAAAGTTTCAATTACCATTCGGTAATGCAGTGAGCCTCATCAACTACAATTGTATGTAGTCTCTCCTGAAAAAGCTCACCTAACATGATGGCCCTCCCCTGTCCTGCAAACAATGCTTTGGGACTCGGTAGCATAACTGGAAAGTCCCCCTGTTTTACCCTTTCCCTTGTCTCTGAAAGATAAAATTTTTCATATTCAGAAGATGCTATTAAAATAATATATCGGTATCTAGGCTGCTGACTGAAGTATAATGTCAATAAGCAGACAAAAACTATTGACACAGTAGTTGCTTTTGTCACCGGGGAAATACAAATTCACTATGCAGCTGTCGTGCATATACAGTGCGTGCGTGTTTATAATACCATGTTAATATTTTTATAATATATATTATATACATGGCCAAGGCTGCATACAATTACACAAAAAAACCAAATCAATTACGTTTCATTTTAATTACACTAGTCCTGTTTCAATTACAAATGCGTTATATGGATCTCCCCACAGAAAGTCACATATATGCAAAAATGGCACACACCAAAGAATGACAAATGAGGCACATTTTAGCATGGTATAATTAAGATTAATCTAACTTTTATTTCTACACTTCAGGAACAAATGTAAATCTGAACTTAAACAAATAAGAAATAAAAACAAATTAAATTAGAATTGAAGTTGCAAATTTAAAAAAACTGACCGTTTAGTTTCTGCAAATTGAATGCCCCTGAAGCCATAAAGAAGTGCTCATGTTTTCTCTGGTCGGCAAAAACGTATACTAATTGCAAGTTCAGGCCATTGTCCATTTATGGGTGCGTTTTTGGACACTTTCACATTACATACACAATTTGCATGTAAATGCTTATTTCTTTTGCTGAAGTGCTTAGACATAGCTATTAACCATCGGTTAAAATTTAAGCAAATTCCGAGGCATCAACTTTAAAAATTTCCTGATAATTGGCCGATTTGACACGGATTGACCCATTTATCAGTCAGTATGGGAAAATAACTGGTTATGTTTACATACAAGAAACAGAGTACAGAGAGAACAAATTTGCTATTTTGGTTATCCGCGTTACATTTATGAGGGGTCTATCTTTGGCTGAGAGCTACATCAATACCATATTATATTAGCAACTGCAATGCCAAATGGGTGTACCATGTACGTACTAGGTAAGCTAATTAGGAAGTAATATAGGTGTATGCAAGTTTGATTTAATTGTATAAAATATAATCAACTTATTAAAATCATTTTCTGGATGCAGGCAAACTGTTTTTCTCTCAGTGCAAATTCTAAATGTAGGGTTCAGGATACAGTTACATTTCCCACTGGTGGCCATGTTAACGTTTTGCATAATTATAAGAAAACGTGACCATAACAAATTCTAAAAGTTTTAACCAGCCGCTGTCATCATCCCACGATATGCTGGCCGAATTTTTTTTAAATTAGACATTTCTAACTCTTGTAATATGCCTGTATGTGCAATACCCCTCAATGTTTACCAATATTGGCATGAATTATATCACTGATGTGCTTGTTATTCCCAAGCGATGTACGTACATGACTGTTGGATACAAATATTATTGATATATTTTGAGGCACTATACTTGCTTGTATCGAGACGCCCAACCAATATTTGCCAGTATACAGTATTACACATGTATGCAATGTACACAGTAATAATGTTGAATGTCCTCTGTTTATGCACGATGAACGTACTGCAGGGCACGTTTAGACTTATTCATTCTAATGTTGATGTCCACAAATTTTCCCGGTTTGGCCTCGGTGCAATCCATAAAATACGTCACGCTATTTTGTTTAGGGTAACGTAACACCTGTAGAATTTGTGGTAAATGGACATAATCCCCTCGGACATAATCCCCTCAGGACATAATCCCCTTGGACAATATCCCCTCAGGACATAATCCCCTCAAGACAAAATCCCCTCAGGACATAATCCCCTCACATGAAGAATATATATTTTTTTTATTAAAAAACAAATATAAAAACAAATATTTTAACATACAGTTTAATTCAAAACTATTTTGCCATTTCTTACAAGTCTTACTTGTAGATCTATCACAACTACAATGTCTATGTGTAAAACACATCTCATGACCAACACCCTCAGAAAACATAACATATAACATAAAGTTCACAGTGTCACAACCACAGAAGTATCAAAGTAGGCTACTTGTAGATCTATCACCACTGCAATGTCTATGTGTAAAACACATCAAAAGTTATTTTCATCGAACACAGTGACCAACACCCCTTAGAACCTCAGGAATGGTCTTGATATCCTGTCTGAACAAAGCTTGTGCAGTTTGGCCTGCAGGGTGACTGTGTGCCGTCTTCCGCGCTTGGCTGGCAGATCGCCACAACGATCACGGGCAAGGCAGTTGCGACCAGGGCTTGATCTTTGCGCAGACTGTCAATGGCTCTCCATATAGTGGGATGGGCGTGACCAACAAGCTTCATGAAGGCATTGTTCCACCCTTCGCAGATGTTGGTTCTAGAGCCTCCAGCCAGGGTGATGTCATGGACGTTCCAGATGGAAGGCTCGTAGGTAGGTGGCATCCGGCGTACACGAATAGGTGGAACAGACCCATCTGGACATGGTGGTGGCTGTATGCGACGATATCCACCAGACACATGTAGAGTCGAAGTAATCAGTAAGTGATTCGAGTCTTTCTGGAGTGTTGTCACGAAGGTAGGCGAAGCCTTCTAGGACATCATCAAGTGGTAGAAAGGCCAGACCATCAAACATGCCACAGAAGTGCTTGACATCCTCCTCCTCACGGTAGCGAGTGATGAGGCCCAGACTCTGTACTTTCCTCCATGTACTCTGCATCAGATAGTAGAAGCAGCCATGGACCTGGGGTCCGAAGATTGATATCACAGCCTTCGTAGGAGCTAATTCAAAGTCCATGGTGACGGTAGTGAGGTCAGCCTGGAATCCGAGGGTGTCGCACCGATCCTGTATGGCAGAGAGGAACTCCTCATATGTCGACTGGTTCTTGTTGATCAGAAACCCGTAGACACAAGTGACAGAAGAGTCGCCGAGGGGTGCACGAATCACATAGAGTTGAGTGAATAGTGATGGAGCAACGTTGAATGTCCCATCCAGGAACCAGGTAGTGGAACTCGCAAGGTGATGCAGTCCCTCATCAATACCAAAGACTAGCATCTGTTTGGAGTCTACACCATTGTCGTAGGTCCGAGTTCTGCACGGACTTCTATAGGAGCGTCAGAGGTTATATCGGTGAGAAGCTGTGTGAGGGTTCCACGGGAACTTCCAGCACGTTCCCTCATGGTAGTACGTAGCTTGGTAGCTGAGACAGCAGTATCATGTGGATCGTTTATGAGGGATAGAACTGGTCACAGTCTTCATCCCAAAGTCAGTGGTGATGGCAGCCTTGCACGAGCATGCAACACGGTTGGAACATTCCCATCTGACGGCTGTCTTCCGGGCATACTTCTTGGTATACATATATCCATCGTGTATGATCTTGAGTCCACCCTTCTGACTCTTGATGACCTCCATAATAGTAGTAGTAATAGTTGTAGTTCTGGTAATGTTTAGATCTAGTAATGTTGCTGCAAGATAATACTTGCTAAGACTGATGAGTTCCACTGTTCAGGCGCCTTTTAAAGGACGTGAAATTTACATTTTAAGTTTGGCTTCCTTACAAACAATGGACTAGCGGCTTCCCATGGAAAGTGACAAGTATGTGGCTTCCAATGATACCAAGCAGATTAGCAAATATCAGGTTTAATTTGTTCCACTGTTCAGGCGCCTGTTTTGTTTACAAATTGATCTCCCTCATCTCAATAGACTCTGATTGTGAATTGCAATTAAACTAAATTGTCATTTATCAAGTATTACATTCAATTTATAAATGAACAACAGTAAATTCATTTCAATAAAAATGTATTTAAATTAAAAAGTATTTTAATAATTAAAGCACTTAATTTATTAATGGGAAGAAAATAATAAATATAAATCAAAAAGATTTTGGTTAAATAAAATCTTAAAATTTTAATATTCTTCATGTGAGGGGATTATGTCCTGAGGGGATTTTGTATTGAGGTGATTTTGTCCTGAGAGGATATTGTCCAAGGGGATTATGTCCTGAGGGGATTATGTCCGAGGGGATTATGTCCTGGATTCAGAATTTGTACCCCCAAAAAATATGTGCGCTTTTTGAAGAACTGTTGTGTACATTGTAATTCAGTTGAAATATAAACGAAAACTCTCATTGGAAAAAATATTATCATCTTGGCATTGACAATTAGACCAGCAAAACTAATCAGCTAAGAGTAACTTAAAGATTTGTCTGAAAACACAAAAAAATCAGAAGACTCATTTAAGAAACATTTAAAGCCACATTATAATCTAGATTACAGGTGATAACTTGAATGTGTGTCATTTTCCATGTATGTTTTAATTACATTTTTCTTTGGTGTTATATGTAGAACATTAACACTAGTTAAATTACTGTTTTATAATTTGTCCATACTTGTTTATAATACCACCTGGCCACTGTGATTACGCGATTGTTTGCCTGTTAGTCAAGTGTTCAGGGTTCCCAATGATTACTTGATTGTTTGCCTGTTAGTCAAGTGTTCAGGGTTCCCAATATAATTAGTGAGGTTCTGTACTAAGGCTCCATGGCTTGGGCATGTGTGGATCCCATCCTGCCTGGTAGTCTGGTCAAGTGTGCAGGGTATCCAGTATAATTATTTGGCTGCTATACTAAGGCTCCATGGCTTAGGCATGTGTGGATCCCATCCTGACTGACTTTAAGCTGTTCCTGTCTGTTAAGTGTGACATTCGTGGCTGATGCTAAAGCAACAACAAAAGGAAGCCATGTCACAGTGGCAGTACTGCACACCACCTGACAAGTACTGCACACCACCTGACATTTTTTTCCATGTAGCATTGGTTGGTTGATTTTTCATGAGTTCTGTAAAAACAGTAATTAAAGTTCAATAGATATGCATAATATTACTTATTAAGTTAAAGAACGATTACCTTAACACTTAGGGAGATGTCGATAATGGTAGGTGGTATAGCAGGTCTGTAAGTGACAATCAATGCCATTTATGACAGTGACACTTCTTTAGATGTAGCATTGATTGGTTCATGAGTTCTATAAATAAATAAAATTTCAATATAATAATATATGCATTCAGACATACACTCAATTAATATACACAACGACATTAATATACACAACGACATTTGCACGCACGCAGACAAACTGTCGCTTAATCACTCACTTAAAGTGGAAATATACACTTATCACCTTCTCGTGGTTTCTACCGTAAACACACTTGCGATATGAAACACCCATGTGTGTGTCATATATTGGTGGTGTATGAACTGAGATCAGTGTGAACACATCCTTATTTATTTTAACTCAAGTAATTATATGGTTTCCTGTAGGGAATACGAATGATGTTTTGGTAATGTATGTGCACAAACATAATATCACCAACACTTCAGCGTTAACAAACTCTTCCACAAAACATGGTTACTTCTGAAAAGAACTGTTTGTTTTGTTGGCTCTTAAAGGAACCTTTGTTTTTCTCGTTTTAACGTCGGCTTAGTGGCGTGAATGCCACATTGCTGCTCCTCTAACGCTTATCGCGTATTTGGGCATATCGTTGTATTATTGAGATGGACACCATCAGGAAGCAGGTACGACTGCCATTCGTCTGATATCACTCGGTGTTTCCACGAGTTTACGTTCGCCAGCCCGTCTATCGGTCTGTGCAACGATGCGACGATCACTGACGGTTTTCCGAGGTACTGTCGCAAACTTGTCAACCTCGTATCAATGTCCTGCTGAATTGTTTCTCCAACCGAAGTCCTCCTTTTAAGCGTCGTGCGAATGAGTGGCCGATCACAAGTAGTTTTGCACGTGCCTAACTCTTTCCTAATTGGCTAACGGAATTTCCCAACAAACAACTGATTGGCCTACCTACTCTCACACTTTCCCTGCCGTCACGCCTGCTTGTTTTCCAGGAAGCATAACAAACGATTGTTGGGACTCCCTGTACATTAACTTGACACTTTAACGGTCACTAACACAGCGCGTAGCAAACCAATTCTACACGATTGAAGTTAATTAATACCACCCAGTTAATTACCCCTTGTTACCCAATACAAATGCTAGCTTCCTGAAACACACAAAGGACATGGTTAAATGTATACGTTCTTAGCCTTAGGCTAAACACTATGAAAACTAAGCCTATACATATAAGTTTGAATGAAATAACGGTATTATTCCAACTCTGCATCATGCAAGAGAGCGCAAAGTCGGAATAAGCATTATAAGTAGACGATATTCACAGATAGTGCGTTGCGTTTGCATCACACAGTTAGCATTTATAATGTAACACACGTTACTAGGCTAAACGCTATGACAAACTACGCCTATACATATAAGTTTGAATGAAATAACGGTATTATTCCAACTCTGCACCACGCAAGAGAGGGCAAAGTCGGAATAAGCATTATAAGTAGACGATATTCACAGATATTGTGTTGCGTTTGTGTCACACAGTTAGCATTTATAATGTAACACACGTTACTAGGCTAAACGCTATGAAAAACTACGCCTATAAGTTTGAATGAAATAACGGTATTATTCCAACTCTGCACCACGCAAGAGAGGGCAAAGTCGGAATAAGCATTATAAGTAGACGATGTTCACAGATATTGCGTTGTGTTTGTGTTACACAATTAGCATTTATAATGTAACACACGTTACTAGGCTAAACACTATGAAAAACTACGCCTATACATATAAGTTTGAATGAAATAACGGTATTATTCCAACTCTGCACCACGCAAGAGATGGCAAAGTCGGAATAAGCATTATAAGTAGACGATATTCACAGATATGGCGTTGCGTTTGTGTCACACATTTAGCAATTATAATGTAACACACGTTACTAGGCTAAACACTATGAAAACTACGCATATACATATAAATAGACGGTAATGCATTTGATCGGTTGCTGCCGTTTAGTCCATTCCCATTCGGCGGGCGTTTTGGGAATTCTCACAATGGTCCGTCCCAAGTGAGAATCATCTCCACTCTGCCCCCATTCCGAAACTGTCCGCGTAAGAACTACGTACGGACTATTTACCATTTTCCCAAAAGTTTAGTCTAGTTTTTATATTGAAATATATGTATGCGAAGCTTTTGCGCGCGATACTTAATTAAATTAAACATTAAATTAAATTAATTAAAGTGTTATCAAGTGTGTAGGCATATCAAAAAACTAAACACGTATTTTATCGAAACAAAGAGCCATTTCTAACCGCTGGAGAGACCCGAGAGGCAAATAGAATATACACAATCTGTCCGTATAGTGAACGAATACTACTAAATTAAATTTTGCTTACAATTTCCGGCGGTACGAGGTGCACGTTGTTTACAATAACATCTCTGAACTCTGTTAGACTTTTCGCATTCTGACAGTAGGTTTGAATTGGCAGGTTCATTTATAACACAATTTGTAACGCCACAGTTAAATGTTAATTAAACTGCAACTCTTTGAAGGGCGCACAAAATCCCAAGCTCGGTAGCTGTTGGACACCTGCATGTTTACGTCTTCGATTAGGGACAGTGATAGTGTCAGAGACGAGTCATCCACTGACAGGCTGTCAGGTGGCCTAAAAAGTGACAAGCCTTAATGTTTTGTGCAAATAATCAGTTATTTCTGTATTTCCTAGTAAAACGTTTCCCAGAACACATGGTAAAATCAAGGAATTAGATGTTAGTGATGGATTTTATCAACATGTAATTTCTAATTTTTTTGAAATGACATCAGTGCTGGTGTCACGGTCTCAGTTTGTACCCAGACGTGCTACATCGTGCAGTATGGGTTTTGGGAATTTGTGGAGGTATATAATATAGTCATATAGTTACCGGTGCAATTTTCGAGCCACTCCAGTTTTCGACCCATTGAAATCTCGCTTGATATCGCGTTAGAGACATCACAGCGTCTGTTTACGACAATAACGATATAGAGTCTTGTCTGAGCAAAATATATTTTAATATATAATATCACATGGAACACGTTTATGATATACGTACCTTGATTAAAAATTAAATTTGTATGCTTACCAGACATTATTATTGAGTGTCTGCTGATGCGTGTCTCGTTCTTGGTCACGTGACAATAATAGCCCTTTTTGTGGTAGATGTATGGCAAACCAGTCTTGTCATAAAAGTAGGAATAATTAAAGTGTGTTAAATATACGAGAAAAAATGTACTACAGTAATGTTATATATTCAATGCAAGTATATGTGTATGTGTTTAATAAAGCGCTATGTCAAGCCTGGTTGTTATAAAATGTTTAAATAATTGGAACAAAGTGGCAAAATAAAAAAAGATTGTCTCATGAATGGCTTGCCATAAATATAGGTTGAAATCCGCCGGTTTCCTTGACTCGCACGACATGGTTCAGACAGTCAATATTCGTAAGTTTTTCACTCAAAACAACTGTTTTAATAATTTCTTTGCATTGAATAAATGAAATAGCTGTTGCTGATTTGGTATATCGATCTCTTACACAAAATGTTTCTTAAGATTTTTTTTAAACAGCATATTCTATTAAGTAGGTTGAAAACTACACCGACCAGTATGTGCCGTTATTATAGTGATTTATTTAAAATGGAAAATCGTGATAAAGTACATTGAATGACAAACTTATAGCAGTCGAAGTACAACATTTTTTATGCTGGGCAGATTTCTGACAAAACAACAGATTTTGTTTGGTGTAGGAGTATTTAGTAACTTAATAGGTGGCGACATTCAATAGGAATTGGAAGTTGATTATGCAAACGGGAGCACTGAGTGAATCACTTGGATTAATTTAAACGTTCTCAGCATTTTGAACAATTCAAATTTATATGGGACTGCTTTGCCACATTTTGTAGTAAAATAGCAACTGAATTGAGTGTGTAATTTTACGCATGTCACTGACTTCAAAAAGCAACCAATCTACACCCACGGACAATTTGAAGCAGGGTAAAATCTGAGACTATGGCATATGTAACAACTAGGGCATGGAGAGAATAATTAGAAGTATGATCATATGTAACAACTAGGGCATGGAGAGGATAATATATGTAACAACTAGGGCATGGAGAGAATAATTAGAAGTATGATCTGAGGCTTGTCATGAAATCACACCTGGCATGGAGTGAATTCAATCAAATATGAGTAAGTGCCAAGAGAAGTGTTTTTTTTCACTGTACTTGCACTCAATAGTCTTTTTAACATAAATATAGTTATTCCATACCTGGTTTATTTCGTTAAAACTCTTCAGCTGTAAATCAATGTTTACGTCTTTGATTAGGGACAGTGTCAAGAGTCATCCACTGACAGGCTGTCAGGTGGCCTAAAAAGTGACAAGTCTAGATTTAACAAGATTGCCATCCCAAACAACAAGGTCCAGATGGCAAGCGGACAAGGAAGCCATTGGCTTATCGAGAGTCCAATAATTTTCTCATCTATGTGTAGCTCACCCTTATCAAATATCTGTCAATTCTGTTTTTAAACATATTCACACTACTAGCATTAACACAATCATTATCTCGAACTTTCTGTTTACTCCTTACATAAGCATAGAAACTCTTGCTGTCAGTTTTTATATTACCTGCCAATTTTTTTTCAAAAGTTCTTTTAGATTTTCTAATTTCAGTTGTAGCTAGGTTAAGTGCCTCTTTGTAATTTGCATAGTCTTCATCCTTTCTGGTACGTCTATAAACCCTCTATATAGTTTGCTTAAACACTATTTTTTTAATAGCTTCTTTTGACAAGTGTTTCTTTCTAGACCGTTTACTCTCTTTTTTCAAGGGAACAAATTTATTGATGATACTCTCAATTTCATATTTTAGAATATTCCAACATTCAATTGCGGTCTTATTCATTAGCATGTTATTCCAATCTAGCTTTGCTAAGTATGTTCTCTTCTTTATAGTTACCTTTGTGGAAGTTTCTCCTATACATTTTTTTATTTTTAATTTCTGATTTTACATTGATGTCAAAATGTATTTGATTGTGGTCACTGTTATCCAATGGTACATATATTTTTACATTGTCCACTAATTCTTTTTGTGATGATAAAACTATATCTAATACATTTACTCCCCTGGTTGGTTCTAGCACGTGCTGAGTAAGGAAGCTATCCTGAATTAAAAATAGAAATTGTTGGTCCTCACCCCCTGTACTCTAGAGATTTCCATTGTATGTGTCCATGGTTAAAATCTCCCATTATGATACATTCCCCTTTACTAACTTCATTTACAGCATTTTGTATTTTTGTGTTATCCTCTTCGTTTATGTTTGGACTTCGGTAAACTAATCCAATAGTTAATTTTGGATTTTCTGAAACTATTTTGCACCAAACAGCTTCATCGTAATCTGCTCCCCTTTCTAATTTTATTTCATAAGCCTGAATAGATTCTTTAACATATAAAGTAACTCCCCCCTCCCCTTCTTCCTAGTCGATCTCTCCTAAACATTACGTATCCTGTCAATCCTAATTCAGCATCTGTTATGTCTGTGTTGGCCCATGATTCGGTAATACCAAGTATGTGGGGGTCAATATGTTGTACCATAATGTTTAATTCGTTGTTCTCATTTACTATACTCCTAGCATTTAAACACGCGCATCTATAATCTGCTTCAGACATGTTTTTCGGACATTTTGTTATTGGTTTATTTGCACTAGTGGCCTCTTGTCCTGCTTGAGGCATCTCTAAGTAACCCCCCTGCGCTTCTAGTTTAAATAGTGTTTACTACCAAAAATATTCATTATGCTACCCATGCCACTGTCTACTACTGCAGTGAGGCCATCCGCAAATACTGTTGCCCCCTTTCCACTTAGATGAAGCCTGTCCTTCGTGTACATATCAACCCTTCCAACAAAACTTCCCCACGAATCCACAAAACCACTTCCTCTTCCCTACATAGCTTCTCGACTAGCATGTTAATTGCCATCCCCCAGCAATTTCGATATCTATGATCCCTCCGTTCTATTACTGGTAGAATCCCTGACAGTATTACCTGCTCAACCCGTATCTGCTTTAGTGTTCTGACCAAATTCCTGTATTTCCTAACTATGGTAGTTGTACCCTCCCTCTCTACGTTATTTGTCCCTACGTGTACTAAAACACATCCACTCTTGCCCGAACCCACAATGTTTTCTACCCTCTCAGTTATCACCTCTATTTTGGCCCCAGGCAAGCAAACTACCACGTCATCTCCCGTGTTTAAGACTCTGTCGGTCTTCCTAACTATTCAGTCCCCCACAAACAGCCTCGCTCTCTTTCTCACCCCCTCTGTCACTGCTTCGGAATAGCTCGTCTCCTTTCGTCCTGTCTCTCTACGTCCCGTCTCCTTCCATCTCCCTATGACCTATCACCTTACCTCCTCTCAACCTCCTCCCAGGCTCCCAAGCAGTTCATACCCAGACTTGCTACATCATACAGATTTTCCATATGCAGTACGGCTTTTGGGAATTTGTGGAGGCATATGGTCATATGCCGTTTTTATACTGATTTATTTGAAATGGAAAATTGTGATAAAGTACATTGAATGACAAACTTATAGCAGTTGAAACACAACATATATTTTTTATGCTGGGCAGATTTCTGGCAAAACATAACAGATTTTGTTTCATGCAGGAATATTTAGTAACTTAATAAATGACGACACTCAATAGAAATTGGAAATTGATTATACAAATGGGAGCACAGAATGAATCACTCAGATTAATTGAAACATTTTCAGCCTTTTGAACCGTTCAAATTTATGTGGGAGTGCTTTGCCACATTTTGTAGATAGCAACTGAATCGAATTTGATGCATGTCACTGACTTCAAAAAGCAACCAGTCTACACGCATGGACACTTTGAAGCTGTATATAATATGAGAATAATTAGAAGTATGATCTGAGATTAGTCTGACCTGGCATGGAGTGAATTCAATCAAACATGAGTAAGTGTCAAGAGAAGTGACTGTTTCACTGTACTTGCAATCAATACTCTTTTTGACATAAATGTTGTCAATCCATACCAGTTTTATTTTGCTAAAACTCTTCTTAGCTATAAATCGATAAAATACAACAGTTCAATCTGAATTTTAATGGTACACGTCAAAATAGTAATGTAAAAATACTTTTTGACTAAAATTTTAACCTGTTATTTCAACCATTGAATCTTTATCCAGCAGTTTAGACGGACGGGCAATGGCATTACGACAGATTGTCCGATATGTGCCATTCAGCACACAAAGCATTGCAAGAGTGATTCGCTACAGCAGCAGTAAAGGTGATGGACTTATTGTTTAAATGTGTCGTACCTACCATTCTAAAGGTGTTCATTAAAGAGAAACAAAAGTCATGGTTTTGGGCCCATCCACTTATAAGAGTTAATAAAAACATAACCATTTGCAACTGCAATCAAGAATTTCATGCCAGTCGTTTTCTAGGAACACCTTGTTGAACATATATTACTTTTATTTTATGGACCGCACTGTGCTGTTAGATAACCCTATGTAACCTGTAACCTGGCAATATTCACTTGCCAAGTGAAAATCTATTTGTCGTTTTCTTGCTAATAGCATGTGGCCATGCTGTTTGCGTCTCAACTCAACTTTTGCAATATATTTTGTTAGTTTGTTATTCTCAGTAACTTACTGGTTCTATTGATTAGATATTAGAATAGATATGTCTGCAGTTTTATGTTATGTTTCTGGTTGATGAAAACAAGGCAACTCTTTGATGAAAATGCATTTTAATGTTCACCAGAATCAGACCAGCATTGCATTGTAAACATTCATCAATGCTTAGATTGCAATTTAGTGATACTTACTTTACTTGTTTGTTCCCTGGGAGCTTGTGTCATTGACAAAAGCTCTCTATTATGTTTTGTTCCTTGCCATTGTTGTTATCTCATTCCAGGTATAACCCATCTTCTTAAGTTCAATTTCCACATATCACAGCAAGGTGTTTCTGGGCCATCCTCTTTTTCTCTTCCTGCGGGGGTTACATGTTAATGCTTTGTCTCGTGATACTGGTTGGGGGTTTTGTAGTGTACGATCAATCCACATGCATTTTCTGGTGATCTGGTGATACAATGACCAATACTGTTCTATCTTCTCTGTTATGAATAGGTTAGATGCAGCACGCAGTGTGGGAATGTTATATGATGGCAGACACGAGTGTGTCATTGAGGTATTGATGCCACAGTATATCATTATATTGTAATGTACTAAGCTGTTGATGTGAAATCTCATGAGTTGTCACTCTGCAGTTGACCCATCAAAATTGAGGACTGCTATGTTATGATGCAATAAATTATAATATAATATTTTTATATAGTATATAAGGTAACACATTAAGATATGAAGTGTTGTTACAGCTGTCAAGTTTGACTGGCAGGATGCGTTTGACTTCAATGACCAACTGACAGAAGAAGAAGTGATTCTACGCGATCAGTTTCATGATTACTGCCAGGAGAAGCTGATGCCAAGAATTCTTCACGCCAACAGAGATGAAGGTATTGAAGCACCAACATTTTTTATTTAAAGTTGAAATGTTTAATTCTGTGTATCAAACTTATGTTGAAGGCTACCCTGTGTTACTGATATTCTTTTATCTCATGAGATAGACTAGACTATGCCATTACTAACAGTTGCATGACCTTTTTATGTATCACACTTCATTCAATAATGACAACCCACTTAGTGTAATATTTAAATTTAGTGACAATTGAGTTGCTGAGATATTGTAGAGATCTGCTGTCTGTCAGTGTTCCACAGGGAAATCATGACAGAGATGGGACAGTTGGGAGCCCTGGGACCAACAGTCGATGGATATGGCTGTGCAGGAGCAGGCTACGTAGCTTATGGACTCCTCACACGGGAACTAGAAAGGTAGAGCGATCATTTAGAGCCCACAGATCACAAATGCTAAATAAAAGCGTTAACTCATAAGTTAAAAAATCTAAACACAAATGGAACAGCTGCAAGACAAAATCTGCTTAAAGTGAACGCACCATCTGTAACTCCCTTTATAAAGGGTTAGGCTAGTTCATGTCCTGCTGCACTGCCCCAGATATTATCCCTTTCCACTTCTCCCTGTTGGGAGCCTTCCACCTCCACTTGTCGTCCACCTGCCTTTCTTACATCCCTCTTTATGCAGTCTTCCCATCTTTGTTGCAGTCTGTTCCTGTTCCTACGACCTGGCTGTTTCATCGCCTCTACTTTCTTTAGTTGTCGGCCCTCCTCCGTGTGCACTAACGCACCAACTGACCTGCCCTTCTCCGTCTGCACCAACTGATCTGCCCTTCTCCATCTGCACCAACTGACCTATCCTCCTCCATCTGCACCAACTGACCTGCCCACATCATCCAGCTTCTTACTGTTCTCCCGCCAGGCGGAACTGCATCCAAATCTCTTCCCTGTTACTATAAAAATCAAGATTAAATTATTACTAACACTGTGTTACAATTACCCAATGTCTGACCGTTATGTATATGTTACTGGTGGTTATTCTCCAGAGTAGACAGTAGCTACCGGTCAGCCATGAGTGTGCAATCATCCCTTGTAATGCATCCCATCAATATTTATGGCACTGATGAACAGAAGCAGAAATATCTGCCACGATTAGGTAAGTTCTTTGTGAAATAAAAATGTATATAATAATTCTTATATCCTTGATATTCTCATGCTCTGGGTTTTGTAGTTGTCAAAGCCTGTATTACATAATTTGCAACTCAACTGCTTTTTTATATATCCAGGTTTTACAGTGAATATATTACGGTTAAAAGATTGAAAGATACCTGTTACATACTCCTACCGTGTAACTGTATTCTTTGTAGCGTCTAATGGAAATTAATTGTTCTTTCTTTATTTGTGGAACAGTCAGCCTTTTGTGGACTAATTTGCTCTTCCGTAAACAACCATCTTAGCTGTATGAGAACTGGTAGCATTATTCAGTGTTGATTACTGTTTAAAAATAGGTTGCTCAGTTGTCTCATCGCTCTCGTGGAACTCAACATAGTTGATGTTAATTCCACTTGAATGTTTCAGCAACGGGAGAGTTGGTTGGATGTTTTGGTCTGACTGAGCCGAATCACGGCAGCGACCCGGGGAGTATGGAAACCAGGGCAAAGTACAACGAAACCAACAGAACATACACGCTCAATGGAACAAAGTCATGGTAGGCTAAACCAATACAATATGTGGTGGAACATTTCTATAGTTCAACATTATATAAAATTTTTTGATTTAAGAGGTTGTATATTTGATCTTCTGGTGTTACAGTGCTAGCATTATGACAGTTGACACTGTTTATTGCTGTTGTAGTTCAGTCTGTATGCAGATGTAGCATCATGTGTTGTCCTGTTTGTAAACACAAGACAGTATAGTCTTATCCAGACCTAATCTTGGGAATTTGTATTACCAGGCCTGGGGTCTATTACATTGCAATGTAATATATTACTATTACTTAGTTTTCTTTCTATTGCTATCGCATGCTGAAGGCAATGTAATATATTACTATTAAATTTTAAGCTATTACTATTACACTTTTTTGTCAGAAATATTTTTTTTATTAAACATTTTGGAGTATGTACTTGTATGTATACACATAGTGTTCATTCAGTAGTAGAGTAGTTCCTAACAATAACTCCTTATTTAAGCAATTATCTATGATTTGTTGGTCTCTTTCTTATGCTATACAATCTGATATGTGCTGACAAGTCAAAATTAAAGCTGTGTTCACGGGTACTCGTGTTCACACAGAGTTGGGCCAAAAGTTGGTATAAGCTGCTGGATTTTGTTCAAACATTACCCAGCCAGGCAGGGCAGGGACCTGCAATGATTGATACAGATGTTAAAGACAATAAATTTAGTGCTGGAACCCTTATCCAATAAGTGATCATCAGCAGTGAATGAGTGGCCTGCATGTCCAGCTTGTGTGAAAAAACGATAGTTGGCTGGGGAACTGGCTTCAAAGGACCATTGAATGCTGTGTAAACTGTACATGTCCTCTCAGCCTTGATTGTCTATTGGCTATTGGAGCTAACACAAAAGAAACCAGCATCAGTCCTTGATGTTTGGTAAGTGAAGGTGGCTTACATGAAGAATTGTTCAAGCATATTTATGCCTAACAACCTAATGAAATAGAATTTTTTATGTGATTTACATATTCAATTGTAATAGAAAAGTAATAGCTCAATTACTATTACATCACATTACTATTACCCCAGGCCTGTTATTTACTACTTGAGGTTCTGTATACTAATCCACTGAATGAAGTTGAATGTTGTGTCGACCTAGGATCACAAACAGTCCCATAGCAGACGTCTTCATTGTTTGGGCGAAGTCAGACGTTGACAACAACCGTATACGTGGTTTCATACTTGAGAAGGGCATGAAGGGGCTAAGCGCCCCGAGGATCGAGGGTAAATTCTCGCTGCGGGCAAGCATCACAGGACAAGTGGTGATGGAAGATGTGGAGGTTCCGGTAGAGAACTTACTGCCACACGCCATTGGGCTGATGGTCAGTACAAGTGGACACTCTCTTGGCTGATGGTCACTTATGTATATAAATAAATAGAGACCTGGCTTAGGTCCAGTCTGTTGGTCACTGCCTGTTTACGTGTCTTGTCTGAATAACTGATCTTTTGTTACAAGGCACCAACTGAATACTGTGGTTGCTAGCAGCTGCTTGATGCCAGTGTGCCATTTGGTGTCTGACTTCACATGTTGTTTCCTTGTATTTCTTACAAAGTACACATTGTTTCTATTGTCAAATGACATCTGTTTTGTCCCAGGGTCCCTTTGGTTGCCTCAACAGTGCCAGGTTTGGGATAGCATGGGGCGCACTGGGAGCGGCCGAGTTCTGTTTGTCAACCGCAAGACAGTACACCAAGGACAGGCAAGTCATCACGCTCTTAGGCACTCTAGAAACATAAGCAATATTAAATTTTATTTTCTTGGTAAAAAATTGTCATTAAGATAGGAGAATAAATGAATATAGATTTTCTTTTGTATGTTATTATGGTTAACTCTCATCAACGTTTCAGCAGCCAATGGTTGCCTTCTTCAGGAACTGAGTTCTGAGACCTAGTTATTCTTCTGCTCGCCAGATGGTATGGGACAGTCTGTTTGCCACACCATCAGGTGAGCAGAAGAAGAACTAATTCCCACATTGAAGTTAGTAAACTGTGTTCAAACATGTTGGGAAATATTGAACTGAACGTCAGCACCACAAATATTCACTTGGCACTAATGTCGTATTTCACCAATTCATCCTTTAAAAAGTACTTTTGGAAATCCCCATGACTTCTTAGAAATGCTGACGATGTTTCCATAGTAATGACTGCTTGTACTTTGATCTTCTAATCAGCTTTATTCGTTCGCCATTTATGTGGAACATGTCGTCTGGTTACTGTGATTCCAGTACACAACAATACTATATCTACCTAATTAAATCATGTCTATAAACCAGCAAATATCAGCACTAACATAGTTTATTGTGCCTTTGGAGCGATAACAGAAACTGGCAAGTAGATGTGACCTGGGACCCTGTGGATAACGGGCCAGTCAAAATGACCGTAAACATGCCCTGCTACGTGTTTATCAGATAGCTGGCATAACCTGATACCGTAGACGACAGCACGTTGCAAATACAGATTCAAGGGCCATTGTGGGGGCAAATTAAGGGGACATGTCAATATTAGAAATGGTCGTTATTTTTTGTCAACAAAACGTCACATTTCAAGCATGATATGCATATATGTTGACATTATCACTAACAACCAGAAAATGATGCTTAATTTACTATTTTAAAAAAACTACAACACTGCAATTTGGCATATGGATGTGTCTTACATGTAGGCAACATTACTCGAATTAGAATTATGACTGGTGAAGGGTTTGTGTCAAAAATACAATGCCACTTTAGGTTGTCATTCAACTTTTTGTGAACTTATTCATGGTTGTGTAGTGCATGTAATTCGTTTGTGTTAACAAAAAAATTCTGTAAAGTTATCATTGGATTTTCTCAAAACGATATAATTTTGAATTTTGTGGCTGTTTTTTCACAATTACAAAATTAAAAAAAAATCAAATAACTAAAAAAATAAAAATTTTATTAATCTGGAACATCATATAGTATTTCAACTACGATATGTGAAAAAAAATGGTTAATTTATCTTTAAACCTTCTACTGAAACAACTCGATTCAAGACAAGCATATAATAGCTGCCCCAGCTACTTACATTCTTCTCTACTTTAAATAATTTAGAAAAAATTCTCTGTTTCACAGATGATAAAGTGTTTTATGCACTGTAAGATGACTACAAAATGTAATATTTTCATATGTTTCTAAATTAAGATTTATCAATGAAAATGCTAACACTGCATGGCAAATATCAGTAGTTTTGGTATGTGCTTTGTGTGAAGTATTTACATGCTGACACTTTCAGTGACAACAGTTTAGTTTATTGCTTCCTTATTGCAAACAACGTAGTACTGTGATCCTATTGTACAAGCCAACAATGTAGTACTGTGATTCTATTGTACAAGCCAACAATGTAGTACTGTGATCCTATTGTACAAGCCAACAATGTAGTACTGTGATCCTATTGCCAAAGCCAACAATGTAGTACTGTGATCCTATTGTACAAGCCAACAATGCAGTACTGTGATCCTATTGTACAAGTCAACAGTGTAGTACTGTGATCCTATTGTACAAGCCAACAATGTAGTACTGTGATCCTATTGTACAAGCCAACAATGTAGTACTGTGATCCTATTGCCAAAGCCAACAATGTAGTACTGTGATCCTATTGTACAAGCCAACAATGCAGTACTGTGATCCTATTGTACAAGTCAACAGTGTAGTACTGTGATCCTGTTGTACAAGCCAACAATGTAGTACTGTGATCCTATTGTACAAGCCCTCAATGTAGTACTGTGATCCTATTGCCAAAGCCAACAATGTAGTACTGTGATCCTATTGTACAAGCCAACAATGTAGTACTGTGATCCTATTGCCAAAGCCAACAATGTAGTACTGTGATCCTATTGTACAAGCCAACAATGTAGTACTGTGATGCTATTGTACAAGCCAACAATGTAGTACTGTGATCCTATTGTACAAGCCAACAATGTAGTACTGTGATCCTATTGTACAAGCCAACAATGTAGTACTGTGATCCTATTGTACATAACGTGCCACTGTTGTAGACTGCAGTTTGGTCAACCTCTTGCAAAGAACCAGCTGATTCAGAAGAAACTGGCCGACATGTTAACTGAAGTGAGTCTCGGGCTGCAGGCGTGTCTGCGAGTGGGTCGTCTCAATGATCAGCACAGGTATGGGACCATCTCAACAGACAACCATGTTGTTGTTGTTCCTACTTGTACTAATGTTAACTTTCATATTTGTTTATTTTAGGAGCCTATGTTGAATTTTTTATAGAGTCAAATGGGAGTCAAATTGAGAAAGTAGAGGATTTTAAATATCCCGGATCCTACACAAACTCACAGCCCTTGACAAAATTTGGAGAGCGCCCATCTGCAGACTCACCAAACTGAAGATTTTCAGGACAACAGTCGAACTGATCCTGATATATGGATGTGGTTCATGGTCGCTAACACAACCTGTAGAAAATGCACTGGATGGCACCTACATAAAATGCTGCGAAAAACTCTAAACGTGTCATGACGAAGTAGCCAACAAAGTCCTGCTCTGGAACCCAGTGGCCCTTGGAAAAGAGGTCGACCAACAACACCTCTGCAAAATATCATAGAGAGAGACACGAGACTTAGTGGGACAAATTTACTAACTGCAATGATGAACTGAAACCACTGGAAGGAAACCATCACGTCACCACATTAAGTGGAGGACTAAGTTAATGTTGAATTAAATTATTTTAATTATTCAAGCACACCAAAGCTTCAGATCCCTGGATTTAAAGCTACATATCGATGGCAAATTATTATTAATTAAGTTCTGCGTAATTATCATCAGAACTTTGACTAAGTTAGTGTAATGTCAGAAAATACATTTAAATATTTAATAAGAAAAACTTTAAGAACCAAACTTTTTAAATGTTGTAGATCCACAATGCTTTTATTAATAATTTTGTAATGAGGTTGTTCAGTAATACCACATTATTTGATGCTGAATTTCAGCCCTACAAAACCATGCAGTGGTTGTTTCAGAGCCAGTCCAGAGCAGATTTCAATCATTAAACGCAACAACTGTGGTAAGGCTCTTGACATTGCTCGCATGGCCCGTGACATGCTCGGAGCCAATGGCATCTGTGATGAGTATCATATCATCAGACATGTCATGAACCTGGAGGCTGTCAACACATACGAAGGTGAGGTACACAAGTCATCAAAGACAGATGATCTAGACATCAATAATCTGTCAACTCTTCCACATGTCGTAAAAATTAATAACAACCTTTTGATTTGGCAGTAAGTGACAAAGCATAAGCAACGTGTGTTAAGAATAAAGATTGTGCAGGGAGAAGTCATGTCCTGAAAAAGTCTACCATTCAATAACTCACCAAGCCACAGTTTGTTGTTAGAAAATGCAAAAAACCCATCACTTACAAAAACTCTGTCTGGATTAGTTATAGAAAGCCCCAATCTATTAAGTTGATATCCTATTACATCAATCTGCCATTTTTATACTAAATGAATACATTTAATTAATTTATAATTTGATGGAAGTTTAAATAGTTTTTGATTGACTTACTAAGCATTTTAAATCCACATATACAGTATTTAATAACATTTTGCATAAACATTGCACAAGACCTAGCAAATCAAAATAATTCTAGTTTTTTTTTCCAAATGTGACTTGCTAGGTTCCTCTATTGGACAGAAGAAGTGCGCTCAAGTCACCTAACTTTGATACAGTGATGTTATGATGCATAACATGCAAGCATGAATGTTTGATACAGTGATGCAAGCATGAATGCATACATGTGCACCTTCACGTTGTTCTGATGTATGTTGCAGGAACACATGACATCCATGCCCTGATCTTGGGCCGGGCCATCACTGGAGAGCAAGCCTTTACTTCTGACAAGTGAGACTGATCTTGGGCCGGGCCGTCACTGGAGAGCAAGCGTTCACTTCTGACAAGTGAGACCAACCACCACTGCCAATTAATAAATACACAATTACATATGTGTATCTGTGGTGCATTTACATATCAAACTGTCTGTTGTCTTCAAAATGGATTGTGAAACTGAATCCATGCTACTGGTGTGCAATATATCATGATGTGCAGAATATGCAACTATTTTGTAATAGTAAAAATGTGTTGCTAGGGGCTAAATTGGGCAAAATACCTTCCTTGAATGTCAAAATAATTTTTTTTTATTACAGAACTTAATAGAGTATTTTCTCCTGTACCATATCTCCAACATCTTTTTGATGAGATTTATGGAGGTGACTAATGATAGTGGTGCCTAACTGTGAATATGCCCACCTGTGTCATTTTTTAGTTAATATTTAGACTTGTTTGAAATTTGTTTTTCAAAAACATAATTATTGTTGTATCTCTTGCTTGTTAGCAACATATGGCATTTCTGTGAAAATTAGAACATGTAAAAACACATTTATTTTTCCAAATGTGCAATGTTTTCCAAGGTAATCACACATCTGCACAGTGATAGAACCAACATTATTGAGATTTAATGAATAAATATCCGCACTGAAATATTTCCTGAACATCTACATTATGGCAACAAGGAATTGGGACTTGTGTGTTTACATGTATGTATGTATGTATGCATGCATGGTACGGGGATTTCAATTTTTTGGCATCTGAAAGATGAAGGGAAATCTTCAACGTATATTGCTGATGGCAAAAATTAAATGTTAATGATTAGTAAGTAAAAATATGTGAATTGTTGTTTTGAAAGTATTTTTGTATCAAAACTTAATGGTTATAACAATTGGTGATTTGCAAAAAAAATTGTATTCTAATATCAACAACAATCACTTAAGTGTTTATTTTATGCAAAATGTTCATTATTGAGCTGTTAAGTTTGTTGTTGTTGAATTAAACAACTACATTTTATTGTGGTACAGTATTCGTTTTCATAAAAGTATTGCATTGTAGGGATACATCAGTTGAACCTTGGAATCTGATCATGTTGGAATAAATCAATGCATTCCAGTTTGTTTGTGGTATCACATAGTTGTGAAGTGCTGTCCTTTTAGCGATGCCCGAAGCCAGAACACTTTTTCATTAAACATGTTACTATATAACAATGACAATGATTTTCTGAACTAGCAAACATGTTGAATAGGTGGCATTCTAAAGAAATCTTTGACATCGTTACATTTGGCTGAATATATCATTGATGGAATCTATAATTTTATTATTTTAGCAACAATCAGGAAGAAAAATTTTAGCAACAATCAGAAAGAAAAAGTCAGAAACATTCACACTCTGTACAGATCAGTTGTACATTCTTGTTGCTTGAAAGTAGGTTTTTATTAGTATCCAAACATTTGCAATGATTATCGCGTTTGTTTGCCAATTCTTGATGGTAGCTTTTTATTAGTCTCCAAACGTTTGCAATGATTATTAAGTTTGTTTGCCAATTCAGAACTAAATGAATGCTGAATATATCATGTTTATGTTGTCGATAATAATGCAATTGGGTTGTTTTGTGGTATCTTGCACTGAAGTGTGCCAAATACTGAGGTTGGAGAGAACAAACAGTTGTGTTAAATGCTATTCTCATGTAACATCACACTGTTACATTAACAAATGTGATATTTTGTATGGAATATACCGATTTGTACTTGTTATAGAAGCAATTTGGTGGGATTCCTTGGTGATATGGTACTACAGTGAACCAAGGATAGTTACTGTCATAATAATGAAGAAAATCAATGTGGTGATAGGTTTTAGTGTATGTTTAGTATTTGATGGAAGACTAACTGAAGGTTGTGTTAATGTCTTATTATTTTATCCCTGTATCCATCCCAACGTGAAACGCTTGTAGGTAAATCTGAAAAGTTTATGCATATCTGATTAGAGGTAAATCCAAAGTTTACGATAGTAAGAATAGTTTTCACACACACAGAGCAGACGTCGTCGGTTTACTTTTCAGGTATCTGAAATCTTACTTGAGAAAACGGAATTTAAATTACGGCAACTAATTTATGATATCACAACGTCCTTAGTTGCATATATTATTCATACGTAATGTATACAAATGAAACTCGGTGCAAAAACAACAATACTTTGTGTGACATTCAGCACCGTGGATATAATAACGACTCATACCCAACAAGTAACCACGTTGTTAGAACCGTTGTGTGTACGTCCTGCATTCATGTGGACACAGACTGCGACGCACGCCTGGGTGCTCTATAGTGTTAGACGTGACGATGTATTGATCCACAATGGAACAATCAGAAACCGTCGTTGGACACATTGTGAAGTCTAGGTAATAGTTTTGAAAGTCTCACAAACATCTGGTGTAATAGGTAGCACCCTCATGCACCATGCAATTTGTGCTTTTGTAAAGATCATGTATGACGCAATGCAAGAGACAGATGACGCTATACCGACTGCAGGACAACTTCCCAAAGAAGTTGAGATGGCCTTGGAATGAACAGGTCTTCCAGGGGGTGAAGTGTAAAACGCTTTGAGCAGTCCTATGGACCGGATACAGCGCTATATAAGAACGTACCTTTACCTTTTACAACAAAATCTACATTGATACGATTGTGGCTACAATGCAAGAGTTAACTACTGGCTAAGAAGATACAATGTCCAGAACGTCGCTTAAAACCAGAAATGCTGTGAAACACCACCTAAAGATGACACACTACCAAACTGTCATTTGGCTTGAAACCACTACATGAGAAATAAAGTTCTCCTGCTACAATGATGGGATCGGTAATTGGGTACCCAGTGACAACCACACTAAGCCAACGGGTGTTCTCCTTCCACGCATCACGTGTGCAATAAGTCATACATGGCTGCACCGCAATCCGTCACGCGTGGCTGCACCACAATGTGTTAATTAATGCTAGTTGTGTATTGCTAAACTTTTGTTGCGAATATGACTTAAAATGGATCAGTCGTGCAATGTACGCTGGTCCGCAATTCAACACAACTCGATTCATTTGGTCAGCGCAACCGATTTGAAAAGAAAATTGAATCACGGCAACAAATGTGTAATGTGCTCTGACACAATCGCACAAACGCACGACTTGCAACGTAAGTTAAAGGTAAGTTATTATATGGCGCGGTATTCAGTCCTTAGGACTGCTCAAAGCGCTTTACACTTCACCCCCTGGCAGACCTGTCCATTCCAAGACCATTTAAACTTTTCTGGGAAGCATTCAGCCATGCTGCAATTACTACGTGAAGACTATTCGTTCACATATCCACCACAGTCTGTATTGTTGAGTAATGTACGCCTAGCCTAGCACTATAGAACTTCTAACTGTCACACACTCGTTCTTGTAAATGTGCAGGTAACTGGTGCAGCCGGACAATAACTTTGTCAGTTGTGCCAAATGGTTGTCCCTACACAGTTAACACATGGTGCTGATTAGGTGAAACAGCTAATAGTTTGAATGCGATGTAGAATAATCATCAGACACATTATGTGAGTGTGGATATGCCTGTTGTCTGCATGCATGTGTAAAGAATGTATAGCCATAGCTTAATTGCCAATTAATTGGTTAGTTCAACATTATTCAAAAAGCTAGCTATTTTTTATTTATTGATCGCCATTATTCCCGAAATGGATTTGAAGATGTAAATATTTATTAAAATTTTAATTGTACCCAAACTGCTTTAACAACTCTGTCTTACTAAAAGGTGAATATTGAGACGTATATTGCCCGACATGATGGTTTGAAGAAGTTCATCATCCTTTTCTGACCAAAATACTTTATCGTTGACGCAGTATGAGACTACTCTCGCATAATCTGCTTTCCGCTATCTCTCGTCTTTCAATAGGATTGGTTACTACACGACGCAGTAACAAAATACTTGTAAACACCGGTTGTTCGACATCTTTCATAAAGATGAGTAACTATTGCGGTAGGAAAGTGTTAGTTTGTTTTTGTCATCTCATCATGAGTGATTACTGAAGTGGTGCGAACATATTCAAAATCCGTTTGTTCGCTTGCGCACTACAAAGCGCAGGTGCAACGGTTAAACCGCATTACATGCGTTAAATTATTTAATGGTATATTAACACGATATTCGTTCTCCACAAACAAGTCACAGTTGAAGTTCAGGCAGTTCTTTGTCATTTATGCTGGCGACCGTCGTATTAGAAGTGACAGGGGAGATTGTGGTGTGATCTCCGGACGATGGCCCATTCACATTCCTCACTGAGCAATCCTTATCCTCGTGTTCACTCACAGTTGTTACACAATTGCTGTCCATCGCAAATGAATTATTTTCTTTTCTATTAACTTCACCTTTCTTCCAGTGGTCCCGGAGCCTCGATAGCGACTTCCTGCACAATTGAATTGATTCTACGGATGTTCTTTCTCCTGTTACTTCTGAAACAAACACTGATCTAAATATGCATTGCTGAAAATACGTAAAATTACAAAGCAGACACGAAACAGACATAACTTAGTCACAAAACAGAGTGAAATAACAAATCGATAATGTTACTAAATAATAGTCATTCTGAAGAACAACTGGATATGTTGTTATCCGGTAAAGATACGCCAACAACAGGAGACGGAGACCGACCTTGATCATGTACCGATAACCGTGGTCAAAGGAACAGAGAATACAAAACAAAAAATGCAACCATTTCAAGGAGTTATACGTGAATACATATTGAAACGCTTCATGATACTGTATACCTATGCATTAGAGACGGACTACTTGTATCCCACCGCTGCCACCAGTTGTTACCGACCTATAGCGTAATGCGAACGTGACGGCAATAATAGCGTCGTACACAGGGCGATACAGACGTGCCACACGCTATGGATATATCTGTAGTTGGTCGTTGTCTCAAACAGAGCGTACATGACGACGGCGACCAGAGCGAGCGACATCCCGGGCAGGAGGAAGTATAGCCACCTCCGCCGACTCGGGTAGCAGGCGTGTCTCTCATGACACCCAAAACCCTACACCATTAATGACACACATGTAGTAACGGCTGATACAATGACGCGAGTATTGTCGATGGAACAGTGGCACAGCGTTAATGTAACATATATTAGTACAACGAAACCTTGTTTGTCCATTCTATGAAAATCCGTTTTATTCAGTAATTCACACTTTCTTCTTAAAAAAATCTGTAAATTACTTCATGATTTGGTGAATCAAAATCCGCTCGATTAGTTGGTCCAGCCAAAACGAGGTTACACTGTACATCGTTGTAAATAAAATGGCGCCGCGTTTACACAGTTGTACATCAGGTGACACAACGACACGCGTGTAAGACACGTGACATAGAACCTACATCGGTAAATGGATAAATTATAGTGACAACGGGATTTTAGGTAACGTTCCGATAAGAAATATAGATAATCATTGTAAATTGACTTATTTTTATAATGGTTTTCTTAATTACCTTTTACATTATAATGTAAACTCGTATTGTGAACAAAGAACTCGTACAACGCACCCACGTCGCTAACAAAGCTGTGAGCGTCAGCAGGGTCGGCCCGAGGAACACAAATATGTTGGTTCTGTCCCATCGTACGCCCGTTGTCAGTACAAGCCCTATGGATGTGAGCATCAACGCTCGACAGTGTGGAGTCAGTATCGCCATGTCAAGCAGGGTGACACTAACGGAGAATATGGAGCCGAAGAAATCTCCGTGTGCCAATACATCGTAGTCGAAGATACAGTAAGTGTACTTGGAGGCGACATCACATGCGTGATAGAACTGCAAGTAAAAGGCAAAACACTTCACATGCATGGTAGAACAAGAAAGAAAGACAACATACATACTTCCTGTGCGTGTGTGTGTGTGTGTATCAATATATATATATATATATATATATATATATATATATATATATATATATATATATATATATATATATATATATATATATATATATATATATATATATATATATATATATATATATATATATATATATATATATATGTGTGTATATATATATGTGTGTGCGTGCGTGCGTGCGTGCGTGCGTGTGTGTGTGGTTGAACTAAATAAAACTGAAGAAGAATTACAGGGACCCGCAAGGGAAGACGACAACCGTGAACAAAAGTGACAAAACGTTCTTATGGTGGTAAAATACAAACGGAATTATAAAATGTAACGTCTTACAAGTAAATCAATATCATAACATGATATTTGTTTATTTTGATCTTGTTGTTGAAGATTGTGCGGAGCAGTGCAGCGGAAAAAACTGAACTTTCGATCGATTGTTCTACCTGTAGACCCAGTCGGTACATTTCTTGCCGTAACTGTGCATTCTGGACATGTATACCATGACTTCAAACCAACACGCCCAAAATCCGAATTATGTTACACTCACAGGCGACCAAAATGGTCTGACTTTGTTGATTATTCTTTTGAAATGACCTGTAGTTGCTAGTTCAGTGAGCAGAATGTCTAATACGTGCGGGAGGTGTTGTCTCTGGATCGTGTATGTTCACCACATTGGACCCTTGCTGCCTAACGTAGGTGAAATACCTCACGGTACGTCTTGTCATGTGCACCTCGCATGAGGAGCTTGCAACAGTTTCGTGTTATTACGTCGTCATACCGTGCGATACGATCGATTATAGACGACGTATGAACAATTCTTTGACCGATGTCTTTCTTGCGGCACTGTGTTGCGCGTTTTGTCCTGACCGCAGCATCATCTAGCGGTCAGTTTTGAAGATGTCCACATGTTGTGGACAAAGCAAGAACATGCTGTATAAAATAATATAAATGTGAAATGACTGACCTTTCGCGTATTCAAACACAAATCCAAAAGCCTATTGAACCTCTCTTATAGATCGATCTCATTAAAGGAGCAACGTCATTACTACGCGAGACCCATTCCCCAAGTATTACTGGACATCAGTTCTAGATCAGTGGATTATCACTATCAGGAATGTGTTCGAACTTGGTCAAACTCTTCCATATATCCGATGTTCCTTATATCCATCGGTACACAAAACACTGTAAGCCATAACGCGGTTTTCAAACTTTCTAAGCGAATGCCCCTTACAATCGTCACAGCGATATTCCCCTGTATATTACTACTCACGGTTGAGAAGAACATCGTGAAGGCATAGATGACGGCGGCGCAGTGACACTGCTTGTAGAGAGCGACCCCAACGGCCGGCAGGAAGGCCAAGTTACTGAGAGTGAGCAGCAAAACCTCAACAAACTGGCTCAGGTCACTGTCTGCCTCGCGGTCGTCAAGGCAACTGTATCCACGGTAACCTGTATCACGAGAATTAACGTAGCCATGACTGCAATGTGCACACATATAAAGAAACGTGTTTAATAACTGGCAATAACAGTAGTGCCTGTGTACTGTGTTCCTATTTTGAGGTAGATGGAATCGTAGACTTACATTTTTTATTAACATTTGCAAAATTGTAATAACAAATCGAAAAGAAAGGTACTTTTGTTATATTACGTAATGCAAACAACATACAAATGCAATAAAATACGATACCATAAACGTACAAGTGAAGATGATGTCATTAAAGGGTTGATGTTTAATTTATAATAAAATTTTGATTACATTAGGTCTCGATGTTGTGCACGGTGATCCGAAACCATATGTGCGGATATGCGTATACAACGTGTCAGAACGAGTGCATATACACTAGGCACAAAATATTGCTATTTATAGACTTGAACTCGGCCATTTATACAATAAAATGCCTATATATAAAACAAAAAGTCCTATAATAACACTACGGAGAAACACAGCAGCACATACAGGCGGATAAGAAACAGTTTCTGCATGACAGAAGAACCAAAACCATTTACTTACCACCCCAACATTTACTTACCACCCCAACATTTACTTACCACCCCAACATTTACTTACCACCCCAACATTTACTTATCACCCCAACATTTACTTACCAGCTCAACATTTACTTACCACCCCAACATTTACTTACCAGCCCAACATTTGCTTATCACCCCAACATTTACTTACCACCCCATCATTTACTTACCAGCCCAACATTTACAAACAGATAACGGAAACAAGTCGCGAGCGACGTGCCAACATAAACCGTTGTCGTTGCATTCGCCTTCAATGCACGGGACGACTTTGACGTGGAACAAGACGGGAACGAGGTGAATGCACGGCTCCCGAGTCAGCGTTCTGAAACATCCAGTAATCGGCTCGATCTACGCTATTCGTTCCCTTCATAAAATGCGTACGCCCGATATCTTTCACTCTCTATTTTGTGCGTTTGTTGTTTATTTGTGTGTTAAAGATTGTGTGCGCGTGCGTGCGTGCGTGCGTGCGTGCGTGCGTAGACGTTCTATGTGTGAACACTCACACATCAAGACATCTTGGGTGGCACTATAGCGACTGTGTTCGTGACAACATTCAACAACTTCCTGTCACACGTCTTTAATGCAACCCACCAACAACACCCCTGCGATACCGCTGACGGTACTGACGTGGTATTGTAGCATCTAACGATTGTGCTGATGTACCACACTCCCGGCTCAGGATAGGGAACAAACAGCGCATTGTCCAGTTGCCGCGCCGAGCTGTTCACGTGGATGAAGTGTTGTCGAGTACACGCGACGTCTCCGGGGACGACAGGGACAGACAGCCTCTGTACACACACCTCGACGCTAGCCTTCTGCGGCAACTTGATCTAAACCCACAAACGTAAGATCACGTGATACGTTTTAACTATTAATTACAATCTTGGCGAAACGCTAAAGAAACTAAAAGTTGCAAAGTCCAGTTCTAATAGGAGAACCTTTTGACAAGAAACGCACGACTAGTCAGCAGAATATGAAGAGGCCGTTGACGTACCATCTCCGTAGAGTTCATTATAACGCGGACGATAAATGTCCCTCCGCGGTCTCCACGGCCAGATAGCGTCGTCGCCATCACAATGGGCTCGCGGTCGTGCAGAAAAATATTAATGTACTCGCCCAGGAACAAGAATATCGATGAGAAATAGTCGTTCGTGAGTCGGTCGAGAGTAGGCAGTCGATGGCACTCGCCGCCGAACCGTGTTGCGTTGGCGTCCAAGTCGACTGGGTCGAATAACACACACTCTGAAATAAACGACTGATTTAACTGTAGGCTACTGGCGAAGTGACACTGTAACAGGTTGAGGACTGACTGCAAGATTTATTACTAGCGCTTCAACCTTTTAAAAAGACAAATGACTAAAATTTTGGAATTATTTATGTAAATCAATAAATATACACATGCACTTGCATATGGTTAGCTGTAGTAGATCACGGCAGAATAAAAATAGGCAGAAGTAATTAATGTTGGCAATGTTAAATAGAAATTGTGGAGTGAAGAAGTAGGCCGAACGCTTTGTGTCTCGTGTTATGTGGTGAAAATGGCAGAAACAATCAAACATGGCAAGCTCAGCACGAAAAGTATGAAATGCATCAAGTTTGAGTTAAATTACCACAATGCTTTTGCTACAGCCTATTCTCTAGCATGACAAGGGGTTTCTCGGAAGCGTACCATGAGATTGGTGCGACACGGTGAAAGTGACGGTGGCGTTCATCAACGTCTCGGCGGCCATGTAATAAAACTTGCCCGCAGCGGGCTGAAACACTGTCAACACGCAGTGGTCAGGGGGCAGAAGTGAGCAGTTGACAAAGTGATCCAAGGTTGCTGAGAGTGCTGGAAGCTGCAGCGCTCTTGCGTACAACAACAGCGGGCAAGTGCTATTGCCTGCGCTGCCTTCTATACCGCAGCTATCAACTCTCAGTTCAAACTGCCAAGCATGAGCGGCGATTTGGAACCTACCAACACAGCCATCGACACATGTTACTTATTGGAACAAGAGACGCAGATAAGACAGCAGAACCTCGAATGTATAATATATTGGTATTAGAATAAGTGCAACTTAGAACGACTGGTATTGGTATTTATTTACATACATGATGAATGGAAATACCATGTCAGGTCAAAGTAAGTAATTGAATGGAGGGTTTAGAAAACATTGCATAATTATGTAGACGACAATTCCTTAATCACAGAATAAGACATTTGGATTTATTTTCCTGAATATATCATATATTTGGTAACTCTACTAACACATTAAAACAGATCAGAACTGGAACGATACATCTGCTAATTATAATTGTCTTGCAAACGAACATTGTTCATCATTGTGTACTTGTGTTTTGCTACCTATGTTTACCCTTTACTCCACAGGTAGAATATTTCTGCAATAACCTCCTTTTCTTGCCTTTGTACAGCAGCGACAGAGAGTGTAGTTTGTTTGTGTGACTTATAAGGCCTACGTTGTCAGCAGTATATCCACGACAAACTGAAGACACTCACTGCCGCAGTAGTGGGTTGCCAGCGGAGACGGACATTGGCTGTCCCTCACAGAGAGTGTCCACTCTATCCAGGAAATGAGTCTGGTGTGCACTCAATATCTCGTATACACAGTCGACTTTCTTCTAGTATACAATGCAAAGAACGATCAGTTAAACGCACTGTTTGACATGATGTTATTATCTAAATATTTCCATGAAAACTCAAAGAAGCCCTACTTCTCTTACCCAATCAGATAATATCGCAAACATACGCCTTACATACAAACACCTTCAAATTTAATTTTAACAATCGAACATGCGTTCCTAATTTACTATCGAGACGTATTTATAAACATAGACGTGCGACAGGTCGAAGAAATTTGAAAAAAAATGATATTGTCACCCTAGAAACAAGTAATTTGACGTGCAACGGTACCATTGTTTTAAGGCTGATTCTATCGTCCTCCGGGCTGCGATCACTGAGATAAATGACAGCAAACCAGGCTCCTTGCCTCGGCCAGGTATTCTTGTAGATGATGCTTGCGTTGTTCGTCGGCACGTCAAAATTAACCATGTCCGTCCTCTCGATGTAGTAGTTGTCTGGCAATATTTCGTCAAAGGGGTTCACTAGGGGGTAAGTACCGTGTTGTAGGTATCTGCAACAAGTTGTGTAGTAAATAGTTATCCCACACGGAAGGTGCACAGGGCATAATAATGTGAATGATAGCCTATATGGACACAGTTTTGTTATATTTGAATTCCATGATTGCAATGGTATCACCAAATGACATCCCCAATCCACAATAATTTCCAAATTGCGCTGTACGATACCTTACGTTGTACGGTACCTTAAGCTGAATGGTACTTTACGCACGATTACCTGTGTATAGCCTATGCTAAGTAAAAACCGAAACAGTCAACAAATGGCAGCTCAGTTCAAAGACAAGTAAGATCCGCTACATTCTGGTGAATGAGACACAATTGTGTTGTCAAAATGTCAGAGTTGGTGAGTGAAGAATGCGGACTGTTAATTGGGATATACCGACCAGAAAAGAACATCGATATAGGCTGAACAACACGATGAGATTTTCAAAATGTTTTACAAAACCACAATTCTTATGAAGAGTCTAATCTTATTTCGAGTAGACTTTGAATGATATACTGACATGGTGGCCTTTCTCAGTCTGCAGTTGGTCTTCTCCGAGAATGCATTGAAGGTCCATATTGACACAATGCTGTGTGGTGGCACGGTAAACGCCTGCACTCTCACGTCACTGTAGTCATTAAACAACTGGATCGGGGAATGTTTGAAGTAGATGCTCGTAGTTTCCCCACCTAAGACAAACAGGACAACGTCATGGACATAACTGGTGAAGAATGTCTAAACGTACGGGCTGGGAAGAGGAGACCCTTCGTGGAATAAGCTGAGTCGTCCACTGGTTTCGTTTGATTCGAATGTGAAGTCGTTGCATGAAAGGTCATATTCACGACGTAAAATATGGGAAATACCTCGATCGTCATGGAAGGGTACCTGCCTTATTTGCCTGTCTCCCGCATGATCGCAGTCAAGACCACTTACCCAGGTAGCGGGCGATCTCCAAGTTGTTAACATCGTTACTTTGTAGACTCTACTTCCTTCTGCTATTTACAGCACAGGTACAATTAAATATATTCCCTTTGGATCTGGAGTCAAATTATACGTGCTATATCACATGAGGCTCCTAAGTATTAAGTTTTTGACTTTCCTCCTTACCGCTCTTTTTTGGTGCTTAGGTGTAGAGAAATGCGTCTACTTTTCATTTCTGCCTGTTACAGGTCAGCAATTACCTTGACACATATATTCATTTTTATCCATATATAGACCATCTCATTTCAGTCAATCATGATGGCCGCCACAGAATCGTGAAAAGCAACTTATTCTCATATCTTTGCTACCAGATAATATAAAAACACGTGGCCAGGTCTCCCGGTGTACAAGGATCGTCCAGCAGCCGGTGTCAGATTGTAAATGGACCCCCCCGGTCCATTTTCACTGTGAAATATGGATCCCAGCATGATAAATGGACCGAAGTCCATTTACTACAAATGGACCAAAGTGGTGATCCGTGGTCCATTTACCACAGTGGTGATCCGTGGTCCATTTACTACAGTGGTGATCCGTGGTCCATTTATCACAGTGGTGATCCGTGGTCCATTTACTACAGTGGCGATCCGTGGCCCATTTATCACAGTGGTTATCCGTGGTCCATTTACCACAGTGGTGATCCTGGTCCATTTACTACAGTGGTGATCCGTGGTCCATTTATTACAGTGGTGATCCTGGTCCATTTACTACAGTGGTGATCCGTGGTCCATTTATCACAGTGGTGATCCGTGGTCCATTTACTACAATGGTGATCCGTGGTCCATTTACCAGTGGTGATCCGTGGTCCATTTACTATAGTGGTGACCCGTGGTCCATTTACCACAGTGGTGATCCCTGGTCCATTTACTACAGTGGTGATCCGTGGTCCATTTATCACAGTGGTGATCCGTGGTCCATTTACTACAATGGTGATCCGTGGTCCATTTACCAGTGGTAATCCGTGGTCCATTTACTATAGTGGTGACCCGTGGTCCATTTACCACAGTGGTGAACCGTGATACATTTCGTAGAGTGGTGATCCGTGGTCCATTTATCACAGTGGTGATAAATTTACCATGGACAATGGACCTGATAGTTGTTCACTGTAACACTGAAATGCATTTCAATCGAACAATTAATGTTATTCTAAAAAAACCGTAACAGGCTACATTCCTCTCCAGTGTTGTTGCTTGGCAAAGATAGCAAATAGTTCTATATTTTAAAGTCACGTTGAACCATTCTCTAAGTTGTCACTATTAGAGATACAAAAAGCTTAATATGTTGCCCGTATCCCCAATATAGTTACATTGTAAAACTAGCAAATAGGTTTCCATTTTGAAGTCACGTTTAACTAATCTGTAAGATTTGAAAAAAATATAGGTTGCACGCACCTCCAATATCGTTACATGGCAAAACTAACAAAATACACTGCAAAACTAGCAAACAGTTCTCCATTTTGAAGTCACTATGTAAGCTGTCACTAATCAAGATTGTTGAACAGTAAGATCACTGTCTCACACGGCCATCACCTGTTCAAAGTGTTATGGGCCTACCTTTGAATTATCCTGTACGATATAGTTAATTGCATTATGGCACACCTCATTTACAGCCTTTCCTTACTAGAATTATTTTAAAGTTACAGCTATGGTGAATTACAGCCAGCTGCGAACTGTTGAGTGACTTTGAACACTATGACAATTAACTGCCCCTCAATGTCATGCTTTGTATGTGCGTATTATAAAATTAATATAATATTGACTATTGAATGATATTCATTCGAAATTCCCATCACTTAAAAAAAGCCGAGGTTGCGAGGTACATAGGAAGAGTGTTGGGGGCGGGGAGGCACATTTTCCACGGCCATTAAAAATGGACCCCTCCCATATAAACAATGGGGGTTACATTTTAATACCCCTTCAGTAAATTACGGATAATGCTAATAATATGAATTAAATAATACTCATTTATTTAAAAAGCCGAAGTTGGGATGTACGTGGAAAGAGGGGGTACAGTTTCCACGGCCATTGAGAATGGACCCCCTGAAATGACTGCTCGTACGCTGGAGCTAGATTATATCTTTGGCAAGCACGCATACACATTAACACCGTCGTGTTGGTTTACGGACGAATCACCGTCTCCTTTATTGTAATTACGCTACAACAAACTAGTTCCTAAGGATATCATAACATCTCTCCTTGCAAAGATAAAACACTTGAGAAGTATGTATTAACAAAACTAAACATGTTGTTGAAATGTTGCCATGCTTAAATTATTAATAAAGAATTAAATATCTGATTACGGATCAAACATCTCTTGTCTACTTGTACATATGTTAGCTACAAACCTAGCTATGTAAGAATTGGTCATCACAGTAGCTGGAGGGCTTCTGAACTTCCCTGCCAGATCTTGTCATCATAGTGTGCGACTTTCTAGATGACACATGCACAGTCGTTGGATACAATCTTAAGGTTCGTGTATGCTTCCTCCCGCAGAGTCCACATTCTTTGTCGACACCGTGATTTCGCTAAATGACTTGGTGTATGTTTCTCTATCTGTTTCATATTCATCGCCTTCGTATTCAGTGTGATAACCTGACATTTTATAGACAGGTCTTTATGTCTACCTATCCTGTCTGCCTCAACTTCTGTGTCTGCTTTGTCTTCTTGGTATGCCCGCTATCTTCTGACTTCTGTCTTTCTGCTGTCTTTCATCTGCTTTCTTTTTTTCTGCAGCACTTGGTCCAGTGTCCAATGTTGTCACAATATTTACATTTGTCCTTGTAAGTTGGACACTGTCTCGGTGGATGTGAAAGTACACAGTTCGGGCATCGATATCTATGTTTCACTTCATGAATAACTGTAGGCGAGTTTCCCACACTCTGTTTTCCCACGGCTATATAGCCTCGTGTTTTCGAGCTTGTTTGAGAACTTCATCAATCGTGTACCCTTTGTCTTGGGGGCTAGCATATGTTTTGTAGAGCTTCACTTGGTGTGCTAGCAATTATCAGTTCGACAATTCTTTTATCTAGCTCTCAGTCGCCGAAGTCGCATAAGCTGCCCTTGTGGCGCGCTCTGTTAACAAAAGTGTCTGTGTTCTCATTTTCGCGCTGTTTATATCTCATGAGCTCCATCCGATGAATTCGGAATTTTAGATGTACATCAAGTTAAAGCAATATTTCCTACTGATGGTTTATCAGACCACCATTATATTGATTTGTGGTTGCAAGTTGGTTCAAGATCTAGAAAAAAATTATCACATTTCGACCAATAAATAAAATTAACATAAATACCCTTCATGACGATCTAGCAAATTCTGATATTTTGATCAAACCTAAGTCTACATTGTGCGAGCTTGTTAATCAGTACAATCAAACATTAAGTAAACTCCTGGATAAAAATGTTCCTAAACAAACTAAAAGTGTACAAGTTCGCCCTCCATCACCATGGATGTCTAAAGAAATATTTGTAGCAAAATGTCGTCGTCGATATCTTGAAAGAATTTGGCGACGAACTCGTTCTCCAGTTGATCGATCCCGGTATACTAAACAGCTACATATATGCAATCACATGATGTCAAAAGCAAAGTCTGATTACTATACACATTTTATCTCAATAACTTCTTAAAACCCTCTCCATATGTGGAAACACAAATCTACATCGGCAGAAATTAAAAGCACTGCCTAAACATTCTTCATTGGATACATTGTGTAGTTCTTTTTCAAAATACTTTACAAATAAGATTGCTCGTATTCGATCAATTTTTTTTGTTAATAATAATGACTATGATCTCCCTGAACCACTACTTTCTGAAAAACACTACAGAGTTTCACACCTGCAACTACTAATGAAGTTATCGTTATAAAAAATAAAACAAATCGTGTGATCTTGACCCATTTCCAACACTTCTACTAAAAAGCTGTATCGATCAACTCATCTTTCCCGTTACTACTATCATAAACCTTTCAATGCAGAGTGGAGTTGTTCCACGGGATTAAAAAAAAAAAACTTTGTGCAAAAATGACCTAAAGAATTATCGTCCTATCTCCAATCTCAGTTTTCTGTCAAAAATATTGGAAAAACTGGTTGCTAATCGCCTTCATAAACATATTTACAACCATCACTAATCAAATGATCTACAGCCTGCATATAAACGATTCCACTCTACCGAGACAGCTTTTCTCAAGATACACAATGATATAGTTGATAACATGGACAATTGCAACGTCACAGCACTCACTTTACTTGATCTCTCAGCTGCTTTCGACACAATTGATCATTTAATCCTTTTACAACGCCTCCATAGATATTTTGGCATTTCTGGCCCAGCTCTTCGGTGGTTCAAATCATATTTTTCAGACATATATCAAAGTATTAACATATCTGGCACATTATCTTGCCCACAACACCTTCCATTCCTGTTCTTTTCAGCTTATATACTACATCGCTCAGCCAAGTCATTACTAATCATAATCTCAGTCATCACCTTTATGCTGATGACACACAGGTTTACATATCACTTTCACAATCAAATGCACAAGAATCTGTTTCGACTTTAAATTATTGTCTTACTGATATCTTGTTGTGGCTGGAATCAAGTAAGCTAAAGCTTAATCCAGATAAAACAGACCTTATTATTATTGGCTCTAAACAACAACGAAATAGGGTCATCAACCATTTTCCAGTTAAACTGCTTGGGAGTAATACATTCCCATCAGATACTGCTCGCAATCTTGGTGTTGTCATTGATAGTGACTTCAACTTTCGCCAGCTTATTTCTCAAGTACGTAAATCCTGTTTCTATCGTATTCGTGATCTCCATCGAATTCGGCGTCACATATCTATATCTACTGTTAAAACAATATAAATGGCGTTAATTAGTAGCCGCCTTGACTATTGTAATTCACTACTAAATAACATTTCTAAAAGAGACTTGGCTAAACTCCAACGAGTACAAAATTGTCTGACGCGTGTGGTTCTCAGAGCACCTCGGTTTTCACCGTCACTAACACTACTTAAACAGTTGCACTAGCTTCCAGTTACTTATCGAATTGATGTTAAGCTCTCCACTTTTAAATATCGTATACACAACAACCACCCTATTTGGCTAGTCTCCTGCATCTTTCAAATATCCCTAGGCAGCTAAGATCAACTTCACAACAACTTATTGTGCCTAAAACAAAACTTAACTTGGGTAAACGTGCTTTCTCTGTCGCTGCGCCTAGGCTAGGGTCTGGGTTGAACTACCTATCACTTTGAAAACATCTGAAACTATTGCTATTTTCCGAAAAAAACCTCATACGACATATATCTATTCCAAATTGCATTTCCACCATAAATAAATGTTCGGTTGTCCCTCGTTATGATACTGACTTTTATGCGTCCCTGTTCACGATTATGCTTAATGATTCTGTTTTGTTGCGCCTCTGAGCTCAGGTTCCTGAGGATATAGGCGCCATAGAAGTTAATTATTATTAAGTTGGTCTTCAAATAATTTATACAACTTTGCTGGATCTTTGTTTCCTTCTTTGACAACGGCGATTTGAATTTTAGCGGCTCATTTTCTTGGATCCATGACAACCTCGTCATCACAAATAAGGTTCATGCACTGTTTAAACAGTTGAAATGTTTCCGCCAATTTTGTGGGGTATTTAGACATCGTTGTGACTTCGATGACACTAATACAGACGTTAGTTACAGCTCATTACCGTAGTTGCCGGTCTCGTAATGACGTAGCGAGAATATTTGTCATAAGTTGCGTGGCGTAAATATCGGCAGTTTACTGTCCACTGAATTACTACATGGTCCCTTTTGACTGAAGTATTTAGACCTGTTCAGTTGCACTGTATTACTGCGCACTGCCATACGCGTGAAGTAATCTGCGCCATTTTGTATGGCATTCTACTCGGAGGCAGATTGCACAAAATCGAAAGTTCACAACACACATATATACGGATAAGTTCCTCAACCCGTTAATTTACAAACTGCTGGGTTTGTCACAGCACCGCTGCGGCCATGAAATGACTGCTCGCACACTGGAGCTAGATTATATCTTTGGCAAGCACGCATACACGCTAACGTCGTCATGTTGGTTTACGGACGAATCACTGACTCCTTTATTGTAGTTACGCTATAACAAACTAGTTCCTATATATATATATATATATATATATATATATATATATATATATATATATATATATATATATATATATATATATATGGTCAGGCCCTTCTGGTACTGGTAGGGATTCAGCTGGTTGCAATCCCATTTTGTTTTTGATGACTGTTGATGTTTCTTGCAGTCGTGTTTCCCACATTTCCAGTCTGCTGTCTGGTGCTGCTGGGCGATGAGTTCAGCGGTTTTGTGAAGTACAGGAAACCTTTCTGTGACTTTAATCGGCTCATAGCAGATATGTGGTTGTATAGTTGATGTTTTGTGTCTGCCGCTTGTATTGATCTTTCTGTGCGACTAGCAACAGTCCATATGGTTCTTGGACTTGGATGGGTTTGAGCGTAGTTGATTCAGCTTGAAGTATGTGTTGTCATGGTTCCTAGCACTGATGTAAGTGTTGCTTCGATGTTGTTGAAGTCTCTGCCCTGGGATGTTATATATAAGTCATCAACATAAATCAAACTGCGATTTTCGGGGTGGACAGGTTGATCATTTTGCGTTTGTGTTGAACAACATTGGCGCTAGTACACTTCCCTGAGCCTGAGCCTGAGGTAACCCGTTTCGTAGTCTTCGCCATCTGCTCTTTTTTTCCATCCAGAACTAAGAAAAATCGCCGGTTTTCAAGCATGTTGCATACTAGGTCAGTTAGATGGAGGTCGCCAGTCATCTCTAGCGCTTTGTCTTGCCCTTGTTTGGCTTTGGGTTTGGCGAGGAGGCGTTGGTGGTTGACGGTGTCGTATTCTGCTGATAGGTCGACGAAGACAGCTCCGGTAATTAGTTCTCTTTCAAAGCCATCTTCGATGTGTTCGGTCAGATTGAGCAGCTAGCCCGTGCACGATTTTCCTGGGCGGAAACCAGCATGCTCTGGGATGATTTTGCTGTCAATTAACGTGTTCGGCGGTTTAAAACCAGTCGCTCTAACAGCTTGTAGGCGTTGCACAGCATAATAGCTATAGCGCCATCTGCCGATCAAGGTACAGTTTAGATAGAAATAAACATGTTTCTTTTGCTCTTTAAATTTCACGCCAAAAAAAGTTTGCAGGTACATAATTACATCTTACTTGTTTTTCGATTGAATTGCAACAGCATGCAAAACAGCCGCCAGTAACTGACGTAGGCAGAGCGTCCCATGATACGTTGCAGCTCCCTTTGCCTTGGTCGCCATAAAATAACTGGACGTTTACGTCACAATCACAAGTCGCGCCAAGCTGTCTATTACCTTATGGCGGCATTGTTGTGGCGTATAATGCATACAGAAATTAGTTTTTTCGTGGGGCAAACCGTCTGCTCATAAGAAAAAGGCTAACCACTAGAGAGAATGCTTTTACAAAAGCTGCCTTTGCGCAGAGCCGAAGACAGTCGATGTTGATGGCGTCATAACATGTGGCCAAGTAATAATTTTTAGGATGCTTGAGTTAATTCACATCTACCTTATCTCATGATAGGTAGGATGAATTATGTAATGTAAAGTGTGTGCATTTATACTCATTCTTGTTTTTGTGTACATGTAAGTTATACAACATTAGGTGACGTCACAAATGTCGCGCTACGACGCGTAATTTCCTGCGTGGCAACCAAGACGGTGAATGCAATCTTCTTTCGAACGGTGCTGCAGAAATACATTTGGGTTTAATTCAGCATCTGCACATGAGTGCGGGTGTGTATGAAACATGGTTGTATACTTGTAAGGCACAGTCAATGGAACAGTTCGCATTATTGTACCACAACTACAGACTTAGACGTCACATAGTCCATGCCTACCTCATCGGTGGTCCATCGAAACAACGATGTCTGCCTAGGGGTCCTGGCGAGCCCGATTCGTGATCTTCAGACCTTAGAGCAATGGAGACAGCAGGTTCCAGTTGGGAGTGAGGTTTGCAGGTATTGGTCCCTCTCCCTTCTCATTTCCCAGTCTCATTCATAGGGCATTCTGACTGAAGTGGGTCGGTACATGGGGTATCGCACGGTTCCCAAGTGGACGGTCGGTGGCCAGGTCCTACCAATTTGCGATGTTTTGTTGGCCATTTTACTTACTGGTATGTCTTCAGGTGTCCTTGATAATTATTTCTGGCCGCCACGTGTTTTTGGCCTATCGCTCAACTGTCCGGGAAGGCGGGAGTAGGGCATTCTGTTGCAATGACCTGTCAGGCGGAGTTGGTTCTGGACGATCATTGCCTCGACGCTGGCTGTCTAATGCTAGGCGTACATTGCTTAACGTTTGCTGCGAATTATACATTTATTCGACTTAAAATAAATCGGTCGTGCCTAGTAGGCACACGCGGGTCCACAACTCAACAAAACTCGAGTCGCGTGTTGCAATGATTAGAAAATTGAATCGCGGCCACAAAATTGTGTTTAAAGTGGGCGGACCAAGTCGTTTGCGCGATTTGTAACAATAGTTTAGCAAATACGCCGGGCATGAGTCTCGATTAGGACGTTGGCGTTCATTACAAACAGATGCAGAGCATCTTCCGAAGGTAACGTTGGTGGAATATCTCCAAGGTGTTTTGGTGACAGCGATAGGTGACCCGGATATTACCAGTAATGTAGCGATGCAGAAGGCTTCCTGAAGTGGTGGTCGTCAACGACTCGGTGACGCAGCTTCCTAAAGGAGGTGTTGGGTGTCTTCTTCGATGATTGCCCTTTGATACAGATAATCACTACCAAGGTATGGGAAGTGCTCGACAACTTCGAGGGTTCGAACGGAGACTTTAATTTCTGAAAGTCCGTTTCGCTGCCTTGTGTGACTTGGTGGATGACTTTGGTTTTCTTGATGTCATTCGTAAGTCCGCAGAGTGACCAATGGTGGCACAGTCGTCGGCATACTGGAGGTCGATAACGGCCATCACTTTCGCCTTGGCTTTGAGACGACTTAGTTTGAAGAGCCTCCCGTCAAGCCGGCATTCCAACTCAGCGCAACGATTGAGTCGATCATTAACGTCTTTCTCCACCTATTCGCTGTTTGGTTGAATCGCTGTTAGTCAGGCACCTGTCGGGCGCAGTGGCGTTGTGGTTAGAACATCGGACTTTCAATTGAGAAACCTTGGGTTCGAATCTTCTTGCTGCCGTTTCGAAGCTTTTGACAATTTTGTTCAGTTCAGCTGTATAACTGAGTACCTGGCTACAGACACAGGTGGATATGTGAACGAATAGTCTTCATGCAATAATTGCAGCGTGACTGAATGCTTCCCAGGGAAGTCAAGATGGTGCTGGAATGAACAGGTCTGCCAAGGGGTGACGTGTAAAGCGCTTTGAACAGTCCCAATGACTGGATACCACGCTATATAAGAACGTGTCCTTTCTATACCTCACCTCAGACCAGTGCACGAGTGGCCCTACCAGAAGTACAAGACCCTGGACGCCACTGGATCATCCAGTGGCACGATAACTCTTCATGAAACTATATTCTGAGCATGTCACGGCAAGTGGCAGTTTGTGTTGCACATGTAGCGATCTTAATAGCAACTATTCAGCCTGTTAAGCAACGACACAGTTGCAGGTATCTGCGTTGGCTGAAGAGTCAGCAGCAACGGAATTTCTTCACAAAGTAACAACGACAAAAGGTGCATGGTTCCTGGAGAACGCGTCTCACGTCATCTATATGACCTGAGTCAAAGCCCCATCACATAATGCCATCACAGAAGAATCTGTGGACGTGCATTTACCAGGAGACACCTCTCTTTCTTTGAGGAGGAGACACAGGCATAATTAATGAATATATGTTGTCTGTATAAATTGTTCTCATAATTAAAGAACACTTAAATATCATGTGGGTCACACGCACGCACGCACGCACGCACGCACGCACGCACGCACGCACGCACGCACGCACGCACGCACGCACGCACACACACACACACCAAATAAAGCAAAACACACAGAACAGTAATAAAATGGTTGTATTGAAACAAGTAAGGAACATAAACATTGTTATCTTATTGGTGCCATCCAACAACTGTAGCTGCCTCCATCAGTCAGCCAACTAAACATTTTCAGTCACTTGATTCCTGCAAACATAATTAACTGCGTTTGTTGGAAAGATGAGCTTTGAAAAGTACTGATGTTTCTGTCAACAACTGTATTGTCTGTGGGCTACATCCACTGTCTGTGTCGACATACGTTGTCAACACCAAGACTGGCTGAGATGACTACTGACGCACAAGCCGGACGAATTGTTCCATGTCACTCTCAGTGGATGCAGTCCTACACTAAAGGTTGCCGAACGCATCTCCCAGTGTAACGGATATATATATATATATATATATATATATATATATATATATATATATATATATCCATACATCCAGTCTTCCTCAGTCATCACATCTTTGCTGCAAGAACACAGCACCAGTGAGGAATCAGAATAACAGTTACAATAAGTCAATAACTGATGCTTCAGGATAAGAGTTACAATAACTGAGGTTTCAGGATAACAGTTATTATAATCAAGGCTTCAGGATAACATTTACAATAGTTGTGACGCAAATAAACATCAACAATAACATCATCAGATGATTATGACAAGTTAAACAAATTATCACAGAAAGTAACACCACATGTCAACTACCCTAAGTAAAAATTATGCACACATTGAACTATACCATAATGTGCAACAAAGAAAGGGCTAAAAATATATTGTGGTGGAGAATTTAACAGTTTATATCAATAACTTAGAGTAGAGTTTATGAGACGTCAGCCACGTCATAGCCAGCTGTAACCAGCTAGCTGCGTACATACCCTATGCGTCCTCCTTGGCACGCATGCGTTGAACAAAGCCCTTCGCCTTGCTCTTGCGGAACTGCTCGAATGGGTCGTTCACTGCAATGCCGATGCCTCTGTACATGTCTGTCTTGTCCCGGACCTCGGCTGTTTCCACGGGGTCCACTCGACCCTGCTCCGACGATCCAAGGCCTTTGCCACCCCAACCTGTGTAATAGTACGATGAACAATTATGGTCCAAGTCCATTGCCACCCAAGCTTGTACAACAAACATTTATAATCCAAAACCATTGCCAACCCAACCTGTATAATAGTATGATGAACAATTCTGATCCAAGCCCATTGCCAGCCGTGCTTGTACAACAAACATTTATAATCAAAGACCATTGCCACTCCAACCTGTGTAATTGTATGATGAACAATAATGATCCCTGTCTGTCAGCTAAACCCATTTAGCTGACTGATGGAACAACAGTGCCAGAATGTAAGCGATATTTAAGGTAGTTGGGGTGGCCACTATATGCTTGTCTTGAATTGAGTAGTTTCAGTAGAAGTTTTTAAGATAAATTAACCATTTCTTCACAGAATGTAGTTGAAATACTGTGCAATATTCCAGATTAATAAAATTTTGAGTTTTTCATTTATTTGGTTTTGTTACAAGATTTTAAAATATTTTTGTAAAACACTCACCCATCTTCATAAGGAGCTGGTGTCCTCTGTTCTCTGAGCCCAGTCTTGCTTCTGGCGGCTGACTGCTCTGGAACGTCTCCTGACTCCTACATGACCACACAAACAGGCAGTGTTGGAGATACCTATTGTCTGATACAGATATTGCACAACAATACCAATCTTCATTTCAACAAGCAAAACTGCTTGCATGTATGTTGCTGTAACATGTTAAACAAGTTCTTCAATTAGTCATTTTAGACAGCAATAGACAACTTATGATCCAAACCACTTCTGCCATATTTTAATTCAGTACATATTTTGCTGTAAGATATAAGCTGTGACATGTAGACTCACTGGAAGGTTGGCGGTGTAACGCTCCTCTCCCGAGACAGAGAGCGTCTACGTGGCGGTGGTGGTGATGGAGAGCGTGACCGTGAGCGTGACTGTGAGCGTGGTCTAGACTTTGACCGTGACCGAGAACTTCTTTGGTATGGTAGATCAGGGTCTGAAGGAGGCGATCTAGACCTTGACATATAAGTTGGCAACAGTCTTAAAAATGTTATTACTTAAAAGTACTGATGTTTTATAGCAGATGTCATAAATGCATCATTATCAACAATAAACACATGCATTTGTTACTGTATAATGTAGATATTTAATTCTATATTTACAGCAATAGTTAGTTTGTCAAGATGTAGCAACTGTCAAATCTTTCAAATTAAATGAAGGTCTCAAAAGATTCCACCCAGGTGACCGTTGGTTCAGTATAAGGGCAAACACAAATATTAATCTTGTGATGAATACAAGAACACAGAGATATACACCTAAAACTGAATGGTGTGATTTACTACAAATCATTCACTGTAGAGCAAATGTCTTCAATCTGGGTACCATTTCGCTAACATTCCTATGAGCTTATAAGCACAATTTTGCTCTTAAAAATCAATTTCACTCCTTAGCTATGATCGAAACAGAAAATTGCATTTAACTATGACGTGACTTATTAATGGCGAAGTTAGACTGCTCATAAAGCAAAATATATCCACCTTAAACAGTCAAATTGACTTAACTGCGTGTTATCTTGACTCCTACTTTACGTAGAGATCCAGTTTTTCACAGTCAAACAAGTTTTCAAAATGTGAGCGATGAATAGTTTGCAAATTATGGCTTTGTGTACAGTGTCTATTTTACAGCACTAACATTGACAAGTCATTGTATGCGCTGTTTTACGGCATCGTGAAAGTCAAGGTTGTTCGCGAAAGGTTTTACTACACAATTTTTAAAACATTTCAAGTTGTATCTAATTAAACTGTACACCTTTAACCTTCATATTGCTATACTCGATGGCACAACTTCGGTTGAAGTTGTTGATGCCCCAAGCTTTTTTGAAAACTGTCAAAACTTACCAACACGTCGTCAGTGTGTCACAGAAACAGTGTCTTCTGTGACACAGCATCTTTTTTATAAAATTATATTTTTTCTCTTCACTCAGTGAACAAATAAGTCAAATGTGATTGAAGTGTTCGATGGAACATATTATCAGCCACTTTTGGACAACCTTTCTATTTATTTTGCCCAATTGTGCACACTGTGGAGCTTATGACGGAAATTTCGATCATTAGCTTATGATGGATTTTATAAGCATCTTAGTGAGACGCATTTTAAAAATGCTCTTAAAAATCTATGATGGATTCTGCTTTATGATGGGTTTTCCTTATGACTTCTTTATCTTAGTGAAATGGTCCCCTGGCCAGTAGCAATAATGGTCAGATAAATTTGCTGACTGTCAACGTACTTGTGTGTACAGATGTTTAAAATAAAAAAAAAAAATAGCACAGAGCAAAAGATATTTACTATAATAGTCAAAAATTATATTATATTTATATAGTAAAATAAGTTTCCCTTACCTTTCTTTCCTCTCATTACTTAACCACCTTCGCCTGCGGGGTCGAGGTGTCGGTGACCTTGACCCAGATCTGGAGCGCGACCGTGACCTTGAACGTGACCGAGAGCCACGACCTGCCTCCCTACGTTGGTCTTCTTTTGCCTGCTTGGCGTGCTGCTTTGCTCGAAAGAACTCATAAAGTCCTAGTTTCTCCCATCCATCGCTGCACAAGAAAATAATGTTGACAATTGAGCATTTACAGTGGTACGCACCTAGGTTCAGTTGCTTCATTAAGGCAATCTGCTCGAGTTTTCATGTACACTTGCTAGACTTAAGTACAATCCATGTAACGACTATGTACAGTACTAATAATTTAACAACATAAAAAAGTAACATACTATTAACTCATTCAATCAATCGTGTCAGTGAAAACAATTGCTTAAGCGTCAAAACAGCATCATGGTGGACTCAAACCCTGGCTCTTTCCAATGATAGTCCGACCTCGAACTGCCGAGCTACTGTATCACATATACCATTAATGAAATGTGAAGTTATGGAAGGTGACAAATCTTTTGACACAGAACAATGTCGCGATAGACCAATATGGGGTCAGTGTCAGCATACCAAGAATGACTATCTACAATGTTTAGGGTCACTTCAGGTCATCTAATACCTGTGTATTTACTACACTATATATTAACAATGTAAAATACACATACATCAAAGAAAAAATGTGTTATGCCCAAATAGTTGTGTCTACATAGTAAAATTTATAAATTAAAGTTTATATTTGTACGTAATGTTGAAATAATGGAGTAGGATGGCGAGCAAGATATCGCACCACCTGTCACGTGGTCGTTCGTGGGACGGTGGACTGTAGAATGCCTCCACTGCAGCCAGCAACCGCTCACTAGGTGGCATCGGTGGTGGCAGGCGGATATCCTCTGGCACAAGTGGTTTATATTCCGAGTCCTCTAACTGAAATAAGCACAAATTGTGCACAATAAAGTTACTGACAGAAACAAAGGTAATTAATTTTGCACTCAGTGCCCATAATTCAACGGGCTCAAAGGTTTCTAGAGTGAAACAAATTAATGGTAGTGGTAAGAAACTGCCTCATGCCTCATATTCAGATGTAAACTGAAGAAAACCTGGCAGCTGTTTGCTGAATGAATACATTTTCTGATCCGACAGGAACCTTTCTACAGTGTGCATCATGCACAACTATTGTGAAAGAAGAGGAAACATTACAACAATCATGAACGGGTGGATGAGAAGAATTACCAATAAATTCATCAGCAAAATTATGAATAAGGATGAAGAAGTCATAAAAAGAAGTTACACGGTACAGCTTTAATATAATTTAATACATTTTATAACTTGACATAATTTATCAAAAATAATATGTAAAAAATAATTATACATGGTCAAGCAATGACATGACTTGGCAAATTAATCAATCACTTGGAACTAAAATATATATTAGATTTTAACACAGCATATCTGGTTTCACTAGTTTTATAAACACCAGGAGATATAACACATGTACTGTACATGTACTGTACATGTACTGTACATATACTATACATGTACTGTACATATACTGTACATATACTGTACATGTACCTTGACAAGAGGAGCCATCAGACCAGCAGGAAGCTCAAAGTAAGGCACCGTGGGGGTGAGATCAGCCTCATTGATGAGGGGCATGGGTGGGGGTCTGGCGGGTTGCTGGGGGGTTGTCGATGGGATCATAGGGAAGCCGGGGGGTGGCTTGCTCAAGTCAGGCAGTTGAAAGGATGGTCCAGTCTGGCCGTGGTTGTAGTCCTGCACTATAGGACTGGCCTGACCTGCAGCAGGACAGGCACACTTCAACCACCAGACCACATCGACACACAGGAAATTAACTATTTGGATAATGTTCATTGTAGAAACGTAGGCAGTCCTGATGTTTCAACATTTTCTAATGACAGTAAATATTTGATACCCTTTCATTATCACTTACAACCATGTCAGATATAAACAGTAAGTAACATGACTCAGCTGACAGACCTGAATAGCTACAGCTGTTGGAATGTGGAGCAATGTAACAACAAAGTCAGAATACAAAGGAGAGATTTAATCAATGACAACATAAGTACGAAATTTCAGAACAGCATCCCCGTGATGTCACAAGGATTACTTTTGAATGTACTGGATAAAAAATATTTAAGTTTGAACAGTATAAATATAGTCCTCAAATATGGCTATCCCTTCTCAAAAACACATTTCGACGGAAAAAACTGCCAAAAACTGGCACCATGAACCTGGAAGTAAAATTGTGACCTTACCCCATCAACTTACCATGTGCGTAATCAAACTGCCTTGGTGGTTGTGGACCAGCTCCAAATCCTGGCGGAGGGGCAGAGAAGTTTGGAGGGGGCTGGTTGAAACCGGGAGGGGGGAACGACGGCACTGGACCTGGGGGGCGGGGGGGCATCCCTCTTGGAGGGACACTTGGATCAACTGGGGCATTCCCCAAGGGTGGTTGACTCTGAAACACAGCAATTTTTTGTTAGCCACAACATAACTGTTGAAGATATCCATATCACAGATGACCAATGTCCATATCACAGGTGACCAAACCACTACAAGGCAGTTCTGCTGAGATCGCTACTGATGGATAGACAATAAAACGTGTTACCAGCATGTGGGTTGCATGCACAAACTTAAATTAAATGTGTTATAACACTTTACTAACAGGTACAATTAAGCACAAATGATTGCACAAATCTGCATCTCTATAGCATTTTATATGCACCAGCTTCAGTGTAGGTGTTATATTTCATACAATGCTCGTAGCTTGTAAAGAGCACAAACCTCGGTTGATGCCACTGGCAGTGGGGTAGCTGTCTGCTGACACGTCGCCTGTGTGCCCACAGCTGCACTTGGGATGACCACTGCTGGGTCAGAGGTGGCCACAGCTGAAAGACGAAGGTCAACAGCAATGTGAAGGTCATCAGTAAGACTGCCCCCCCCGTGATGTAGACAGTTGGATGTTGTCAGTATCTCTCACTACTAACTTAGTTGTGTGTGCTTCAATTGTACTTTAGTCAATCTTGGAATGTTATAACTTGTAATCTAACACAGACAAAAGTTACTGGCACCAATGTTTTAAGTGTTAAGAAAAACACATCACTCAGGATAGATCTCAGCATCTTTCTCAGTAGACAAAGTTTATTACAGAGTTTGGCCAAAGGCACCTGCTAATTAATTTTGTTTGAGATATGAATGAGGGACCAAATGACGTTTTCAACCCAAAATTGTACCTATTTAAATGATCACCTGTTATGCTGTTACATGTACTTTGAAGTAATTCATATTCTAAAATGTACTTGTACTTGATAAGTTTCGAGGAACCTGTACTTGACAAGATACAATGTACTTATACGTAGTACTTAGGTCTACCTGTACATGCCCTCTGGCAGCCACCACACTCACCTGGCACTATGAGTTGTTGCTGTATCTGCTGGTCAAGCAGGGCCAGCTGTGACGTCAGATGTGTCACAAAATCCTGGTGTTGTTTCTGGAGACTCGAGTAGTGCTGGTTCATGTCTTGGGTGATCTTTGTTACCAGCGCGGCGTGGTCTGTTATGAGACTAGCCTGGCAAGGAGGCAACGTTCTAATAGCTTAGTTGGATTTTACACTATCTATCATATTGTTACTACAGCACAGTTTCTCCCCTTTTAAAATTGTAAAGAAATCATTGTTTTTAACATTTCACTCGAGAAATTGGTTTTACAAATTATTATGACTTACCATTGGTAAACTACCACATAAATTATTATAACTTACCATTGGTAAGCTACCACATAAATTATTATAACTTACTATTGGTAAACTACCACATAAATTATTACCAATTAACATTTTAAATAATAGTGCCAAAAGCACTCAGTTTGAAGGCAAGAATATATTTCTTAGTCAATATATATACTTGCCTGTTACAGTTGTATTTAGAAACAGAATAGGAAGAAAAAGTACCTTTGTTTTTTGTGCCATTCATTTGTGCCTTGGTCGTAAACACTATATGTGGCAGTGTTCAAAGTAAAAATTCAACACAATGTATAAGGATTCACTGCATATACAGCAGCAGCGAGCACGGATACAAGACTTAAACTTACCTGGTAGTTGGACATAGAAGCAGTTGGATCCCTCATTCGCTGCAACCAGAACACGTTTCTCAAAAATCTTGCTGTTAGATACATGTAAGTTGCATATTTAACATTATGGAACAAAAGATCAAACTACAATCGTGTAAATAGTTTCTGGTAGTTGTACCTGTCTGACATACAACTTACATCCTTTATACATTATTAGTTTCGTTTAATATGTTGTGTTCAATGTTTACTTGTCATTAATGGTTCATATTTCCCTGCATCTTCTGATTACAACTAGATAGTTTATTGCATGTGTGTATACACGTACCTCGATGACAGACAAGTCAAAGTAGTGATTCTGTTCCCAGAGGTTCAGCAACTGAAAGAGAACAGTAGATGAGTGTGGCTGTGGTCCACTACATATTGTGCGGATCAATGGGAATGTGCTCAAACAGTAATGTTTAGCTACCCCAAGTTTCAGCGAGTTAATGAAATCCCTTTCCCTATTTGGGAATATTTCAGTTACATTCCCTGGGCCTTTGATGATCAATGCACAGTATTACCTTGACAAGTTTCTGTTGTTTGTCCTCAGTGACACTGATGTGTGCGCTACAGAAGGATGGAACGACCACCTTCTGTAACTCTGTCTTCAGGTCATCTGCATTCTTCCTCATGCTACAACACATGCACACATGTGATAGGCATGTTACCACGTAACACTTAAAAAATTAAAACCCATTTTCATTAGGTGTAGCCAGCAGGTTTTCTTTGTGCGAGTGCCAGGTCTTTTTTTAACATTTCATAGAATTTCATATAAAAATTTAATGAAAATTTATTATTATTCCAAATTTGTATAATTTCACAGGCCTGGCACACAGTAAATATATTATAGGAATCATCAGCTTTGGATCCAGAAAATTCACCAGAATTCTGGTTTTCATGTAGGTAATTAGAGTATCGTGAGGTTGGAAACATGAAGCAGAAGAACAATGATCTTCTGAGAGCAAATATTTGCTACCATCATGCATGATAAAGTGTTTTTTTGTAGTTTTGAGTTTACAAACACCTCACCCAAGACGTTGATTGCTAGACACCAATTTTGTCGAAAGGTTTGGATGAACTGTAGGACTAAAACAGAATAACAAATATAGCTGCCTTGAGTTTGATGGCTCAGCCACACACGAGTCAACCGAAGCCCCTCACCAGCAATGTACAGTGGGGATTAACACAATAAGAGTTTGCAGGAACGATGAACTTTCCATGGAAGAAAATATTGGTTTTGTTTAACTTTGGAAATGTTATGAATTGTGTTCCACTGCAAAAAAAGTGGAATTGGTCTTGTTGCCAAAGGAAAAATGCTTCTAGCCAAAAACACAATAGCTTCAGAGCTGACAGAACTGACATTACAATTCACAGACTTTACCATGAAGTCTGACTACAAATATTTTCAATGACCTCGCAATACCATTATTATTTTTAATTGTTTTACAATACCAACAATTAATCATAATATGTTATGTCTTCCCTATTTGTCTTGATGATTTGTCTTCCTTATTTGACCCGAAGGTGTTATCAGGTTTAGCTATCTTCAATTTCTCTATCAATTAATGACATAATCTCTAACAAGACACCTTAATGTACTCCCAGGGAAACAACTTGTATGTAAACATTTCACAAATGGTACACAGTTGCTTTAAAGCTCAAATCATACATTGCAAGATATTTTCCTATAACAACTTCATCATACTGATCTGATATTTAAAATTTCTTGAAAACACTGCTACAAGAAGGTGGCCCTACACTGCTACAAGAAGGTGGCCCTACAATGGAAATGTTGTGACTTAAATGGAAGTATTTGTGACTGAATGATGGGCCATAAAACTGTAAGCTGTACTACGCCTACCAGTGGTGGAGCACGTCATTGATCAAGTAGATGAGATGTAGCTTTGTTTCAAATGTTGCATCCTTGGCAGTGATTCTAAAAAATACAACATGTCTAGAACTTGCTTGTAATTGTGTGAACACAGAGGTGTAGCACTTCAGGCACGTGTCATACACAAACTGCAGTGCTTGTTATTTCACATGCATGTGCACTGTTTTTTATGTGAGGTTCTCATTATAAAATTATAACTATATCCCATTCCAACGGCAATGAAATTTTAGATAATAAACCACACATGAAATATTAGCACAATGCGTGTCGTCCTGGAATCGGGTGAGCTGTTTAAATGAGCCAAACAGTACATACCTTTTGGCGAGGTACTTTGCTATGACTTCTCCATGGATGGGTGATGTGCAGTGTTGGAATATCCAATTTTTACCATTCTGGAGAAGCAAACAGAGAGCAACATCACAGGACGGATCAAATATAGCAGCTTCATTACATACAATAACTCAATCTAGTTTCATGGCAGAAGTAATAGGTGCTGTTGATTGCAGAGCAAAATTTAAAACCTGAAGATTTTGTATATACTGCTGCTGTTTTTTTTTATAGAAGTTTCATGTTTTCCTTAATAGAAAGAAATGCATATCTTCTTTCTAAGCAAATAAAACGTTTTGAATTACTGGTTTTACGATTAGTTTCTACTTTTCTAGGTGTGGGTATGTTACCTTTCCAATCCTGCCATGCTGCTCTACAAGTTGAATTTCAAATCATTATCTTGTTACATCCAGATAACGGGAAGAATGCTTAAAGCATCGTGGAGAGAATGAACTGAACATGAAAGTTAAAGGGAGGGTGGAGTGGAAAATCATGTGAGTGACGTATTCTGCAAAAGCAGAGAGAACATTTAGAGAGAAATCGTGGACAGATAAGAAAGGTAATGAAGATATTCTAAGGACAGCTAGCAACAAAAGGAAGATAATGGAAAATCAGGAAAAGACAAGCAGAATTTCTAGGTCACATAATAAAAAAGAGAAAACTAAACATCTTGTGACAATGGGAAAGTTTGATGGGAAAAGAAGCAGGGGTCGGCAATGAAATAGAATCCTTGATGGTCCTGAACAGAACTGTTAAAAGATATCTGTGATCGTGGGAAATAGAGGGTCATGATCGCCAATGCCTGCAACAGCACCTCACACAACACCTGATGATGATCCAGGTAAACTGCTGACGTCAACATTAAAAAAATAACATGACCGCCGGAAAGAGCAGAGACAACTACAGTGTCACCTGCATTGATGGAGACAAACGTACAGAGATGGCATCCTTTGTGCAGGAGTCTATGATGGGTCTGACAACTCTGTCCAACTCTTCCAGTGATATGTCACACTCATCACTCAAATGTCTCAGTTCGTCTTCCTGTGAATTGCTGATCGCTTCATCTATTTGGATCTGAAACGAAGATTGACACGCACTTGAAACTATTTACAACAATGGTATTCTGAAACTGATTGTGCATAATGTGCCAAGCCTATCTTAGCAAAAAGATAAGTTTGTTTGTCTAGTTAATGTAAACATCTTACCACTGTGAACACCTGTCCAAGTATGTGTATGCACATTACATGATAAAACAGCCAAATAGGGGATTAAAATCATCCCTTCAGCAGACATTCAGAAAGAGACATGTAGGTTCTGTGGGTAGTTCAATAGTACTAAAAACAATCTTGCTTCATCCAGAGTATTATTGAAGAACTGACATTTAAAAAAAATTGTTTACTTTGAGGCATTAAATGTGAAAAAAAAACCCATCCTGAAATTCCTTTTAATTTTAACTTATTAATAAATTAATAACATTTTATTTAATTAATCATCAAAGCTTTAAAGTTAGGTTTACTTCCAATTTATTACTACATATGTATTTAATTAGTTTTTCCTCCAAGTTAATTATACTAGTTTTAACAGTTTTATATTTATTTTCTCTGTATATTTTTTAAATGTTATTTCATTCATTTTATGTAAAGTGCATTGAGTTTTCAAGGAAACTGCGCTGCATAAAATAAATTTATTATTTAGAACTGACCTGTTGTTGCTGTATAAGGACCGTGTACTGTGCTGCAAGGTTCTGCTCGCTCTGTGTGATCTGGTCCTGGGCTGCTGTCCGCTGTTGCTGCAGCTGCTCCTGTAGCTGGCTGGCAGCAGCTGACAGCAGCGGCACCTGAAATCAGCAGTCACCGAGCTGTCTATCCATAATTGTGTATGCAGGGAACACTTTACAAAGACACTACACAAGACTCATGGTGACAGTAATATTTATTAGAGTTCTGGACATTAATGGGACAGTTCTTGTATGAATGTATAACATAAATAATAGTTTAGCACACATAAAGTTGGGCACACAAGGAAATTCTTTCAAATCCTTGTATAGGGGCATACTGTATGAAAAAGGCAATCTTTTTCGCTATGGGCTGCATGCTAGTTCAGCCTAAATGCAAGTATAATTACTTTATGATAATGATACAATAATATGGCATTTTACAAGAAAAGTAGAAAAAATTAAACCCGTACATGTAAACATAAAATATATATATATATATATTTAAAAAGATACATTCACAAATAAATAATAAAATAATTAATGTAAACATGACCTTACCTGTGTTGGAGGCAGAGATGTGAGGGCTGCCACTGGCGGGGCTGGGGGTGGCTGGGACAATTGGGGTGGGGTGACTTGAGCGAGTTGGGGTACAGCTGAAGTGGCAGGGGGTGGGGCAACTTGCAGCATGGTTTGAGTGGGAGGGGGTCCCGACTGCCATTGCTGTGGTGGCATTGGTGGGAGTCCTGTTGAAACTGTCAACAACATTTTTACAGAGTTTACATAGTTATTAAACACATCATACATTAAAAAATGCACAGCAGTTCTATGATTACGTAAATGTTTTTTTTTGGTCAGATTCCATGCAAAAATTAAATACACAATACATCCACAAGCAAACATAGTCAAAGCATATATAATTTCAAGACATGCATATAGGTAAAAATATTGGTTGAATAAAATTTTTTTACTTGAGAGTTGACACTTATGGACATAACATTCAGTTAATTTTTTTGTGTGTTTCTATTGCAAGAAACCTCAATGTATACATGTGACAAAACCAGTCAAATTAGCTACATTTTCTAAGAGAGAATACTGTTTTATGATGCCAAAGAACCTACCTGCACGCTCACTGTTCACTTTATACTGGTAGTAGTTGTAGTACTCGCCACCATAAAGGAAGGAGAACTTGGCATTATCCTTCTGTTTCTGTTTAGTCATGCTCTCAAACTCTGGGCCATTGCGAGCAACAAAGTTTGCTAGTTTGTCAATGATGTTCTTCAACTCTAAATCTGCAAAACCAAGAAAATAATTAAAAGATGGTCATAAGTTAGAAATAATTAAAACTTAATTCGCCTGCGTTCGAATACGTTGCGATCTCCGTAGTATGTTGGCATTTTATCATTTAGCCGTCATGGCATGTAGTACGTCAGTTTTCCGTTATGCATACAGATTAGCACCTCCATCAACTGCGTCATAGATTCACAGGGCCCTGTTCTAGGAATTGTTGATCGAGGCTATATTTTGTTTATCCTTATCAGTGCTGAGCACAAAGTTGACATCATTCAAGTTGGTCAACATTCAACTTGATCTACACAAAGTACACATGGATTATAATATTTCTGAATTTTTAAAACAGTAGACTAGAGTATCAGTTATTACTACATCTTAGTGCAAATAATTCTGTAGTTTGAACCAGTTTGAACTACTAACCCTAAAAATAATGGTATATATCATGTGACATGTCAAACAGACAGCTGACATAAAATATAGCATTGTAATATTGTCAACAACTTGTATACATCAGCATCACTAAACATAATGGTAAGTATCATGTCTACTTCTATTATTGTCAACAACTTGTATACATCAGCATCACTAAACATGATGGTAAGTATCATGTCTACTTCTATTATTGTCAACAACTTGTATACATCAGCATCACTAAACATAATGGTAAGTATCATGTCTACTTCTAATATTGTCAACAACTTGTATACATCAGCATCACTAAACATAATGGTAAGTATCATGTCTACTTCTATTATCCATGATGAAAAGCAAAGTTAATGGCGTGGAAATTATTTATAATTTACTATGTGTATTTCACCATTTATATACGAGATCACTCACGCCTTTGGCCACAAGTTCCCAGATGTTCTCGCACTTTCAGCTGAACAGCAGCAAGATTATGTTTGTTTTCATCTAAAATTAGTCATTTCTTTATTTATTTCTAAAGCTTGAGCGCACAGAGGCACCTTGAATATTGGTCGGTGGGGTTTTTGTCTTACGTAATATAATATGCAGTTTTCACAAAAATCTTAAGAAATTTGCGCATGGGATCGATATTCGAAACAACTACCAGTTATTTCATCTATTGATGCAAACAAGTTTATTTGACTGAACTACTCACCAATAACAAACGACGGAAATATACATTTCTCAAAGCGAGGCTAGTGCCAGAATTTTCCTTAAAAGAAAGAACGTCTTCGAAAAAGCCTCACTGTACAGTAATATGCAAGGCATTAAATGCATAAAAATCACGGAGCTGTTTGATTACTTTCGTGTAGTGATCATTACAAACTGTTGTGTACATTTTTGTCTGATAAAGTGAAATGTGCACCGATGTGTCAAAATGGTGCTTCCATCTAGTGATCAGTGTAGAATTAAATATACAAAAATGCCTCAAAAACCTGTTTATGCATAATTTTTCGGTAACGAACGATACTGAACGACATTCTGATCTAAATTTGTCTGTGCAAATGCATTCATTCAATTATTCCACACCATTAAACGTGCAAAAAAGCACACATTCATTTAGGATATTGTGTTTTGCACACTTTTGCGGTCCAAGTAGCACTGCAAATTGCATCCACGCTGAGCAAAAGTCGAAGAAGATACTGATGCATCGCGGCACTAATTGGACCGAAAAAGTACACAAAAACATGTTTTTTAAAGAATGTATGCCTTTTGTATATGGAATGGTGTGGAATGATTGTATTGGCAGGTAATCTTGTATATATAGGGCCCTTATTACGGCTTTGTGTTTCACTCTTACCTCGCTTTATCTATCCCAAGACGTTCATTATATCATACTATTTCACTTTAGATGCACAAATGGCACATGATTGTCAAATATTGTGTTTTAGCACAGTTTAAGCAATCGGAATTGCTACAAATAGCAGCATTCGTCGTGTTTTCATTTGTTTTCAATATGACGCGTTTACAAAATGAACACTAATTATACTACAGTTGCATCAGAACCATGAAGGTGATTCAACACACAAAGGGGTCATGTCAATATTTTTATTAAAAACAATGAAGGAATATTTAATTTGTTCTGCACTGCAAGAAAAAGATAATAAAAAATGGAAATATTCTGAACAGTTTGCTAAATTACCCATGCTAAGTAACGGTAATACTAACGGACCTGAATGACCGTACCAAGCAACAATTATTAACAATCATATGATTACTGTATATAAGTAACATTACTACATATACATATATGTAGTTTGCATATCAGGTGGTTAGCGTTAAAATGCTCTGTGCATAATTGTTCTTATATGTTCCAAACAGCGTAGCAGTAGATATAACTGATCCAGTAGGTGTCGGGGTCACTGTCATTCTCCAGAAAAGTAAGCTAGTGTCAAAAGAAATGTCCAAGTAACTAACACAAATTCGTAAAATGAAATCCAATTTTCAACACATGTAACAAGGTCGAATTCTGAACTACGTTATGAGTTGGTTCACATTTCTGGAGAATGACAGGCATATGAAAGTTACGGGTACTGGTCTCGGATGCACAAGAGTAATGCAGACAGGCGCTGGTCATGTCCTTTGTGGCATTCGTGCCACACAAATTCTCCGAGGTATGTTGGGAAAAGTGCCCCAGTTGTGCCAAATTGGTGTCTCAGTTTGCGTTTGACCCGCATCCACATATTTCTCACATTCTGTGTATGAATGTCCGCATGGATGGGATCGACAAAGTTCTGTTTGTGTACCACCACATCGTGGAGGTAGACACCTCCATTCAGCTGGTCGATGTGGTGGTACGCTGCCCAACTGTCAGAGATTATGTGCGTTCCTGGCAGCATCCACTGCTGGATTAGGGGCTGCAGTGTCTCTGCCCTCCGATCGGGGACCACTTCCATCCGGCATAGGCCACTTTTGCGTTCAATCGCACCGAATACCCATACGCCATCGTTGAAGTAGCTCTCGTCAATCTCGACGATGATCGGTGCACCACTGACATCGAAGCCACCGAGTGGCATAGGATGCCGACACGTGTCCTCAACACAGACATCGCGAATAAAATTCACCCAATCGATAGCCGTATGAGCGGCTATCTCCAGGTGCCACATCATGTTACGGGTCGGAACTTCTGTTGCCCAAGAGAAGAGCAACCACATGAGTTTGCCTAAAGGAACGTGCGAGTGGAACCACGAGTCCTTGCGGATGCTGTAGTTCTTCCCGCAAAGATGACATCTCCAAAGATAGCCATCATTGCTGTCGTGTGCAGCCACCAGAATGCACTGGCCGAAACACTGTGTGCACAACCTTGTGTTCCTCAGCAAAGCTCTTTGCGCCAGCCACTCGATCTGCATCTTCCTGTCATCCTGCAACATCACGCGTAGCTCAAATGGCCCCAGTCTCTCCAACAACATCTGTTGTTCCGTGAGTATAGTCTTCGGCGGCACAATGTGGGACATATTCCTCGGCCGACCTGCCATTGCAGTAATGACAGTTCCTAAAATAAAAGACACAATTTTGCAAGCAACGATACAAAGAAAATTATGTGAGTAAGAGGCAATGCGTCATTCCTGTTCACAGTTTGTCCAAGTGCATATGTGATTTTCTTTGTATCATTGCCTGGTGGCTTTGACGCCAATTGTGTGCTGATCATCATCGAGATCAACAAGAGCTGCTTCTTCCATCGGAAATTCCACTGTGGCTGATTCAACGACAGCCTATGGGTATTCGGTGCGATCGACCGCAAAAGTGGCATATACCTGTCAGATGGAAGTGGTCCCTGATCAGAGAGCAACAATACTGCAGCCCCTAATCCAACAGTGGATGCTGCCAGCAACGCACATAATCTCTGACGGTTGGGCGACGCACCACATCGACCAGCTGAATAGAGATGTCTACCTCCACGATGTGAAGAACAGAACTTCGTCGATACCATCCACGCAGGCATTCATACACAGAATGTGGGAAATATGTGGATGCAGGTCAAATGCAAAATGCGACACCAATTTGGCACAACTCAATGAGAATTTGTTTAGCACAAACGCCGCAAAGGACATGACCAGCATCTGTCCGCATTACTCTTGTGCATCCGGGACCAATACTTGTAACTTTCACATGTCTGCTCTGGGGTCATTATCTGGAAATGTGAGCTAACTCATTACAACATAGTTAAAATTTCGACCTTGTTACATGTGTTGAAATTGGATTTAATTTTACGAATTTGTGTTAGTTACTTGGACATTTCTTTTGACACTGGCTCACTTTTCTGGAGAATGACAGTGACCCTGACACCTACTATTATGTCTACTGCTATGCTGTCTGGAACATTTAAGAACAATTATGCACTGATGATTTTAACACTAACCACCTGATATGCAAACTATATTATGTAAACATATCTACAATAATCATGTCATTCAGGTCTATTAGTTATTATACTGTTACTTAGCATGGGTAATTTAGCAAACTGTTACGAAATGGTAATGTTTTACTTGCAACAGTGAAAATATATTTTAAGTAGTAAACACGTTTACAGTTTTTATCAGTAATTGCATATATAGGACTTGGATATATATGTTTTATGTAGGTAAATCTAACGACAGACATAATTCATAATTATTGACATGTTTATTTTGCTTATCTGGTGTGTATATATATATGTACATATATATAATATATACATATGAATGATGTACATAAATATTACTGTTATCACACTATCAGTTTTTACCACATATATATATATATATATATATATATATATATATATATATATATATATATATAATATATATATATATGAATGATGTACATAAATATTACTGTTATCACATTATCAGTTTTTACCATGTAGCCTCTTTTAAGAATCCCTACAGCTAGCTATTTAAGTCTCCTTATGGTGTGTACTTGAAAAAAACATGTTTCAATAGTAAATAAAAACGTTTGCCAACCATGCAAGGGCTATTTTTTATATTATTCGCACTTGAAATAGGCTTTGGCACTTAAAAAATCAAATGTTTCATTTTCAAATTTTCAAAACAGTTCTCATTCAAATACATAAAAATTATTGGTTTTTTCAAATATACTGGTTGGTGTGGTTTTTGTCCTATGTAATATAATATGCTGTTTTCAATATTTGAAACAACTATCAGTTATTTCATCTATCGAGTACAAACACGTTGTCAGAAAAGTTGGTTTGAGTGGTGAAGTACTCACCAGTATCAAACGACAGAAATATATTTTCTCAAAGCGAGGCAAACACTGGAATTTGCCTTAAAAGAAAGAGCATCTTCGAAAAAGCCTCACTGTACAGTAAAATGCAAAACTATCTTGGTTGTTCACTACAATGTTGCTTTGTGTTCATTCAAACACACACACACACATAATTATATTACATATATCGGTAGATACATATAAAATGTCTAAATATAATCACTTTCAGTATTAATTATTGCTCCCTCCAATGCAACATACACACATTTTTTATTATAGCTAAAAAAAATGCAAGACCAAAGAGTCTGCCTGTTGTACTTCTAGAAGTTTGCTAAAAATACGGCTCACGTACGCAGAAAACCTAGTGCTAAACATACGGCTCACGTATAAAACAACGGAAGCAGTGACTAAAAATATGGCTCACGTACGTTTAGAACCATGTGATTTACAGTTAAAAATGCTCACGCACACGCTCACGTTCGCATATGAAAAAAGAACGAAGGCCAACAACGAAAGCAGTGACTAACCATACGGCTCACGTACGTTTAGAACAGAGACCGAGTGCTAAAGATACGGCTCACATATGAAATTACGCGCATGTGCTCAATGACTGACGTACTTCTAGAATTTAAGCTAAAAATACGGCTCAAGTAATCGGAAATCCAAAAGTATGCGCGTGCGCAGAATGACTGCCGTACTTTTAGACTCTAGGACTAGGTCTAAAGATACAGCTCACGTACGCGTAGCCACGGCCTACTATTATATATGAATATGGTAAGCATGCAGTCATTTTATCTGGGTATGAATATCGTGTTCCGTGTTATATTATAATTATATTAAAATATATTTTGCTCAAACAACTCTATCGGTATTGTTGTAAACATAGTCTGTGGCGTCTCTAACTCGAAATTTCAATGGGTTGAATTTAACGCCGGTGACTATCCCATCTAGTCCTAGGCTAAGGCTAGGCTGGGTCCGTGTATTCGACGCGAAAACGGACAACATCTGCTTCTGGATTCAATAACTGCCCCGTTGAACTATTTAAACATTTTATGTTCTTTGGGTGGTATATTACTAACCGTCTGGTGGTTTGGGTCTATCCATTGTAGCAATATCTTAATTAAATACCACGGGAACTCCTCGAATTTACAGCGCAAATCTCACGCTCAGTTTACATTCGCACCGGTTTAATGGCGGTGCATAATGCATGCCGGAATCCGATAAATAAAATTAAAACTTTATCGAAATGACAAAACATGTACATCTATGTATCAGATATTGGTCATTTTTATTAAGAAGCAATTTATACAAGTTATACATTTAGCATTGTGCAGGTGGAAAATGAAAGAGTTTAAAGCGTCGTGACGTCAGCGGTGTGGCGTGGAGTGCGAGAAGAAGGAAGGATGGCTGGTGTGGCGGGACGGAGGGAGAGCATATTTGAAGACAACATTGTAAGTTATTCGTGTAAGCGAAAATTCGGTTGATAATTACGTAACCTATATGCACGTCTTTCGGTTGCATTGTTTTAATTTCGCTGTTCACGTGTCTATCAGTCAAATACTGATGGACACGCCAATGTTTTGAAACACCTCGATCGAAGTGCCACTTGGTCCTGGAAATTCAAAACAAACAAACGCCTTTTATTGTCAACATTCATGCACTGTCACTGTGTCAGTTCTTGGACACTCACCCCGTCCCATATCACAAGTAGAGCGTGTCTGTCATCATTACATTAAAACAATTTCAGTTCCAATTAATATTAATACTGGAACAGTTAATTGCATTAAGGAAACAATAAAACAAATGTTAAATGACACAATTTCATAAACTGTCATAATAATCAGAATTTACAAAAATGTAAGGCAGTTTTTTTTATTGAAGTTTTTATATCTGTAGTCGTAGACTAGTCATAACTATAGTCACTCAAGAATATGTCAGGCTAATAAAAATATGGAATTTTGTAAACATTTTACAGAAACAACAATACTCAATAGCACAATACTTGCAAAAAAATTAATGCATGTTCATGCTACATTGTTTCTATAACACTATAACTGGTATTTGCAGGGTTTGTTAGCAAGTATAGTTTGCTATTTTATTTGTGTACGTTATGCGATTATGTCTGCATACATTATACCATTATTTCTGTGTGCATTATATGATTTATAATTAATGTGCTCAATGTGTGGTAATTTTTCTAATAAAAAATTTGTTATATACCTTGATATGATTAGTATATAGTTTTGTGATGTGTTTTCAGTGTAACTATCAAGTCTTTTGTTGAACTCAGTTACTCTGTTTTGCACCAGTTTTTTCCAGAATCTTTACATGTGTTGGTGTGTCATTCAAGTGCGAATGTGTAATTAGAACCAAGCCTAATACAGAACGTTGGATGCATTCGAAGGAATTGTAGTAGTTTGTAGTAAAATATGTCAATTTAGCCTTGATTTTTGTTTGGCGAGCTTGGTATAGTATATTATATATATATATATGTATATAGTATATATGTGGAAAAAAATAATTAATACAATCACTTGGTGCGATATTTGTGGGATACTATGCAGAAATTGGGTCCTCCACAATACAACTGCACAAGAAGAAAAAATTGCCATATAAAAGTGAAGTATCATGTAAATTTGACCTTCATCCCTTGGCCGGGATGGTTGTAAGAGTGCTATTTCCACATCGTCTTCACCACCTTTGTCTGTCTTCTGCTGACGTAAATTCATAAGATGTTAAATCTTGCTTGCAATAAAACAAAACAAAAGTACTCATAATTCACTCAATATCCTGCATTTGTGTTTAATTGCATTTAAATTATACACCCTGTACTAGATTTGTCAACATTTCTGATTATGCTGAATATCAAATATTTAATGTACATAAAAGATTTTAAGAGCACTAATTGTAATTGAGTTTGTAACTGGCTTTTTAATTGTACAACTTGTAATAAATTATAATCACATTGTAACTGCAATTCAGTTGTTATCAGGCTTTGTAATTAAACCCAAACCCTAGTGCAAACAAGAATGCATGCATGAACCTAAATCCTGTCTAAAAGCTTTATTTTTATAAAATAATAATATAGTTGTACTGAACCTATGAACTATTGGAGTTGACCTTTTATAAAACATTATAACTGATTTTTATATATAATTGATGTCTTTGAAGTGATGTAATTTTAATTGATTTTTAAGTGTTACAATTGCACTTGCGTAATCTTGTATAATTTAAATTAGTAATTGTAATTGAACCCAGCCTCGCCAAGTAGTATTGCAAAAAAATTGCAAAGACACGTACTAGGGGCATTCCATCTCAGTTCAACCAAGGCAGGTTGCACTCGTATTTTTGAATTCCACAAAACATTTTACCAATTATTCCACAGGTCAATATAACTACACATGTCATGGATTTGGCAGATTCTGTAGTTTTTTGCCAATTTTCAGAAATCATGAAGAATTCTTGTTCTTAACCATATACATTGGCTTGTTATATGCGGTTGTCATGGTGAATGAATTAGCTATTCAGTAGTGGCAATCGTTGGTTATCGCTCAATATTATTTTATGGGGATAGTTTTTTTATAGTTTTTAATGGTGGATTATAAAAATCCAAACGGCAGATGGCATTACTTCAACTGGCGATTTACCACGCATAAGTTTTGGAGGGATTATTTGATAATTTTAGCAATGAATCTTTGTCGGATGTTGATGATCGAAACAACGACGATGTTGGCACACTGTACATTGGTATATAACCGTGTTTAGCAACTGGAAAAACGTTGTAATCGTGGCGACCATCTTGGATTGCTGGTTACCATGATGACGAAATGTAAAATGATATGGCTCATAAATTAATTGTCTGGTTATGTCCTACACCTCACACCTCACTCAGCATACCTCTCATGGGGCACTGATTTTCATAGATTCCATTCTACAGGACAACAACTTCAAAGCAGCTATCTTCCTTTCAACATTTGTGTTCTTGGGACAGGCACACTGAATACAATCACTGGACCTTGGGATCCTCACATTATGTCTTCTCTGAAGACGAAATCATTGATTCGATTCATCCATAGTGGGCAAACCCTGCCTTTTCTAAATTTTGCAGTCCTAGCGAGCCTGTACACTTTGTCTTTAAAAACAGCCAGCTGTTTTTTTTAGAAAAAAAAAACCTGCCACCTAGCGAATACGGAGAACACTGTGTAACAAAACAACGAAATCAGTGTGTACTAATTTACACTAAAATCCTGCTGTTAATTCTTTTTTACCGAAAACGTTTTTTAGTTTACTGCCACTATGTCAGATATTACCTTATGTATGTAATTTAAGTAAATATATCACTTTATCTTATATATATATATATTAACCAATGTAAACGATAGTTTAATGCACCAGTTGAATTGACGACCTGTAAACCAACTCCCTTTTATCACTCGTTGAGTTTGAATCCGGGAAAAAATACTACCTCTGTTAACAAAAATGGTTTCTTAATATATGTCTACAAGAAGTTTGTGAACAATATATGTATAATAGTAATACTTATTCTAACCAAGATTCCAATGTTACTGGCTATTCACTATGCTATCTCAATTTTCGAATGATAAACAACCCTATTAACGCTCGCTGATTTCCCTGACAGAGTCCGAAACTAACTTACGCTAAAATACTGCCTCTGACTAATAATTAACAAAACCTGTTCCCTAATATATGTCTACAATATGTTTATGTATAATATATATGCAATAGTAATACTTATTCTATTTGATATTCGACGCTTTTCTATAAATTCTCTTCACCAATTTCAAATCGCTGCTGCACCAAGTCAAGATCCGCTGATGGTTACTTAAATTCAGCTGTAATTATATCTCAGGATTTAAAAATTTCAACAAATAATCTGTATTTTTTCAATACACATGCATTACGATGGGTGTATGTGTTCAACATGTCTGGGATATAAAGTATCATTCAGACTCCTTTCAAACTTGCTTCTAGCATCAGTTAATTACAAGGGCATTGCAGAATGGCTTTAGAATTATTATAGTTTCACTAACACCATTTTATTATTTATATTACAGCAACTCAGCATTTAATTATTTAAAATAAATATTGTCGGCTGTGGTTACAAAATGTCTAGTCATGTGTCCATGGTGTGTTTTATGAGCCAACGACTCATAATACATTGAATGTGTTGACTGTAGTGTTATTATTATCTATTAATACTCTACACATGTAAACAAATATGTCATTTATTTGTAACTATGACTCCATGCAAGATTATACTTATAAGCATGGCTACCAAAATAGATGTTGTGTACAAAAATAAATGACATTTATATTAATTACCAAACATGGATTTGTAAATAATCACTCTGGAACTTGGTAACAGTAACAGATGATGTTTCAGAAGGTTGTGTGGGTGGACTGCAGCTTTGCAAGTTGTGGAAAAATACGTAGTTTTAAATGCATCCAGATAGGACTGGCGAGTCAGAAATCTTGCAAAAACAACATGATAGGAGACAATCACCGTAGGAGCAGGCAAGGAATACATTTGAAAAGGATGTCAGACTTTCCCAACATTTAAAATCCAAGCTTTAACACTGGTAATTACACTGGTGAGGTTAAAATTCACAAAGTTATGTGTAGACAATGTAAATGTAAATGTCTTGATGTGGTTTATTTTACCCTGTAGGTGTCGCCACAGTCTGTCTACTAGGCTTTGTCAGTTATGGTTCGGTTATGCACCAGGTGTCGCTAGCAGTCCGATGTGAAGATACTTCTGGTTTAATAGGGGGAAGTTAATCCAAGTGTTTTTTGTTACTTCTATGTGATCACAAGGTTCTGTCTTTTATCAATTCATTATGTTTGCTGATGACAAACATGTTTTATACACCTAGTAATCGATGTAAACAAGACATTTTCATATAATGGCATATGAATAATAATTATAGACCATTATGGTCAACCTTAGATGTCAGGTTTGTGATGTCTACATAAAATAAAACAAGGGAAGCAAGTTTAAAACTGAATGTTGCAAGTTAATAATATTTGTAACAGTTATTAAAAAAATTATTGAATTCAAAATACCTAAAAATAAATCTGCACTTGCTACTTGTAGAAAGCTGATAATGTTGTAGATAACACTGGGCTGCTGTAGATAACACTGGGCTGCTGTAGAACAACACAGGGTTTCACTCTTGTGAAATATGTTGAACAACAAATTTATATATAACTGAGAATTGTATTAAAAACACCCAATCACATAAACTAACATGAATACACTGCACTGATACAACAGTAGTTTGTAGTTGTAGAACATTTTATTATAAACCACTGTTTTATAAAGAAAAGTTTTTCTTCATAAAGCCAAACCATTTTACCAAGCAAAATACAAGGTTACTTTCTAATTACATAAATTTAAACTTATAGACATGTCAGTATAACAAATACAGGTATTATTATATTAATCACAACCAGTGTTAACATTAATATTTTGAGCCAAATATATTTTAGTAAGCCTAAAACTGTGTCAAAGCAGGAAACACAAAAGCATCTTAGTAAACAAAGTAAATCTGGCATTGTGTTGACTGTATACACAACAAATTAATGTTTTTGAAATAATTTGTTAAAACTCATACTCGGACTCAGCATACACTTTATTTAATTAACTGTTTTGTCTAGTTTAATATATTGAATATCATTGTTACTGCTATGTACATGTGGACTGTTGTTATGTACCAAGTATATATATATATATGTATTATATGTATATATATATATATATATATATATATATATATATATATATATATATATGTTGTTGTGCTATTGGTATCTACTACACTCTCAGCATGAATTAATTAAGGAACTAACATTTTGGGAACACACAGGGACTTAGAGAAGACAGCAAATTATTAAATAATTTTATTGCACATGAATAATAAAAAATTTGAGAGCTACATAAATGTCATGTATTTTATGTCCACATAAATAGTCCAAGGCAGGAAAATAGCTGCTTTGCATGTCCCCAAACTACCGCTAATGTGTCTTTGTTGCATCATTAAGTGTACACAAGGACAGCCAAAGTTTGGAGACTGGCCAACCTTGCTCACTACCTTGACATCCTAACAGTACTGTAGTGACCTGCCACATAGATTGTCATGTGACTGCCTTATTTTATTGCATGGTATGTCACCAGTAACTTTCCAGTCACGTGGCTCAGCTGTGACCTGACTAGGTTTAAATTAGCTTAGCAGGAGCCGCCTAAGGTAAATGCGTAGTGACTACTGCAGGCATTCTAACTTGTAAATAGGTCAGACTGCCTGTAAATCAGTATACATGTAAACACAGACGTTTACAAGGCCACCTGCGCATGGTGCCGTGGTCCCACCCTAGTGAAGCACACATCTACCAGCAACAAGTAGTTCAGTGAAATTATTAAACACTTCATGATTCATATTTGTGTTGTCATCATGATACTGCTGAATAGGATTATGATACTTTGTAGAATCATTGCCAATACTTCACACTTTGTATATGATTTAAGATGTTCCTAGTGAGAACAACTATGTTGTGTTAACATCTGTAGGGTAAAATGGTTCTAAAATAATGAGTTGATTATGCATGTTATGCCACAATATGAATTGTTTACACTGGGCGTCAACATAATCCAAGGTTAACCCAGATTAAATCTTCATACAAATGTAATGATTCTTTCATGATCCAAGGTGGATGAAATTAGCAGTTTGCTGATATTTCAGAATCTCTCATTTGGGCACACTTGGGGTATTAAGCTATGAAGTGTACACGTACACAGCTATCAAGAATATAGCAACAAGAAGATTTGTGTGTTTACATTGGTATGACACGAGAGGTTAGAGTGAAGCGGCCACCAGGATGTTGATGCTTTCAACTAGTACCGTCCTGTATTTACCACACTTAAATATCAGCCCCACATGTCTCCTGTTTATCATGACTTTGTTGACACCCGGCATGTGTTGGGGTTGTCGTGCTTCAGTACACATAGATGTCAACTATTGTGAAATCATGAAAGTTATTCATGGCCTCTACATGGTGCTAGGGCTGTATAAATATTGATCGTGATCTGACAGCATTTAGACATTCTTCAAAGGACAACTATTATAGAATACATGATGTTAATTCATATTCTGCCAGCAGGGTGTTCTGGTAGGAACACCAAACACTGCAGGGCGTTATCGTGGATGTGAGGAAGTACGCTTCAGTGAACAAGTACAATCCACTTTCATGATTTCACAATAGTTGACAGGGAGTTATTTTATATGTTAAAGAATCTATTAAGACTGATGAAATAAATTAGAAAGGGAAGTAGATTACGATGAAGCTGTTTGGTGCAAAATAGTTTCAGGAAATTCAACAGTAACTAATGGACTAGTTTACCGAAGTCCAAACATAGACGAAGAGGATAACACAAAAATACTAAACGCTATAAAGGAAATGAGTAAAGGGGAATATATCATAATGGGAGATTTTAACCATGGACACATACATGGAAATCTCTAGAGAGTACAGGGGGTGAGGATCAACAATTTCTATTTTTAATTCAGGATAGCTACCTTACTCAGCACAGCGCTTACTACCTTACTCAGAACCAACCAGGGGAGAATGTATTGGGTATAGTTTTGTCATCACAAAAAGAATTAGTGGACATTGTAAAATACATAAACCATTGGGTAACAGTGATCATAATCAAATACATTTTGACATGAATGTAAAATCAGAAAGTAAAACTAAAAAAGCGTATAGGAGAAATTTCCACAAGGGTAACTATAAAGATATGAGAAAATATATAGCAAAGCTAGATTTGAATAATATGCTGAGGAATAAAACCACAATAGAATGTTGAAACATTATAAAATATAAAATTTAGAGTAAATTCATTCCCTTGAAAAACCAAGGAAAATGGTCTAGAAAGAAACACTTGTCAAAAGAAGCTATTAGAAAAAAGTTTTCAAGCAAACTATGTGGAGGGTTTATAGGTGTACCAGAAAGGATGAAGACTATGCAAATTACAAAGAGGCACTTAATGCAGCTACAACTGAAATCAGACGATCTAAAAGAAGCTATGAGCATAAATTAGCATGTAACATAAAAAATTACACCAAGAGTTTTTACGCATATGTCAGGAGTAAACGAAACGTACAAGACAAGGTTGGACCTCTAGAAGACAGTGCTGGAAATATAATATCAAAAGGGTTTTTAATGGCGGAAGGCCTAAATAGTTACTTCAGTTCAGTGTTTATCAGAGAGGATATTAGTTTATTACCAGTTCCAGATGCTAAATTTCAGGAGGCTAAATCTGACTATTTAGGGCAACTAATTGTAACTCCATAAATGGTAGCTAAGAAAATAAAGGCAATGAAGAATAATAAATCATCTGGAGTGGATGGAAATACTCCAAAACTACTAATGGATTCAGTAGAACCAATCAATATACCTATTGCAAGAGTGTTCAACTTGTCATTAAAAGAGGGAGTTGTTAATTTTTAATGGAAAGAAGCAAACATCATACCATTATTTAAAAAGGGTTCGAGAAATAAGTCATTATTGTAGACCAGTGAGTTTAATGTCAGTGATTTGTAAATTATTAGAAAGATTAATTAAAGACCATATAAATTATTAAATTCATCTCAACATTGATTCCAAAAAATGAGGTCATGCTTAACAAATATGTTTTTTGGAAGAAATCACTAAGTGGATATACAAGGGATTGCCAGTACATATTATCTACCCTAGGTACTTAGATTTTCATAAAGCTTTTGACAGAGTGCCACATCAAAGATAACTACTTAAATTAAAAGCCCATGATATCAGGGATAGCATAATTGACTGGATAGAACAATGGCTGACTGACAGAAGACAGCGTGTTGTAGTAGATGGAGAGGTTTCAAACTGGAAATCAGTTTTGAGTGGGATACTACAAGTATCAGTATTAGGACCTTTATTGATTTAAATCACTCAAAAAATCATTGATTTATTATTTTTTTTTACTTCTGATTTTTGTAATCGGTAATTTATATGAATTTAGCACAAATAATTGTTTACAAGCATTGAGATCAACAGAGTTTTGTATGTCTTTTAATACAAAAGCACAAAGTGTGCACACTTGTGTAGCTGTATTGACACCAGATAGCCTGACAGTCAAATATTTTATGACATTGTGTATGTCTGAGCTATTCCCTTTTTGAATGCAGTGAAGCTACACAAAGTTATCTTCCAGAGGAAGTATCTTTTCAAGTCAGAAGCCCTGAGTTAAAGTCCACTTAGAGCTTGTGCTAGTTGTTCTCAATTCAGTATGTTGACTCAAGTGAGACAGTCTGGGCTACAACTGTTTAATACTGTACCAGTTTGCAGTCTGGTTAGAGACCCTTAGAGTACACAGGGCCATGGACAGGTGCTAACCCACCCTCTCAGCAAACAATAATTAGCACTGCTACAGCCACAGACACACAGCATGCTTTCCTTTCCAAGACATATTATGCAACTACAGGAGGTGAAGCCTTGTGGACATTGTCTAATGTCTTTATATAAGCAAAACTCATGTACCCTCTGTTAAGACAAGTACCTACATTGATTTAAAAGAGTTTATAAATACATCAACATATATATATATATATATATATATATATATATATATATATATATATATATATATATATATATAACATTTATTAATGTCTATATACCAGATTTAAAATATATATTTATATAATAAAAATATGTTTAAACGGCTGTCTTTTTATTTAGTATAATTCAGAATTCAAGCCACAATTCTTCAACAATTTACAATCATTACCGTTTTATTTGTTTATCAATTGTGTACAAAATATTGAAATTCAGCAAAAGTGCAAAACTATATAATTAACAAATGCTGAATATATTTGGTTCCGCATAATGCAATTGTAATTGAAATTGAAACAGTGTAATTGTAATTGAATTGAAAAATTATGAGTGTAATTATAATTGTAATTGAACTAAAAATGTAAATGTAATTGTAATTGATATAATTATGGGTAATTGAACCCACCCCTGGATGATATTAAATTTTGGGAAATGTAAATGCCTACATACAGGACACGGGAACTTGGAAATAACCTATGATATGGGATATACTGTTCTTGGTAGTACTGTAAAAGAAGAGGACTTAGGAATAACAATAAGTGCTGATATGAAAGTTTCAGAGCAGTGTGGTATTGCAGCTTCAAAGGGTAATAAATTGTTTGGGTTGAAGAGAAACATAACATACAAGGGAGAAAAGCTAATTATACCCCTGTATAAAGCAATAGTTGGACCTTATTTAGAATACTGTATTCAAGCATGGAGACCATATCATAAGAAGGATATAAACACCCTATATACATAGATAAACCTAATAAAAAAAAATTATGGTAAGGTTGACCATTTGGCAGAATTGCCCATTTATATATAGCTTATATATAGCTTGAAGGTACAGATGTAACCATTTCTGTCACAATTAATAATTGTTTAGTATGGGTGTATTTATTGACCTGTGATGTCTTTGTAACCCTGAAGCATACAGTACTGATATTCAACCCTGCATGACTGACAACCCTGCATGACTGACAACCCTACATTGTTGGAGGTTAGTTAGGGTTTATATCACTTTTGTCTAATGGAATTTACAGTGGTCCTTTGTGCACCTAATACAGGTATATGTGACACCTCAGTGAAACTTTAGTAGTTGGGAGCAAAACGGTTTTACGTGGAAATAGTCATATTTATGTTGACAAAACAGTTGAGTGGAGTGGTTTGCCTTTAAAGACTTATGATCTTATTGTGTACATTGCTTTGTCAACTAGCTTCGAATCAACATGTTTTGAAAAGGTTTCTGTTCAACAGGGATTTCTTCTGATCTTTTCTCATTGTACCCAACTGGTTGACTGATTTTATAAATCTGGTGTGGTGTGACTGATTTTATAAATCTGGTGTGGTGTGACTGATTTTATAAATATGGTGTGATGTGACTGATTTTATAAATTTGGTGTTGTGGTGTGCTGAGAATGGATAGGATTGCCTTATGACATTCAAGGTAAGATCATCAGACATTTCAGAGTAATTAAATTGCTGACAGTAATTAGTAATTGGCGAATTTTTGGGTGTGTTCATATAGAATTATATATAGAAGACAAGATTGGAATGTTATTCTGGCAAATCTGACTAAAGGACTTGACTGATCAGTTTTGATTGTGCTATATACTTTTGTGGTGTCTTCTTGTTGCTTATTTCTGGATGTGTATTCTGAAGAAAACGTATTCAATGAGATTATATATGAACTTCCATTATTACACAGTATAATTTTATAATACCATTTTAAGATGGATATTTTATATAAAGATGTCATACTTTAGGATTAAGATATGTATTACAGACTGAATAAGATTGAAGGGTAACGTTAACCTAGACCACTCTCAACCACAGGCAAATGGCTATCAATTGTTACTTGTGAAAGCCAGGAGCAGCCCAATAATTAAGAAAAAAAATAACAACACATCCATATAGTGCCATATTCACTGAGTGTTGTATGGCACTTTACACTATAAATATGGTTATTCTAAGTAGACCTAATTGTTTACCTATACAAACTCATCTATGAGCCTACTTTAACTTACTTAATCCTAGTCGTGCCTACAGGCACATAAGGTAGACACAAGACGTGTCCACTTCTGTTGGTCTACAGCGGACAGACCACAGTAGAGAATTGCATTGGTGGCCATGTTAACGTTTTGTCTGATTATAAGAAAATGTGACCATCAAAAATTAAGAAATTTTTTCACAGCAACTGCCATCATCTCATTGATATGCTGACCACGTTTTGTCAGCCAGCTCTTTTAAAATGCCCCGACGTGCGATGCCCATCAATTAAAAAAAAATTGCCATGTGTTCATGCGCCCATGTGGCCCATAGCAGAAAATTTCCCATAAATCCCTCAGCCTGTTAAAATCTAAAAAAAACACTATTTCACAGCCAATAGCTTCTAGAAAGAAACCTGTGATTGTGCCTGCTCAATTGCACTTATGTCACACTGTATGAATTGTTTAAATTCACATATCACAATTTAATACGCCCTACATTCGTGTGAAACAATAAACAGGAAGGTCAACTTTCTCACCCCTACAACCTACTTAGTGGCCTGGCCCCAGCTCAGGTGCACTTCCTGTTGTTTGGGGCGTCTTTGTGTTCCTTCGGTTTAGCTACTTCAAGTATATATTATGAATGGCAGTGACTTGAGAAAATGTTATCAGTTCACATCAAGTATACCCCCATTCCTTTATCTCTGAGGCACTAAGTCCCACACAGACCAGGTCATGAAACAAACAAGTGCCCATTCAACAACAACAGCAACACAAGCAGCAGCAGCAACAACAATTACAACAACAACAACAGCAGGAATGTAGATTTCCAACAACCATGTTTTTGTAGTACCTGTAATTTTGTGTTTGAAGTAAGAACTTCATACATTTGGATGCACATGTAACTAGTTATAGTTATCTGTGCATCCAGTATGACTAAATTAATAAACCCAGTAAGTGGAAGACATTAAAGATAAACAACTTACCAGTTGTGGTTGACCAAAGTGGTTTGTGTGTGCCCACAGACATCCACAGTGTTTACATTTCACACTGACTCGGTGGCATCTCAATATTGATGCGATTGTGCCATTGTGGCAACAGAGTTTTACAGAGAAATATTGTTGGTGACCTACAGTGCCTTTCACAATAATACACCAGTCACTTAAATCAGTGACATCACCTGAAGAGCTCAACCTGGACAGACTGTCAGTGAATGCACAGTATTACAAAGTCTCCACTGTAAAGCTGCTTACACATTGGGCAACTTTCTTTTATGAATAGAAAATGCTCAAGCATGGGTCCTAATCAGGTGTGAAATTTGGATCCTAATCCTTGCAAACAGTTGAACCAGGTGTAGGTAACTGGGTCTTTTATTGAACCCTTGAACTGCTCTTCAATCACATCTGCCCAAACCAGACATTTCTTTGACTTCTTTGTTGAATTGGAATAGTGTGTTAGACAAACTAATTAGTTTATTCTTGATTTAATCAAGACTGAAATGTCTTTCGTATCATACTAGTGTAATTAGCTTAATAACTCTTCATAAATTTGACATGTTATAATTATAATAAAAAATGCCATAAAAATTTTATGAATATCTGTAAAGTAAAATGAATAGTTAATATAATTTCACCGGATCTGAACTTAATATCAACACAGGATTTATGGTAAATAATATACAAAGATGTGTATGTTATGGCGACTGGTATAAGAAAGAATGTTATTGTGGTAGGCTTCAGTGTGCTCAAGGAATGTTGTGGTTTTTAACAGTTGGAAAAGTGACACAAAGGTGACACGTATCAGCAATGCTAGAGTAACTATTTATTAGTGCTGTTTTGTCACCTGTCAGTAGTTGCTGCTGTTTGTGATGCTCATTTCAAATCGGTGTCTTTTGTCCCGTGAATGAAATGCCATTGCTTTAAATAAGATTGTTGCTCTATAATGCCAGGTAAGCTCAGTGCAGTCAGCATTAAAGTAAAGTTTTATGCCAGGTAGGATCAGTGCACTCAGCATTAAAGTAAAGTTTTATGCCAGGTAGGATCAGTGCACTCAGAATTAAAGTAAAGTTTTATGCCAGGTAGGATCAGTGCACTCAGCGTTAAAGTAAAGTTTTATGCCAGGTAGAATCAGTGCACTCAGCATTAAAGTAAAGTTTTATACCAGGTAGGATCAGTGCACTCAGAATTAAAGTAAAGTTTTATGCCAGGTAGGATCAGTGCACTCAGCATTAAAGTAAAGTTTTATGCCAGGTAGGATCAGTGCACTCAGCATTAAAGTAAAGTTTTATGCCAGGTAGGATCAGTGCACTCAGAATTAAAGTAAAGTTTTATGCCAGGTAGGATCAGTGCACTCAGCATTAAAGTAAAGTTTTATGCCAGGTAGGATCAGTGCACTCAGAATTAAAGTAAAGTTTTATGCCAGGTAGGATCAGTGCACTCAGCATTAAAGTAAAGTTTTATGCCATATAGGATCAGTACACTCAGAATTAAAGTAAAGTTTTATGCCAGGTAGGATCAGTGCACTCAGAATTAAAGTAAAGTTTTATGCCAGGTAGGATCAGTGCACTCAGCATTAACTGATTAACTGACCCCACAACGGCCGCGGCTGTCTGCTCTGTTCAGTCCTGGAACGGCCGCCGCCGGCCGCATACAGGACCCTCTATTAAAAAAAAATCCTGGCGAATAACTACTGAACTAAACGCTACCAAATTTTGCCACACCATAGCGGATACATTTTGCAACAACAACAGCTCGTTACATGCATGTGTTGCCCTTTCGGAAATCTTGATTTTCATCAGTTTTCTTCACGCTATCTCGAAAATTTTTATTTCTATATTTGTCATGATAAAATATGGTGTAACCTGAAAAATAGCTGTCAGAATTTTATAATTTTTTCAGTGGTGCAAAGCTAACACATATAGCTACATTTTCTTCGCTGAGTTGCATAGGGTTATAGCATGGGATCATTGTCAAATGTCAGTCGCAACTTTCAAAGTTTTAACAAATGTGCTATTTTTACTTTGCAAATTGTGATCAAATGTCAACATTTTATTAATATATCCTATTTCTATGTATTCCTGCATGTGGAGAAATTACTACTCTTCAAAATAAACACAACTTGTAATTGTCACTATTGAATAGTTTTTTCTACAGATTTCTGAACACGAGGTAAAATCGCTCCAAATTTGCCAGAAATCCTGGGAACATGGTGGCATGTTTTAATAAAATCCTGGGGCCTAATGGGTTAAAGTTTTATGCCAGGTAAGATCAGTGCACTCAGCATTAAAGTAAAGGTAGCACACTTATGAAAATTTATGCATCACATAATAGCTGTTAAATATGTTTATCAGTTTTATGTGGCCATATAGTTTCTAAATTATGCAACAGAATGAGTGCAAGTACATTAACAAATAGGTGTGTGGATATATTGGTTTGCAAGCAAAGTTAGGACTTGGTATCAAGTTTCTCAACCAGCTAGGAGATTAACCTTTTAGAGCCCGCAATGGCCGTGGCCGGCCGCTCTGTCCAAATTTACTATTTTGTCTTTGTAAATTGTGATCAAATGTAAACATTTTGTTAATATATCCTATTTCTATGTATACTGGCATGTGGAGAAATTACTACTCTTAAAAAAAAACACAACTTGTAATTGACAATATTGAATAGTTTTTTGACAATTAACGGGGTATATTAATGTTGGGAAATTCTGTTTCCATGAAAAGATGCCCAGATGCAGAGGTTTCTGGATTATCAGCAGGGTCACTCCATGCCAACTCACCTGATTAAGATATTTTCCCGGGTGACCCTCTCAGATTACAATGAAAGAAACCCTACGAATACATTTGGTGGTAGAATCGAACTGTACAAAATGCCAAGTTTTAACTCAGGATAGTTTTGGAGATATGATTTATTGAAAATAGGGCTTTTGACACCCGTCAATCAGATTTTTTGTTTTTGGCCATGTCTTGAACGTCATATCTTGTCTTGTTGTGCATTTTCAGCATTGAATAACAGGGGTATAAAGTTTGAATTTGAGTAAAACCACTGTTGACCATAATGTTATTGACAAATCTACTGTGTATTGACACTTTCACTACTGCCACATACACATCAGTCAAACATTTGTGCCAAAATGTAGCTGTTGTTCTCAATTCCATCTATGTTAAATTGGTTTTCCAACTATTGCCACATTTCGGTGTTGGGCCATTCCATGTAAATTCAACCAATATTTTTTATTGCATTGATCTCTTCATGTTTGAATGACTCAGGTTGGTGAAAGCCTTAGTAAGACAAACATGTTAGTCAACATGAGCACCCTTGCTCCAGTAGTTTTAGAGATATGGTAATTTAAAATTTTGGACTCTGGACATTTTGTGATGGCATTTTTACAGTAAATAAAATTATTCATTTTTCACAAGAAATCCTTGCAATGTGTCGATCACCTAATCGTAATTAGGACATACGTGTTGTTAATGGTTAATTTGTGTGAAGCTGATGCAAATCACAATTTGTTCCAAAAAATCACTCATGAGAGGGTTTTCATGCATTGATTGTTTTGTCATCATTTTAACTAAGAGTTGTGTATTTAGCTGTAGAAATTGATGCCTAAAAACCCTCACGCAAGTGATTTTGTTGAACAAACCCCACTGGATGAGTTGGCAAGCAATGATCCAGTGTCCAGATAAACGAGAGTCCACCATATACTTGTTTTGTGGGACATCTTTAATGTAATAGATAAAGAAACACTGTTCCAGTTATCAATCAGTTTGAAGATGGACAGAACACCAAAACTTACAAAATGTTGACATTTATTAGTTTTAAATGTGAGTCGGACAATTTTGTCACAAAGACAAGTCCTTTACGTAGAAAGTTCTATTGGATTAAATCATCTTATGAGTTATTATTCAGCCAATTCAAAATGTTTTTGACTAGCTACTATGGTCCTGGAATTATGTAAATTACAGGGATACCGCTGCCAAGTACTGTGAAAGTGCAGAGCTAAAGATAACCACTTGTGACATTTGTCATTAATTAAATGTATCCTGGTTGCCTTGCATATATTTTAATCACTTCTACAAGATGCTGCACATTGATAACAAAGTCTTCTCCATCCACTGCACACTCAGCCTCCAAATATGTTAAGATGTTTGCAACCAATAATGTTACTGTAGTGTGTAGTTACATTGTAACTGATCCATGCAGGTGATGAGTGATCTAATGTCAGGTGTGTCTCATGGTCAGTGGTTGACATGCCTGAGTTGTATTGTATTTATAGATTAATGCAGCTGTATGCTGCGCTTGTGTGGAGGATGAGATGTAATTACCTGGTGCAGTCAGAGTTACTAAGATTTCTGTTTTATAATAGGTGTGTCGTGTGTTTTGTCACTGTCAACATGACACGTGGCAGTAACTTAGCATTGTTTCTGTAAAGTGTGCAGTGCTGTGGCAGTAACATAACACTTAGCATTGTTTAACAAGATTTAACAAGATTTGCCATCCAAGCCAAAGGCCCAGATGACAAGTGGACAAGGAAGCCATTGGCTTATCAAGAGTCCAACAATGTTCAACGAGTAACCCGCCCTCCTGAGATATGTGTCAACCTTGTTTTTAAACATATTCACACTGCTAGCAGTTACACAATCTGTAGACAACTTGTTCCATTCATTTATTGTCCTCTGTGAGAACAAGTGCTTCCTGATGTCCAATCTACATTGATCCTTTACTAATTTTACTTCATGTCCTCTAGTTCTGCTATCCTTCTTGAGTGAGAAAAACATATTTCTATAAATATTTTCATACCCATTCAATATCTTAAAAATTTCAATCTGATCTCCTCTTAACCTCCTTGTCTCTAGAATTGTTAAATCACATTCTTTCAGGCATTCTTCATAACTAAGGTCTCTCAGTTCTGGAATCATTTTAGTTGCTCTCCTTTGTATGCATTCAAACGTATCTATATCCTTCTTACGATATGGTCTCCATGCTTGTATACAGTATTTTAAATGACATCTAACTATTGCTTTATGCAGAGGTATAATTAGCTTTTTTCCTTGTATGTTATGTTTCTCCTAATCAACCCAAGAATTTGATTACCCTTTGAAACTGCAATACAACACTGCTCTGAAACTTTCATATCAGCACTTTGTGGCAGTAACAGTGCTGTTTCAACATAGCATGTAGCCCTAGCAGTAACATACCTGAATTGTCTGCATGTATTCCACCCCCTGATATATATTACACACTCTGACAGGTTTGCTCAAATCTGACAGAATTTCTATATTACTATGTATAATAATAAACATCCCCAACTTATAGCATCTTCCCCGAAACCCCACTTCCAGTGGTTTTATGGAAGTGCGGCCCAGAATTCATCACAGGTATTTAGTCTCAGAATTGTAAATGTGTTGCTTACTATGATGTTTGCAGGAAAAAAGTTAACAATTAAAAAACTTGTTGACAATAACATGGTGCAGACAAATTTGCCAAATTAGTCTAAAATTACTTGTCTTACTGTAATTGTTTAGTTATAAGCTAAAGTGGAGGTACGTAATCCCTGGAAGAAATGCCCAGGGTTGATGACAGCTTGTGGTACAACACCTATATTGAGTCATAGACATCGATGCCCAGGGTTGAGAACATGTGGTACAACACCTATATTGAGTCATAGACATCAATGCCCAGGGTTGAGAACATGTGGTACAACACCTATATTGAGTCATAGACATCAATGCCCAGGGTTGAGAGCATGTGGTACAACACCTATATTGAGTCATAGACATCAACATCATTGTCATTGTCACATGCCTCCATTTCCTGAAAATAGAAAACTCTAAAATTTTATGACTAATAAAAATGCTGGCGCCTGCCAGGTAGCAACACACTTGTTTATGTAGCATGTAGCACAGGTGGAGCACATTACCCTGGTTACACCTCGTTTAGGTTACACTAAAAGATGTAGGAACACATTACCCTGGTTACACCTCGTTTATGTTACACTAAAAATGTAGGAGCACATTACCCTGGTTACACCTCGTTTAGGTTACACTAAAAATGTAGGAGCACATTACCCTGGTTACACCTCGTTTAGGTTACACTAAAAGATGTAGGAACACATTACCATGGTTACACCTCGTTTATGTTACACTAAAAGATGTAGGAACACATTACCCTCGTTACACCTCGTTTAGGTTCCACTGAGTCTCTCCAGAAAAAAAAATCCAAAAAAGCTCTTCTGAAAAAAACATGCACATTTCATACTAATGCAGACATGCACACGCACACACGCATGCATACATGCATGCGCACACCCACACACCACCAGTCTTTATCAAGAGGATACAGAACAATGTTGCAATTATTATATATGCTATATATGTATATAATAAAAAGTATGTGCTTTATGTACACATATAATTTTATGTACCTGGTACTATAATTTTATATACTTACAAAGCCCTCCCGAAAAATCTAGAGAAGGCAGAGCTAAGGACTTGTCCCTCAGCAGGGACTCAGCAGGGACGCTGCAGCTTGCTTACTTATTCCTCCTTCAGTGTCTGAAATTAGCAAAAAAAATTGGCACATTTTTTTAACTGGCTCATTTCTATTTCGAACCAGCCCAGGTGAGTTTGAACTGGCCCCACAACAATGTGTAAATTATAAGTATACGTAATAAAACACAATTTTCGTGTGTAAATTTAAAACAGACATTGCTTTAAATTAGAATAAATAATAATTTAATAAATATAAATCATACAAAATATTGCCGATAGGTACTGATGTCATTAAATGTGAATCATCCAAAATACATCCATGTTACAAATGCCAGGGGTTTCCCTGCATTTGCAGACTTCGCCTTTGGCTTGGCAGCGATCTGTCCCTGGCAAGGAAGATCTAGTTTGTCACAATTGTATTTTATGTCGAATTAGCATAGATTAGTATATACTGTAATGTGCATCACTAATACAGTTCAACCAGCCATGGCCACCACGATGAATCAGCGGGGTGGGGCCAATAACTTGCACAACCGAATCAGCAGGAAGCATTATGAATCGGCGGTCGCAGATAAAAAGGCCTTAATTTTGAACACTGCTCCTTGTGCCTGATGACACACAAGACAGAGAGTAATTGATGACACACAAGACAGAGAGTAATTGATGCCATCCATCTCTATCTTCAGCCATTCTTTCATAGTCTTGTGGGTGATTTACAATGAACTAATGTAAGTTGGTGTTAATAAAAATGTTTTTGTGTGCATGCTTGCTTGATGTGTGCGAGGTTGACAGTTTACATCCCAAACAAGGATGTGTGCGAGGTTGACAGTTTACATCCCAAACAAGGATGTGTGCAAGGTTGACAGTTTACATCCCAAACAAGGATGTGTGCGAGGTTGACAGTTTACATCCCAAACAAGGATGTGTGCAAGGTTGACGGTTTACATCCAAAACAAGGATGTGTGCGAGGTTGACAGTTTACATCCCAAACAAGGATGTGTGCGAGGTTGACAGTTTACATCCCAAACAAGGATGTGTGCGAGGTTGACAGTTTACATCCCAAACAAGGATGTGTGAGAGGTTGACAGTTTACATCCCAAACAAGGATGTGTGAGAGGTTGACAGTTTACATCCCAAACAAGGATGTGTGTGAGGTTGACAGTTTACATCCCAAACAAGGATGTGTGAGAGGTTGACAGTTTACATCCCAAACAAGGATATATGAGAGGTTGACAGTTTACATCCCAAATAAGGATGTGTGCGAGGTTGACAGTTTACATCCCAAACAAGGATGTGTGCAAGGTTGACGGTTTACATCCAAAACAAGGATGTGTGCGAGGTTGACAGTTTACATCCCAAACAAGGATGTGTGCGAGGTTGACAGTTTACATCCCAAACAAGGATGTGTGCAAGGTTGACAGTTTACATCCCAAACAAGGATGTGTGCGAGGTTGACAGTTTACATCCCAAACAAGGATGTGTGAGAGGTTGACAGTTTACATCCCAAACAAGGATGTGTGAGAGGTTGACAGTTTACATCCCAAACAAGGATGTGTGAGAGATTGACAGTTTACATCCCAAACAAGGATGTGTGCGAGGTTGACAGTTTACATACCAAACAAAGATGTGTGCAAAGTTGACAGTTTACAAACAAGTATGCAGGAAGGAAAACCTTTTTCTAGATATAATTTAAAGTGACAGGTTGTGCAACACCTCCTAGTGTTCACATTGGGAAAACCTAAATGTCTACCTTTGCTTTTTCTGTGTACTTTTCTTTCTGAATAGTTTTCTTTGTAAACATTGTAACTATGATCATACAATTTGTCCCGTCATGGCTACTTAAACAGGTATTCTTTGAAGAAAAACATCAAAGTTGTTGTGCTGACCAAACATACTATACCTTAAAGTCGTTGAAATGTAACATCTGTGATGCCAGTAATAAAAACAAGCGTGTATCAGTTATTTATTTTATATTTACATGTTGATCCTGGTTAAATGGTACCTATTGTGAAATGCCATGCATGTGTTAGTCATTACCTGCAGGCACGTACCTGTGCAAGGTGTGCAGTCAATCACCGACTGAACATAACATTTACACACTACCTGGTACTTGTAAAATTATAGCTGTTTACTTCCTCCTGGTACTCGTAAAAACCAAAGATGTTTTCCTCTTTAGTTCTTGCGTAATACCAGAACATGCATGCATGCAAGGGCGCGTGCATGTGCACGCACACTCACACATTGTGAAACACAATTAAAAAGGCTTGCTGTCTTCAGTAGTGTACCATACATGAAATGTTATTTATAAATATAGAAAAAAATTGCCAAACAACTTATGTTGCACTTTATTAGCTGCATTCAGAGAAAAAGATACGTTTACTTGTAAAGTAATAAAAACTTTTTTATAGGAAGTTTTTCTATCTGCCTCTCTCTGAGCAGTGTTCACGTGAGGCCTAAACATAAACTGCCCAGACGTAGGGTCAGGAAAGAGTGCATGCTTCAGTTTCACTCATTAATAGAAAACAATAGACACCTGAAACTAATTGGGTTGACAGTCTAGACAATTATTGTTAAGTGTCGTTTTATTTCAAACTAAAAAATACATAATGAGAAAGAATGGGTAAAATATCATTAAATAGTAATACAATACAAGATTTTTTTACTGGTGAACATCGTGATCACATTGTAACATACTTAAATAGCTCACCTTAATGTGCAGTAAATGGACAACAAATCATTAGATAATATGCCTTGTTTCTTTTGCAGCTGATCATGTTGTGACCACACCTTCGTAAAAATGAAAAGTCTATGAACCTTAATTAGGCTCTGAATTTTATTTGTTGGCCGTTGTCTTTTTCCGTATTAAACTGATACGTCAACCCACAGGGGTTCAGTTAAATATTTAGTTGTGGTTTTGATAAGTGGATTAATACTTGACTGCGGTTAGTTGAGGTTGGGCGCGTTGTCTTAACATGTCTTAAATTGGACGTGGTTTATTTAAGGTCTTGAAATGGTCTTAACTAATTTTTTTAAGTCTTATAAAGGTTTTACATTTTATTTAATAAACTAGACATAGGCACTAGGCTATAATTTGGCAAAGGTAAAAAGGACTACATTTTTCTGAATGATGTGATTCTTTAATAAAATTTTACAGTTTCATCACCAAATAAATAATAACTTCTAGAGGGTGTTTAAACATTATTTCTTTGTTAAGTATTAGTGAAGTATTGGTCTAAAAGTGTCTTTAAAATGTCTTATAAGCTCTTAAAAGCTAAAAGGTCTCAGATCTGATCAGCTCTAAGCTACGTTCACCACGTACCATGTAATTCAACTGTGAGAATAAAATTCTGTGTAGTGGCATTTGATGTAATACCCTTTGATGTCATTTGAGGTTGACAGTGGAACAATGTCATATTCTCACTGCAAGTATCCTCTCTCTGGGGCAGTAGGTCAGTGGGTCACCACCTTGTCTTCACTACAGGACTGATGCTGTCATCAGGTCAGGAGGGGTCAAGCAAGGGAACCAGAGATATACAGGGAAGCCTCGCAGCTGTATAAATAATATTATAGTAGGTTGAAGAAATCACCCAGTAGTTAGAAATATAATCAGAACACTGCAAATTGGAAGTTCATCATCACTGGTAGGAGAATTAGGAATACTGTATAATTATATTAGTTGGCTCTCTCTCATATTGATAGTATTGATTATGCAATCAGTTCCAAGTATGAGAAATAACCAGAAGGTCAAAGCCAATGGCAGATTTGTTGTACTCCTGAAACTGGAGATGAATACAAGTGTGCCTAGTACATTAGAATTGTTGTATTTGTGACATTGAAATGCTAACAGTATCCACCTGATCAAATGATGCTCATAATACCAATATCAATCCTCAGCTGTTCCTAAAACCAGTTTTAGCAGCTGGTATAACTTCCTATTGAAATTGATTTGTTTGAACAGTTTATTGTAAAAAAATTAAATGACTTTACACCTTTTAACTTTGGGATGTTAAATAGGTGTGTTTCCCTTTGAGCAGACTTGTGATTGGCTGCTTTCATTTGTGCTCAAGGATGCAATCCATGTAGTGCAGCTATGTTCAATCTAAGTGCTCCCATTCAGACAGCAGCAATCCTGGAAATCCATTTTCTCACCTCCAATGTTCTCTCTTTGATATGCATCAGTTAGTTTGTGATGTGCATTCATCACAGATGACTACAAAGATACTGACTGGCAGTGTTTGGATGTGCTCACTCAGCATCCTTTGGTGAACTGTCTAGCTACCAGTCTTTATCAATTTATTTGTTCCAGAACCTTCAGAATGACTCCATTTTAAACATGAAGGAAGTAATTCAATTTGCAAAGATAGTTCAAAGAAACCACATCCTTGTGTAAATAATGAAAAAATCACATCACAAATATTTCATCTACATGTAATTGCTTTCCATGTGATAGTCAGAATGATGAACATATATGATAACTTAACATTAGTGTTTGTTGTGTTGTGTGTTATTTTCTATATTGTGTGTCTGAGTAGGTCAGCCAGGATTGTGTCCTCTCTCCTGTTTGGTAGAAAGGGAGAGGGGATGTAGATATGTAGAAAGACGGTCCAAAGAAGGAGAGAGAACGACAGAAACACAGACAGGAGATGGAGTGGAATTAGGTACAATACTTAAGAACTACTACATGACTATTTTTTTTTGTCATCTGGTAAATTGTATTAACATTATGCAACACTGTCATTGCTGATGAAAGTGCTGATACAATTTGATCTTGATGGCAGTAGCATGGGCTTGGGCTCTCTTAGTGTCACAGTAACAAAGGTCACAACAGTGACCTTTGTTATCAATAATAATTTTGTAATTGTACATAATAATTTAAATAGAAAACGACGATTAAGTTTATTTTATGGGGGGCTTTTTTCCGGGAGGTTCTTTTTTCATAATTATAATGGTTCGTTATGATATCTTCACTCGCATTATGATGCCTGCGTAAACACAACCAATTTGTAGTTTGTTAAGATTTACACTGAAGTCATAAAAAAGTCATTAAAATATGGATAGAAAAGGTTCCACTATGTTTAACACCAATTGACATGATAAAAACTTGGAGAAACTCTATAATAGTTAATGTAATGTGCTATGCCAGTATTAGAGAATGCGTACAATAAAAGGCTAGCCAGTGCCAGTTAGCTTGGTGAACAGTTTGCTATGGTTGACTTTGTCAAAGGCTTTGCCCTTGGATTTCTGTATGCCATTAACCTCAGGAAAATGTCATCTTGAGCAGAGTTTTTTACACTTAATTTTTTTATCACAAGAGAAACGTTAGTGTTACCACTTGCCATGTTCTCTTTCAGATTAATTGATGGCGGTTATGTGACATGCACAAAAAATAAAAATGATTAAACAAAACAGCATTTTATTTCTAGTCTCATGTTTTTATATAAACCTGTTTTGTTTAAATAGCAAGATTACAGGTTTGTCTGATTGTTTTGTTTGTTTGAGGAGCCTATCCTGGGCAAGCGTTATAAGTTACACACTTCTTTTTGCCCTTTTCAATATCAAGACTGGTTTATATTTTATGTTTGGCTATTTTTTGTGTTGTGTTGTTGTTGTTGTTGTTGTTGTTGAAATAAAGACCTGATACATCCTATACCATCAAAACAGTTTTACAAAGCTTTTTATGTGTCATGTTTTAACTAATTTACTATTATTTAACACTCACCTATTATTGCCTCTGAGTGGACTTTGATATATGGTGCTATGATATACGGTGCTATGATATGCGGTGCTATGATATGCGGTGCTATGATATGCGGTGCTATGATATACGGTGCTATGATATACGGTGCTATGCAAGTGAACTTATTGTTATCACAACAAAACTGTGGCTACGCACCTAAAAGAGATAATAAAAACTAACCACGTGCAACTAAAATCAAGAATGTCACACCAGTGGTTTACTTAGAATGTGTTCTAAGTGGGAGATTACAGTCATTTCTCTGGTTGACTAAGAGCTGACATGTCTCAAGTCCCAAACAAACATATTATTTTGGCAGAAAAAGAACTTGTTTAGTAAAGAAAGGCAAAAATATGTTACATATATTGAGTTTGGACGCAAATATATTTTCCTTTGGCGAGTGAATATTGCCAGAATATCACAATCGTGACGTAGGGTTGTCTAACAGTCTGGCGTGGCCCATGAAATTAAGATACTGTGTGTTCTACAAGGTTTTCCTAATAAACCACTGGCATGATATTCTTAATTATAGTAACAAATGGTTATGTTTTAGTAACTCTTGTAAGTGCAAACAAATTACTTTTGTTACAGGTAAAACGGGGGACATCTTTTATATACCATTTTTTCTGTATTGAAATAACAAAATTGGTTAAGCAACAACGTACATGACCTTTGAGCTAGTTAGAGTAAGATGTTACATATCCTCCAGTGACATTGCCACCAGTACGGCTGTACTCCACACTACAAGCAGCTGGTCTGAGGGAATCCTGCTGATGGACTATGTTAGTCTTTGTATTACCCAGAAATAGCACCAAGGCACATGGCCAGATAAGCTGGCTGATGCAACAAGGCTTGGTATGTGTTCAACACTTGCATCAGCACAACTAGTTGCAGACAGTGGACTTGGGACACGCAGGAAACTAGAAACATGTCAGGCACAATTCACATGTTAGAGTGGTGAAACTATGTTCACCCCACATTCTTTGCAGAGAACAAAAACAGCTGCACAGATTACTGAAATATAACTGACATGACCAGTTGGGAAGGCTTTGGCCTTTGTTGGGAAGTGGATGGGGTACCATGTTTCACCAAATCTCCAAGTCTTGCTGGATGGATGTCATTAAGCATGACCTGAAGAGTGTATTTACAGGACACATGAAACCACAGTGCTCATATTGTATGAACAGTTTGTTGACTGTTCGTCAGTATTCATATTTACAGGACACATGAAACCACAGTGCTCATATTGTATGAACAGTTTGTTGACTGTTCGTCAGTATTCATATTTACAGGACACATGAAACCACAGTGCTCATATTGTATGAACAGTTTGTTGACTGTTCGTCAGTATTCTTACCATACAACCCCCACCTTACTTAGCATTGTGTGATCAATATGTTTTAAAATGAATAAAATGCAAAATGATAGCTGTGCAATTGAACACAATCAGTTGCTTAGCTTTATTTTCAGTTGGAAAAGATAGGTTTCAGGAGGAAGATAGACTACATGTTTATAGCCAAAGAATAATATACTGGATGGATGGGATACCTGTTATTTACGGTGATTTGTTATTTACATACATTCAGTGTTATACATTACTATCTAAGACAATACAGTATATATATTGTTATGGGCAGATATTTTTCTCATTGTGGGATTTTGTCCACTTTTATCATTGTGAGATCTTGTAAACTTTTCTCATTGTGGGAATTTTGTAACTTACATTGTGTGATTTTGTCCACTTTCTTCGCTCTGATTTTGTCCTGTGTTATGTTATGTTATGTGGTCCTGTGTGATTATGTCCAAATACTTCTAACTGTTGATGTTAATGGATTTATATTTTATCTTGGCATTTGGTGATAAAATATTCTGTATTTTAAATATAATGCTAAGATTGATTTCTCCATTGATCTCTCCATGTTGAAGATCAGAAAATCTGTTGGTTACCATCCCCAAAAAATGCAGTAATCTGAATAGGGTTGAAAAAAACATTATCATATGTGTTAAAATCTAATTATGTCCTTAGAAATACTGTATACATATACCCACAGGGAATATTTGTTTTAATTTTGTTATTGTGCTAAAGTTTTTGAATAAAACAATGCTGTGACTATTTTCCTTGCCAAAACTGACTTTATTTCCATGACTTTGTCATGTGACTTTAATACTGCGCACCTTCGAATAAAACAATGTTGTGACTTTATTTCCCTGTGACTTTTCTAGCCAAAACTGTGACTTTATTTCCATGACTTTTTTCTTAACTATCACCACCAACAAGAGGGTGTCTAATGTGGGTTTTCCAATTTGGAGTAAATATGCTTCAGAGGGAATGTTGTGTAAGTGTAATCATCACTTGGAAATGGACAGGGTTAACAAAACCAAACAAAACGTCCCCCTGCAAAGTGCACACCTTCACCACGTGCTCTTAACTCTTGATTGATGGTTTTCACAAGTGCTCTTTGTATCTGGCATACAGAGGCAGGCGACAAGGGCGTGATGTTGGTAGTAGGTCACCTGTTTTGTGCTTTTCTCACTGAACAGGATGCGTGCCTTATAAGGCCTTGTGGACTCGCAATCACATCTACTCAGTATTTATGTTATGTGTATTCGTGGACATCGTTCCGCTCCGTAAACTTCCCCGCAACAAGTGCACGGTAGTTCTCTGCAGCAGTTTTACACAGTGCAGCTGTACATAAAGTTTATCAATGACTCCTCTATTGTTCATTGCCTGCTGGCGCTGGGTTAGTTTATCAGAAATAGACTGTTATTCAACAGGGTTGTCTTTTCGTGTCATGCACAAGTATTTCGGGCATATTAAGTTTGTCTAGATCTTCAATGTTGAGAGTTGTTTGTTCCTTGTATTAATATATGCACACGCATGCATTGCACGCATGCATTGCACGCATGCACGCTTGCATGCATATGCAAACATTCCAAAGGTGGATCCATGATCTTAGTGTAGCGTAACAGTACAATGGTTGTGATTCATCATACGGTTTATTTCTATATCCATACTTTGTTTCATGGGTATACATAGCCTGCATAAGGAATTAGGTTAAGTCAAAATTCAGTGTTTATTAAATTGAAACATGTTTCCTCATAAATGCAGCAGAATGGTTCATGTATATTTGAACTAAAATGTAATTTTTTAGAACAAAATAACAGTGTTAGTCACTTGTAAGTTCTTACCCTATCTTTTTACTTCTCCAAGTTTTACAGTTGCTGTATGACATGTCCACAACAATGGACATGATACACTGCATCAATGCTAGGCTAATATTCCAATGACCATGACTTGTGCTGAATGTGTTGTGGTTTGACATGTTTCTCAGTGTTGCCACAGTAACCAACTAACAACTGTTGCAGTGTCTAGTGAGTTAGGGGAGTCCCCAATGTTACCCGCCCAGTTTACAAACCACAATGTGTCAGAAAGTCTGCTTAACTGGCTGTATTCACAGGCAAGCAGTGGGACTCGGTAACATGGTGGTTATAACCATGATAATGGGACCCAGCAACACATTATTTATCAAATTGAAAACAATTCCATGATAATAGGACTCAGTATCACAATGGTAGAACCATGGTAATGGGACTCGATAACACAGTGAGTGGTTAGATCCATGATAATGAGGCTCTGTAACAAAGTGGTTGGAACCATGATAATGGGACTCAGTAACACAGTGGTTGGAACCATGATAATGGGACTCAGTAACACAGTGGTTGGAACCATGATAATGGGGCTCAGTAACACAGTGGTTAGAACCATGATGATGGGGTTCAGTAACACAGTGGTTAGAACCATGATGATGGGGTTCAGTAACACAGTGGTTGGAACCATGATAATAGGACTCAGTAACACAGTGGTTAGAACCATGATAATGATCTCATACCTCCCTGGTACAAACACCAGAGCCCATATTCTCAAAAGACTTACGAATTCATAACTTAAGTTTTTATTAGATGTGGCAGCAGAAGTATCACGGGAGTTCACTCTTAGAATATCTGGATAAATACTATTCACATGCTAAAAGCTGAATATGCCTACTGAAGTATTACATAATACATGTTGAATCCCAGCCAAACTGGCGGGCTTGCATCATAATCTTTCATTCGCCATGTTATCTTGGTATTATATATTGCATGTGTGACTGCCCCAAAGGCAGCTTTGCCGCCATTTTTATGGAAAACTGCTACATACCTGTTTTTGGGTATATTAGAACCAGATAATTGACTGACTGGTGTATGTCTGATACATACTCAGATAATTGACTTGCATGTCTGATACATTTCCAATTGTGGTGATATAAAAACTGGTGAGCCAGACAGTTGCACTGATATCTACAATTACGTTAACAGTTAAATAACATTCAAATCTATTTAAAGTTACTCACAGTATATATTTATTTATATGTCTGGTGTCTTGCCTACACATTGTTTGTGTGAGCTATATATAGCAGCTCTGTGCTGTTCTTGTGTCTGTGGCATGCTGAGATTCTATAGTGCCTGAATGCTCTAGACTCTCCGCCCCTGCCAAGTTTACTGTGTGTCGTGAGGTGAGAAAATCAAAAGATTAAGTCTTTGTGTAAGTGTTATAAATCACAGTAAGAGTAACCTTTTATGTAGACATGGTGAGACATAAAGACTGAGAGTGAACATGAATCAAATGATTCACAAGCTAAGTCACTTAGGAGATGGCTGCAAGAAAAGGCAGTTGCCTACGCATGAAGTTTAAATTAATGGCCACATTGCTGACCAGTTGCTTTGATAGATGTCACTGGAAGCATGTCATGATTTGTCAGCTAAAAAAGGTCAAAGCTAATTCATTGTAAACTTTTACAACTGTACAACTTGAAATATTGTCACATTCAATCCACTCATAAACTCGACAAGAACCCAAATTAAACACAGGTTGACATTGGCTACCAGGTATGCTAATCGAACATCTGTATTATTGATAAATATTTGGCAGAACATCAAAAATAAGATAATATGTGTGCAATACGACCAATGATAATGCCCTATAATGTGGTCAACCTGAACAGTGCTAATGAACACATGTAAGTAAGTGGCACACAGAAGGTGATGGCCACGTCCAGCTGTCACTTCTAAGCTGAGCTTATTACTACGTGGAACAGTTGACGTCACATACTGGTTAGTGCCCAGCCATTGGTCAGTTGGTCAGTTAGTATAGTTTATTAATGAGCTTGTACTATGCCTTATGGATAATGCCAAGTTAATCCTCACAAGCAGGGAGCTTGTGAAGATTAGCTTGGCATTATTAGTATTGGCATTGGATCTAGTACATGAGCTATTGGAAATGATACAACTTATTAAAAATAGCACAAATATTATTAATAAAAGGAAATGAATGATTACCAGGTACTTAGATTATGTGCTCTGCGTCATTAGTGCGCCAGGTTTGAACTCAGTGCTATGGTAAACCATATTTCTGGGAAAATGTAACTGGGTGTGGATCAGATTGCATTCATACTAATTAGCTCACTGATATTTTGATTGAAAAATTATCCTTTGATCAGAAAGGTTAGCCAGGGTGGACAATGCAATTTTAGTAGCTCATTGAATCAGGTTACAAGTGTAGCTTTGAAATATTTTTTTTCATAGCTTTCATCTTTTGTGTATAGTTAAAATATACAGTCGGTCATGTGCAACTTAATGATATGTTTATTTTTGTCCTGTTTGGGATGTCCTGGAAGCTTTTAAAGTATATACCTTTCTTAGTTGAAACAAGTTAAAATATAGAGGGGAATATTATATTTGATCAGATGTCACTGTTAATTGGTTTCCATCTTTATTTATGTAATGCAATTCACCACAAAGTTAGCATTTGTTGAATAGATTAATTTCGTATGTTAGCACAATCTTAATAACTCATCAACAATCAGTTAGTAATGGCACATCATACAAAGAATTGACCCATATTCCTGTTTCCAATTACCAATTTGTGGTAAAAATAGACAGTGATTTTGCACTACCAAAGTGGCCTGCCAGTTGAAAGGCAGGCCAGCCAGTCTTTCTTAACTTGTACAGTGTATTAGGCCTACACATTTCTGTTACACATCATGTGCTCAGTCTTTGACAAACATCATTGATGAAGGATTGCTGAATTTGCAAAACACTGCTGCTGTAAAATATTGCGATGATGAGTTTTGTAGTTGAAGTATACATTATACATAGTTACCATTTAATAAGAAATTACCAAGGTGGCCATGGTATATCATGGTATTTTACCATGGTAATTACCTATTTCAAAACACCATGGTATTTACCATGGAATACGATGGTATATTTTCATTAGGATCTGCCAGGGGTACTGTTGTACTTGGCAGTTCCCTGATAGCGAACTAGGATGTTGTGACCAACAAAAGTGGTTGAACTGAAGTTGTGATCTGGATGTGAGTTGCCATCTGCAAGTGAACTATTAAACAGACAATCAACCTGGGGGTGTGGCAGGGGTCCATGCACCTACTGGGGTTATTGAAACACCTGACTGGAATAATTGACAAGCCTGACTGGGGACCACTACTTGGGTATTTGTTACACAACCCTATCATCATGAGCCTCTGTAGTGGACAAACACTTGGCACTCCTACATCCAGGACACTTAGTAAAGAGAACCAGTTGCATGGACTCAATTGTTCCTGCTTGGTCCACCCCCCCCCCTCCTTGATCCACCTCCATTCTGATGCAATGCCAGTGTTTATTCAGTGGGGTGACACTGCTGTGAGCATGGGGGTGTTGTTTACCTCACTGTCAAGTGGACTGCAGCTTAGTTCCTGGTGCAGCAGACCCTGTACAGTAAATAGAGGCTGCTGCATAGGAATCGTTGGAGCAAATAACACAATTAAGTTCTATGCTTTTGGAGCAAATGACTGAAAGCTCTCTGCTTTGTTAATTAATAATTTTCATCCATTTCTGCCACGAGCAGATCAACATTAATTTTGGTCTTTGCAATCACACTTGGGGTCAATTACATTGGAATTGAAGCACCATGTCCAGTTCTGGAATTGGAATGGGTGTTTTGTTTTAAAAAGTAATTGGAATTGCTGAAAATGTAATTGTTATTTTCAGTTTTCTTTTTCAGTTACATCATGCAACTTTTTAACTCAAATTATTCGCTACACATAAATAATAAAATGAAATATATGTTCACATATTGTTATTTTGATATGGAATTGATAATTGGAATTGGAATTTATATAATGTAATTCACCCCAAGTCTGTTTACAGTCAGAATTATTTTACCAGTTAAATGGGAAATATTGGAGCAAATGTTGGAGCAAATAACCTTCATAGATTTATGCTGTTACAATAATATTGTTAAAATGTCACCCTAACCATGCATGTGGTTAAGGAAGCACTATATGCATTTGTTCTTTGGTTAAGGAAGTACTGTATGCATATGTTCACATATGTGATTATGTGTGTTAGTGGTTAATTCTTGTTAGTGTGTCACATTGTGGTTATTGTGAGCAGTGAACATATAGATGAGACAATTGTCAGCTCAGTTTTTCTGCCCAGATGAGTTCCTTTGATTGTATAACAATATTTTACTTTGCGTATTTGCCAAGGGGGACAAGGACTACATGGTCGAATCCCCGTCCCCCAGTTTGGGAATCCCTAACCCAAGTGCCTGCGTGGTCCTGTCAGTGTTAGTAACCAATCTACACAAAATGGTTCAGTATCCTTTTAGTTTGCTACTGTACAAATGTATGGATGAATCCGGGACATGATCCCTACAGACAAAATCCCATAATGTGAAAAAAGTAAAAAAAATAAAGAATTAGAAATAAATGTTGTACTGTGGGATTTTGTCCACATTTCACATTGTATGATTTTGTCTTGCTACTGTGTGGAATCCTAACTAATGTACTGTGATAAATGTCTTGCTACTGTGTGGAATCCTAACTGTAATGTACTGTGATAAATGTGTACAACTGTAAATGCCAGTTATTATGGGAATACAGTAATTATACCTTTCTAACTAACATACCCTGCTTTAGAAAGGTGAGCCTATGGCAGTAGGTTTAATTGCAGTGCTGGAGGGGGTTAGTGCTATCAGATTGACTGAAGCCTGTTTCTTTAATGAATGACATTCAGTCAAATGCATGACATTCTGAAAAGCATTGCTAGAATGACCACATCAACTAACCATGTACATGGTTATGGGGAATACTGATTATGGGTATTGTATGCATATGTGATTATGTGTGTAATTATTCTTGTGCATATCTAACAGTTGTCAGCTATGTTCTGGCCGAATGGGTGAGTTCCTCTGAATCATGGACTGGTGTCCTATCTTTGTCAATTAAATCAGTTAATTTTTTAACACTGCACAAAATAGACACATTTACATTTAAATAGTATTTTGTAAAATACAGTATAATAAAACATGGAAAATAAACAGTTAGTAAAGAACTATTATTACTATCACTACTTCTAAGATCTGTAAATCTCTATATATTTGGGATCAGACACAGATATTGGGACCAGACACAGATATTGGGATCAGACACAGATATTGGGACCAGACACATATATTGGGACCAGACACAGATATTGGGACCAGACACAGATATTCAGCACATATTTTTTATTACATGTAAATAAATAGAAGATTGAAAATGCGAACTACCATGTCAATATTTATGTCCACGGTATATCCTAACCTGACATAATATTTTGTTGCTATGCCCACTTTAGTCAGAAGTCCATTGTCTGTAGTTGGCAGAACAAATAACTTGTCATCTGTTCTCTGGACCATGACACTGCCTATTTTGTGACAAACTTGGTCAGCTCCATCTTGAGATTTTGTTGTCTACATATAGTTGTCTAATATTGAAGATCAGTTTATAAAAGGAATATGGTAGTTACACCCAGAAATTATTACAGTGTGAGAGATAGTATCCTACACTGGGTGTGTGGTTATGTGAAGGGAGCTAGTGTATGTCATGCTCAGCAGGCAGTGGACCGTGACACAGTCAGGCCACACTGTGTAGTGTCAGTATGACAGACTGGCGCGCTGACTGGTAAACAGGTGATTCGCGGTGCGCGCAGGCTGGTTCCAGCAGGTTCCACGTCACTCTTGGCTTGTTATTGTTTACGTTGGCAGTGCTAGCATCACACCAGCCACGTTACAGCCGCCAGCCAATCAGAGGCTGCCAAGGTTGCATCAGCCAATAATAGCACACGTATCATTGGCGGCCGGTATATAAGCAGCATTACGTCAGGCAGAGGAACCGTTGAGAGTAGAGGCGTTAAGAAAGAAGCAGGAGTGGCTAGGAGCGAGAGACGGTGTTTGTAGCACTGCCAGAGTGAGGTGTCCGTTAAGATCACATTTGAAAGGAATATGGTGTTCACACTGAGCAACGGACTGCAGTCTACAGTCGAGGAGGTACGTAGAAGTGTGATGTTAACGGTGTGTTTTCAACCGTTGGTGCAATCACTTTGTCTGCCAGGCAGGCTATTTCTGGCTCTGACGGTGACCTACTACTGCTGGCAATCAGGATATCGGCTAACTTCCTCCCAGGAAGCCTTCCCCCTTGTTGATCTATGACAGTGCCCTTGTAGTCCTTTAGCAAAACTCCTGCAGTTGGCAGAAATATAGTTCAGTTTCACATTGTGTGATACTGTGTCGTGCATTTCGCTGCAGTGGCAGAAGTACTGGACGGTTCTGTTTTGTCAAGTCACTGCTTATGAGCCTATCATTATTCATATGAATTTTGGAGCAGAATTAATGGAACTATCCTGTTTTGTACTGGCATTTGTGTTATTTTAATATAATATATTTATGATCCGATACATTTATACAATGTAGTTGTACACTTAAGTGGCTGAACATTGGTAAATTTCAAAAGAACAGGTGTTGTTATCAAGTCGTAATCTAAACATTACTATCCTGGGCTGATGTGGAAGATGTCAGCGCTCACTGTACATAGTCAACTACAATGTCAATTGATAAAATACCAGTAATCTTTGTAGCTCATATCAGCAAAACAACCTGATGTCTGCTGTGTTTACTTGGTAATGTGATATTCAGTGAATATATTGTTTACACCACATACCAGTTACCTCAGTTATATAAGTTTCACCACTAATTGATTCATTCTTCTTTATAATTATAGATAATGTGCTGTTTATGTTTGTGCTTTATTTCACATTTGTGTAAATTATTTTGCAACACAAGTGCGTCATTCAAGAACTGTTTTAGATTCTCATGTTGCTGTGTGCTATTAATAGATTGTTACCCAAGTGGGATAATCTGTAATATCCTGTTTTCAATTGGCTGCATATGTCTGTATGATGTCATGTGACTGTGGTGCTGAATTTGCCGTATTCACTGCTTATATAATGCAGGAGAATTCTAGAAATGGTCATTAGGTGGTTATTTATAGATGTTTTGGAAATGCCTCCAATTCAGCTGAGTCATGGCACATTTGAAGGTTGCTTGGCACTGAATCCTTTTAATCATTATGGGTCTGCTTCTTGAAACCGGGTATTTCCACATGACTGAAAAAGTCATGTCCTGTGACAAATCCATTGTATTTATCTTAACGCCAAGTCACTGTTGCAACCATTTTTCTGTATCGGTCTGGAACATTCCACAGTTGTGTGTGCCGTGTGTGTTACATATGTTATGTAGTGTGTGCTGTGTGTGTTACATGTGTCATGTTGTGTGTGCTGTGTGTTACATGTGTCATGTTGTGTGTTGTAGATGGGTCTGGACAGAACTTGCAGATCGAACGTGTCCCCGCCTCGACCGACCAGCCTACTCCTGGAGACGAATAACAACACATTACTGTCAGATGCCACGACAGTCGCCGCAAACAATGCTGTTAACGTCAACAATTGTCATCGACGACGCAAGAAGAAGCGTGCTTCCGAGTTCTGTATGAAACGTTTTTGTGGTGAGTCTTGACTAATTTGCGGTACTTATGATGTCTTCGTGGTGAAGTTTGGCAAACATAATCCGTAAATATTCCTTAATAAACGCAATGGTATTATGATGTATTAAACACTCCACAAATCGTTCCTTGTATGGTGGAACATACTTGTATATCTTATAGCTTCTACAGATTTTTCAAGTTGAATAAAGTATGCAAATTATACATCAGGATACATACAAGCTTTGCCCCTGTAGTTTTGTGGCTCAGTTTCACAACAGCACATGTCATCTTGCAGACTTGTACACACCGACTGGGGAGACGTTGGGAGAAGGTTCGCAGGGCTCTGTACAGACTTACAAGAAAATGTCATCGAACAAAGAATACGCTGTGAAGATCATTGAGAAGAACCAACACAAGAGTCGCAATAAGGTGCTGAAGGAGATTGAGATTTTCCACCACTGTCGGGGACACGAGAACATCCTGCAACTCATCGAGTATTTCGAGGAGGAGGACAGGTGTGTGACTGTCTCATGCTACTTTGTATATTGTAGTGTTAACAATGCAGTCTATTAATTTATGAATTCGCTGCCTGTAGTATTAGGTCAGTGGGAAGCAATAGCATTTCATTGTCACCTTTTTAACCATGCTTAGTTCACTATTCACCCATCTGTTGACAATGTTGACAATTCCATGCCGATGTAATTGTTTTTTTTGTGCCACCGAACTCAGATTATTTTTAATTGGTGCATATATCTGTGCATAAGTAACCAACAAAATAACTGTTGTTGTTACATGTTCTATTAATAAGTGACACTTGTGTTTGCTGTGTTTGACATTGTTGTGTTTGTGTTGATGCAGGTTCTATGTGGTGTTTGAGAAAATGGAGGGAGGCACATTGTTCGAGACGATCGAGAGACGTCGTCACCTGACGGAACAGGAAGCTAGTTTAGTGATCCGTGATATCGCCACTGCTCTGCATTTTCTCCACCAGAAAGGTGAGCATCATTTGCTCACATCACAAACAACTGAAACTGTAGTTATCTCCTAATATGTTACTTTGTCAAATGGAATTGTAAAATAAATAATGTTCCCCAGATGAAGTCTTTAACCAATGCAAATGTGAACTAATGTACCTGATACAGATCCAAGACACTAATCTGCCCTATTATACACACCTGCTTGCATTACCCTTGTTATATGGCTATACAGAATTAGTTGATCATTGAGCAATGGAGAAAGAGAACGTTAATGTGTGTGTGCCTTCTTTTAGGCATTGCTCACCGCGATATGAAGCCAGAAAACATCCTGTGTACTCGACCTGGACATGTAAGTTTCTACTTCAGTGTTGATTTTGTTTCTACTACAAAATTATTTTACATAAGCATCCATACATATAATATGTGTACGTGTTAAATAATTGGAAGATAAATTTATGATATCAGAATTAATTATTAAGCTGTGTCCAAGTCTGACGAACTTTGTGTCCAAATCATTCAAACATGTACAGAGTGGTTGACGCGAGTATCTGTTTGCAGCTGACACCAGTGAAGATCTGTGACTTTGATCTGGGCAGTGGGGTGATCCTGGACAGTAGACATGCGACTCCGGTCACCACCCCGGAGCTGCAGACGCCTGTCGGGTCAGCAGAGTTCATGGCTCCAGAAGTCGTGGACGTGTGGCAAGACATGGCGTGGTCCTATGACAAGAAGTGTGATCTCTGGAGTCTCGGCATCATCCTGTAAGTATCCTTCTCTTAACGATTCTCATTACATGTTTAATCATCCTCTAGATGATACAGAAGATAATTTTTATTACACTATTAAAGTAAAAGCCCCTGGTGATGGTGTTATCGTAGTAATAATACTATAAAAAACAAAAGGGTTAGGCCATCTCGGAATTAATGCGTGTAGTTGTTGTCATGAGCCGTTGTTGTATTATGTGCTGCTGTTGTTGTAGGTACATCATGTTGTGTGGCTACCCCCCATTCTATGTGGACTGTGGTCAGGACTGTGGATGGAACCATGGCGAGGCCTGTCAGGAGTGCCAGGTATGATCTCGTTCCCTATTGTACTGCTTTGACAAGATTCACCACTGTTCACGTGTGGTCAAGGATGCAACTCAGGTGTATATTGTGTATCTACTACAAATAAAGTTCAAATAAATAAAAATGAAATATATCTTAACTACCAAAACAAGAGTTCAATCTGCTCAGAATTAGCAGCAAGTCTCTATTTAATTTGACAGCCAGGTGCCTGGGTTATACAGCTTGCATTTAGCTGGAGTTCTAGGTTCTAGCCAGAATAGAATAATTTAAGCTGTTTGTATACAGATGTTCATTGCTGTGTTCGTGTCTGCAGGACCTGCTCTTTGCGAAGATCCAAGGTGGTGTGTTTGACTTCCGTAAAGATGATTGGTCGACCATCTCAGATGAGGCAAAGGACCTGATACGTCACCTGTTGGTGAAAGACCCACACCATCGCTACTCGGCTGCGCAAGTGTTGTCACATCCATGGGTGACAAATGAGTCTCCGAAGACACTATTGGCGACACCTCATGTCCTTCAAAGGTACTGATTTTATCATGTCATGTTAATCTTGCATCATTTAGTAATACATTTATAAGGTACCATGTATTGTGGTAAAAACCTGCTTAAAGGCACTAACAACGTTAAATAAGTAAAACAAGTTCATATATGTAAAAAAGCGCGTCTCAAATGACATCCATGAATGATGTTGTGTTGTGTTGCAGAAACAACAGCATCAAGGAGCTGCAGATGTTTGCAGAGAATGCGGTGGCAGTGAACCGCATGATCCTCCGTCACATGTCTATCACGGAGGAACGGGAGACGGGACAGTTCTTCCGTGACGACGAAGACCTGGAGGACACATTCGTGGACCATGATGAGACCATCTTCCACATGGATTCGTCCGACAACGGCTCTGACGGCGAGGCTGACCATGCACCCATTCTCTGGATGGGTTTGTCGCCGCCAGGCAGCTCGAGTCTGGCGCAGCGTCGACGTCGCAAGTCAACACTGCGAGGCTCAAGCAGCGAGGATGACCACGACGACGATCGTGCATCCAGTGTGTCTTCCGTGACAACACGCTTTGCTTCGGCCATGTTCTGATCAGTGGGTCGTGTGTTAGTGAGGAATCAATGAACTGAAGCCGCAGCAGCTGGGTCTGATACGGTGGCGACTCCTACTGGTTATGATCTCGTAGTCGACTCGACAACTCACACGAATGTGCTTGCATCGGTGTGAACATTCTAACGTTGTCTCAGGAATCTTTCAACAGTTTTTTTTTTATAGTTGCAAGTGGACAAGATTTGTGGGTGCGTGTGTGCGTGCAAGAACTACACGGTTATTGGTATATTTTGTGGTTTCTTGGAAACTGACAGATCACACAGTACAGTAGGGGAAATAACTTAAAAAATATATGTGTACTATGTGTGTGGACATATGTCCTTGAACTTTGTACTTATTTCAGTTATGCAGCTATTATTATTTTTATATCGGATAAGATAAGGTTATTGGCAACTCTATGACAGTGAGTGGCCAAGGACAAAGGAGGGATGTGGCGGGCGAGAATGATTTCTACTTGCTTATGATTTTATATCATTTTGGTATGTATGTGTATGTAAATAAGTAATAGGCTGAACCAGGTGCAACCTAGTGGCAGTCATTTGCATCAGAATGTGTGTTAAAAAAAACAGTTATTCATCGCTGCTGCTTCTTAAAAGTGTAGTTGTCCTAAGAAAAAAACTGTAAATACGCTTATATTTATATATTTTGCAGTCATTCGCATCGGAATGCGAGTTAAAAAACAGATATTCATCGCCGCTGCTTCTTAACAATGTAGTTGTCCCAAGTAAAAAAAAACTGTAAATACGCTTATATTTATATATTTTAACATACCTGCACTTGCAACTAAAACTAAAAGTTGACATGTGATACAAACCTGCTGTGCTCTCTGCATGCTTTATTGTTTGTCACAAAACTAACACATTGCCACTAGATTGCACTTGTTTTCTGGTAAATTTTGTCTCGGCAGAATCGGCTGACAAAGACTTGTCAATTGCTTTATGTTTTTACCTTCTAATGTTGTAGGGATATATATATATTGTAAATACTGTGATTAGTTGACTGGAATAGGTGTAATTTGAGGTCGATGATAATATGCAGTTTTGATGAACTGTGGGAGGGTGTAAAATATATTCTAAGTTGGTGAAATGTTATTCCACCTGTATGTGGGTGGCTTCTATGGTGACACGAGGGTGAATTTGCATGTGATAGAGCTTACAAAGAACAACGAGCGGAAGAAGGTGGAAAAAGCTACAGAGATGAGGCATTGATGTGGTGTCCACCGTGAACATTGATGAGGTGTCCACCATGAACATTGATGAGGTGTCCACCATGAACATTGTGATGACATTACCTCAGTTCAAGACTTGTCAGTGTGATAATCTTGAACAAGACAGTTGAACAATTGTTTAAATGTATTAATCAAAGGTGACAATGATCATCCCCAATATGCAGTAGTCATGTCAGACTGTGCATGGCAGCAGTGGTACTGGATATGGCCATAGATATGGCATATACAAGCTGGTAGACACCCCTAGTGATGTAACCCTGGTAATATACCCTACAGCTAATTCAAGAGGAAACGACCTGATTATTTTTCTCATTTGACACTTCTCAGAGTTGACTTTGAAATTTTCAATCTTTCATTCTGTACCAAAATGCTAGTTTCCCTATTTCTGTCTGGGTTCCAGCTGTTCGCCTGTCTTTGGCCAAGTGCCACATTGTCGTTAATTGCTACTGACGTACGTACTTCTACCAGGAGGCTGTGACGTGTCGCCTGTGTGTCGGTGATAAGAATGAATCCTAGTCATTACACAACCTGCGTGCAGGAATGCAGCGACTGCAATAGTCGACTGCAAAGTGTTGCCAGTTATTTGTCTTCAGCCAAGTCTTTCCTTCTGGCCAATTTCCCTGTTACTGGGCAGCTTGGCAAAACTACTGTTTGGCCAGAATATTTTTGTACGTATTTGTCACAGGTTAGATAATTTCAATTTCCAGATGATTCTCAACTATATGAAACATTTTGATGTGTGAGTGCATGCGTGGATGTGTGCGTGTGATTGTGGCAGAAATGAATACGTCGTATAGGGGTTGTTTTAAATATCTTGCTGTTCTAAGGATATTTTATCTGAGAGTTGTTCGCATTTTTATCATTCCATATTTTCTTGTCTACAGTATTACATGTGACACATGTTGCTAACCAAACCAGAGGGGATTTGTTGATACAAATCTCGCATTCAGTTGGAATTGCTGCTTAACTAAACCCGTCCTATGTGCCAGTGATCATCTTAGCAGTTTGTTAGCAGGTTGCGCACAGAGTATTTTTTAAAAAAGAAAACAAAATAAAAATAACTGTTCGAAAGAACAGACAAAATGAATGTTGTTACTGATTGTTAGTTACCCCTGGATACTCGAATGATTCAACACCCTATCACCGTTTGTAAATTACCCTTGGATACTAAAATGATTCATGTCCTGGCCCAGTAATTGGGTTACCCCTGGATACTTGAATGATTCAACACCCTACCACTGTTTGTAAATTATCCCTTGGATACTCAAATGATTCATACCCATTGGTAACTGATCTAAGCAAGTTTGTAAGTGACACATTGGATCAGTATAATCTGCAAAGAATACAATATTATTAATGCACCTGATAATGAGATGAGCGAGACCATAGATGTTGAGGCCATGTTGGTGCAGTGGCCTGGACTCGATGATTCATTATGCACCTGCCTAGTCCTTTTGTTCAGATTGAGTGAGCAGTTCTCCCAACAGCTGGATTAGACAATGATAAATGTCTATAGAAAAAAGCCAGATAATTCAAACATTTTAACGACCGATGTTCTAAGAAAAGGGCTAGCTTAGCAATTAAACAACATGTATCTGCATTTGTTTACTATCTAGTTTTTCTCCTGATTTTTTTCCATGGCTATTCGGCAAAATATATACGTTGGAGATATTTGAGAGATTAGTGAAGTCAACACACCAAATCGATATATATGATTGTGCGTGGTTACTGATAAAAAACCACCACTAGTTGCATTACATTCAAAATTGTTATGGACACACATTGTTGAAGTTTTTTTTAATTTGTTCATGTTTAGCAGGAATGCTAAATTTGTGGTAAAACAGTACATTAAAAATGGCTATATAAAGTAAATATTGTTTTATTAAAATAAATTTCTTGCTAGGATCAAAATCATGTTTTATATTCACATAGGTGATCTCTGTGACATGTTCTTTTAAAATGTCAGTAGAGAGCTAACTACGCAAGTGCAACCAACCACAACATTAGAAACCAATTTTATTAGTTGTTTCACACTGACTTGTTTACATACTTATAGCAGTAAGATACAACCACTGTTGTCTTTGATTGTGTTGTTTACATACTTATAGCAGTAAGATGCAACCACTGTTGTTTTTGATCGAGTTGTTTACATACTTATAGCAGTAAGATGCAACCACTGTTGTGTTTGATTGACTTGTTTACATACTTATAGCAGTAAGATGCAACCACTGTTGTGTTTGATTGAGTTGTTTACATACTTATAGCAGTAAGATGCAACCACTGTTGTGTTTGATTGACTTGTTTACATACTTATAGCAGTAAGATGCAACCACTGTTGTGTTTGATTGACTTGTTTACATACTTATAGCAGTAAGACGCAACCACTGTTACTTCCCCCCCTCCCCAGGGAAACACCACTGTTCCTATATATTCCCGTTAATTCCTACACCACAGGCACACTACTAAATCATGATTTTAAATGAATAAGCCCTAAAGAAAAACGTTCACCCCAGAATAGATTTCCTGCATGATGTTGACCACTAGGTGCCTCTCTATGTTATCACCGTTGGCGCTGTCCGACCGGTCAGTTGAGGCAGCTGCGAGATGTCCAGTGCAACTTCCACCAGGGGGCGCAGCATGTCCTACAACGAAAAGCGCAATACAAGTGTCGTAGGTTTCCCAGCGCTGTACATCTTGTAATTCAAACAAGAAAACTAAAACTATATGATTATTATATTTTGTTGAATATAATTTTACATAAATCATGTAAACTCGATTTAAGAAAAGCTCAACATAATGTAAGCGGGACACATTTATACATGAAGTGTAGTTTAATTATTTTATTGTGTAGTTTTTCTGCAGACTTGGCTGCTGATTAAATTGCTGCTAACGTATTGTAGTGTAAACAACACAGTGTCAGGACCTTGTTATTGTTTTCGCAGCAAGACAAACAACCTTTTTACAGATAAACTCTAGTGTGCCTGTTCGGGTGTAAAAGTAAAAAAGTAAAGGTACGTTCTTATGCAACACAGTATCCAGTCCTTGGGACTGTTCAAAGTGCTTTACACTTCACCACCTGGCAGACCTGTTCATTCCAGTGCCATCTCGACTTCTATGGGAAGCATTCAGCCACTCTGCAATTATTGTGCAAAGACTATTCGATCAGATATCCACCTCTGTCTGTAGCCAGGTATTCGTTTATACAGCTGAGTGAACTGTGGCAACGTGGAATGAACGAAATTGCCAAAGCTTCGAAACAGCGGCCAGAGGATTCAAACTTGGATTCTCTCAATTGTGAGTCCAACATTCTAACCGCTAACCACTACCACGCCCCACAAACATTAATCATTTCTAAAACGTTTAAACAGTTGATTTTGTTGACCCTAACTTTATATATTTATTGTGTATTCGTCACTGGTGGCCGGACCATACCTGAGAGTCGAGACCAATGAGACTGCGGTCATTCTCATAGCTGTCTATGTAGAGGCGGATGGTGGCTCCAGAGCTTCCTGTGCCACTGAGTCGGTATACCAGTCGTGATCCATCCTCAAATATCACCCGAATACCCTACAGGAAACACAACTTAACATACAACTCATGGCTTTGAAAGAAAACATCCACCATATATTATTACTGGCATTGTTAACATTTCAGCTTTTATCTACAGACCATTTTTCTTAAAATATGAACTTTAGATAGTTTAAGGGTTGTTAAGTGGAGTGTAGGACTTGTCAAAACAGTTACCCCACCTAGTGGGTCATGCAGAGACCAGCGAATGGTTCTTCCAGCCAGGTATGTTCTCTGCTAGAGGGCCCTGGCGCCCCCTGGTGACTGCTGAAGTTAGTTCAACAGTTCACAGCTGTGCTCACAGATGTTGCAGAGGCCATTTTGAAACATGATTTCTAAATTCATGTAAACAAACAGCGTGGGAGTTTCTACCAATGACGAAGTATGCAGTGATTACATAATGCTCCAAACGTTTTGATAATAGCTCCAGATGATGTCTAAAAACATGTTACACAAACTTCAGCCAATCAGAGAACTGAGAGGATAGAATGTGGCCACTGCTACACGGGACCATGCATGCATTCGCATACGCAAATATACACCTGATTCTTGGAGACACTGCCATCTATTGGGTCCGTGTACTCGAAGTTGTCGGCCTTTGCAACAACATACTGTTTATCTCCACGTGAGAAAGTCTTGCCAGTGAGAGAGCCTTCTCTCAGCATTGCTTCCAGCTTCTCCACCATCTGACTGGCTGGGGCCGACTCTACATTCTCATAGTCGTATCTGCGACAAAACACTGAACTCTTTAAAATTGGTCTTACTTCTTAACCACAAAGTAATTATCTTCACAGCTTTTATATTATATATTTAAGTGATTCTTACTTTGTCACATGGTTATATATCACTATTATCAGGTTGGAAATTTAGTTGAATTGCATTTTGACAACACAGTGATCAATTTGTAAAAAATTATGGCTAGCAATACTGTTCATAAGATAATGTATATATATATATATGTTGCTGTTTCAATACTTTTCATTTGGCTTAGTTCAACAAGAACTATATTTCAGTTAGAAATTATGTGTGTTTTACAAGTACACTGTATCAGCTAAACAGCTACACAATGCAACATGTCACATTGCTGGTTGCTTCTAGGCTTCCTCTGTATTAGTGAGGACGTTCTACATTACCTGGTGAAAAAGTTACGACCAAAGTTGAACCAGTGTTTCTTCATGAGATCCTCAATGCTCTGTTTGCGTGTCGCAACGATGGACAGCCACGCCAGCACAGCCCACATCCCATCCTTCTCTCTACAACACATATACATCACTCCATGGACAGCCACGCCAGCACAGCCCACATCCCATCCTTCTCTCTACAACACATATACATCACTCCATGGACAGCCACGCCAGCACAGCCCACATCCCATCCTTCTCTCTACAACACATATACATCACTCCATGGACAGCCATGCCAGCACAGCCCACATCCCATCCTTCTCTCTACAACACATATACATCACTCCATGGACAGCCACATCCCATCCTTCTCTCTACAACACATATACATCACTCCATGGACAGCCACGCCAGCACAGCCCACATCCCATCCTTCTCTCTACAACACATATACATCACTCCATGGACAGTCACGCCAGCACAGCCCACATCCCATCCTTCTCTCTACAACACATATACATCACTCCATGGACAGTCACGCCAGCACAGCCCACATCCCATCCTTCTCTCTACAACACACAAAACATCACTCATCTGATGTGTCTCATCTTACTTCTAGTAGTGTCACACATACGGTGTTGGTAATACACAGTTCCTGTATCTGCTACATTTTAACTGCACAAATGCACAAGTTATCCTATATCATTCATATAATCATCAAAACATTATAAACAATAACTGCTAAAAAAAAAACTGACAACATTACAAACCAAAGCTGAGAAATGTCGCTGAACAATATCATGTTGTGTTTCAGACCATTTCACGTGAGCAGGAAAGCATGTGTGTGACATTACATAGCATAGACGTATAAATAAACACTTGTCACCAACTGGTTTGACTTCAATTGGTTAAAAAAAAATTTAATTATGAGAACAAAACAAATCAAGATATATTCACGGGTTCCCATGCTGTTTGCATGTCCAAGTATGGACATATGGGGTGATTAACATTTCAACTTGTGACACAGTTGAATGCAAATTGTTTGTCTGAGTGGAGGATGCTGGGTTGTATGTACCGAATGTGGTCAGAGCCAGTGCCAAAGCTCTCCTCTCCACACAGCGAGATGCGTCCAGCATCCATAAGGTTGCCAAAGAACTTCCAACCAGTGGGCACCTCAAACATCTCCATCTTCTTCTCAGCCGCTACTCTAAACATACCGGGACACAAATTTACTTGTAGTATTATTATTACATTCTATACTATACTTACAACTGTATACATGTAGCATTACATCATTATTGTAATGACATTTTATTATGCAATATAGCTGCAGCCAAGATTAAAACAATGCTGACGGAACAATAAAAACCATTCAAGATAATTTTATGTACCACTGCAATTAAATGGCAGTCTACAATGTCTAGTTTTAGACTCAATGTGCAAAAAACATTAACCTAACTAGTTTCCACTACGACATCCAAGCTCATTTGTACAAATTTTTACTGAAATCATTGGACAAATTATTAAACTGTTTTTGACCAGAACCAGTCAAAATAAGGCTAACAAAATGCAGGGGTGCTCCAGCTCTAGATACTGTAGCATAAGGCTATTCACAGTATTTGAGGTTGTGCAAGAGCAATTAAAGTCATCTACATCTACCTGTACGTAAAGCTTACTTTGAACAATTCTTAACACCATTGATCTTGTCCAGTTTATGACATACAGAAGAATGACATCATGGGAAATGCAGGATCATTAACTTTACTGGATGTTCAAAGTCAAAACACAAGCGTTCTTACTACGTAACCAATTTTTATATAAGATACATTTAAAAAATATTTACGCTAAGTTAGAAATACTGCTTCTAATGTTTAGGGTCGGTGCAACACTTTGTGTACTCATGATCTGAGTTGTGCACTGACTGTGTGTGGGTCGGTGCAACATTTTGTGTACTCATGATCTGAGTTGTGCACTGACTGTGTGTGGGTCGGTGTAACACTTTGTGCACTCATGATCTGAGTTGTGCACTGACTGTGTGGGTCGGTGCAACACTTTGTGTACTCATGATCTGAGTTGTGCACTGACTGTGTGGGTCGGTGCAACACTTTGTGTACTCATGATCTGAGTTGTGCACTGACTGTGTGTGGGTCAGTGCAACACTTTATGCACTCATTATCTGAGTTGTGCACTGATTGTGTGTGGGTCGGTGCAACACTTTGTGCACTCATGATCTGAGTTGTGCACTGACTGTGTGTGGGTCGGTGCAACACTTTGTGCACTCATGATCTGAGTTGTGCACTGACTGTGTGTGGGTCGGTGCAACACTTTGTGCACTCATGATCTGAGTTGTGCATTGACTGTGTGGGTCGGTGCAACACTTTGTGCACTCATGATCTGAGTTGTGCACTGACTGTGTGTGGGTCGGTGCAACACTTTGTGTACTCATGATCTGAGTTGTGCACTGACTGTGTGTGGGTCGGTGCAACACTTTGTGCACTCATGATCTGAGTTGTGCACTGACTGTGTGTGGGTCGGTGCAACACTTTGTGCACTCATTATCTGAGTTGTGCACTGACTGTGTGTGGGTCGGTGCAACACTTTGTGTACTCATTATCTGAGTTGTGCACTGACTGTGTGTGGGTCGGTGCAACACTTTGTGCACTCATTATCTGAGTTGTGCACTGACTGTGTGTGGGTCGGTGCAACACTTTGTGCACTCATGATCTGAGTTGTGCACTGACTGTGTGTGGGTCGGTGAAACACTTCATGTACTCAAGATCTGAGTTGTGCACTGACTGTGTGTGCAATGACCGACCTGTCGACAGCGCCACTGGTTGGCATGCTGCGGGCGAACCCTTTGATTCCCGTCTTCTGGAAGTAGGGGATGCACTCGAGGTTGGCAGCAAGGACAGCCAGGGAGTCACAGGGAGACACAAAGAACCCATTCTTCCCTAGGATCATGTTGCGGTCCTGCAAGTGTCATGCATAATTTATTTATTGTGGCTGGTGGAGGGAGTCTGATTACAATATTACACTGAGTCGCTAAGTGAGTTGCTAACTACACTGCCTGCAACCAAGTCCCTGTAATGACCAATTCCATTTCAAAAACATGCCCTGTCTTGAACAACTACCCGCGCCTCGAACACCTAATCCATTTCCAACACCTCCACATCTCCAACACCTACCCCATCTCCAACACGGATCACATGTCCAACACCTACCCCATGTCCAACACCTACCCCTTCTCCAACACCTATCCCATCCCCAACATGAACCCCCATCTTCAACACCTACCCCATCTCCAAAACTTATCCCATCTTCAACACCAACCCCATCTCCCTATTGGATGCGGTAGCATAGTGGTTACAATGCTGAACTTTCAGTTGAGACCCGGGTTCAAAATCATAGTTCACTCCGCAGGGTTTGCAGTTTCTTCGGAAGGGCAGTTTTTGTCCATGTTTTTTCCGTCCTGGAAGAAATAGTTTCTTCCAGTTTCTTCCGGAAAAAAATGCAAATAACGACAAAATCCTTATAAATCATTTTAAGCTAGTGATATTGATATAAAAACATAGTTTGTAATACTGTAGCTCCATCCCACATAAAAATAAGACTTCTTATTATTTCAGGCAAATATATACTAAGATTTTCACTTGTGTTGTAGTAAATTTCAGTGCTGGTATAAATAGAATACAGTTCTTAATAAGTGGGTTTAACGTGTCACTTATGGCTTCTTACTTCAGGCAGTCAGGCTTGTCTTGCTGTTCCCACATAGTAGAACATTAAATGGTTTCACTTCTTGTGTGACAGCCACCTAGTTCAGTAAGCTACTTCTAAGTCAGAGCAGCGTGGCTGTGTTACAGCATTACAAAGTTTAGGTCAACATGCTTCAAGGATGTAGACCTAAAGATACAATATGGCAGCACTTCACTCATGTTGAAGTTGCTGGGAAAGCTCTGACTAGGTGCAACTACTGTGCTCATCAACAAAGTATCAAGGCCTGCAGGATCCCATTATAGCAACTGTGCAGCATTTGCAAATGAGGTAGGAATGAGTAATATTATTTATGAATGACTTAATGTCTTTTTTTGTAAATTAAATAACATCATTGCATTAAATGTTTTATTTTTTACTTATAAGCTGTAAGCATTTGTGGCATGCCACTTGATAACGAAGCTTCCAAATGTCAGTTACTTTGGTAAGAGGGTGAGCAATAGATCAATACAGTTCATGTTGTCATTTAGTCCTGGTCCCTATTTTTTCAGTGCATATAACAAATATGCATAATTTACTTTAATTGTTTAACACTGTTCATTCAAATAGATTACATATGATATGCTATACTATGTTATTTGTGTGATTTGAACTGCCTGTTAAGACTTAAAACTAAATAATAAATGATTGAATGTGGCCTGGGTGATATAAGCACATAGTGATTGAGATATCATTCTAAACACATCTTACAGTTAATATTTTGTCCCAACTATGAAATGTATTAAACACCAATACATAACATAAAACTATGACATAGTGGAGGTTTATTGATGGGCATTGTTTCTATGGATATTGAATGGATTAAATGTGTCATTGTGGCATGCACCACATGGCTTATGGTGGGTGATAAAAGGGAATCGTGCTGGCTTTCACTTTAAGGGACTAATAACCCAAGTAAAGTGCAAGAGGACCAACATGGAAATAAATGTATAAATTTTTTGCATTATCTTAATATTTCTTCCAAAGCTTTGTCATGATGTCTTCCTCTTTCTTCCGGTTTCTTCCATTTTTTCCCAGAAGAAAGTGGAAGAAACCCCTTTCTTCCAGTTTCTCCCGGGCATCCCGGAAGAAACCAAACCCTGTCACTCAGTATAAATGAGTACCTGGCTACAGACAGAGGTGGATATGTGAATGAATAGTCTTCGCGCAGTAATTGCAGCGTGGCTGTAATTACAACACCTACCCCATCTCCATCGAATGCGGCTCCCATGTCATAGTCTCCTGTTTTCATCATATCTACCAGCTCCTTGGCGTATGTCAGGTTTGGGTCTGGATGGCCACCACCAAAATCCTCCAGAGTCTCACATTTCACTGCATTCTTTTCTGGCATCTCAAGTTCACCGCAGAAAATCTTCTTCACATAAGGTCCCATTACTGCAAAAATCAACAAATATACAACTACAATTCATTGAGGTATACGAATCATCACTACAAAAACCAGCAATTAAATAAAAACTTTACCGGAGTACAAGACATGTATAGAAGGGCGAGACTAACCTCCGTTGAGGGAGTTGAGGGTCAGGTTGAACTTGGGCATGCCCTCAGCTCCCTTCAGCAAGGCTCGGATCTTTGGGAAGTCAAAGATCTCCTTCATCAGCTCCATGTAGTCCTGTCAACATCAGACCCAGCAAAATGTGGACACTACACAACACAAAAAACTGTTCACTAATATAATAATGTGCAAATAATATTAACATACCACCCTTGCATGTATGTGCATGTGCACGTGTGTGTGTGTGCGAGCATGTGCGTGTGTGTCTGCACAACACAGCTACAGAAAACTGTATGCAACAATAATCATAATAACTAATAATGTATATACATGTAGCATATTTTCCAGTGCATTTACAACTGAAAAGGATTCTACACATGTACAGACATTACATGTGGGTACAAAAAAAAATTATAATACATATTCACCTACACTGCAGCATACACACATACAAAAAGTATGATTTAATCAAATTCAGGAATATCTCTTAGCAGGCCTCGACATGATTACTGGCCTGCTGGCTCGGCGCCCTTCTTGGAGCTGCCGGGCCAGTTTGGGCCACAAGGTTTCATATTTTACTGGCCCGGTGGGCCATCATAGTTTCAGATTGTTTTTATATGATTAGTCACAGCAACAGGTCATCGTTTCAATCGCTTGTACTAGCGATGACGTGTGGACTTTTTGTGAAGCTCATGCATTGCGGACGCCTATATTTTACTAGAGTTCTGCCATGTTACCAGTATATCGCAGCATTTTCTTTTATGTGATATGTATCGGCTATCACGATACGCCGTCAATGTACCGTTTTCATATAAACCGACTGGTGCCTAACATACATTCCAGGACATGCTAGGGTGCAGACAGCTAAGTTTACTGTAACTTTGTACTTCAGTCCAAAAGTTTATATTCGAAAGAAATAAAACCCAATTGTAACAGTCATAGTTATATACAGTGTCAGGTCCGATTCACCAGTCGTATTTTTTTAGTATAACTAGCTGTAACTCAATACGGATTGTCAAAAAATGCTGACAGTACGCACGCAGTGGCATCGTCATTCTCAAAACGCGACATACTGTGGCTTCTGATTATCAAACGATTCTAGCAGCAACATTGTCTGCCATGCGGAATACTGACAGAAAGCATAAAAGTAACTCACAAATGGTACAAGAAATCACAACCAAACTCGCATCAACGACTTGTAATGCGATGTATCGAAAAAAAAAATTTTTTTAATAAAAAAATTTGGGCCAGCAACTTTTTTTGGGGGCCAGTAACTTTTTAAATCTACTGGCCCGACAGGCCACTGGGTACAACAGCTTAATGTTGAGGCCTGCTTAGACAACATTAAATGTACCATTGCACTATTTATGTATTTTAAAGCATTGTCGTAAACCTAATATACCTCATATTTTAGAATGGTAGTGGCAAAAGTTAAACTACCATAAATTTCAAATAATACGAGTCATAACAACTGTTATATCATAATACAACATTCTTCATCACACCTAAAACACTACTGCACAGTGCAACCAGCTAGACTGCTTCACATGAATGGATGCACTGTGGAAATATAATTTACCACTGAAAACATGTTAAAACTAAAAGTCAGGAGTAGCAACTGGAAAGATGTATCTGCTCTACCTGGACACAGTCGACTACTTCTACGGTGAATGCGCCAATGTTTGTCGTGAAGCTGGTGACCGCTATTGCTGACAGGTCGACCTTGAGGTCATGACATATACTGTATTGGTTGATGCTCTTGGTCAACTCATGAATCTTGTTGGTGACGCTCTCTGGGGCTGGACCTGAGGAAGGCAGAGCTGGTCAGCCAAGAGGTAGTTAGCTTCCCAAATACCTAACATTCTTTCTTCTCATTTTCACCATTCTCCTTGTCTCAGGTGTGTATAGGATTATGCATACTGTCAGTGGCGTATCTAGGATCTCGCAAAGGGGAGTGAAGCTTAGTCACCCATTAGCTTACCAATGGTTCCCCCAAATACCCCACTGCATATTGTACGCACACATTATCTTCTAAGTCTAATTAAATATTTCTATGTAAATTTACTACATTAATTTGTAAGTCTGGGAAATAAGTGTTTTTGCTTCACCCATGTTACGATGTCTTTTTTCTGGCCCTGTTACACGTTACCACAGCAGAGACGAATGTGTGTGGAAGATGTCTGCCCAAAATATGTGAATTGATACATCTATAAAAAGACAATATGTAAGAGGCACCAGTTGTATATGTTGAGTTGAACAAGTAAATTTTTTAGTACAGTGCATTCACTATTCTTGACAGTAGTAGCAAATAATTTTAAGTAGACTCCACCAATGCAACAGCTACACACTTGGAGCACTAGAGAACTGACCTCCATTGGCGGTGTTGAACTTGATGCCGAAGTCAGCGTTGATGCCACCAGGGTTGTGCGAGGCGGTCAGGATGATGCCTCCATCTGTCTTGTACTTCCTAATCAGACACGACACGGCCGGTGTTGACAGGATCCCATTCTGACCAGCGATAACTTTGGCCACCTACAGGCAGAAAACATGGCGGCTTTAAGGCACCATCTAACACTTTACCGGGACAGTAACGCTGATTACTTCTTGGCACTTTCTATTCAATTCAGACAGTCAACTGCATCAAGTTATGATAGATCCAAAAGTCTAATGAAACAATGAAGAATTAGTTTGACCATGTGTGTGTGCGCGCGTGCGCGCGCGCGTGTGTGTGTGACTGTGTGTGTGACTGTGTGCACACACATGGAACAACTCTGAAAACCATGATACTGTACTGGGATGCGTACAAAGTAAAATAGACAATTGATTTTTTTCACATATCGTGCAATATTCATGTCTAAGATACAAAATACCGTATTCAACCTACAAAGCGTACATTCCCTAATTAGCATGATCCGTAATTATTGTCAATTGCCTAATGTGGAACAACTGAAGTTTCACCATCTGGTGCTAAACAGTTGGCACCACTTTTCAGTTGTTCTACACTAGTTACCAAATGATACCACTAGTGTTAAACAGCTATCTTATTATTGTCTAGAGAAAAAAATTGGGTGTATGCTTATAAGTACACATTTTTTGGACATTTTTCAAAAAACGTTTTCAAGCATACTATATGCTTATTAGGTCAAATACATTATAAATTATATATATATTTATTTATACAAAATACTGTTGTACCCGAGAAAAACTGGTACTATAGATAACAAGTATCCAGACTAATTCATATTTAAGACAACTCGCATTCAAGTATTGTGCTATGACTGGTTATGATCAGAGTACAGTATTTTGCTAATTTTGCAGGTGACGTAGTTGTCATGCATACAAGAAGGTATCAAAGGTAAAAAAAACTACATGAGTTGACTATAACAACACATGGAGGAAATTGCTTACAAATTACGGACCTGGACATAACAAAATATATTGAAGATTCTTGAAAGAAGTGAAATAGCAAATTTAAGTCTTCCTCTCGCTACTATGCTTCAAACACCAGTAGACAAAGGTAATTGCCTAAAATGTGAAAACTCTGTTACTTTGTTATTTGTTACTTGCATGGTTTGTAGCATTCAGATGGCAGGTTGCTCCAGTTGGCTATGGTGTGAGGTAGGAAGCTGAACTGGATTGCTAAGTCACTAAGGGGAGCTGAAAAGCTTTGGAATGAGTGTGCTGAGAGGGTCTTGCAATAAGTATGAGATTGGGGTGGAAGTCCAAAGTGATTATGCCATGTATGGTCTTCTACATCATGACAAGCCACATGTCTGATCAACTGCCTTTGCATAATCAGTTGTTCCTGAATTATATAAATTAATAACATTAATTAGACTTCAAATAGTTCTGTAATAATCTCAAAAGAGTGCAAATTGCAAAATTTTTGCAGTGTTAAGCAAGTTATAAAATAAAGCAATTAGCAAGAGGTCTGAGGCAATGTAGTGAGTCTATTAGTGAGAAGATTTGTCCAAACTGGAACAAAGGGGTTGTGTGCCAATTTGAATAAAGACTACTGGTGTTATGTGACTTGATTCACCATAGAAATTTATTCAGCTAGTTCTTAACACTGTCCCTTGTAGGGGCAACAAAAGCATTTTAAGGCTAACTGATTAATGGCCCCTTTATTTTGGACTTCATGGCCTAATTAAACAAACACAAGGATTATAGCCTGAACTGGTTACTAACGTAACTGTCTGCTTAAGGCTAACTATGGGTTTCTGAGTGGGAAAAGATGCTGCCTTTAGTGAAGCCTTTACTTAGTTTTGTTATATCAGTTGAACATTTCAGATACTTTACTGAAGTATTTAAAAAATATATTTTCATTATGTTAACTACAAATACAAATACTACTACTGTATTTAAAATAAAATCATAAATAATTATCACAGCATCATATTAAAAAAAGTACTCAGATGTACTCATAAAATCTGAGTACACTAAGCATGAGTACATGACCTATAATTTCAATGAGTACAAGTACTTCAAAATTGTACTCGAGTACATGAGTACTGAGTACACCAGCCCCAGGTCTGGAGGATGGAATTACATTTGCAAAGCATCTTCTCATGTGCTTTGTGTGCCTTGTTGAAGGGCTGGCATGTCAGCACTGTAGGATGTTATTGTATACTTGTGACAATTCAAACTATTAATGCAGACAAACACAACTTCGAATCAGGTGCTGTGTTGTAGTCAAATTTTCGTAGTTTTTTGCCTGATTTTGTTATCCAAACATTGCTCAAACGGCAAACATTTCCTGAGCACAATTTCTCTGGAGTTGAGTAACCGTAAGGCACACTTCTTAAATTCTTTCCAATGGACATGCTTATATTCATTTTAGGAGTGCTTAATGGTTCATGGTAGCACTGACTCATTAATGCGAAAGAAAGTTTTGGGGCTATGCACCTAAGAGATAATAAAAACTAACCTTGTGCAACTAAAATCAAGAATATCACACCAGTGGTTTACTCAGAAAGTGTTCTAAAACTAGTAAAAGTTGGATATTCCGGTCATTTCTCCAGTTGTCTGAGTGCTGACATGTTAACTAGCACGACTAATAAGCGCATGCGCAGTTCTATGAAATTGAGATAACCTAGACTACATGTGACATATTAAGTGAGGCCGGCATACACAGAACCAATGCAGTCTCAAACATGATAAACATTCTGTTTTGACAGAAAGAGGACTAGTTTAGCAAACAAAGGTCAAAATATGTTACATAAGTTGAGTTTAGATGCAAACAGCATGGCCATATCTATAGGAATATGTGCATAGAAGTATATTTTTATTTGGCGAGCGAATACTGCCAGAATATGACTCGTGATGTAGGATTTTCAAACAGTATAGTGCGGCACAGGAAATTCTTTGTGTTCAACAAATTCTGTGTGTTCAACAAGGTTTTCCTTTCCACTGGCATATGATATTCTTAATTATATTTACAAATTAATTTTTTCCCTTTATTTAAACGGATTTGGTAGATTTCTTTTTTGGAAGATTTCTTTAGAACATAGCTGCATAACGTACATCATTGTTACCCTTAACTATGACTATGTCTATAAATCATGATAGTGACAATGATACCTTGCGTGTGCACATGCAATTTGCCCCAGCAATGGCAGTGGCCAGTGCCGGCTGTGAGTGAGTGGCAATGCCAATGCCAATGGTAATAAATGGGGGGGCTATAGTACTATGTATAGCACAGCTTTGCTTTTGGCAGGAGCAAATTAACTGCATGTGTCCACAGCATGCTGGAATGAATCATCGCGCAAATTAATAAAATAGATTATCAGCAGGCCTACAATAAAACCAAAATCGAGTTGAATGAGTTGGCAACCCCAGGCCTAGGTCAAGGTCATGGCCACGGGTCGATCGGCCTTGATCCTTGTAAAGTGGGAGTGGTCCGGCAGTAGCCAATGGCGTTCGTTATTTAGTCACTCACCCCGTAGGCTGCACACATTTGTATTATCTTCGTAGCAACTTCTTTGACGAAATACCTCCCGTCACCGCCAACAGCTAAAGTACAGCCTTTCACTGTGTCGCCCATCGCGTCCAGGGTAGCAGCTACGAAGTTCTCAACATAGTTCTTTTCCATAAATACTTTTGTAGCTTTTCTTAAGCCGCTCGTTCCGGGTTTTTGTCCGTCAATCGGTTTTGTTGCTACGACAGTTGATGCCATCTTTGCACTTGATGGGGTCATGATCACTGATCTTCTATGACGTCCACTGACTGCCCGCTAAACCACGGGTACGTAAACAGATACGAATCCCGTCGGTCAAGGACAAATCTGCCGGCGTCAAGACCAATGTCGAGGCCACAGGTAAGGAGTCAGACCACTGTAGAGAATTGCATTGGTGGAAATGTTAACGTTTTGTCTGATTATAAGAAAATCTTTAAAATTCTTTAAAATTTTCACAACAACTGCCATCATTATCATTGACATGCTGACCAATTTTTTTTCTCAAAATGACATACCTCCAGCTCTTTTAAAACGCCCTGACGTGCGCTCATCAATTTTGAAAAAAATAGCCATTATGTATCCATGCGCCCACGTGACCCATAGCAGAAAAATTCTCATAAATCCCTCCGCCTGTTAAACTCTAAAAAAATGCACCATTTCACAGCCAATAGCTTCTACAAACAAACCTGTGAATATATAATACGCACTACATTCGTGTCAAACAATAAACAGGAAGGTCAGCTGTGGTCTTACCCCGTAACCGAGACTAAGGCATTCAAGATTTTGTGTTCGTGTCGACCCCTACCAGAGTTATTGCAAACTATATTTAATTACCTGAGGTTCCACCGTATGGCGCCACTATTTTTAAGTTTTTCCCACGCATTGTGCGGAAGTACGCTGGATCAATTGTAATTCATCCCACTTGCTGTAAGGTCCAAACTTCAAAGAGCGTTCCCACGAAATGCTCATTATTAACCGTCCGACCAACGAGGACGGGACTATGGGAGGATAATTAAAGTACTGTTACAAAAATCGTTATATTAGTGGTCACGTTTTTAACATGCTATGTTTTGGCAACTAACTCCGCCTCGTACTCTCTTGGAGATATGTGTCGGTCCCAAGCCCGGAAAAGGAGGAGGGTTGGGCGTGAGGTTAGCAGCCCCACCCCGTAAAACACAGTTTGCTAAAGAAACGACTCCAAGCAATTCTTCAAAAGACCAAGTCTTGGGTGGGGAAGACAATCCGCGTTGGATTGAGTATGACGCTTTGCAGGGAAAGCCGCAAGGAAGCCGCCCCGCGGAACCTTCTTTCTCCCAGGACAAATACCCAAGTTGGTACATAGAACGTGCGTACAATGAACGAAACAGGGAATACCGCCCAGATTGCAGCAGAGATGAGGCAGCAGAGATGAGGCCGTACTCGGTCTCTGTGAGACGAGATGGACGCGGTCAGGGCTGATTCGCTTGGCTACAGGCGATACTCTTATTTATTGAGGACACGAGGAAGAGGACGCTCCGCACACAGAAGGAGTTGGTCTAATGTTATCCAAAGCAGCAGCTGGAGCCATTCTTCACTGGAAGGTATTTTCATCCCGTATCATTTCAGCAAGATTCCACACTAGAATACGCAAGATACTGATTGTACGGTGCTATGCCCCAACAAACGACTCAGATGCAGAGAAAAAAATCCGAGTTCTATGGGAGACTCCAAGCAGTTGTGGACCAAAAAGCAAAGAAAGATTTACTAATCATTATGGGCGACCTCAATGCCAATATTGGAAAGGACAACATAGGAAAATAGCTCGTCACGGGGAAGGAGGGCTTTGATGAAATACACGAGAATGAAGAACTATTTACCGACTTCTGCCACTTCAACAGTCTGGTTATCGGGGGAAGTATATTCCCACACAAGAGGATTCACAAGACCACGTGGATTTCACCAGACCATCAGACAGAGAAACAGAGAACCAGATGGATCACATCTGTATCTGCAGTACCTTTAGAAGATCCCTGCAAGACGTTTGCTCCAAGAGGGGAGCTGATGTAGGAACAGACCATCACCTGGTCGCTGGAAAAATCAAGCTCAAGAGATATCACCCAACGGCAGCAAAACCAGGATTCAGATACGACACTGAACTGTTGAGAGGCATAACAACCATGTACAGCTTCCAGTTGGAACTAGCAAACATATATCAACTCCTGTCCAACCTCATTGAAGACGATGCAACAGTGGAACAAGTGTGGCAACAAAGCAAATCAGCATGGAAATAAAGTTGTTTTAGAAACATGTAACAAGATACTCGGTAAGAGAACAAGACAGCACAACGACTGGATTTCAGCCGACACCTTGGGGAAGGCAGCAGAAAGGAAGCAAAGAAAAGCAACAATAAACAACACCAAAACAAGAGCAGCCAAGACAGAAGCACACCGCCTATATACAGAAGCTAACAAGCAGGTAACAAGAAGTGTAAAACGTGATAAGGAAGACTGTGTAGAGAGACTGGCCGGCCAAGGAAGAAGAAGTCGCAGGACAAAGAAATCTGAAAGAACTATATGACATTACACGGAAGCTAGCGGGTACACGTAGTAAAGATGAACAACATGTTATGGACAAAAACTGGACAGGTGTTGACAAACCATGCAGACGAACTCAACAGATGGAAAGAGTATTTCAAAGAACTACTAAACCGACTTTCACCTGATGAGCCTCCAGATATACCTCCGGCTGAAACACCACTTTGCACAAACACCGACAGGACATCAAACCAGAAAATCAGGAGAGCAATCCTGCAGTTGAAGAACGGGAAAGCACCGGGCCCAGATGGGATTCCACCAGAAGCAATAAAAGCTGATACAGAGCTTCTTTGGGAAGATCTGGGTTAAAGAAGATATTCCAGAGGATTGGAGACATGGCCACCTGTTCAAGCTCCCCATTCCTGTTCCTGCAGGCAGTTGATTGGATTATGGCATCAACAATAGAAGGTTGCCAGCGGGGAATCCAGTGGACACTCCAAACAGCTAGAGGATATTGACTTTGCAGATGACGTCGCACTACTTTCACATCGTCATGACAACATGCAGGACAAGGTGACATCACTGTATGAGTCTGCTACAAATTGGGTCTGAAGATCAGCAAAAAAGAAAATCAGGACCATGAGAGCAAATCACGTGAACAAGAATAGCATCCAGTTGAAGGGCGAGGACATAGAGGACGTGAAACAGTTCACATACCTGGGAAGTGTTGTTAGCAGAGACGGTGGCACAGACCTTAAAAGCAGGATATGGAAAGCAAGAAGCAGCGCTTAAGACCCTGAGACCCATTTGGACTTCACATGTTATCTCCGTCAAGACCAAGCTTCGGATTTTAAACACCAACGTAAAGTCAATCTTTCTTTATGCAGGTGAAACCTGGCACATAAAAAAGCTTTAACACACAAAGTGCAGACCTTCACTAACATATGCTTGAGGGCCATCCTTCACATCAAATGGAAGGACAAAATCACAAACGAAGAAATCTGGAGAAGAACGGGACAAGCAAAAGCAGAAGAAGAAGCCCAGATCAAGAGAAGAAACTGGGCCACACCCGGCGAAAACCAACGTCCAGCGTGTTACGCCTTGCTCTAAAATGGAACCCACAAGGGAAACGGAAGAGAGGAAGACCCCGCTCGACCTGGAGAAGGTCTGTGGAGACTGAGGGACGACCGTTGGGACACTCCCGGGGCCAGCTGGAAGTTTTGTTCGAGACAGGACCAAGTGGAGGAAGCTTGTGGTCGACCTATGCTCCACACAGAGTACAAGGGTATAAGTCAAGTCAAGTATATTTTGGCATACAGGGTTCGAGATAATCCCCGTGGTGTCCTTAATGTCTTATCCGATGACGAGGAGGTTCCGCTGTTCTTGGGCCGGCGGGAAACTTGTGGCTAATTTTCCAGCTGTTTGTATCTGCTTAGACTAGTAATTGGTCCGTTTAAGGTGCGTGTTGTTGTGACTGCATTGGCGTAACTTGGATACTGTATCACTTTATCTACGCTTCATCGTGCGACCGCACTTCTCGGGCAACAAAGTTTGCATTGACTTCGGCGTCGCTATTACCGCACCTGACCACTCACGACCTCGAAATCAAAACAAACCCCATACCGCTCGGGGGTCCTGTAACAGTTCTAAAGAAAGTGAACCAAGCAAAATTTCCACCAACAATATTATGACGCGAATGAATTCAACAATAGATATGCTTCTTCTCAGACCTGAATAAGAAGGATTCAAGACAATCATACGGAGAACGACTAAACACTATATGGAACATACGCAACGAATAACAGAAACACTCTTGCATCAACCTTCTTTGCATTCACCATTAATGCAAAGAAAATTAGTGTCATCATAAACAACATCTAAACAAGTAAACCCAGCATGTTCAACAACCATCAACCTGAAGTACGTCAAGCAGTTCTCTTACCTGGACAGCACTGGCTTTCGTGGAGGTGCAGAACGGGAAACCTCAATACGACTGGATAAAGCCAGGACCGAAAGCCACAATATCTATAGAGGTTCTCAGTGTACTCCCGAAAGACTAAACTCAGAATCTACTAGTGTAAATGTCCTACTTCGTGGTCCTCTACAACTAGAAGTTCTGGTGGACAATACAGTAAGATGCTATCTTGCCTGTTTCCACAATACCAGACTCTACCAAGCATTTGCATTATACTGAAAATGGGAAAATTAAATGACTCGATCATGTCTTCAGCCTCTACTTACTCCCAAGAAGGTAAGAGGAAAAGGACCAGAACTATGACTGAAGGACTGAAGGCGTCTGGGTTGACATGGAACACACCAGCAAGGAGAGCCCAAGACAGAAGGAACTGGCCATAATGTTGTGGCGAGCGAAATGTGCCATCCATGAGCACAAGTAAGTAAGTATTAAAGTAAATAAGTTAATCATTCATGATATTTCTTGAGGCGGTACAAATTATGGAAATAGATTTGGTGTACGATTCGTGTGACGTTTGATTTAATATGCCACAACATCGCAGCTATCATAGGATTTCGTAAGTGTTTATTAGTAGTATTTTAAGACTTCGTATTCAGTTGTTATATGACTTAACTAAGTTACTTTCCTTTAGGTTTAACTAGATTTACAGAAGCTGAATCGCAAGGAGAGTAGATTTTTAAGGTGGCTGGGGCGGCTAGTATCAGTTGAATTTTTCTTTTCTTCATAACATGGTAAGATATACTGAACTAAACGTCGACACCACAAAAAAATCACCCGGCATATTTCGCCAATCCGTCCTTTAAAAACGCAGTCCTTTTGGAAAACCCCATGAGTTCCCGGAAAAGCGACAATGTTTCCATAGTAACGACCGCGTGCGCTACGATATGCGAACCAGCTATATTCGTTCGTCTGGCTACTGTAATGCTAGTACACATCAGTATTATATCTACCTAACTAAATCGTGTACTTAAACAAGCAAATGTCAGCGTTCAGTGAGCGTTAACGTAGTTTATCATGCCTTTGACACGAACGGAAATGGCGACGCGTATGTGACCTGGTGACCCCGAGGGATAACGGGCCAATCAAAATGACCGTATACACACCCTGCCACGGTTTTTTAGATGGCTGGCGTAACCTGATACCATAGACAGAGTCAAGCGCTATTGTGGCGCAAATTAAGGGGACATGTCAATATTACAATACAAATGGCCAGTATGTCTTGTCAACAATACATAAAACACCAGTAATGCTGTAAATAATAATTAAAAAAAAAACATTTGTTGAAATTGTGTTTTCATTAATAACCAGGAAATTATGTTTAAAATATTGTTTGAGAAAAACTACAACACTCACGACGTTGCAATTTTGCGTATGTACGCGTCTTACGTGCTCGCAACGTAATACAACAGATTACGATTGGTGAAGGGTTTGTGTCAAAAATACACTGCCACTTTAGGCTGTCATTCAACTTTTGTTGAATTCATTCATAATTGGTTTATGTTAACCAAAATCTGCCGTAAAGTTATCAGTTACACTGTCATGCTTATATGTATGTCAATTATTTCTTTGAGGATTATCTCAAAACAATTAAACCTGGTTAACGTTTTAGTGGTTATTTTTTACATTTACAAAATTGTTTTAAAAACCATGTAACATAACCAAATAAATGAAAAACTCAAATTTCTTTTAAATACTATATTATAGTATTTCAATTACAATATGTGAAGAAATGGTTAATTTATCTTAAAAACTTCTACTGAAACGAATCAATTCAAGACAGGCATATATAATAGCCACCCCAGCTACCATAAGACATTATCTTTGTCTTTGAGAAGTAAGACTGATGTTTTTATTTCAAGCATCTTTGTTTGAAATAACTTACCCCATAGGCAGCGCACATCTGAATGATTTTCAACGCAGCTTCGATGCAGTAGAATCGGCCATCGCCGCCAATAACTAAAGTGCTCCGCTTCAGACATGCACCCATCGCTTCCAGCATTGCTGCTACAAAATTCTCAGTATAATTCTTTTCCATAAACATCTGTGTCGACTTCCTCAGTCCGCTGGTGCCCGGCTTCTGTCCATCGATGGGTTCCGTGGCTATCGCGACCGGGATCACCTCGGGCGCTGGCGGGGAGAAACAAGCGCATCTTGGCATGGCTGGTTACCCGTTAATCAGGCGCTTACTACCTTATCCGGTGGCCAGTAAGCAGTTCGCCATTCGCACAAAGAGGTAGAGCTGTTTCATCTAATGTCGTTGTCTTCGTACGAGGTGCATTGATATAAAGATTACAACTGATGTCTGTATGATTAGGGCCTATCTGCATAAATGCGCAGTACTTTTTTATGTTTGTTTCTCTGATGTACTTGGCAGCATAAAAGAAAATTTTGTCACGTAACAAAACAAAGGCACGACTGCGTTGCCATAGCGAACTCGCGTCACTTCTAATCAATTCTTTCAAATTATCTGTTTTGTTTAATATTCATAGTTTAAATAAACTAATAAGAATTTGTGAGTTAATAGAAAAATAATTGGTAAGCTTAACTAACATTGACTGTTCTTATTATTTTTAAATGTTTTGAGTACTTTCAAGTACTCTTGGTATTGTATATTTATCCCATACACCATTGTATGATATTAGAGAATAAAACATGAACTTGGACTCGTATTCACACAATGTTTTGATGATCTATTACAGTTACCGTGTGCGGCATATCATGAGGTTTTGATCGAGCACGTGGCGTCGTTGTCTTTCGTTGCCATCACGGGTGAGCGGAATCTTCGCTGTAACCAAATTACAAGTGACAGCTTTAACGGGTACAATTAACATATTTAACGCCTACCTCATCAGTAAAAGAAAAAACGTAGTCTCGTTATCGGCTCAACTTGACCAGTCGCGCCACTAATCACCGAGTTATGTGTTCTTCCTTTATAATAAAAGTTTATTCAGTTGCGATCATGCAAGAAACTATTCCTTTTATTAATTGTTTTGTTTAACTGATTTGACTGTATTGAATAAAGGGAAATAAAAGGCATGGTTTTGGGCCTATGCACCTTAACAGTTGCGTTTGCTACTACAAATAAGAATACTAGCAAAAATCCCATCCCCACAACGGGATAACTTGGTAGTTCATACGTAACAGTCATGATAGCAATGTTTACCAAATAGGTGATCGCTTTTATGAATATGAATAGACGAAGTATTCGCCGCGCGCGCGCGTGGTTTCTGCGATTGTTGGAAGTTAATGTTTTACGTAGGGAACATTTGATTTACCATAAAACCACTAAAACCCTTGACGTATGGGGTATTTCGAAAAAATAAAGGCGTTACGTTTCATTCGTGCGGTCGTATATTAATCCCTGAAAGTTTGGCGCCCTGCAAGCGTGAACAAATACACGCTAGCTCCATTATAGTTAGATTACGCCAGTGGTTTATTAGGAAAACCTTGTTGATCACGTCATCTTAATTTAATGGGCTGCGCCTTAGGCTTTCTGCTAGATAACTCTGCGTCACGAGTGTCATAGTTTGGCAACATTCACTCGCCAAATGGAAATATATTTTTATACACATATTCCTGTACTTGCCAATAGGGTATGGCCATGTTGTTTGCATCCAAGCTCAACTTATGTAACATATGTTGGCCTTTGTTTATTAAACTAGTCTTCTTTTTGTAAAAAACATAACGTTTGTTTGATACTGTGAGTTGGCTATGTGTATGCCGGCCTTTCTTAATACGTCACACGTAGTCTAGGTTATCCCGACTTCATAGAACTGCGCATGCGCTTGTCGGTTAACATGTCAGCCCCAGTCAACCGGAGAAATTACCAGAATCTCCCACTTGTAGAACACATTCTGAGTAGACCATTGGTGTGATATTCTTTATTTTAGTTGCACATGGTTAGTTTTGAAGTGAGAACACGACCAGGGAATGATTTAGTATTGATCAATGAAGTGTAAGAGGAGACATAATATTTTCATACATTGCAGCAAACAAACATTTGAAGAATAAAACAAATGAACAAGGAATAACCCCGTGTACGGCTTTATTTCTAAGAAGCAATATGTTTGCTCATATTGTGTACAACATCGATAAGGTGTGCACACGGTGTACAACATCGATACGGTGTGCACTTTGTGTACAACATCAACGCTATGCAGTGGTGAGTAGATATATATGCTGCATTTACACTAAACCACTAAAGCACAATATAACCATTTAGAAATCGTTGCCAACAATGCGCTGCATAAATATTGCCGCGACATTAGATATTCATTGTCATAGATAAGGCCCCGCGATTTGCCATAAAAGGTTGGTTCGAAAAGCTACTCGCATCTAATTAGGTACAAACACATATACATTCAAAGGTTATGTCACTGACTTACCATAGATAGGTAACGGTAAAACGTAATTTACATGACTGCAGACATGTGTACGCCTATGTCCTGGTAGCTACACGGTCATTCGACGAACACCAGATTATGGTGTAGTCGTCGGAATATATGAATCCGCTATGCAATATTTTGATGAGCTTATTTTTAATCTGTTGGATACGTCAACCGTCTCCTGACTTAGGTCGGTTTATATTATAATTTAGATGGTTCATTGATATATTAAACATTTGCTTATATTTATGTTATTTTGCCCAATTTCGATTATTTAATCTTGACTACCTTTAGCCTGACTACCTTTAGATTGACTACCTTTAGCATCTATGCACACCAATGTAGTCATTTCAAATTTAGACGTTTTTGGCTCAATCATCGTTGTATGACTTCATAGCCGGCCAGCTTCTTAAAACCAACACTTTACCATCAACATTATTTACAACGGACATTTATATAAAAGTATGTCATATGTATTATATTTACTTGTGAAAGTGGACCAAGACGCCTTCTCTCCTGTCCCACTATATCCTCCCCGAGTTGCTTTATTTCGCTAATTTGTTCTCTCATCCTTCCATCAACGTAACAAAATGCGGTTGAGAACCATTCCTTCAGCGAAGCCACTAGTTATGTGGCATGGAGTCAACCATTTAACTACACAGAGCACAACTCACTCGTTTTTGACATTTATTGCGGAACAACTTAAATAAACTTCTTGACATACACTCTCGTTATCTCCTATGTTGGGACAATCATCACTAAAATACGTACATATTGCACCACACATAACCATGGAAACTTTGACCGGTGGTCAAACCCACAAAGGTTGCTGCCTGGATACGTTTCATTAATTAAACAAAACCACACAATATAGGATACAGGTAACTTTTAAGCGTTGTATCCCACTGACATTAAAGCATGTAATGGATTTGTGGCATAGCCAACACACCTATAAGGTACTACCGAACATGTCCACGCTAAATGCTTCACAATTCAGCCGGTTACGGGTTTTTGGGTTGAATCGTCGAATTGTCCATAGCATGTGGTAGAAGAGAAAGGGGAAGCTTGTGTCCGCGCTACTCGGGAGAGAGCTCGGCATCAGCAAGCGCTGAGTCTAGATGAGCAGCATTTGGTGACGTATCTGCGAGACTACTTGCCACAGTGCCGTCTGATAGTGTGTCGGCGCTATCTTGCGACATTTCGGCGCCGCTGCTGCCGCTAGCGGCGGATTTTCCGCATTGCGATTGCGTCTGTCCGCGTCGGAATGTAGTGAAATGCGGCTGCGCTTTCTTCGTGAACTTTGCCATTTTCCAGAGCGTCCTCTGATGACCGGGGAGCGGCGCTATCTTAGGCCGGTTGGCTCGCAGCTCGGATGTCTTGTTGCTGCGCACCAGCTTTGCGCGTCGCTTCGCGTTCAGTCGTTCGGCTTCGGCTAAGTAGCGCCGCTTATTCACCTCGGCCTGCCGCTCGATGTAGTCCGACAGGAAGCGGTGAGCCATCAGATCGCTCATGTTGCCCGAAGGAACACGCGGCACGCGGACGCGGTGCAGCAGCCCGACGCGTGGCTTACGCGTAAGTGGAAGCTTACCTGTCGTAGGTAGCATCATCTTACGGGAGTCAGTTGCGTTACCATTGTCGTTTGATGATGCGTTCGCGTGGACAGCATCAGGTTTTACCTGTATGTCGTTCGTTTCAACGGTTTGTTTTATTACAGTCCGTGGTGATATCTCGCTGTGGTGATTAATGTTGTCAATTTGGGGCCGACCGTTTTTGTTCACCTGAACGTCTTCGCCGGTCAGCTCAAGGTTTCTACCAGTCATGTTTGCACGGGCATTCCCTGGCGACAAGTTGTGGTGTCCGGTTGACAGTTTACGACTCGTCGGGTTTCCTCCAGAGCCGAGAAAGTCGCGTTGTAGTTTACCGCTAGTTGGTAGCGACGTACCACGGGGGTAGTCAGCAGTGTCACCATTTTCAAGAACCGTTCCTCGTGCGACACCATTCACCACCCGCTTCACGGCGTTCGTCTCCCCGCTGCGTTGCTCGTCGCTGCCTGGCCAGCCACACAACGCCAGCCCCACCGACTCCATGCTGATTGTCGGCTTCTTCACCGCCGATACGGGGATACTCGGCAGTCTAAAGCCATGTGTCTGTGATTTACCCAGCGCGGCTCTCTTGGGCAGGAAGCTTGCCCCCGACGGGGTGCTGGCGATGACTTCGATCTCTGGGGCAACGTCAACAGGCCATGCCATGCAGTCCCTGACACCGACCGGACGCAGTCCGTTTCTCCTGCACAGGCCGGCCGCTTGCCGAGTCGCCAACGCCGGCAACGGCGAACAACGCTCGCCCGAAGACATCCTCCGCTCCGTTACCGTGTTCAACGTTCTATGCTGGTCACCTTCGTACAGTTCACGAACAATGTTCTAGAACATTTGTTTTAGCTGTCGAATTATATGTACAGAACGGACACACATAGCAACTGTAATTCTGACCCACATCCGTCGAATACAGCATTAGTTGATGTCCCTAGTCCGACAGCACTGACAGGTGCAGCCGACTCGAGCAAATCGCAGTATCACCCAGCAGCATCTTCGAGTCTGCGTCAAGATGTGCCTGCCGACGTCAACAACACGCCAATGACCGATGTGTCTACTTGTAGCGTCAGTTTTACTACCCCTCTGGCGGCGACATAACAGGCGAACGACAGTCAATCATTTGCTGTTAACGAGGGTCAATTAACAATATTTCTGTCATATACCGGGTTGGGTTTGTGCAACATATTCACTGCAGGCATAATTAAAGGCTTGATTATGCTCGCCTGATTAGAATCCGAGTATGTCGCCGCACGGTTGGGGCGGAAGTTGACTGGACACCACGCGAGAGATGGCACACACCAAGAATACGGCGTTTACGTTTTGTACATATAGACGCAGTTTTGAAATCCGGCAGCTTTGATCTGGCGAGGGTCATGCCAATAATCGTTCAAGTGGAAGTACGTTACATCGGCGAAAACCAATTTAATATCGATGTCGATTTAATTATCCTTTCAATGAAAAGCGACTCGCCTGATTGTGTCGTGTTTAATGTGCATTTATCTGCAGTGCACTAAGTTGTATATCTCTAGAGTCTTCGAGGTTGGGTAACAATCCGACTATTCGCTCAACAGGTGACATTTTAAGAGTGCACTCGAATCCTTTGTTGGCGAACGACGACGTTAGAATGACCACTAGTTGAGACGGCGCGTGCATCCATACGTGAGCGTGCATGCGTACATGCCTACGGCGCGTGCATCCATACGTGAGCGTGCATGCCTACGTGCTCCATTTACGAGAGATAATAACGACCATTGTCTCGTCTCGGCGCGTCTATGTCATGATTAACCGTGGCATTGCTGCAGGTGTATCTGATAAGCGACAAGGCCGTAATCAGACCGCCGTCGTCCGACTGCGATGATTTAGTTACGTCAAATCACACGTTAATAATGTCGACAGATCCGGCTAGGCCAGTATGCCGGCTGGCACAGCGGGGAACTAACGAGCAATCCTACCCAGATGCCGCCGCTCAGCAGTTACATGACCATGATACCACACATGTAGAGAGGGGAGCGCCATCACGTCCAGGACATCTTCTGCTTCCATCCGTGTGCCGCTGAGCAGACGTCGACCTGTATTTAGGCAAACTAAGCAGTGCCGATCATCTCAAGTTCGAGATTGATCCGACAGGAGCTAACCGTGCCGTTAATAATCGATAATCAATCAATCTTTATTAATACCGTTACAAATGTACACAGCTTAACGCCGTAATGCAAACATGGTCCAATACAACAAGTTATTATTTCGATATACCCACAAGCCCTATTATGCTATAGATTATTTTTGAACAAACGTCCTTCAGCCGTGAGACACAACCACTCCATACTGCTGACGAAACATTCAACGCCGGCACGCACAGTAGGACAAAAGCACGAACTACATTTCTTGTTAATGAATTTTTTGGCCTACTTTACATAGCTGTTCTGTTCAAACGATTAAGCACACGCCATTAAACAAGTATCAGAGACTTGGTGAACACGTAGTAGGCATAATTCGTTGATGCAATTCGTAATGTACACGGATCTAAATGAAACTGTTTAAGAAACGTTTAATAAACGCATAGGTAAAAATTTCGAAGCACGCACACGAACAAGCACACATGTATTTGTCCGTTTTCAGATGGCTAATATTATAACGATGTGTATTCATGTAAGTGTAAACCTACACGCATGCATGCAATTCCATGTCAGGTGGCAACGACTGGCTTCAAGCGTGCATCCCCAGTACCCTAACGGACCGCAGGAACAATATTCATCCGTTGTTTCGCCGATTCACAGCAAAGCTCGTTTTTATCACGCGCACGTACGGATTGATTTAGCGATTTCGGGAGTTGTACTGAGACGTTCTAAAAATAAAGGCCAGTAGCGCCCAACACAATGGCTAAAGTATGTTACTATCGGTCTCAAGTCGAGAATGAATATTATATTGAAACTGCAACGTTGTGTTTACATTATCACATATTCCAGATGAGACCAATTGGATGATTCGTTGTATTTATGTGCCTTCGACGGGTTTTCCTACTCTCGCACAATGTTCTCGTAGACGCAGCCTGGGCATAATTCTTAAAAATAGAAGTGTTCCAGAACACCCTAGAAGTGTCAGATCCCCTGTTTTGGGAAGAACATCGCCTTCTTTTCTTCTAGTTGTTTTCACATATCCTGCTTACTTCTTTTTCACTTCCTTTTTGAAACAATTCTATATTTTCTTCAGTGACTACGGTCTCTTCAGTAGCTACGGTCTCTTCAGTGGCTACAATCTCTACAGTGGCTACAATCTCTTCAGTGGCTACGGTCTCTTCAGTGGCTACGGTCTCTTCAGTGGCTACGATCTCTTCAGTGGCTACGGTCTCTTCAGTGGCTACGGTCTCTTAAGTGGCTACGGTCTCTTCAGTGGCTACGGTCTCTTCAGTGGCTACAATCTCTTCAGTGGCTACGGTCTCTACAGTGGCTACGATCTCTACAGTGGCTACGATCTCTTCAGTGGCTACGATCTCTTCAGTGGCTACGATCTCTTCAGTGGCTACGGTCTCTTCAGTGGCTACGGTCTCTTCAGTGGCTACGGTCTCTTCAGTGGCTACAGCCTCTTCAGTGGCTACGGTCTCTTCCAAAAACTTAATTAAAAATCGTGTTGTGGGAGTGGTGTTGCCCCTTCCCAACCCTTCGTCCATTGTTTAATTTTCAAGAGGAGATCAAACAATCTCCGTCCTCCCAATTATTAACCTGGCGCCTCTGACACCAGTTTCGGACAACGAGCATGTGTAAGTATCCGACACTGTTTGATATGAAATACACATTAAGCAAATCAATACATTAACGTAGTGTCACATTTCGCAATCAAACTTCACGCACATCCACACATATTGAACACATTGCGACTCTAATTTGGGGGAAGTCATCACTAACATAACTAAAACAAGAATAACTTATTAAAAAATCCCAGCAAATTGTAGTTATCACGAGCGACCCACTCCACTGCACTACTAATCTTTAACAATTCGGCGCGATTACTTCGTCAAATGTGCGTGTTTATGTAAGCTATGCTGATTTGTTTACTGAATAATTTTTTTTTGGCATGGTTAGGAAGCTAATGCACATTAGGCCCCTGTCGAATTTCCTTATGGATTTCTGAAAATTATGGATTCTGTATGTCAAATTGGCTCACATGAAATGTCTGCAGCAAACGGTACTGTTTGTGGATTGCCAACACATTTAACCTGACAAGGTGAATAAAGAACACATATCACAATTGTTGACGACAAAATAACGTTTTATTTACAACGTAGACTAGTCTACACTCCTGTATGTTGACCTGAATGTCGCAGCGAGATTTCCTGTACGCTCAGCCAGCCTAGTTCTTGTTATCTGCACACAGAAATACACAACACAGCATTACTGAAGCCGATACAGAAATGTTTACTTTCATCAGTGACAATAAAGAAACACAACTATTTTCAATGCTAGGCCTACGATGCATTTCCATAAATTGCTTAAAGCTGCTTCCTCAAATGGTTCAGCCCAAAACTGCTATTTTTGTTCAAATAATCGAAAGAATTGACTTCAGTCATTAGATCTGGTAAGGATCAAAATAGTGGAGATCCAAAATGGTAAAAACTGTGCAAGTTAATGGCGATCATGGGTGTGACTTCAATCCAACTCAAACGAGACGCCTTCATTTTTCTCACATATCTACTGAGTGTTCTAAATAATGACTGCAGGACTAATCTTTGACATAACTGTCTCCCGTGTTATCACTTGGTTTAGTGCTGGCGTGCTGAAATAACATTCAAATAATATGAGCTGGATGTGCACAATGTCCCAGCTGTCTCCAGTGTCTGCAAGAAATATTAAAGGGATCCATACGTGTTCCATCTGCAAGCATACCTAGCTTGAGCAACTGATCTACTCATATTGGAACAACTTGCCTGAGTTTTAATTAAAGCATGCCATAGTCACTCTCTCCAGGAAATCCTAAATGAACAGTAGAGGATTTAGACGCAAAAGAAGTCTATGTATGTCATTACTGGTGCTTTCTATTTTCTAACATTTCACTTGATGTATATGCACGCACGCACGCACGCACGCACGCACGCACGCACGCACGCACGCACGCACGCACGCACGCACGCACGCACAGTAGTAGGAACAGTGTAGATTGAATACGAGAAAAGCATGAAATAAATAATCTAACAGTTGTGTTAATGCCAGCAATGTGAACATATTTATCAATAAGATTGACAGATATCTCATATACGGGCGTGCCACACATAAATGAAACATTTTTGGACTCTTGATAACTTCCCAGTCAGGCTGGGTAGTACCACGGTCCCAGTCAGGCTGGGTAGTACCATGGTCCCAGTCAGGCTGGGTTGTATTATGGCCCCAGTCGGGCTGGATAGTACCATGGTCCCAGTCAGGCTGGGTTGTATTACGGCCCCAGTCGGGCTGGATAGTACCATGGTCCCAGTCAGGCTGGGTTGTATTACGGCCCCAGTCGGGCTGGATAGTACCATGGTCCCAGTCAGGCTGGGTAGTACCATGGTCCCAGTCAGACTGGATAGTACCACGGCCCCAGTCAGGCTGGGTAGTACCACGGCCCCAGTCAAGCTGGGTAGTACCACGGTCCCAGTCAGGCTGGGTTGAATTACGGCTCCAGTCGGGCTGGATAGTACCACGACCCCAGTCAGCCTGGGTAGTACCACGGCCCCAGTCTGGGTAGTACCACACTGCTTCACACATGTTCTGTCTAATTCCTATTCCATGTGCCATTCTAACTATAAAAAGTATTCTCTAATTTAAGCTGCTGTAACAGCATGTTTCCCTTCTGCATGCATGCAGATTTTTAATCAACAAAAATGCACACACACACACGCACGCACGCACCCACACACGCACAGTATGTAATTCGTCGTATGATTTCCTTGTCTTGGTTCTTGTCCTTAAGGCTGAAGCATTGGCCTAGGTATACGTAAATCTCCACATTCTCTATCTAAGTGTTATTAACGTATATTGGGGTGTTGTCTTCCACCATTATTTTTGTTTTTGAGATGTTCATCCTCAAGCCGCTTAGGTTACTTTCTTCACATAGTTCTTGTAGCATTATTTCTAGTTCTTGTGGTGTTTCGGTGCACGGGAAGATATTATCTGCGAAACGGAGATGGTTAAGATATTCTCCATCTATTTTCAGGCCTTTGTTCTCCCAGTTCAGTCTTCTGAAGATACTTTCGAGTGTTGATGTGAATAGTTTGGGTGAGATGGTATCCCCCTGTCGCACTCCTCTTTTGATGTTTATTTTCTCGCTCTCTTTGTGAAGCTGTACTGTCACAGAGCTGTCTGTGTATATATCTTTCATGAGTTGTATGTATGCATCTTCTATTCCTTGGTCTTGGAGTGAAGACAGTATTGCCTGGGTTTGTACTGAGTCGAAGGCTTTCTCATAGTCAATGAATGCTATACAGAGGGGTATGTTGAATTCGCAGCACTTCTCCTTCAGTTGATTTATGACATGAATGTGATAATCTAGACTTGTCCCGTTTGGTGTTTTGTTTGGCTATGCTTGTCGCTGTCTGTTGGATCATTTCTGTAATGTTTTCATTTAGAGTGTCAATATCATCCAGTTCTTGTAGAGCAGTGAACCTGTTTTTCAGTTCGAGTTGGAATTCGTTCTTTTTAATTCCAATTTCTCTAGTGTCGACTTTTGGTGGTTTCTTTTTTTTAGCAGCTTCTTCCTTTCTGCTTTCGTGTCTAATTTGATGTTGCTCATCAACATTCTATGGTCGCTTCCAATGTTTATGCGGCTTATGACTCTTACATATGTGATCATGTTCGGCTTGTCAGTCATGATGTAGTCGATTTCATTCTTCGTTTTTCCTTCCGGTCTTCTCCATGTCCATCTCATATCAACTTTCTTCTGGAATAGTGTATTCATGATCTTGTAAAACATAAATTAATAAATACACATAAACATGGGTTCCTAAAAGCAAGGTCATGTCTAACCAATCTCTTATGTTTTTGGAAGAAATTACAAAGTGGATAGATGATGGGTCACCAGTGGATGTTTTCTGCTTAGATTTCCAGAAAGCTTTCGATAAAGTGCCACATCAAAGATTTTCACGAACTAAAAGCCCACGGCATAGGTAATGACATAATCAACTGGATAGAAAAGTGACGAAAACAACACACATCATGAGACAAATCAAACACACGTTTGATGCATTCCCAATGTTACACAAGTCATGACTGGTTGCAATGTACCCATCTCTGTGACAGTATACGAAGCCCTCGATAGATAGTGACATATACTATGTCGACACATGTACAGTGATGTCCATCAACATCTAACTGCCATACTCTAGATACGTTAAACATTATTAAAAGCGGTTGACAACTTTAAACTATGCATGAAGTTTTTCTCCAAAAAAGAACTAAACCGCTCCAGTTCCAGAAGGCATGTTCGTTGTTCATTAAAATATATCCATGCGACCAAGATAACAATGACGGGCAAAAAAATTTAACACTTCATTGACAAAGTCACAAATGTTCCTCAAGACAATGACATTCAAATATAATCTACTAAAATGTGTGCAATCTTTGCATCAGACATACAACACCACAATAATAGATCTCCCAACAAGTGTCATGGAAAACATTAACACATACGAAGCTCTGGTATGAATGGCTGTTTATGCTTTCTATATTCCATATATATATATATGTGTGTGTTACAGTCAATCTGCGTAATCAGTCATTTCACGTAATGACTGTCATGTTTAGGCATTACGCGAAATGACTTTCACTCAGGCATTTCGCGAAATGACTGAAAATTCCAGTCATTACGCAAAATGACTGGAAATAAGGCTTTTGACTGGTGACCATTTCAGTCATACTGTGTAATAACAATTTGTGTACTTTTGTCATTATATATTGTTCTAATGTTAACAGTGTATTAATGTCAGCTTTCATTATTCTTCAGACATTCACATTACTCAAGTAGATAAACAAAGTGAATAAATATTTGTAATCTCACTAGTGTTCTCTGATTTGACCCAACCATTCTCCAACTGGTAATGCTAACTGCCTGACAATGGTGACAGTCTTAATTGGCTATTGTGGATTGCCTCTCCCTATAAAAAGAACACAATCAGTAGGTGTTAATCACTTGTCTCTTGGCATTGCTATCACAGTGGCACAGGATAATTACGAATATAATTTAAAATATTCCAACCTATAATAAATGAGGTATAGGTGGAAAGATAAAGTTAAATAATCTTCCAAATGTGCCATTGCTAACATGTAATTATGCAGTAATGACATCTTACCAGAATTTTGTCATATAAATTACTCCACAGCCCCACATGCAATGTTGGTGGCTTGCATAACATGATGTGGTTTCAATTTGATTTGGTAATGGTGAAATGTTACACCTTCATTCATTGATCTGCACATTTAAGCCATACAGGTAATTCCCTTTAAAGGTTTTCTCAATAAGAAGCCCCAAGTTAATATCCACCACAGTTGTATTGGATACCAATTCAAGCCTTAATCCTTTCTCTGTTAAATTCTTCTTCTCTTTATGTAAGCCATGAATTCCACAATGAAAGAGTCTTTCTTCAGTTATCCATCAATTACATGACTGAGCACAAATGAAAGGCGTCAATACTGTCTCACAAAAGTCAAAGTCCTTTCATTATTTGTCTCATTAAGCCATGAGCCATGCAAACAAATTAATTTAAAAGGGAAGTTAAACCAATTGCTAAGTTTACTATAAAAGACTCATTGATTAACATCACGATTATGAGTATATTACAATTACAACATATTACAATATATATTTTTTTATTTATTTTCACCATTTTGGCTTAGGAAGTTTATAATTAAAATTGGATAATAGTTTAAATTTGCTGTTATGTTTCGCAGGTATCAAATTTGTCAATGCAGTGACATCGAGAAGTTGATATAGAAACGAAATACATACTGAAAACAGAAGTGATAGGATAAAATGTCCTGAATCTCTGAAATCAATAGGACACAATGTCCTGACTCCACAAAAACAATAGGACATTCTAATTTTCCAACATTCAATTTAAGATACACAATAGAAGACAAATCGTAATTGATACTGCGCAGTGTTTGCTCTTGGTATAATAGCACAAAGTGCACCTAGGAATAAGAACATTAATTTGATGATAAGTGGTTTCGACCATGTGGAGTAACTTGAATTCTTGGTGTTCTACACAATCCAAAGTGAACCCGAACAATAATCTTAAATCATAATTTCATCACAATATAAAAAATATTTTTGAGTGTGAGAAATAGATAGCTGCTAGGTTGCAATTTCTGAAAATATCTGGCTAGGTAGATGAAAAAACAGCAAGTTTGCCCACATCACTGCACCTCTTTTCCAGTCATTTCACGTAATGACTGAAATTTTCCAGTCATTTCACGTAATGACAGAAATTTTCAGTCATTTCACGAAATGCCTGAGTGAAACAGTTACGTGAAATGACTGATTATGCAGATTGACTGTCAACATATATATATATATATATATATATATATATATATATATATATATATATATATATATATATATATATATATATATATATATATATATAGTAAATAATATGATTCATAATGTAACATTAAAAACTGCTATTTGTGCAAAGAAAATATACCAACTCCAACAACTCTAATCTAGAAACGTGTGTGCGCTCTGCTTTTCTAGTATTGCTGTACTGCCATTATATAGTATATCTAACAGTATTGCTGTACTGCCATTATATAGTATATCTAACAGTATTGTTATTATTATAGTTGCTATTCTGAGTATTATAAGACTATGTTTCCAGAATAATAAAAAAAACTACTATTTAAGATATAATTAAGCGAATAGGATTTATTATATGTGATTTATGTTTCTACCTAACACAAGTGACCATCTGGTCTGATACAGACTACGCGCATCAACTAATTAGACAACATAATATATGATAAACATACTTCACAAGGGAGGCCATACAATAGTGATCTCAGACCTCCCTGGATCATTTAACTGTTGCAATTGCAATACGTACGTACGTACGTACGTACGATTGATCTAACCAATTAACTTTCACGTTGTTGACATGTGATTATGCTTGTGAAGTAATTCAATGTTATGGTTGAACAATCTGTGCCGAACATCAAACCATGGCTGCTATACCTTGTCTAATCAGTCTGTTCTGATTACCTTCAAATATATTTGGCTTCCTTTTTGTACTATAAAGGCCTTTGTCTGTGAACAAAATAAGAACCAACTAGGATGTACTGAATACCTTCCATAGGCTGTGGCATATGTTTCGCCTGTTGAATGACATGAACAGACTAGAACAGTTACTACTCACACTGTTGCTTCCACTGTGACAGACCTATCACCGCGCTTCAATGTCAATATACCACAACCTGCCAACCTCAGAGTTTCTTAATCCATGAGAAATCATAAAACAGTCAATTGAATTTTTATACTCTGTGGTGCTTCTTAAACACCTCGCAGACCAAATATGTGACAACCGTATGGTAGCACTTTTTGCAAAGGGGCACGTGCCACCCTAAATCCACCCATGGTTTTGTCAAAACACCAGGATGAAGGGAACTACTAAAGTGAGTTATGATCTCCATTTTTTACGTATGGCCTACAATCTGGAAGATTTTCTTTTTTGATGGGATGGCTGAAGTCATGGAAGCACGCACATCCGGGTGTAGGGTATAGCAGGCATAACATACTAATGTTCATGTACATCCAGGAGTAGGGTATAGCAGGCATAACATACTAATGTACATGTACATCCAGGAGTAGGGTTACCAGGCGTAACATACTAATGTACATGTACATCCAGGAGTAGGGTTAGCAGGCATAACATACTAATGTTCATGTACATCCAGGAGTAGGGTTAGCAGGCATAACATACTAATGTACACGTACATCCAGGAGTAGGGTTAGCAGGCATAACATACTAATGTTCATGTACATCCAGGAGTAGGGTTAGCAGGCATAACATACTAATGTACATCCAGGAGTAGGGTATAGCAGGCATAACATACTAAATACATCCAGGAGTAGGGTATAGCAGGCATAACATACTAATGTACATGTACATCAAGGAGTAGGGTTAGCAGGCATAACATACTAATTTACATGTACATCCAGGAGTAGGGTTAGCAGGCATAACATACTAATGTACATCCGGGTGTAGGGTATAGCAGGCATAACATACTAATGTACATGTACATCCAGGAGTAGGGTATAGCAGGCATAACATACTAATGTACATGTACATCCAGGAGTAGGGTTAGCAGGCATAACATACTAATGTACATCCAGGAGTAGGGTATAGCAGGCATAACATACTAATGTACATCCAGGAGTAGGGTATAGCAGGGATAACATACTAATGTACATCCAGGAGTAGGGTATAGCAGGGATAACATACTAATGTACATCCAGGAGTAGGGTTAGCAGGCATAACATACTAATGTACATCCAGGAGTAGGGTTAGCAGGCATAACATACTAATGTACATCCAGGAGTAGGGTATAGCAGGGATAACATACTCATGTACATCCAGGAGTAGGGTTAGCAGGCATAACATACTAATGTACATGTACATCAAGGAGTAGGGTTAGCAGGGATAACATACTCATGTACATGTACGTCCAGGAGTAGGGTATAGCAGGCATAACATACTAATGTACATGTACATCCAGGAGTAGGGTATAGCAGGCATAACATACTAATGTACATCCAGGAGTAGGGTATAGCAGGCATAATATACTAATGTACATGTCATTGGCAAACATTAAAACATGCAGAAATATTGCCAATAACGAAAACATTTTATTAATTTTCATAATGCCGCCAATGACAAAATAGTAATCTAATAGCACTTACTGGTTCCGCCACTGTGGTGATGATGATGATGTCTATGGTCTCTTTCTACAACAGTTACATGAAGGTTAAAGACTACTGCATTACGCATGTTGTTCAAGTACCGGTACTTCATGTTGTTCAAGTACCGGTACTTCATGTTGTTCAAGTACCGGTACTTCATGTTTGCATATGTTGTTTGCTATTTTATGTGCCATCATTTTATGAAGCATGGGTGTTGCCATGTTCCTATGCCTTGCTAATTTACCATGTGCGTGTCTTATCAGTTTAAGCAATTATGAGGAGTTCCTTGATTAATAAGTTTAGTTGTGTTAGGTTTCTCAGTTTAAATGTGTTTTTAATGAGTTTACGCAGTTTGCATGTGTTCTCAGTTGATCCCACTGATGATGCAGTCTGTATACTCAGTTTGGATGTATAATTGCATGAAAAATGTGTGCTGAACTCAATGTAATGTTGTCATAATGCTGTCAATAGCTACATAATCGCCTAATTGCACCTACCTGTCCCGCCACTGTGGTGGTGCCTATGTACATGGTCCTTTTCTACAATACAGACATGTGAAGATTAAACACCACTGCAGTACTACTGTTGTAGGGGGTCAAGTTCTTAGTGGTCAGTTCACACAAGTGTGGATGTGTTGTCTATTTACTAAGTTTGGACAAGGGCATTTCTATCGATGTGCTGAGAATCCAGACTGTTACCGCACCATCTCTATGCTCCAAGCTCCCCAAGCACTCCAGGCTCACACCAAGGATTTGAGGTTCACACAAAGGACTCGATGCTCACACCTAGGACTTCAGGTTCACACCAAGGACTCGAGGCTCACACCAAGGATTTGAGGCTCACACCAAGGACTCAAGGCTCACACCAAAGACTCAAGGCTCACACCAAGGACTTCAGGCTCACACCAAGGACTCAAGGCTCCCACGAAGGACTCGAGGCTCCCACGAAGGACTCGAGGCTCCCCCCAATGACTCGAGGCTCCCATCAAGGACTCGAGGCTCACACCAAGGACTCCAGGCTCACACCAATGACTTCAAGCTCACACCAAGGACTCAAGGCTCCCACGAAGGACTTGAGGCTCCCGCTAAGAACTCAAGGCTCCCACAAAGGATTCTCGAGGCTTACACCAAGGACTCAAGGCCACCATCAAGGACTCGGACCTCCCACCAAGGATTCGAGGCTCCCACCAAGGACTCGAGGCTCACACCAAGAACTCGAGGCTTACACCAAGGACTCAAGGCTCACACCAATGACTCGAGGCTCCCACCATCACCAAAGACCTTATGCTCCTTTGTCAGGCAGTTTGCACGTGTTGTCAGTTTATACCGTTCGGACGTGTGATGTACATTAACAGTTTTGGACGTTGTCAGTTTACTCGGTCTGTCATGCTAGCGGGGTAAACTGACCAACTGTAAATGTACAGGTGCATCAATGAAAGGGATGCAAGGTTGGTAATCTATTGACAAAGTTTTCACAATTATATGCACCTAGTAATCAGGTAGTAATGGATGTGTATGTAGCATACACACAGGTTCATTACTAGTTGATCTGATATCAGAGCATAGTTTGACAACACTAGATATCAGAAGACAAAGAGGAGACCAAACAGACAATTTCTAAATATTGAATGGTTATGAAAATATTGATAGAAATATTTTCTTAAAATTTAAATGCAGTAGAACGAGAGGGCACAAAGCAACATTAGACATGGAACAGTATAGGTTGGATATGAGAAAGTACCCATTCTCATGGAGAACGAATGAACAAAATATTTAATGGTTGTGTGAATGTTAGCAGTGTGAATTTTAAAAATAAAATTGACAGTTATCTGATAAGGGTGAGCTATACATAGACAGCAAAAGTTGACTCTTGATAAGGCAATGGCTTCCTTGTCCACCTGCCGTCTGAAGCTTATTGCCATGGGTGGCAGCTCTGTGAAACCTTGTTAAAATGTACATCTTTGTTTTATTCAACTACCCACATTCAGCATAGCTGCAATGGTATCACCTGCTTCTTTGGCACGACAATTTGTACCAAATACAACATCAACATATGTAAAAATGGCTTAATTGTTCAGTGTGACAGCTTTTAATACCGGTATATTAAAAACAAACCACATATCATAACGGATTATTGCAACTTCTTTACAAAAAAATTCAAACCCTCAAATAAGGTACTTGTTCATAGCTGGTAAAACATGGCCATATTTATTTAATGTTTGCATCTCAGAGAGGATGTTAATTAAAATGCCATAAAATGTAGAAAGTAAGCAGATTTAGCCGATGAAAATGCCTCACTACGTAATTGACAAACAATACACACACACTCTGTTTATTTTACTGTTTTGCATCCATTACAGGATAACTTGACGTAGGCTTCTGTGGCAAAGGAAACGAACAACCAATGAGCATCAAACAGGTATGGCAGGTAAGACAATATTAATTATGTAAACAGGTATGGCAGGTAAGACAATATTAATTATGTAAACAGGTATGGCAGGTAAGACAATATTAATTATGTAAACAGGTATGGCAGGTAAGACAATATTAATTATGTAAACAGGTATGGCAGGTAAGACAATATTAATTATGTAAACAGGTATGGCAGGTAAGACAATATTAATTATGTAAACAGGTATGGCAGGTAAGACAATATTAATTATGTAAACAGGTATGGCAGGTAAGACAATATTAATTATGTAAACAGGTATGGCAGGTAAGACAATATTAATTATGTAAACAGGTATGGCAGGTAAGACAATATTAATTATGTAAACAGGTATGGCAGGTAAGACAATATTAATTATGTAAACAGGTATGGCAGGTAAGACAATATTAATTATGTAAACACACACAACAACACAAATAATCACATCATATCCCAAAATATTAATTAAAACAACTTCCAAATATTAAAACAGATAAGATAAAATACCTTTTCTATGATGTTTATGAGGAATTTTTACTGAAACAAAACAGGTGATGAATAGTATTACTTTATGTGAAGACTATCTACAGAGAGAACACATAATTAGTCGAAATATTAATAATTTTGCATGAAAAACCTTGCCATTTAAAGATAAAAGGAAATGTAGATCACATCTCTTATATACACAATATATTTGTCATAATAAAAGTAAATCCTGAATTAAATCGATTATGTTGCTATGTCAATTATGTTGCTAAATCAAGTCAGGTTTACAAACCAGGATATAAGTTAAAAGTTATTTTATGGCTATTAAAAAAATTACCTTCAACACAAGCTGGGGAAACAGAGCGGGGTTCCCCATCTGAAAAATAAATGATTTCACAACATGTTATTTTAAAATAATAATAAATTCAACGTTATCGAGAATGTCTTAATGTCAAATATTCATGTTGTATAGCTCTCAAGAGTTCGTAAACAATGTACAGTTGTTAATTAACTTATATTAACATTGCAATTTATAGAGAAGCAAACCTATGTAGTCTAAGTTAAAAACTAACATTAATTTTCAACTCAATATCCAAAGCATATCTCTTCCTGAACATATTAAAATTGCTTACTTCAGCAGTCTATAGAGAAATTAATTAGAATACATGTTTATTTTCTGCAATGAATGATTTGCAAATAAAAACAATTCAAACCTATGAGTATCACAAGCGAGTCATCAGGGCCAGGGTCAAACTTTTCTCCTGAAACCAAACAGTTTTCAAACAAAGTTGTTTTCTGAAATTTAATAAAAAAATTTCCAGATTGGACCCCAGGCATCCATATTACTCAGGCAATATAAATTCCCTGCCAATTCAGAAAAACAGCAAACTGTGCACCCACAGCCACTACTACCAATGGTGCCAGTAAACCATCTTCCATATTTCTCTTCACACAAATAACACAACATTTGTTTGGATTTTAGTTTAAAATTGTTTTAAACACAGGGATGTCATACACATCATTAATACACAAAGCTATGGGAATAAAATAAGCAATACAAATATTGCAACGAGTCTGTTGTAATACTGTTCACAGCTGCCCAGTGATCACAAGAAATAAAACATCTAGCAATAACTAAACAACAGTGTGGATGACTTCTCAACCGAGTCTGTTGTAATACTGTTCACAGCTGCCCAGTGATCACAAGAAATGAAACATCTAGCAATAACTAAACAACAGTGTGGATGACTTCTCAACCGAGTCTGTTGTAATACTGTTCACAGCTGCCCAGTGATCACAAGAAATAAAACATCTAGCAATACCTAAACAACAGTGTGGATGACTTCTCAACCGAGTCTGTTGTAATACTGTTCTCAGCTGCCCAGTGATCACAAAAAATAAAACATCTAGCAATACCTAAACAACAGTGTGGATGACTTCTCAACCGAGTCTGTTGTAATACTGTTCTCAGCTGCCCAGTGATCACAAAAAATAAAACATCTAGCAATAACTAAACAACAGTGTGGATGACTTCTCAACCGAGTCTGTTGTAATACTGTTCACAGCTGCCCAGTGATCACAAAAAATAAAACATCTAGCAATACCTAAACAACAGTGTTGATGACTTCTCAACTGAGTTAGTATGAACTAACTAACTAATGAAAAACACCATTAGTAAAGGTTAGCTTTACAATTTGTTTTATACATATTGGCTTTAAATAGCCATAGGATAATAAATTTGTGAGAAAACATGCATATTGATAAGTAGGTAATTAATACGATAAAACAAAATCAAGATGTGTAACATTGGCACTCTCTGCATGAATTGGAGAATTTCTATTGGATTTCTGTAAGAATTATCTTTTACTATTTTTAATACCGTTTTTGTGGTATTTTACAAAATAAAATTGTTAAAAGAGTTGAAATTAAATCAACTTGTAGTTGCATGTATCTTTAAAGGGAATATGCACAAATTCAGGTTTGTTGGCAGACGTAACACTTGCTGCAGCTTCAATTACCCTGGCACACAACATCACATTTGGTTTTAAAATTTGATTTTTGTGACTCAAACCAGCATGGTGTGCTATTGTCTACTAAGATGTATATATGTGCCAAGTGGGCTAAAACTTGATTAGCCACGTGTAACAGTAGCAATGAGAACATAAAATAAAACAACAATCAACTGCAAGAAACAATGTACTGTTTTACAGGCCAAGACATGGTTAAAACGTCTTCATGAGAAATCAGTTTTCATTATAGTAATATATGTTCATAATTATAAATTGGTTGTTATATGTATATTCAAGTGTATTGAAATTTAAAGATGTACAGGCCCAAAACAATGAGCAATCAAAATGAATAATATTCATACTTGTAGTATAATAATTGCGACTTTTTTTACGGGGTCTGTGCTCATCTGAAAACAACAAGAATATCAGAGAATACAGAAAATGTCTATATATTATGATCATTTATGTTAGAAAGAAGTATACTGTAGGAATCTCTTATGTATTTGTATACCCCGTACAATTGTCTAGTAGTAAATAGTGTGATAAAATATGTAGTTAATAGTATAACATACAATTTTTACAGAAGTGTTCATTTATTAATAATTCCATGCTTTTTCATTTGTGTAGTTTTTATTCTAAGAATAAAATAACCAGAAATTGCAAATGGTGACAATTTTGTCAAAACAAAGACACCACCTGCAATCTTCCTTCTCAAAGAATTATATCTATGATGTTTGGTGAAAACCATGCTTAAATATTGCATTTATATTTCACGCTTTTTCATATGAAAATATGGTGTTCACAGGTGTACATGTTGTTCCCTCCAGAGAAAGTGCGAGGCACATTCCCCTGCCAATGGCATAAAAAGAATATAGATCTGACTAACACATTTGTTTTGAAGTCTTAAATCACGAGAGGGAATACCTGAGTAGCCAACTGTATATAATTAGAGTTTCACAATTAATAAAATATTCATTTGCCAATCCGATAACCACAATTTATGCGAGGCAGTAAGCAGTAATGCAGAAACATTTCTTTCAAAAGAAAATGTAAAAAGCATATTTACTGTGAACAGTTGTGTCTTATTTATCTGCAAAAATAGGTTTAATGAAGCATGCGAATTAATGCAAAATACTATTATCACACGTGCTATGATTATCACTGATATATATGTATCACAACATTTATATTGTTTCATTTGCTTGATATCCAGTAACTGACAGGACATTGAACAACAAACCAACAATGTAGCTGTGATGTAAAAGCAATCACAGACCGCAAATTGTCTGATTTGGCTTTTCTCACATTTGAAGTTTTAGCTATTTAAAACAAACTGGCTAAGTCAATCATATTGCAGTGTTTTCCAGCCAGTTGGTTCCCAAAGTGGTGTGCGGAGATGAGAAAAACAGATTAACAAAGCTGCAAAGTTACTACAGGAAGTAAGGAAAATCTTTAAGTACTTCTATATGAAACTAATATGAAATTAAGTTTGATATTCTTCCAATACAATAAGCAATGACGTTATAACCTTCAAGGATACCACAATGATTCCATTTTTTTTCAGAAAACAGAACACAAACTTCAGGTATTTAGCATAAGATTCTAAATGATGCCTTTTATGCTATTGGGAAATTTAAAAAAAGTAATCATTGGCATAATGGACACCTTCATCATGTCATTACTGTCATATGTTGGTAATAAAAACAACAGAAACTATTATTTTTGATTCATTCATGTTGGATACATTTTAATGGGACACCCTCAAAAACCTTTTTTGAGCATACACCATAAATCTGTCACCAAAACTGAATGAATGTCTCTTTATTGTCATCATAAGCTGTTGTGCACAACTATGCAAGTGTTCTGAAGGAAAACATTCACTCGTCTTGTCTTTCATATGCCGATGTGTCCTGCGTTTCACATGTGTTGTGTGTGGCCAATCTAAAAAACAAATGATATGCTATCAATAGAAGACAGGTAGGAAACTACAACCAGAAACTGTCACACTGCATGCATCTTGTTTGTAATTCCATTTAAAATGTTGAAACAGCAATGTCTATGACAGTTCTTAGTATATCAACACATTACGTCAAGATATAATAAATAATTCTTGGCATGATATATATGTATATAATAAATAATAACAAGACTTGTTATTGAAGGAAAGTAAGTCAATGTTGCAAAGAATTATGACCAGACCATTTTTCATTTATTTTGGGTTGCAGATAGACAGTTAAAAAAAAGGCCTGACCATTCCAATTTTTTTTATATAACTAAACTTAATTTTTATGACACAAAAATAACAACTTAGTAACCAATATATTAAATTTAACATAATAATAGTTGGAATATACCACACTGCCAGTTATATATCAAGTGCTGTCCTATTATCCCTGATGCTTTGGATTACCTGCGATGCACTGGTGACCAGATTCACCATTAAGGCGATTTTGGCCTAGTCCCTTGAGTGACTTTAATAACGAGGTTCGACTGTGCTTGTCATTTTTCACTAACATGATGACCGTATATGAGTAAATCTTTGACATCTGCATCATGAATGGTTTGACTCGAACGGACAAAATATCTTTTTGTGGTCGTCTTCCTGCCAGAAATAAGCTGATGTATGTCCATAACATGATGGTCATATTTCAGGAATATTATTTTCGTTAGCAGAAACTATGGCAGACACTGCAGCAGGGTAGAAAGATACGTGCAATGAAATTATTAGACAAATTATGACGTGTTCACCTGGGCCAAGTCGAAATTGTGCGAAAAACAACGTCTATACACTATAACATAAAGATATTCACACGTTCGGTTCAGCGTAGGTTTGTTTCTGTGGATGTTAATCGCCTCCTTTATTTTTTTCCTGTGCCAGTTCTCCTCGTGGTCTAGAATATTGACGTCCTTCATAGAGCACTGATGACCTGTGTTCAGTTTGTGTTCACTTATAGCTGATAGGGGTTGGCGACAATATAGATGTTCTTTGATTCTTGTGCCAAGTGTTCTGGCTGTTTCTCCTATATAGTGTTGGTCACGTTCTGGGCATTGTATGTCATATACTACCCCACACTTTGCTGCCTTTGCTGTTCTGTGTTTTGGGTGTACCAACAGTGACCTCAGGGTGTTGATAGGTTTGTGGTAAACCGGGATGTTATAGGACTTGAAAATCCTTGCTACGAGACGTCGGCCAGGAGCTCCCACCAGTCCTACTCCAGCTTGTGTCACATGACATTGGTCATGTGACACATCCGTAACTTCAGTCTGCTGAAGAAGACTGCGAGATGCAGTCGAAATATCCAAAACAAACTGCAAGTTTCTTGAGAGGTAATTATGATTAATATTAATAACCAAGAAACCGGATCATCTATCCATTCAAGAATAAAATAAATCTTGTTTTCAAGTCATACACAAAATATGGAAATACCTGAGGGTTTGCTTCTAGGAATGGATCGACTTTCAGCTGCAAAACCACCAACGTTACATATATTATAGTATATAATGAAAACATTGTAACAGATGCAAATGAAAGGGGGTTCTGAAATGGAGCCCATTGATAGACATGTACTGGTATACTTATTTCTGTATCCATCAAGGGATAATCCTATACATGGATAAGATGTCTAAAGAACTATTGATAATCTTTTCATACTTTCATACATACATACGTGTTTGCAAGTGTTTCTCACAAACAATACGTTAATTTGGCCATATGGTATTAATTTAGACACAGTTTTGAAATGTAGTTGTGAATATCAGTAAATGCATCACACTGCTAAATGTTAGGAATGTGACAGCAGCAAACACTTACACCTTTCAGGCCGCTTTTACGTAAATGGTACACAACAAATTCCGTGCAGCCAAAAAATTCAAAGTGTTCCAGTTGTTTCTTTCAGGTTAATTTCCAACACCATAGATTATTGTACAATAAAGCTGACATTTTGAGAACAAGATGTCACATAAATTTCCTAAATACTGGTTTCAAAGTCAAGCTGTGAATTTAGCATTCTGGAGAGGACACTCCTTTAACACACGATGTACCATTACAATAGGAGATATGTTTTAACTATTCTATACACACTATATACACCATACACCAGTACAGCACTGAATAAAGAAAATACAATACAATAAGAAAAAATTCTATTGTGCTGAAACCGTTGAGCACCTAAGATCGTCAGCACATCAAAAACAAAGGGCTAGGCAATCTCAGACTGGTTCAAGTCATAAATAGTACAAAAGGGAAGTGCATTTTGGCAAGTGTATTCTTTACGTGAAATCGCCTTGAAGATCACTATATCGAAATGCCAACTTTGAGCATGTCTTCTGTTGTTTTCTCTAGGATATAAATAATTGAATGAAGTTTACACAAGCACATACACATGGAAGGACATTCAACATGTTGCCTTCTTCACAGGTGGACGCATGTCACCATGCTCTACAATGGATGCCCATGCATGAACAAACTCACTTTTGCACAGTATAGAAGCAGCAATTAAGGCACACCAGGCTAACAACGTTGCCTTGTTTTCAAGTCTTGCACAAAATGAGGAAATACCTGGGATGGTGCCTTTAGGGGTGAGTTGGCTTGCAGCTACAAAAACACAAATGGTGCATATAAGAAAAATATTGAAGCTTTACACGCACTCGACCGCAGACAGTGGGTGGGACCTCACAACTATAGACTCTATTGCATAGGTGACTTTTTAATGACTATTTGTAATGACATGGAATTATTTAATCTCTTTTTATTTATTTATTTGCCTATTAATTATTTTTAGTAACTTTTTAGAGTGACTTTTCAATAATTGTTATTACACTCGTTTAATGAAATGGATATTTTATTATTTATGTATTTATTTATTAACATATTTAACTTTTAAATCTTAACTAAGCTTATTGTACATTATGTGATTCACATTGGAATGGCATAAGTGAAACACACGTATTTCACTTCACGTCTGTAATGCACACATGCTCTTAATAATAATAATTAAGGGGTGATAATATTGTCATACTGCCCCCTATTTCAAATCCAAAATTACCGGACAGCCAACACTGGTTGGGGGATTACTTTAAAACTGGTGAGGATTACTCTGCCCGAAGAACACAGAATGTTTCTCGATTATGCTTTATAAAATGCTTTATAATCCGGTTCGTTAATGCCCTAATATGTAGTATGAATAGTGTACGTAATACCAGCAGTAGATTTAATTAAAAAGTGAGTATTTTTGTTCAAATCACTGAAAGAATTGACCTTAGTCGTTAGATTTGGTAAGGCTCAAAATAGTGGATATCCAAAACGGCAGACACTTTATGGGGGTAAACATTGATCATGGGCATGACTTCCATCTTCTTGTTGTAGAGGTAATCTCTATTAATGCGACATTAATGGGGGTGGGACTAATTAAGAATAGGCTAACAACCAAATTGAGTTTTCTACAATAATTTTTTTTTATTTACACTACAGCACTAATAACACATTCCAAACATTAAACCAACTGACAATGAAACACTTGACTCATCTTGTCTCACAGACAGACTCCCTGGTACACCCCAAACTTTAAACAGATAACAATAAACCTCAACTACCATAACACTATCTGACAGACTCCCTGGCCAGTTACAACACTGCCTGATTACACAGCAGCTACTCCCAGGCAATCACTCCTGCCTCCTTGAGTCTCCACTCTACCTAAACTTATATTAACTTTTGACTGACCCCAGGAAAGATGAATTAGCCAAACGGTATCACCCATAATTCCCACCAACCTCTGGATCATCCCTCTCTAGCTGTAAATGATTTGAATAGATAGCTGGGTTTCCCTCAAGAGAAATTCAAGAGTTCAATTCAAAAAATTCTGCATACAGAATTAAATAACTTAATAGTTTGTGTGATGATATCACAAAAACTACACACAAAAGTTGCATAAATGAGATAGCATGTCGTAGTGGACACACTAGGTATGTTTGAATTTTCGTAAAATGAATTTGAAATAAGACGAAAAAAAATCGAGTTGACGAGGCACCTTTAAGTAGATCCAATATAAAATAGTATCTTTCAAATTATTATTATTTCAAAATAAAACATTTAACATTTTGCACAAAATGAGGACATACCTGGAGAGATGTCCTGAGGAGCAGATCTAGGAGTAGCAGCTGCAAAAACACCAATGCTGCATATAATGAAACATACTTTTCATACTTTAATACATCCACGTGTGTTTGTGTGTGTTTGAAAAGGAATGCTGTTTTATAACATGGCATCCAGTCCTTGAGACTCTTCAAAGCACTTTACACTTCACCCCCTGGCAGACCTGTTCATTGAAATGCCAACTCGACTATTCTGGGAAGCATTCAGCCACACTGCAAATACTGTGTCAAGCCTGTCCATTCTTATATCCACTACTACCTATAGCCAGGTACTCATTTATACAGCTAAGAGAACTGTGGCAACAGGGAGTGAACAAAACTGTCCAAGCTTCAATAGTTGGTTTGAATCCTATATATAGGAATGATAGAAATGATATAGTAGGGTAGGATGGTGATGAAACATGCAGGTGGTTAACATCTCTTCCCTTGGCGGACTGTGACAGGGTGATGGCTGGACCTTTTATCAAATGTCTGTAGTAGATAAGCCTGGTGGTCATTAATTCCAATGCAGGATTAATGACCACTGATTCTTTGGAGTCACCAATTTCATAAACAAGACATCACAACCTGACACCTTCTCTTGAGGGAAACCCAGCTATCTATTCAAATCATTTACAGATAGAGAGGGATGATACACAGGTTGGTGGGAATTATGGGTGATACCAATTGGCTAATTAATTTTTTCTGGGGTCAGTCAAAAGGTAATACAAGTTTAGGTAGAGAGGAGACTCAAAGAGTTGCAGGGCGGCAGGAGTGATTACCTGGGAATAGCTGTTTTGTAATCAGGTAGTGTTGTAACTGGGCAGGGAGTCTGTCAGATATTGTTATGGTAGTTGAGGTTTATTGTTATTTAAATATATATATATATATACACAGTCGCGCCTCGTTATAACGCGCCCCGTTATAACGCGGATTCGGATATAACGTGGTTGGTCGTGGACCCCGATTTTCTGCCGCTAGGGGAAAGTGCCAAATGGGCCTGCTTAAATCTACTTAGAATTGCTTTGACAATTGTAGGCGAACAATGTTAAAAGAACGAGTATCAACGTGTTGTTTGTTTTGCGCTGCCGCCGACATCAATCGCTGTCCCTGGCTTCGCTTCGATATTTTGTAAATTGCAATCGAGGTTCACAAATACGCCTCGACGTGTACGAATCAGATCAACAGTTTTAAATGCATATAGCATGCAATACCGACATATCACTTGGGTGAAATGACATGCTTCCATTACATCGTAAATTTACTCGTTTTCGCAACGTGAAACCAACATGCCAAATTCCTAACCCAAGGCTTTACCGGTGCGCAAAAATACGAATTCGTCATCCGCATATGAAACGACGAATCAATGTTAAGTGGTGCATAATAAATTTATGCTTCGGTCGAGATCAGTTGAAAAATGAAGTGAAACAATTATTAATTCTACCTATTGTCGTTTTCTGCTTTTTATCAGCTTACCTGCTACATTTGTCAAATCATATACGTTTTCGGCTGCTCAGATCCAGGTTATTATTTTCGATTCGCAGGCCTATAGGTCCAGCACATCATCATCGTAGTAGATCTATTCCCACCATACAGTTGGATTACTGGAACGGGTATCGTTGTAGTATGTGAGTGGATAATGTTGGTCAAGGGATAACCGTGGTCCCTAGTTTGTAATGACACAGCGTACATACGGTTCACTTTACTATGATTGGGTGCTGTGTTCAACTTGAACAGTAAATGTTACAGAATGCCTCCAATCCGACAGTCGGAACGTCAGCGCGCCAGAGCCGCGGCTGCACTGGGTCGTCCCCCACACGGGGACACAGTGGAGCCTATAAGAGCTTCAGGCAGCTCAGCAGCTCCTCCTGCTGCGCCGGCTGCTCCGAGAGCAGCTACCCGTCTCTGGGAAGCGGACGTGGAGCGCCGCCTGGAAGCAACGGAGCAACTTCATCATGAGATGCGCGTGATGCGGGAGATGTTGCGTGTAGCGCTGCAGCAGGTAAGTCCGACGCGCGGGCTCGACGCGATTGCGTCATCCTCTGTTGATCACCAGGTGGCGGCATCATCCGCAGTGAACCCATCCGGTCATCCAGTCGTCCGACCAGCTTCTGCCGCTGTTCGCCAGGTGGCGGCACCATCCCCAGTGAACCCATCGAGTCATCAGGTCGTCCGTCCAGCTTCTGCCGTTGGTCGCCAGGTGGTGGCACCTGATTCTCCAGCGCCTGTGCCCTCGACGAGCGGGCAAGCTGATTTTCACTCTGTCCCCAGTGCTCGACAAGCGGCGACGTCCGTGGCTCATGAGCCAGTGCCCTCATCGAGTCGTCAGGACACTGGCATGGTGGAGCCGCCTTGGCCGACTACCGACCACTTGATGGACACATCCACTGACCTTCCTGTCCCAGGTATCGTGGATGCTTTGAATATTCTACCGGGCGCAACTCAGGAAAGGGTGTCCAGCTTTGTACTACCTACTTTGTCCCTTCATGCTCATGTGCCGGAAAAGACTAGAGCAAAAGTGTGGTCTGGGGACTTTGTGGACCTCGCCACATTGTTACCGGAGACGAGCCTTTTCCAGCCCAACTATGCTCTTACTATCCGTCCAGGGGGGGAAGACGGGAACCCTGCCTTCTGCGTTGCGCCCACTTCCAGAACAGTAATTCGTTCATTCCCTCAGTGGTCAAAGGCTTTTCAGATTTACATGTCCGTGTTTTTGCTTAAACCTGAGAATGTGCAAGAGGCAGCTAAGATGTTAAAGTATATGCAAACGGTGTGAAATTTGTCAGAACGTGGATCTAACTGGCGAGGGTATGATGAGTCCTTTCGGGCGCTAAGAGCTATGCAGGGGTGGTCTTGGGATTCAGTGAATTACGAATTGTGGCTGAACGCAGCACACCAGCCTCGGCTTGTGTCACAAGGGGAATCTCCCTTTCTTGACAGGGGTGTCGGCAACCAAGGTGCTCGCCCCTGCTGGGCGTATAACAGGGGCCGCTGTGCCTTCAACCCCTGTCGTTTCCGGCATCTATGCAAGTTGTGCGGGGGGAGCCACCCCGCGACCAAGTGTCCCAAGTCGCAGGCACGTAAGTCCACCATTCCCCAGCGTATCATTAGAAAACCTTGATCGGGCCATGCCTTCGCCAGTGTTACCCTCGGTTCTAGATCAGATGTTACAAGGATACGATGTAGGTAAGCGGAAGTTTTTAGTTAAAGGTTTTAGTGCAGGATTTGAAATTGGATGTTTGAGTTTGCCTGTTCAGAATGACAAAAGCGTCAAGAACATGAGATCCGCATTCGAGTATCCGCAGGTAATAGACACCAAACTGGCTAAAGAAGTAGCACTAGGTCGTGTGTTAGGCCCCTTCGATAATCAGCCTACTACTCCTGCTTACAGAATTTCGCCTTTGGGAGTAGTACCCAAGAAAATCCCCGGCGAATATAGAATGATCCATAATCTGTCTCACCCAGAAGGGTCTTCAGTCAATGATTACATTCCCCACGAGTTAGCCACAGTGCAGTATGCATCCATACAGAACGCAATTTCGTTTATTAAGGACGCGGAAACAATAGTTTTTATGGCTAAAGTAGACATTGAGTCGGCGTTCCGGATCATTCCGATCGCCCCTAAGGACACACCATTGCTGGGATTTAAATGGCGGGATAAATACTACATGGATATCGTATTGCCGATGGGATGTGCGAGTGCATGTGCGATATTTGAGGCTTTCAGCTCAGCGTTAGAATGGGTGGCAGTATCTAAACTCGGGGCATCGAAGGTAGTCCATGTCATTGATGACTTCTTGTTTATGGCCGAGTCTATTGAGAAGTGCGAACAGGATATGAGGTCATTTATGGACCTATGTGCCAAGATTGGAGTCCCGCTGGCACCAGGTAAGACGGTTGGCCCGACAATGGCTCTCCAATTTTTGGGTGTCACTTTGGATTCGGTCAGTATGGAAGCCCGTCTTCCTGAGGATAAGTTGGCCCGATGCCAAATGTTACTGCAATCATTTCTGAATAGACAGAAAGTTACACTCAGAGAATTACAGTCCCTAATAGGCGTCTTGAATTTTGCGTGCACGGTTATCATTCCAGGGAGAGCGTTTCTTAGACGGCTAATTGACCTGACCCTGGGGGTTAGTAGACCAAGCTACCATATAAGACTAACCAGGCAGGTTAAGCTTGACCTGGTTTTATGGCAGGAATTCCTGACAGGGTTTAACGGTAAAGCCTTTTTTCTTGACATTAACTTTATGACCGGTGATTACCTACAGTTATACACCGATGCTTCTGGGGGCATAGGATATGGTGCAGTGTGTGGACCAGAGTGGTTCTTTGGTACATGGCCCAATTCTTGGCTTAACCTTAACATCACAGTATTAGAATTGTACCCGATTGTGGCAGCTGTGGAGTTGTGGGGGGCGTCATGGGCTAACAGTAGCGTCTGTTTTTTTCACAGACAACGAGGCCCTGGTCGTCATAATTAACAAGCAGACATCTAGAGAGACTTGTGTGATGGTTTTGTTACGTAAGTTAATTTTGTCATGCTTGCATCGTAACATTAACTTCACTGCTCGACATGTACCAGGATGTTACAACGTTCTAGCCGACAGATTATCCCGTTGTCAGATCGAGGAATTCCGAGTGATGGCGCCATGGGTCAATCGCGATCCAGCGACAGTGCCGTTCCACATATCCCCAGCCGCCTTAGGGACCTGTAGAGCTACTCATGCAGGCGTCCCTAGCTTCATCATCCAAAGCGCAGTACGAGAGGTCATGGTCGAAGCTGGTAGGATTTTTCCAGTCTTTGGGCTGTGTTCCGAAGTTGCCAGTGTCAGTCGCAATGATGCTGCTTTTTGTTGCTCATTTACATAACGCTGGTTATGCTCCATCTTCAATTATCTCAACTATCTCGGCCATTTCTTATTTCCATAAAGTCAATGGCTTGCATGACCCAGCTAGGAATTTTTTTGTTGCAAGAGTACTGCTAGGTGCTCAGAAACTGAGATCTAGGTCAGATGTCCGGTTATCAATCACACTGCCTATTCTCACACATCTCATTAGGGCCCTGCCTCAAGTTTTGTCTTCTCATTATAAATGTGTTATGCTCCGCGCCATGATGGTGTTAGCCTTCAAGGCTTACTTACGCGTTGGTGAAATGGTCCCTCGAGCCAGCAGGGCAGAACAGGGATGCCTCTTTCTGAGGGATGTGGCGGTGAATGGTGACGTAATCACGGTTTCGTTTAGACAATTTAAACACAGTTGCTCGCAGGGTCCGCAATCCTTACAAGTAAATGGCCAGTGTATTGGGGGGACATCTATTTATCCTGCTACATTTCTTAGAGAATTCTTACATGTTAGGGGTTCTAGACAGGCTGTATTATTTGCATATGCAGATGGCACTCCAATGCTGCGGAGGGAGTTTGATGCTATATTAAAACGCCTGCTGGAATTCTGTGGGTTGAGTACTAAAGTTTTTAAAGGACATAGTTTCAGAATTGGAGCTGCCACATCAGCAGCTCTTAGGGGTGAGTCAGACGCGCAAATTAGAGCAGCGGGTAGATGGGCTTCAGATGCTTTCCGCAGATACATTCGGATATCGTAACATGCTGCATCCAGGTCAGGTTGTACCTGTTATCATTCATACCAAGGGGGATTATAGAGATAGTGCCTATATTCGGACAGTGGTATCAACAGCAGTTACTTCGTTTATCTGTGTCGATCGATGTTAAATATGGTTGTATGTTGCAGGTTCGTTGTGCGGCGATGTTGTCAAGACTCCGACAGCGGCGGAGTCGGCAACTATCATCGTGTTTATTGTTTATATGTTGCAGATACACTGTTCGAATGTGGTTGATACTCTGACAGCAGCGGAGTGTTGGCTAGATTTGAGCGGTGAGCAGTGCGGGTGGGGGTGCGGTCGAGGCCCTGACAGCGGCGGGGTCAACAGCTGAGCCCCTACCCGCCTTGCTCGCGCGAGGGATATATATATAATATTGATTATAATTAGGGTGGGGGTCGGTCACAGTGGGTGACCTAGTGGCGGAGTGACCCCCACCGATATCATGTGAATTGTATTGAAGACAGTAGTGGTACAGATAGTACTGGTAGTCGGTAGCTGATAGGCATGAGATACTAATTATGTATAAACACTTCTGGGGGCCGGCATGCTTGCTGAGATTATTTGATGTATCTTATTTTGATGATGTATGCTTGCCTGATTTCATGCTACTTAATTATTAAATCTAAATGTCATTCATTGGCCTATTTCAATCTACACTGGACTTGTGTTGTTATTTTGCATAAATGAATTTATGTGACAGCGGCGCATAAAGGATTTTATGCGAAATAACAAGACAATGAAGGTGGTTCGAGGTTAGACATGTTCTGAGGGCGAGGGTATTAGCCTATTTACTCAGACACGCGTAGAGATACACTGGGCTATATAAGCAGCCGCAGTACCTAGATCCGGCCTCACTCGATTTCCAAGCTAGCTTGTGTCGTTGTGAGACCTTTGCGCTTGCAAATAATTCCGAACTTCTGCTGTTACTGGTTAATCGTTATTGTTGAATTTGTTGATGATATTGCAAGATCATTTTATTGTTCAGTTTATCGTGTTCAATCTTGTCAGATATTTTTGCTCCCACCCTCCTCCCTGGTACCATAAACATTGAAGACTGAGAGGTATTTCACAAAGAGTTTGAATACGCTTTTCCCTGTAGCTCGGTACACAACGTGTGCATTAACGCTTTTCCCTAATCAGGCACTGAGTTTTTCGGTAGTGTACACAGGGTTTTTAGTGCGAGTACTTGTTATTAGTACATATAGTGTGGCCCTTGGCCTTACCTCTCGGTGTGATGTGTTAGTGGCGGAGTGACCCCCACCAATATCATGTGAATTGTATTGAAGACAGTAGTGGTACAGATAGTACTGGTAGTCGGTAGCTGATAGGCATGAGATACTAATTATGTATAAACACTTCTGGGGGCCGGCATGCTTGCTGAGATTATTTGATGTATCTTATTTTGATGATGTATGCTTGCCTGATTTCATGCTACTTAATTATTAAATCTAAATGTCATTCATTGGCCTATTTCAATCTACACTGGACTTGTGTTGTTATTTTGCATAACGGTATATGTACGTGTTTTATTCAGTTCAAGAATCAACAAGGTGTGATATTTAAAAATAATACACGTTGATGCTAGTATACGTTTAATAAGTTCCATAAACTGTATATTGGCGTATAAGACAATGCTGCACGCACACAGTGCTTCGACAGCGTTCATGGATTAGGTTGCAGCGGGCGGCGATTGCTGTTGTTTAGTAGCTCCCTGGTGGCAGATATGGGAACAACTAAAGCGCCTCGCGTACAATGCGGTCCGAAGTCGTGGACCCCGACCACTGCGTTATAACGAGGCGCGACTGTATATATATATTTAAATAACCCAAACCACTCTCGTCGATCACATGACAAAGCTATGAAATTTCACGAAGGGTGAAATTCAAGAGTTTTCAGTGTTTCCATTTTCAATGAAAAAAATTCTGCATACAGAATTAAATAACTTAATAGTTTGTGTGATGATTTCACAAAAACTACACACAAAAGTTGCATAAATGAGCTAGCATGTCGTAGTGGACACACTAGGTATGTCTGAATTTTCGTAAAATGAATTTGAAATGAGACAAGCAAAAAATCGAGTTGACGAGGCACCTTTAAGTAGATCCAACATAAAATAATATCTTTCAAATTATTATTATTTCAAAATAAAACATTTAACATTTTGCACAAAATGAGGACATACCTGGAGAGATGTCCTGAGGAGCAGATCTAGGAGTAGCAGCTGCAAAAACACCAATGCTGCATATAATGAAACATACTTTACATACTTTAATACATCCACGTGTGTTTGTGTGTGTTTGTAAAGGAATGTTGTTTTATAACATGGCATCCAGTCCTTGAGACTCTTCTAAGCACTTTACACTTCACCCCCTGGCAGACCTGTTCATTGAAATGCCAACTCGACTATTCTGGGAAGCATTCAGCCACACTGCAAATACTGTGTCAAGCCTGTCCATTCTTATATCCACTACTGCCTATAGCCAGGTACTCATTTATACAGCTAAGTGAACTGTGGCAACAGGGAGTGAACAAAACTGTCCAAGCTTCAATACTGCAGCAAGAGGATTCAAACCTGGATTCTCTCGACTGACATTCTTTGTTTTAGCCAACATGCCACTGCATGTGTGTGGTGTGTGTGTGGTGTGTGGTGTGTGTGTGTGTGTGTGTGTGTGTGTGTGTGTGTGTGTGTGTGTGTGTGTGTGTGTGTGTGTGTGTGTGTGTGTGTGTGTGTGTGTGTGCATGCATCATTCAACATAAAATCATAGATAATAAGCATCATTTATGGGCTTCAATATTATATCTTCTGTAGAAAATTTCTCACATACACGTTAATTTGGTTTTGTCAAGTGTTAAGGTTGCACTCTCTGGTATTCATTTAGATGCAACTTTGAAATGTTGCATAGTTATGAAAATCACTAAATGTTTGTGACATCAATAAATGTTTGTGACAGGGGCAAACATTTAGACTATTTTCAAGAAAGTTCAGATATCCAAAGCGGTACACACTTTATGGGGGTCAAGGTTGATCATGGGCTTGACTTCCATCCTCTTGTCGTAGAGGTAATCTCTATTAATGCGACAATGGGGGGTACCAATTAAGAATAGGCTAATAACCAAATTGAGTTTTCTACAATAACAATCTTTTATTTACACTACAGCACTAATAACACATTCCAAATATTAAACCAACTGACAATGATTCACTTAACTCATCTTGTCTCACAGACAGAGTCCCTGGCACATCCCAAACTTTAAACAGCTAACAATAAACCTCAACTACCATAACACTATCTGACAGACTCCCTGGCCAGTTACAACACTGCCTGATTACACAGCAGCTACTCCCAGGCAATCACTCCTGCCTCCTTGAGTCTCCACTCTACCTAATCTTATATTACCTTTTGACTGACCCCAGGAAAGATGAATTAGCCAATGGGTATCACCCATAATTCCCACCAACCTCTGGATCATCCCTCTCTGTAGCTGTAAATGATTTGAATAGATAGCTGGGTTTCCCTCAAGAGAAGGTGTCAGGTTGTGATGCCTTGTTTATGAAATTGGTGACACCAAAGAATCAGTGGTCATTAATCCTGCATTAAGATTAATGACCACCAGACTTATCTACTACAGACATCTGATAAAGGGTTCAGCCATCACCCTGTCACAGTCCCTCAAAGGAAGTGATATTAGCCACCTGCATGTTTCATCACCATCCTACCCTTCTATATAATTTCTACCATTCTTATATATATTCCTATATATTTATATCCTACCATTGTATATAATTTCTATCATTCTTATATATATATATTCCTATATATTTATATATATATATATCCTACCCTAGTATATAATTTCTATCATTCCTATATATATATATATTATATATATATATATGAATGATAGAAATTATATAGTAGGGTAGGATGGTGATGAAACATGCAGGCGGCTAAGATCTCTTCCCTTGGGGGACTGTGACAGTGTGATGGCTGGACCCTTTATCAGATGTCTGTAGTAGATAAGCCTGGTGGTCATTAATAGCACTGATCGAGATTGCGCCGTTGTACTAAATATAGATTGTGCATCTGCGCCTGCGCCGCGACCATCTTAGAAGTCGGACAAACACTCGGTCGTACAACCTACAGAGGCTTGGTTACTCGTAGTCTTACACGTTGTTTGTGCAGTAAATATCATTAACTGTGCATATATATAACGCAGTCGTGAAGGATGGTGACGACAAAACACTGTTGCTATGGAGTATGCCGCAGCGATTCCCGTTATGCACACCGAGAACATATGAAAGGCGTGACATTCATGCCGTTTCCGAAGCCACACATGGACCGTGGAAAATGCGAACGGTGGCTCAGAGCGTGCAAACGGGACAATTTTGGCATTGACAACGTTACCAAACACACATACATATGCTCTTTGCACTTTATTGGTGGGAACGGTCCAACTGACGAACACCCGGATCCTATAGACGCCACTGCTTCGCCGGCCCAAGTGAGTAACACTAATAGTGACGTAGCACTTACAGGCATGGCAAACCGACACCGCGACAGTCATACAAGTTTAGTAACGCCTCGCCTAGGCTAGCGGACCCATGCTAATTAGATTAGAGGCACGCTTATACACGGAGGTTAATACACAGTGTAACAAGCTATTTATCCTTACCCCATGAATAAATTAGCAATGTTAGTATCAACTATCTAATATGGCATGAAGTATACAGACTGCACTTGTTAACATCTTAATTGTGCATTGTATGTTAATATAGCAAAATTTTACAATATTCTGTAAATGTAAACGTATCAATCCATTTATATATAGTTATGTATTGCCTTATCAACAGATAGAGAAATCTGCAAGGAAACGGAAGCGCCCAACCCCTCTGTCACCATGCAACGCGCCATTGAAGAGGAGAAAGTTGATCCAGGTGGATCCTGCAGAAGTAGCCAACATTCTCGTTGAGCTGAGCCAGAGCAAGAACACTGCAAGCTCTGCGACATCTACTTGTTCATCAAGTGTCACCCCTCCACCACTACCGTGCTTTGTGTCCCTACCCTGCTCTGTTTCCATCACACAAACATGTGATCAACACACTCAAACTGATAAAACTCTTGACCCCAGTCTATTGGCTGTCAAAATTTAAAATGTGATGCTTAAAAATAAAATCACTAATTTAAAGCAACAGTTGGATAAGTGTCAACAAGACAAGTCACGGACTAATTTCGGTGTAAATGACGTTAGCAACGATGATGCAAAATGTAAATTTTATACGGGACTCACGTGGATGCAGTTCATGTGTATGTGGAATTTCTTGGGTCCAGCCAGGGATAAACTATTTTACTGGAACCAACTACTGAAGAATGGTGATAAATCCCCGAGTAAGCGACCAGGTGCGAGGAGGAAACTGTCCCCAATGGATGAGTTGTTCCTCACTCTGGTAAGACTGCGTGTTGGACTGTTGAATGCTGACCTGTCCTACAGATTTGGGGTCTCCACCAGTAATGTGTCAAAAATTGTAACAACCTGGATCCAGTTTTTATACCTTCAGTTTGGCACGTTGCGTAACCATATGTTCCCCAGTCGTGAAATCCTCAAGCTGAACACACCACCTTGTTTTGCAAAGTTCAAAGACATCCGGGTCATAATTGATTGCTGTGAATTTTTTGTAGAACAGTCGATGCACTTTCGTAGACAGGGTAACTTGTATTCAAGTCACAAAAACCACTCAACATATACATGTCTTGTAGGCATGGCTCCTAGTGGTGCAGTCATGTACATATCAGATGCTTTTGAGGGTTCTATGTCAGACAATGATATTGTGAAGAAGTCGGGTTTCCTAGATAAACTTGAGGCAGGAGACATGATATTAGCAGACCGTGGATTTACAATACGAGATATTCTGTATGCAAAACAAGTCGATCTAAACATCCCACCATTTCTTCGTGGAAGGGATAAATTAACCAGAGAAGAAGAAATTAAAACTAGACAGATTCCGTTGTCTCTGCAGCCCGTGTTTAGTCAGATGGTATTTGTAGCTGGGTGCCTTGTAAACTTCCAAGAGCCGCTTGTGAAGTAATGTAGCAAAAACACAGTTTAAAAAAATGCAAAGGTCTAATAAATTCAATACTTCGTATATATTTAAGACTAGAGGGTTGTTCATTATATTTTGTTAATCGTTACTTTTTCATAATGTAGTCCACATGGTGTCCACACAACAAAATACCCCCACTGCATTTCACACATTGCCATCTGTAGTTGGATCTGGTAATAGTAGGGGTGATTTGTCTTCAGTTTTAACACACCGGCTGTCTGGTCTTGTTTCAAACAAAGTTGCTTTCCACTAAGTATTTCGTCAAATTTATTGGGATCGATGCCCTTAAGTGATATGGGGCATTTAATTTCAAGAACACCCTTTGTGCCAGATATGGGGTCAAACAGTATGCCGTCTGGTGATGCACCAGTTCCTGGATACCGTCTGTTTATCCACATCCCAGTATCGGCTACCTGGAAGCCTGCAATTTCCTCGTCTATCTTTGACCGAAATGTCTCCCGAGCCAAAACCTCACTTACAGTGCCATGCAACATAGCAGCAGTTTGAACAGGCTTTCCCCACAGTTGTTCATTCACCAAACTATGGAATCGGCCTTCACTTTTACAACAATATATGGTCTTAGCATTTGATGCTGTAACCCGAACCCGCCTCTCATTTTGCCATGTCCTGTTCCCCTGGCTACTAGTTACCTTGACAGGCCCAGACACACTTGGTGTCATGTGTGTTAACATCTGATCAACTTGACATTTAATCACCTCTCTATGTCCAGGTGACAATACAAAATCATCATACTCAATGGTCAACAGCAACTGCCACATGCTTACAGAATTTCTGTTGATGTTTTGAAGGGACACAATAAAATCATCCAGGTCACTCTTTTGGATATTATTACTGCGTAGTGGTTGGGGTCTGCCGTCATACTGCATGACACCACCCGCTGATTTCTTGGACTCGTATGTCACATCAGTTATTTTTGTTGGGTTTTTGCCTGTTTTTCGTCCAACGTTCCACTCACAAGGTTTCGAAGTACAGGCAGTGTCATGTCCAAAACTCAACAAGTAATTGTTAATAGCAACAAGTACAGCCCCCACACGACTGCATCTCCCCAAAGCTGAGGATTTACATTCACAGGATGCCTCTACCACAAAACCACTCTTTACACTCAGAGTTACCTGCACATTGTACGACACCTGTTTCATACTAGCAAGGACCTTTGCCTTCACATAGTAATGGTTACTAGTGCGGTTGTCCCTCATGCAAGTAACATGCCCGCTACGGAAAAACTGATCACCTCTGCGTAATGGTTTTGAAGTGTGAGAATCTAGTGTGTGAGCGTTTACAGATTCATTATGATCTGAATCATCTTCCACACTACCTCCCTGCAAAGACTCTACCAAGTGATGGTAGATGTGTCCCTCATTAAACATCTTCGGGATAACCGACTCAGGGAAGGTCAACCACCCAGAATCTGGTGCTGCAGGGGGAGAATTGGTGGACACATCTGCTGACAATTTCTGACGCTTTGATTTCATCTCGTACCACTTCCCTTGGTCAACTGAGGGATCTATCAAGTGACACTTGTTGAGAGAGATGACATTTCGGCATCTGAAATGCAAACATAAATTCTGTAATGTTAATATGCCTACATGAGTAATACATACAAAATAAGTATGTACTAAAAGTATGAATCTGTCACGTATTGACTATAATTGGGGCCTTAGCTTTGACTTTGTACATGTATACTTGGGGATGGTCTAACTGAAGAACACCCGCACCCCATAGGCATAGACGCGACTGCTTCACCGGCCCAGGCCAAGGCAAGTGAGTAACACTAACAGTGACGTAACACGTGCACGGTAAACCGACACCGCGACAGTCATAAAAGTTTACTTAACGCCTAGCAGTTAGACTGGCGAGCCCTTGCTAATTAGGGGCACGCTTAAACACTGAGGTTAATACACAACACGCTTTGATAACTAATCCTGAAAGTGACAATGACAAGCTAGCTAACGGAATAACGGTAACGACTAACGTCGGCGGTAAGCTGCTAGTCTTAGTGCTTACCTTTCCAGCAACGCGGATTTGTTTCCCGATCTCTTTAGCCCACGACTAACAACACTGTGCTTCTCAAGCTTAGCGTAGACAAAAGTAGCGCCAGGCACGTCTTCTTCTGTTAACAATGGCAACGAAGTTTCGTAGCCGGAGGCCATTTTGCCAAGCTATTTGTCCGACTGCCTACCCGGATGTGGGATTAATGAATATTCATGTCAGCGCGTGACGTCATTCGCGACAAGCGCTATTCCAATGCAGGATTAATGACCACTGATTATTTGGAGTCACCAATTTCATAAACAAGACATCACAACCTGACACCTTCTCTTGAGGGAAACCCAGCTTTCTATTCAAATCATTTACAGATAGAGAGGGATGATACACAATTGGGAATTATGGGTGATACCAATTGGCTAATTCATTTTTCCTGGGGTCAGTCAAAAGGTAATATAAGTTTAGGTAGAGAGGAGACTCAAAGAGTTGCAGGGCGGCAGGAGTGATTGCCTGGGAGTAGCTGCTGTGTAATCAGGCAGTGTTGTAACTGGCCAGGGAGTCTGTCAGATAGTGTTATGGTAGTTAAGGTTTATTGATATTTAAATATATATATATATATATATATATATATATATATATATATATATATATATATATATATATATATATATATATACAGTCGCGCCTCGTTATAACGCGCCCCGTTATAACACGGATTCGGATATAACGTGGTTGGTCGTGGACCCCGATTTTCTGCCGCTAAGGGAAAGTGCCAAATGGGCCTGCTTAAACCTACTTAGAATTGCTTTGACAATTGTAGGCGAACAATGTTAAAAGAACGAGTATCAACGAGTTGTTTGTTTTGCGCTGCCGCCGACATCAATTGCTGTCCCTGGCTTCGCTTCAATATTTTGTAAATTGCAATCGAGGTTCACAAATACGCCTCGACGTGTACGAATCTGATCAACAGTTTTAAATGCATTTAGTATGCAATACCGACATATCACTTGGGTGAAATGACATGCTTCCATTACATCGTAAATTTAATCGTTTTCGCAACGCGAAACCAACATGCCAAATTCCTAACCCAAGGCTTTACCAGTGCGCAAAAATACGAATTCGTCATCCGCATATGAAACGACGAATCCATGTTAAGTGGTGCATAATAAATTTATGCTTCGGTCGAGATCAGTTGAAAAACGAAGTGAAACAATTATTAATTCTACCTATGTCGTTTTCTGCTTTTTATCAGCTTACATGCTACATTTGTCAAATCATATACGTTTTCGGCTGCTCAGATCCAGGTTATTATTTTCAATTCGAAGGCCTATAGGTCCAGCACATCATCATCGTAGTAGATCTATTCCATAACGGTATATGTACGAGTTTTATTCAGTTCAAGAATCAACAAGGTGTGACATTTAAAAATAATACGCGTTGATGCTAGTATACGTTTAATAAGTTCCATAAACTGTATATTGGCGTATAAGACAATGCTGCACGCACACAGTGCTTCGACAGCGTTCATGGATTTGGGTGCAGCGGGTGGCGATCGCTGTTGTTTAGTAGCTCCCTGGTGGCAGATATGGGAATACCTAACGCGCCTCGCGTACAACGCAGTCCGAAGTCGTGGACCCCGACCACTCCGTTATACCGAGGCGCGACTGTATATATATATATATATATATATATATATATATATATATATATATATATATATATATATATATATATATGGGAGTATGCAACATTGGCACAGCCAATGTTGCATATAGGTTTTTATGCGAGCAACACCACATACAATTAATGATTGGTCCATTGCTAATTTATTCTATTATGCTAATCCAGCAGAGCTGGGTGACGTGCTCTGTGACCCACTTTGCTGCCTCCATATTTTGAACCAATCAGCGCGCACCAGCTGCGCGACGCTACAGATTTCAAACTTGGACTAGCCACTTCGTTTTGTGAAAGCATACGGAGTGGATGCGCTTTGAAAATTTGTTTTTCTCTCATCGAGTTTAGCGAAATTTTTGCGCTTCCTTTATCATTGGTCTTCGAGCAAGCTGATTTACGTCGAACAAGTTGAACGAGGTGAGTGTCGACGGCGCTCAGTGCGCGAGCGAGTGTTTTCCTTTGTTCTTGTTGCGCCATTTTGTTTTGCAACGGTCTTTGTTTGCTTCGTTTAATTTAACCGTCGGCCAGTAAATGTCGTCGTCGGCTAATTCGCCGCTTAAGGTTTTGATTTTGGGGCATAGTCACATTTATTGGCTTGGTGAGCATGCACGGACGGGAAATCCGGCCGGGCTGTTCACCGATTTTTGGGTACGGGACCAAAGTTGCAAAGTAAATTACTTGGGAATTCGGGGGGCCACGCTACCCTCCCTTTCCTCACCAGCGGCCATGATGCGTATCGCTACGTTTCACGCGGATATCTGCGTTTTACATTTGGGGGGTAACGACCTAGATGCTGGATCTGCTCCCGATCCAGTACTAGTGGCGCTGGACATCCAGCGTTTGGCCGTTAAATTACTTGGTTTAGGCGTCAAGCAGGTCGCCGTTTGTCAGGTCATACGTAGACGTAAATGGCGCAACTTCACTTACGAGGAGGGTGCTGATCGTGTAATCCATGTCAATGACTACCTCGAACATTTCTGTAACGATACCGAAGGGATCTTTTTCTGGAGGCATAAGCGCCTCTGGAATAGCATCCGCCCTGTCTTTCGCAGAGACGGAGTCCATTTTAGTGACATCGGTAATTTCAGGTTGTACCGCTCCATCCGAGGAGCCGTCACAAAAGCTGTAAAGCAGGTCACTGATGGCGGTGTGTAGCCACATGGTCATGGGTCGAGAGTGTTTTTCCGTTGTAACGGGCTGTCGATTGCCTGATGACAATATTTATGATAGTCTTTGACTGGATTTCATGTAACCACTTATTTCTACCATTATTTTTTTTTTGTATTGGGTTCTCAGTTACTGCGTTCTTGGCTACGTAGTGTGCATTAACGTGTTATAGAGCTTTCTTCATTGTCATGTGATTTTTGTTGTGCTTACGCACTTTTCTATATTCATGTTACATGGTGTGTGGTCACACTATAGTGTCATGATCAACCTCAGGGGATTTATGTCGTGCTTCGTCAATAATTTTATCCATGTTACGTAGTGTGCATAGTCACACTGCAGTGCTTTGATCACTGTCATGAGATTTATTTTCGTGATTCGCCACTGTTTTTATCCCGTGTTACGTAGTGTGCCTTGTCACACTGCAGTGCTTTGTTCACTGTCATGGGCTTTATTGTCGTGCGTCGTCACTGTTTTTATCCATGTTACGTAGTGTGCCTTGTCACACTGCAGTGCTTTGTTCACTGTCATGGGATTTATTGTCGTGCGTCGTCACTGTTTTTTATCCATGTTACGTAGTGTGCCTTGCCACACTGCAGTGCTAAGATCACTGTCATGGGATTTATTGTTGTGCGTCGTCACTCTTTTTGTACCCGTGTTACGTAGTGTGCCTTGTCACACTGCAGTGCTTTGTTCACTGTCATGGGATTTATTGTTGTGCGTCGTCACTGTTTTTGTACCCGTGTTACGTAGTGTGCCTTGTACACTGCAGTGCTTTGTTCACTGTCATGGGATTTATTGTCGTGCGTCGTCACTGTTTTTTATCCATGTTACGTAGTGTGCCTTGTCACACTGCAGTGCTTTGATCACTGTCATGGGATTTAGGTCATGCATCATCACGCTTATTGCTTCGTCACTAATTTTATCCATGTTACGTAGTGTGCATAGTCACACTACAGTGCTTTGATCACTGTCATGGGATTTAGTGTCGTGTGTCGCCACTGTTTTTATCCAGGCTACGGAGTGTGCATTGTCACACTACAAGTGCTAGAGCTTCATGCAGGATCACTGTCATGGTGAGATAAGCTTTATCTAGTCGCTGCTGCTGTTGTATTGTTGTTGCAGAATGGCACGTGGTCGTGGACGGCCTGCAATGCAGAACACGTCACCCAGACAAACTCGGGCTCGATCAGCACGCGCACGCTCAGCTGCAGTGTCTGCTGCCGCGTCTGCTGCCGCCCCGACGTCTGCTCCTGCCGCCGCGACGTCTGCTCCTGCCACGGTGTCTGCTGCCGCCTCGGCAGTTGTCTCAATGGGGGCTCCGCCACCTGAATGTGCGATTCGGGAGCATTTTGAGGATGCTCCTAGTCTTCAGGCGGTGGTGCGAGATGCGCAGGAGCCAGCCTTGCCCCGGAGCCAGTGGGAACGCGACATAGAACGCCGCGTGGCATCGTCTGAGAGAATGCTTCAGCAAATCCACACCATGGTGATGGCTTTGCACCCGGCGCCAGCTGCTGGTTCCCCACCTGCTGCTCTGGGCAGTGCCGCACAGGTGACAGCCGGCCAGGGTCCAGACACGCCGGAGTGGGGACACGCTTTTCCGGTGCAGCCTGTCGAGCCAGATCACCTTGCCCAGGAGCAGCCATTGCCATTTGGTTATGGTGCCAATGACAATGTCGCCCCCTAGCCTACTGCCAACTTTATGCATGTTCCAGGTAATGAGGTTTTAGGGTCTCTGCCGCGGGCCACGCAGGAATTGATGGCATCGTGCGCATCAGTTTCCTTGCCACTCCATGCCCGTATCCCCGATGCCCTTAGAGCTAAGATTTGGGCTGGTGAGTTCATAGACCTGTCCCTCCTCATTAAGCCCGACCAGCTCCAGCAGCATGATTACGCCCTGTCAGTGCAGGGTGCTCCCGCTAGCCCCTCTTTCTGCGTGTCCCCGGCAAAGGCCAAGCCAAGTGAGACCCTATCTTTTCAGTTGTGGATGCAAGCATTTCAAATGTATATGTCCGTGTATTTAACGCAGCCCGCTAACCTTCCTTGTGCCACTAAGATGTTAAAATATATCGAAGTCGTTCGAGGCCTTGCACAAGTTTTCAGGTCCCTGCGGTATCGGGCGGGGTGGGCATGGGACTCGATCAACTGGGAGCTATGGCTGAAGGCATCTCAAACTAAGGCAGATCAGTTGCAGTCCCCAGGGTCCCCCTTTCCAGGCAAGGGCAGGGCCCGGACCCCAACTGCCAGTCCGTGCTTTGCATTCAACCGGGGAGACATGTGTAACAAGAACACATGTCGCTGGATGCACAAATGTAGAGTCTGCGGGGGGTCCCACCCATCGATTAGGTGTTTCAGCAGACGGGCAAAGCACCAGCGCCCAGGTAACCCAACTCCGCCCGGTCCCCCAGCTGGACCTTCGACCGCCACTGGCTCGCCCGCTTGGGCTAGGAAGTAAGTTGCCCTCACCTGTGTCCCCAGAAACACTCAGTAGTATTTTAGATGGTTACGATAACAATTTAGTGGCATATCTTTTGCATGGTTTCACTCATGGTTTTCAGATTGGTTGTGTTGGATTGCCCCCGCAGCGAGGGGAAGTGGTAAGTAATCTTAAATCTGCTGACGAATTTGCAGAAGTCATAGATCAGAAGTTAGCAAAAGAGTTGGCATTGGGTCGCATACTTGGGCCTTACGACTTTCAGCCAACTTGTCTACGGTATAGGATTTCACCACTAGGCGTTGTGCCGAAGAAGTCTCCCGGAGAATTTAGGATGATACACCACCTATCATATCCTGAAGGTTCCTCGGTTAATGATTTTATTCCTAAGGAGATCTCTTCGGTTCAATACGCAACGATCCAGGATGCGATTGATTTCATACGGCATTCTCCGACGCCTGTTTACATGGCTAAGGTGGATGTGGAATCAGCATTTCGTATTATTCCGGTCTCTCCAGCGGACAGGCCTTTGTTGGATTTTCAGTGGAAAGGAAAATTTTTTATGGATGCTGTCCTTCCTATGGGTTGTTCGAGCAGTTGTGCGATCTTTGAATGTTTCAGTACTGCGTTGGAGTGGGCTGCGAAGGTGAAATTAGGTGTGACGGGAATGGTGCATGTCATTGACGATTTCCTGTTGTTGGCACACTCAGTTGAAAAATGCAATCACGATCTCATGGCTTTTGTTGCTCTTTGCAAACAAATTGGGGTTCCACTGGCACCTAGTAAAACGGTGGGCCCATCCTCTTCCATCCCTTTTTTGGGCATTATCTTGGATGCTGTCCATATGGAGGCTCGGCTTCCTGACGATAAGTTGGAGAAGGCCAGGTCATTGCTTTTAGCTTTCCAGAGTAAACAGAAAGTTACTCTTAAGGAACTTCAATCACTTATTGGCGTTCTGAATTTTGCTTGTTCAGTTGTCGTCCCAGGCAGGGCCTTTCTGCGGCGGCTGATAGATTTGACGATGGGCGTGCACAAGCCACATCATCATATCCGCTTGACCCGGGAGACTAAACTAGACATCGGTGTTTGGTGGGAATTTTTGTTGTATTTCAATGGCAGGTCCTTCTTCTTGGACGACAGTTTTTTGACAGGTGACTATCTCCAACTGTACACTGATGCAGCAGGTGGTATAGGGTATGGCGCACTGTGTGGGTCAGAGTGGTTTTGTGGTGAGTGGCCAGTGGCATGGCGATTATTCAATGTCGCGGCGTTGGAGCTGTATCCTATCATGGCAGCAGTGCATGTTTGGGGTGATGCTTGGGCAAACAAAAGTGTCTGTTTTTTCACGGACAATGAAGCCCTTGTACCTATAATTAATAACCAGACATCGCGTGAACCACGCATCATGGCATTACTACGTCCACTTGTATTGGCATGCTTGAGTTTTAATATTAACTTTGCAGCACGTCACATACCTGGTCGAATTAACACTCTGGCTGATAAATTGTCACGTTTACAGGTGGACGAATTTCGACAACTGGCACCCTGGGCGAAGGTCAACCCGGTGGAAGTACCTTACAGTGTGTCCCCGACAGGCTTAAGGAATCTTTAGACAAGCTACTGCAGGCCTCCTTAGCTCCATCATCAAGGGCCCATTATGAGCGCGCTTGGAAGAAATTGGTAAATTTTCATGTCTCGTTGGGCTTACCAACTCGTCTGCCAGTTTCGGTACCGATGGTGTTGCTTTTTATTGCACACTTGTATGCCAGTGGCTCTGCCCCAGCATCCATTGTTTCTACTGTATCAGCGGTGGCTTATTTCCACAAAATCAATGGTTTCCATGACCCGTCGAATTGCTTTATGGTATCTAAGTTGTTGGCAGGAGCTCGTAATTTGGGAACGGTCCCTGATGTCCGCCTGCCTGTCACACTCCCTGTACTCAGTCGCTTAGTGCAGGCTTTACCCACCGTGTTTACATCTCGGTATAAGTGTCTTATGCTCCGAGCCATGATGGTACTGGCATCCAAAGCTTATTTGCGGATAGGGGAAATGGTGCCTCGATCACGTGGCACGATACGTGGTTGTTTGCACATGGATGATGTTTTATTATCCGGGGAGTTGATCACAATCTCTTTCCGGCGTTTTAAGCATAGTGTGAGGCAAGGTCCCCAATCCCTACAAGTGAGAGGCGAGTGCATTCAGGGGACTAGAATCCACCCCGCTTCTTTTTTGCGAGATTTCCAGCTGGCCAGAGGCAACGTGCAGGCTTCTCTGTTCGCATACCCAGATGGCTCTCCAATGTTACGCAGTGAATTTGATGTGTCATTGAAGCGATTACTGGGTTTTTGTGGCTACCAAACTAGTGCTTTTAAGGGTCACAGCTTTCGTATTGGGGCAGCCACTGCAGCCGCACTCAGGGGCGAATCGGATGCGCAGATCAGAGCGGCAGGCAGGTGGACTTCGGATGCGTTTAAGAAATACATTAGGATTGCTTGAGTAGGAGTGCTCACTGTTCTATCTAATGGTTCTTAACTTCAACGGTTATTTAGGGTTGATGGGGTGGTCACATGGTCGGTGACCGGTGGCGAATTGGCCCCACCTTTGTAGTTATTCCAGTTAGAGCTAGTGTATTTTTAAGCAGGTAGTTGTATTCATAGACTGCGTGATAGCATGTAGGGCATTATGCTATTTGGTTTAAGGGTGTTCCATAACAATAGTAATGCCATTGTTTCTTTTATTTGTTCTAGGAATACTGCTACTGCTTTGTGGTGAATTAAATAACTTAATAGTTTGTGTGATGATTTCACAAAAACTACACACAAAAATTGCATAAATGAGCTAGCATGTCGTAGTGGACACACTAGGTATATCTGAATTTTCGTAAAATGAATTTGAAATGAGACGAGCAAAAAATCGAGTTGACGAGGCACCTTTAAGTAGATCCAATATAAAATAATATCTTTAAAATTATTATTATTTCAAAATAAAACATTTAACATTTTGCACAAAATAAGGACATACCTGGAGAGATGTCTTGAGGAGCAGATCTAGGAGTAGCAGCTGCAAAAACACAAATGCTGCATATAATGAAACATACTTTTCATACTTTAAAACATCCACGTGTGTTTGTGTGTGTTTGTAAAGGAATGTTGTTTTATAACATGGCATCTAGTCCTTGAGACTCTTCAAAGCACTTTACACTTCACCCCTTGGCAGACCTGTTCATTCAAATGCCAACTTGACTATTCTGGGAAGCATTCAGCCACATTGCAAATACTGTGTTAAGCCTGTCCATTCTTATATCCACTACTGCCTATAGCCAGGTACTCATTTATACAGCTAAGTGAACTGTGGCAACAGGGAGTGAACAAAACTGTCCAAGCTTCAATACTGCAGCAAGAGGATTCAAACCTGGATTCTCTCGACTGACATTCTTTGTTTTAGCCACCATGCCACTGCATGTGTGTGGTGTGTGAGTGCGTGCGTGCGTGCGTGCGTGCGTGTGCATGCATCATTCAACATAAAATCATAGATAATCAGCATCATTTATGGGCTTCAATATTATATCTTCTGTAGAAAATTTCTCACATACACGTTAATTTGATTTTGTCAAGTGTTAAGGTTGCACTCTCTGGTATTCATTTAGATGCAACTTTGAAATGTTGCATAGTTATGAAAATCACTAAATGTTTGTGACAGGGGCAATCATTTAGACTATTTTCAAGAAAGTTCAGATATCCAAAGCGGTACACACTTTATGGGGGTCAAGGTTGATCATGGGCTTGACTTCCATCCTCTTGTCGTAGAGGTAATCTCTATTAATTCGACAATGGGGGGGGTACCAATTAAGAATAGGCTAATAACCAAATTGAGTTTTCTACAATAACAATCTTTTATTTACACTACAGCACTAATAACACATTCCAAATATTAAACCAACTAACAATGATTCACTTAACTCATTTTGTTTCACAGACAGAGTCCCTGGCACATCCCAAACTTTAAACAGCTAACAATAAACCTCAACTACCATAACACTATCTGACAGACTCCCTGGCCAGTTACAACACTGCCTGATTACACAGCAGCTACTCCCAGGCAATCACTCCTGCTGCCCTGCAACTCTTTGAGTCTCCTCTCTACCTAAACTTATATTACCTTTTGACTGACCCCAGGAAAGATGAATTAGCCAATGGGTATCACCCATAATTTCCACCAACCTCTGGATCATCCCTCTCTATAGCTGTAAATGATTTGAATAGATAGCTGGGTTTCCCTCAAGAGAAGGTGTCAGGTTGTGATGCCATGTTTACGAAATTGGTGACACCAAAGAATCAGTGGTCATTAATCCTGCATTAAGATTAATGACCACCAGACTTATCTACTACAGACATCTGATAAAGGGTTCAGCCATCACCCTGTCACAGTCCCTCAAGGGAAGTGATATTAGTCACCTGCATGTTTCATCAAAATCTTATATCCACTACTGCCTATAGCCAGGTACTCGCGCGTATGTGTAAGGTGTCAACCGAGGACATTGGCCAGAATACACACCTTCTAACCGAGGTCCTACCGCCAACCGAGGACGTCCTCGGTTGGAAATAGTATTCAGTCCTAGTCCAGGCACGTTTTTAAACGCCTACTAGTGGTTTCCTGTGTTAATTTGATGTAGACCTCGGTTAGCCGTTCAGAGCCTGTTTCGTGTGAACTGTGTGTATAACTCTCGAGTCGTTGAAATATGTCTTCACACACTCGATTTGACGCGCGTCCTCGGTTCTACGGTGAATATTCTGGTCCAAACCGTTGCTGGGCAACGTCGTCATTTCACTGTCTGCGCGACACCCACGTCACGTAATTGTTTTTTTTATACTGCCATGACAAATTTACGAATATCAGATAACGCTATATCAGATAGTTATTCGACGCTATTTAGTATTACGTACTTACGATCTTCCACAAAATACTATATTGACGTCACCGACGTAATATTCGGCTAGCGTCGGTATGTAAATATGAATTCGGAGAGAGACAGTGCTTAACATGAAATCCCACAAGATACTTCATTGACATGCCCGATATTAAGATGGCATTGTTTAGACTCGTTGTTCTCACTATCTATGTATTTTTTCCATTAAAATAACACTGTTTATTAATGTATTGAAAGTTCAATATGTACGCATCATTTGTTTAACGAATGTTTAATACATTATTTATTAATTCACTACAAATAAAAATCTTCAACAACACTGAGCAAAAAATATATGCTTCAGATCTGACCGATTCAATATTTCTTACTACACTGTGCATTCGTATATACGCAAAACGTAAAAGGTGTCAATCGAGGACATTGGCCAGAATACACACCTTCTAACCTATCGCCTATTTGATGTAAACCACGGTTGGCCGTTCAGAGCCTGGTTTTGTGTGAATTGTGTAGGTATATATGACTCTCGATTCGGCAAAATCTCTCTTCAAACAATCGCTTTAACGCACGTCACGAAGCAGTTGCATCTGCCCGATTTCTTTTAGATCTGAATAATTTATTCGACAAGACGAGTAACATATAAAGAAATTCAGAGTACTACGAATTAATACAAAATGTATGAATTTATAACTCACGTCCCGCAATTTTTATCAGGAGCGTGTCTGATACTACCATGGCACATTTACGAATATTGGATAGAGCTTTTTGGTATTGCGCATCCGTTTTTTTAATGAAGTGTCAGCAAAGATCTTCCACAAAATACTATATTCACGTCACCGACGTAATATTCGGCTGACGTCGGTATGCAAATATGAATTCGGAGAGAGGCAATACTCAACATGAAATCCGATAAGATACTTCATTGACATGCCCAATATTAAGATGACATCCGCTACGCATTGTTTGGACTCGAACCTGTTGGCATGTTCTTAATATCAATGTACTTTTTCCATTAACATAACAATATTTATCAATATATAAATTGTGTACTTAAAGTTCACTATGTACGCATCATTTGTTTGACGAAATTTTAATAAATTATTTATTAATGAAATACAAATTAACATCTTCAACGGTGCAGCAAATGGCAAAATATATGCCTCAGATCTGATCGATTCAATATTTCTTGTTACACTGTGCTTTCATGTATACGCAAAACGTAAAAGGTGTCAACCGAGGACATTGGCCAGAATACACATCTGCTAACCGAGGTCCTACCGCCTATTTGATATAGACCACGGTTAGCCGTTCCGAGCCTGGTTTTGTGTGAATTGTGTAGGTATATTTGACTCTCGAGTCGGCAAAATCTCTCTTCAAACACTCGCTTTGACGCAAGTCTCGATGCAGTTGCACCTGACCGATTCCTTTTAGATCTGACCGATATAGTTGCATCTGCACTGCAGTTGTATCTGAATAACTAATTCGACAAGAAAAGTAACATATAAGGAAATTCAGTGTACTACGTATTAATACAAAATGTGTGAATTTATAACATAAGTCCTATAATTTTTATCAGGAGCGACTCTGATACTGCCATGACATATTTACGCATCTTGGATAGCGACGTTTTTTGGTATTACGTGTTCGTCTTGTGAATGAAGTGTCAGCAAAGATATTCCACAAAATACCATATTCACCTCACGGAACTAATTTTCGGCTGGCATAGGTATGCAAACATGAATTCGGAGAGAGGCAATACTTAACATGAAATCCCACAAGGTGCTTCATTGACATGCCAAATACAAAGATGGCGCTCGCTACGCATTGTTTGGACTCGAAGCTTTTGGCATGTTCTCAGTATCAATGTATTTTTTTCATTAACATAACAATTTAAATGTATGTATACATTGTGTACTGAAATTCCAATATGTGCGTATCATTTGTTTAATGAACGTTTAATACGTTATTTATTAATTCATTACAAATTAACATCTTCAACAGTGCACCACAGGGCAAAATATATGCCTCACATCTGACAGATTCAATATTTCTTATTACACTGTGCTTTCATACATACGCAAAACGTAAAACGTGTCAACCGAGGACATTGGCCAGAATACACACCGGTTAACCGAGGTCGTACGACCTATTTAATGTAGACCACGGTTAGCCGTTCCGAGCCTGGTTTTGTGTGAACTTTGTAGGTATATATGACTCTCTAGTCCACAAAATCTCTCTTCAAACACTTGCTTTGACGCGCGTCACAATGCAGTTGCATCTGACCGATTCCTTTAGATCTGACCGATGCAGGTGCTTCTGAACTGCAGTTGTATCTGAACTGCAGTTGTATCTGAACTGCAGTTGTATCTGAACTGCAGTTGTATCTGAATAGTTTATTCGACAAGACAAGTAACATATAAGGAAAGTCAGTGTACTACGAATTGATACAAAATGTGTGAATTTATAACCCACGTCCGGTAATTTTATCAGGAGCGATTCTGATACTGCCATGACACATTTACGAATCTTGGATACAGCGCCGTTATTCGACGCTTTTTGGTATTACGTATTTGTCTTATGAATGAAGTGTCAGCAAACATCTTCTACAAAATAATATATTTATGTCACCGACGTAATTTTCAGCTGGCGTCGGTATGCAGATATGAATTCGGAGAGAGGCAGTATTTAACATGAAATCCCACAAGGTGATTCATTGACATGCCAAATATTAAGATGGCGTCAGGTACGCATTGTTTATACTCGAAGCTTTTGGCATGTTCTCAGTATCAATGTATGTTTGCCATTAATAAAACAATACTAATGTACTGAAAGTTATATTATATACGTATCATTTGTTTAATACATTATTTATTATTTCGTTACAAATTAACATCTTCAACGGTGCAGCACAGTGCAAAATTTATGCGTAGACCACGGTTAGCCGTTCAGAGCCTGGTTTTTTTTAATTGTGTAGGTATATGTGACTCTCGAGTCGGCAAAATCTGTCTTCAAACATTTGCTTTGATGCACGTCCCGAAGCAGTTGTATCTGACCGATTCCTTTTAGATCTGGCCGATGGATTTGCATCTGAACTGCAGTTTTATCTGATTAGTTTATTCGATAAGACAAGCAACATATAAGGACATTCAATGTATGAATTTATAAAAAAATTCTGGTCCGAACCGTTGTTCAGCAGCATCACCATTTCAGTGTTGCACGACAAGGAAGAATGTGCAACACTCACGTCTCGTTATTTTCTGTCTAAGAATTATACACAAAGCGACACGTCACGACGCAGTTGCATATGACCGATGCCTTTTGGATCTGACCGATGCAGTTGCATCTGCACTGCATCTTTCTGGATCGGGAGTCAGGTATTGTTTATTCAAAAAATCAAGTAACAAGGAAATTCAGTGTACGACGAATTAACACAAAATGTGTGAATTTATAACCCATATCCCATAATTTTTATCAGGAGCGACTCTGGTACTGCCATGACACATTTACGACGGAGCAAGAACTCTGAACTACTTGAAATGCAGTCAATTAAAGCGATAATCAAGTGTTGTCAGATCTTATCTGGCTGCTAATGGCATCCCTGGTGTGCAATGTAGGCTGAATACCATCGGCTGGTAACTGGAAGGTGCAATAAAATTAACCAGGCTAGTTGATAGATTCTATGCTGATGGATTTGATGCTGATGGGAGTATTTAAATGTACAATAGTACTAAGTTTACTCTCTGAGGGGAAGGAGGCAAGCGTCTCAACCTTCCTCTTTCCTCTGAAGGGAAGGAGGCAAGGATCTCAACCTTCAACTTTCCTCTGAGGGGAGGGAAGCAAGGGTCTCAACCTTCCTCTTTCCTCTGAAGAGAAGGAGGCAAGGGTCTCAACCTCCCACTTTCCTCTGAGGGGAGGGAGGCAAGGGCCTCAACCTCCCACTCTCCTCTGAGGGAGGGAGGCAAGGTTCTCAACCTCCCACTCTCCTCTGAGGGGAGAGAGGCAAGGGTCTCAACCTCCCACTCTCCTCTGAGGGGAGGGAGGCAAGGGTCTCAATCTACCACTCTCCTCTGAGGGGAGGGAGGCAAGGGTCTCAACCTCCCATTCTCCTCTGAGAGGAGGGAGGCAAGGGTCTCGATCTTCCACTTCTCCTGAGTGGATGGAGGCAAGGGTCTCAACATCCCACTTTCCTCTGAGGGGAGGGAGGCAAGGGCCTCAGCCTGCCAGTCTCATCTGAGTGGAGGGAGGCAAGGGTATCAACCTTCAACTTTCCTCTGAGAAGAGGGAGGCAAGGGTCTCGACTTTCCGTGACTAAGACTAAGATATGCCATGTATTATATTGCCCGATATTATATAAAATTAAATTTACGTTCTTGTTTTGTCAAATCATGAAGTTTTTCTTACGAAACTTGATGCCTGTTGGTGAAATCTCCCGGATGCAATGTTCAAAAGGTTGGGATGCATGCCACTTTGCTATGATACTCCAGGCTTCAGTTACGTGGAAAATAAATAAAGACCGAAGACAGAAGCTGCGTGTTTGCTCCTTTTTAAGACGTCTAGAGTCTTAGGGCAACAGAACACACCGAATCCGCATGTTGGAGGGGAACCCACCTCCCAAACCCTCCATCGCACGGCGTTGTCACATATTTCCTGCTACTTTTGCTTTTACAAATGGTTGCATGCATGCAATTACACAAAATAATAAGTTAATTAGTAATAGTTAGTTACTCCTTACAGACATTGGATGGGAAAACCCCGCTAACAAGAACAGTCAGAAGATTCTGCATACTATATAAGATGGGACACACCTTGATAGATATGTAGATATATTAATACACCAAACACACTACTAGATGTTCGCGAAAGCATAGCAATAAGTTTCTCCAAATTAGACACCAACACAATTGGAAAGTTTCTTTTTCCATACGAGTGAAATACCCATTTCCTCTTTTCCATGCTGAATCTTGATATACCTAAGCAAATTGCTTGTTTAGCAATTTGGGAAGAATGTAAGGGGTAGGGTTTGGTTTTGGTTGACGCCTGGTCGTGCAATAAGGCTGTTGAGTAACATGTGGGTAGGGGTATCTTATTTGAATTTGGGCGGTGTTTAACTTGAGGTTTTTCGATTTAGGTTATATGATTACCTATGTGATAATCAATGAATTTAATTTCGAATCTCTTGAAGTATTACTCTCGTTCGATGGTATATTTTGCTATCAACATATTCTACTACAATGACAATGTATGTTACAATGCTGCCAGTGACATTGACACTAAACACGTGCATTAATACGGTTAACAAAGGCAAGTATATAACTCAACTGTGTCATATTCAGTTAACCAATTTTAACATACATGTGACAATTTTGTTTTAAATTGCGGCTAAGAATGTTTCCTTATACTTCCTGTGATCCTTACGATAAGAAGATTGTCTTAGCAAATTACGCATTTAATGGCACGCCTAACACATTCCTAAGTGTTACACATGGAGTAACTCAGTTGCATCTGACCGTTGCATTTGTAATCTGATATGCGTGCGCGTCCGGCAAAGCGCTTATTATACTCACGTGCCTGACCGACGACAGTTCGAGATCACATTCCACTCTCTCGTCCGGCGATTAAAACAGACCTGTCACATTTGTTTGGTTAAAGTCGGTATTTTATCTTCAAATTGTGTATAAATCCGTACAGCATTTTCATTGCTTTACCACCCTTATGAAAATATACCATCGTATTCCATGTTAAAATACCATATTATTTTGTAAAAGGTAAACCATGGTATACCATGCAATTACAATACACAACATATAAAAAACATGGTCTACCACAGTTTACCACGTAATGTCATGGTATACCACGGTATTACATGCAATACCATGTAATATCATGGTATACCATGCATTCCTACTCCGACTGAGTGTCAACATTTATGAGGATACAAAATATACCTACATAAGAAAACTCCGCTAGGTTTTGTCCGAAATCTGCCTAGGGTCAAACGTATTTGCTCTTTCACCGCTACTGTAAGTTTGTCATTGCATGTTAAAATAAATGTAAGTTCGCTATATACTAAAGAGTAGCATGTCTTCCTCTTAGGTTAGAATAACTTCTTAAATATAAGGCAAAAACAGAAATTATTCATCGTGAGCAATCACGCAAATGTTGATAGCCTATACATTCAATTGTATTTACACAATGTGATCCTGTACAATATATATCTCTCAACTGGCAATATGTATGACAGGTTCATACAAAGGTTCATATAAATCGGGAATACCCATACCTCTTGATTGCTGCTGGTTTGCACAAATGCTAAACTACACAGCCTTTACGTCTTTACGCCTACATTTCGTAGCCATAGCAACTAACTGGTTGGCACATATTGTTTTTAATACATACCATTAATCATGGTCCACAAAACGTGGCCAAATTATTGTAGGCCCTACTTGACCTTTTAGCCAACTCTCTGCGTTTCCCCGAAAAAACTCTCGCTTATCCAGGGCTACGCGTACTCCAGGTTGGGAACCGCTGGTTCACAACATAAAGCCAAAACGTTACCAGTTTGTTATTTCTACTCAAGATTACTGTGCACTACCAACGAATTTCCGAGTCTAAACTGCGTCTGACTGACGCCATCTTATTATAGGGAGTGTCTCTGAAATTATGCATTGTGGGATTGAAATTAAGTATCCCCTCTCCCCGAGTTCATATTTGCATACCGACAACAACTGAATGTAACGTCAGTCGCGTGTCAGACTTTATTCATAAGATGATGACGCAATATCAAGTAGGCGTCGCATTATAAATATTCGCATCCGAAAAAAAACGGCGCTATACAGGATTTCTAAACTTGTCTCGGCAGTATCAGGACAACTCCACTGTGTACTGCATTGAAGAAAATCACGGGACACAGGTGTTGCTCAGTCTTTAGTGTTACGCGACAAAAGTAAATGCAAGTGTATCGCGAAATCGCGTCCTGCATGGCTCAAACACTGTTATCGATCTAATTTAAGCAACGTCATGACCATTTCCCTGATAAAGCTACTGGACTGAATATTCCAACAATTGGCGCAATTATAAATACACTGTCCAATACAACTAATTCCTGCATAACATATTTTGTGAACGGTGTGCCGTGCTTCAACCTATATATATATATATATATATATATATATATATATATATATATATATATATATATATATATATATACATATATATATATACATATATATATATACATATATATATATATATATATATATATATATATATATATATATATATATATATATATATATATATATATATATATATATATATATATACACAAGTCCGCATATGGATAGTAACCAACACAGAACGTGTGTATGGTGTGCGTCCTCGTTCTGAATGTACAGAGTCCGGTGATTAAAAATCATGATTTATTAAAAAATTACACTGTTTTTCAAATCACTAACATGAGTGCTTACATATGATAACCCTATAACTACGTCGGTCTGTTATTAATGAAGTCCCCGGTTGGCGGGATCTACTCTGGTGTCCTCGGTTGGCACCATAAACGTGTGTGTGTGTGTGTGTGTGCGTGCGTGCGTGCGTGCGTGCGTGTGTGTGCATCATTCAACATAAAATCATAGATAATCAGCATCACTTATGGGCTTCAATATTATATCTTCTGTAGAAAATTTCTCACATACATGTTAATTTGGTTTTGTCAAGTGTTAAGGTTGCACTCTCTGGTATTCATTTAGATGCAACTTTGAAATGTTGCACAGTTATGAAAATCACTAAATGTTTGTGACATCAGTAAATGTTCAGACTATTTTCAAGAAATTTCAGATACCCAAAGCGGTACACACATTATGGGGGTCAAGGCTGATCATGGGCATGACTTCCATCCTCTTGTCGTAGAGGTAATCTCTATTAATGCGACAATGGGGGGGGGTACCAATTAAGAATAGGCTAATAACCAAATTGAGTTTTCTACAATAACAATCTTTTATTTACACTACAGCACTAATAACACATTCCAAATATTAAACCAACTAACAATGATTCATTTAATTAATCTTGTCTCACAGACAGGGTCCCTGGCACATCCCAAACTTTAAACAGCTACCAATAAACCACAACTACCATAACACTATCTGACAGACTCCCTGGCCAGTTACAACACTGCCTGATTACACAGCAGCTACTCCCAGGCAATCACTCCTGCTGCTCTGCAACTCTTTGAGTCTCCTCTCTACCTAAGCTTATATTACCTTTTGACTGACCCCAGTAAAGATGAATTAGCCAATGGGTATAAACCCATAATTAAACTATTGGTAGTTGAGGTTTATTGTTATTTAAATATATATATGTATATATATATATATATATATATATATATATATATATATATATATATATATATATATATATATATATATATATATATATATAGTCCTGCCTCGTTATAACGCGCTCTGTTATAACGCGGATTTGGATATAACATGGTTGGTCATGGACCCCGATTTTCTGCCGCTAGGGGAAAGTGCCAAATCGGCCTGCTTAAACCTACTTAGAATTGCTTTGACAGTTGTAGGCGAACAATGTTAAAAGAACGAGTATCAACGAGTTGTTTGTTTTGCGCTGCCGCCGACATCAATCGCTGTCCCTGGCTTCGCTTCGATATTTTGTAAATTGCAATCGAGGTTCACAAATACGCTTCGTCGTGTACGAATCAAATAAACAGTTTTAAATGCATTTAGTATGCAATACCGACATATCACTTGGGTGAAATGACATGCTTCCATTACATCGAAAATTTAATCGTTTTCGCAACGCGAAACAAACATGCCAAATTCCTAACCCAAGGCTTTACCGGTGCGCAAAAATACGAATTCGTCATCCGCATATGAAATGACGAATCGATGTTAAGTGGTGCGTAATAAATTTATGCTTCGGTCGAGATCGGTTGAAAAACGAAGTGAAACAATTATTAATTCTACCTATTGTCGTTTTCTGCTTTTTATCAGCTAACATGCTACATTTGTCAAATCATATACGTTTTCGGCTGCTCAGATCCAGATTATTATTTTCGATTCGAAGGCCTATAGGTCCAGAACATCATCATCATAGTAGATCTATTCCATAACGGTATATGTACGAGTTTTATTCAGTTCAAGAATCAACAAGGTGTGACATTTAAAAATAATACGCGTTGATGCTAGTATACGTTTAATAAGTTCCATAAACTGTATCTTGGCGTATAAGACAGTGCTGCACGCACACAGTGCTTCGACAGTGTTCACGGATTTGGTTGCAGCGGGCGGCGATCGCTGTTGTTTAGTAGCTCCCTGGTTGCAGATATGGGAACACCTAACGCGCCTCGCCTACAACGCGGTCCAAAGTCGTGGACCCTGACCACTGTGTTATAACGAGGCGCGACTGTATATATATATATATATATATATATATATATATATATATATATATATATATATATCTTTAAATAACCCAAACCACTCTCGTCGATCACATGACAAAGCTATGAAATTTCACGAAGGGTGAAATTCAAGAGTTTTCAATGTTTCCATTTTCAATGAAAAAAATTCTGCATACAGAATTAAATAACTTAATAGTTTGTGTGATGATTTCACAAAAACTACACACAAAAGTTGCATAAATGAGCTAGCATGTCGTAGTGGACACACTAGGTATGTCTGAATTTTCGTAAAATGAATTTGAAATGAGACGAGCAAAAAATCGAGTTGACGAGGCACCTTTAAGTAGATCCAATATAAAATAATATCTTTAAAATTATTATTATTTCATTTAACATTTTGCACAAAATGAGGACATACCTGGAGAGATGTCCTGAGGAGCAGATCTAGGAGTAGCAGCTGCAAAAACACCAATGCTGCATATAATGAAACATACTTTTCATACTTTAAAACATCCACGTGTGTTTGTGTGTGTTTGTAAAGGAATGTTGTTTTATAACATGGCATCTAGTCCTTGAGACTCTTCAAAGCACTTTACACTTCACCCCTTGGCAGACCTGTTCATTCAAATGCCAACTCGACTTTTCTGGGAAGCATTCAGCCACACTACAAATACTGTGTCAAACCTGTCCATTCTTATATCCATATAGAATATATAGAAATTATATAGTAGGGTAGGATGGTGATGAAACATGCTGGTTGCTAACATCTCTTCCCTTGGGGGACTGTGACAGGGTGATGGCTGGACCCTTTTTCAGATGTCTGTGGTAGATAAGCTTGGTGGTCATTAATTCCAATGCAGGATTAATGACCACCGATTCTTTGGAGTCACCAATTTCATAAACAAGACATCACAACCTGACACCTTCTCTTGAGGGAAACCCAGCTATCTATTCAAATCATTTACAGATAGAGAGGGATGATACACACGTTGGTGGGAATTATGGGTGATACCCATTGGCTAATTCATCTTTTCTGGGGTCAGTCAAAAGGTAATATAAGTTTATGTAGAGAGGAGACTCAAAGAGTTGCAGGGCGGCAGGAGTGATTGCCTGGGAGTAGCTGTTGTGTAATCAGGAAGTGTTGTAACTTTGAGATTCTTCAAAGCACTTTACACTTCACCCCCTGGCAGACCTGTTCATTCAAATGCCAACTCGACTATTCTGGGAAGCATTCAGCCACATTGCAAATACTGTGTCAAACCTGTCCATTCTTATATCCACTACTGCCTATAGCCAGGTACTCATTTATACAGTTAAGAGAACTGTGGCAACAGGGAGTGAACAAAACTGTCCAAGCTTCAATACTACAGCAAGAGGATTCAAACCTGGATTCTCTTGACTGACATTCTTTGGTTTAGCCAACATGCCACTGCATGTGTGTGGTGTGTGTGTGTGTGTGTGCGTGCGTGCGTGCGTGCGTGCGTGCGTGCGTGCGTGCGTGCGTGCGTGCGTGCGTGTGTGTATGCATCATTCAATATAAAATCACATAGATAATCAGCATCATTTATGGGCTTCAATATTATATCTTCTGTACAAAATGTCTCACATACATGTTAATTTGGTTTTGTCAAGTGTTAAGGTTGCACTCTCTAGTATTCATTTAGATGCAACTTTGAAATGTTGCATAGTTATGAAAATCACTAAATGTTTGTGACATCAGTAAATGTTTGTGACAGGAGCAAACATTTAGACTATTTTCAAGAAAGTTCAGATATCCAAAGCGGTACACACTTTATGGGGGTCAAGGTTGATCATGGGCATGACTTCCATCCTCTTGTCGTAGAGGTAATCTCTATTAATGCGACAATGGGGGGGTACCAATTAAGAATAGGCTAATAACCAAATTGAGTTTTTAGTGTTTCCATTTTCAATTAAAAAAATTCTGCATACAGAATTAAATAACTTAATAGTTTGTGTGATGATTTCAAAAAAACTATATACAAAAGTTGCATAAATGAGCTAGCATGTCGTAGTGGACACACTAGGTATGTTTGAAATTTCGTAAAATGAAATTGAAATGAGACGAGGAAAAAATTTAGTTGATGAGGCACCTTTAAGTAGATCCAATATAAAATAATATCTTTCAAATTATTATTATTTCAAAATAAAACATTTAACATTTTGCACAAAATGAGGACATACCTGGAGAGATGTCCTTAGGAGCAGATTTAGGAGAAGCACCTGCAAAAACACCAATGCTGCATATAATGAAACATACTTTACATACTTTAATACATCCACGTGTGTTTGTGTGTGTTTGTAAAGAAATGTAGTTTTATAACATGGCGTCCAGCCTTTGAGATTCTTCAAAGCACTTTACACTTCACCCTCTGGCAGACCTGTTCATTTAAATGCCAACTCGACTATTGTGGGAAGCATTCAGCCACATTGCAAATACTGTGTCAAGCCTGTCCATTCTTATATCCACTACTGCCTATAGCCAGGTACTCATTTATACAGCTAAGTGAACTGTGGCAAGAGGGAGTGAACAAAACTGTCCAAGCTTCAATACTGCAGCAAGAGGATTCAAACCTGGATTCTCTTGACTGACATTCTTTGTTTTAGCCACCATGCCACTGCATGTGTGTGGTGTGTGTGGTGTGCGTAATGTGTGTGGTGTGCGTGGTGTGTGTGTGTGTGTGTGCATGCATCATTCAACATAAAATCATAGATAATCAGCATCATTTATGGGCTTCAATATTATATCTTCTGTAGAAAATATCTCACATACACGTTAATTTGGTTTTTTATCAAGTGTTAAGGACTCTCTGGTATTCATTTAGATGCAACTTTGAAATGTTGCATAGTTATGAAAATCAGTAAATGTTTGTGACATCAGTAAATGTTTGTGACAGGGGCAAACATTTAGACTATTTTCAAGAAAGTTCAGATATCCAAAGCGGTACACACTTTATATTATATATTCATATATATATATATATATATATATATATATATATATATATATATATATATATATATATATCCTACCCTTCTATAAATTTCTAACATTCCTATATGCATGTTTCATCACCATCCTACCCTACTATATAATTTCTACCATTCATATATATATATATATATATATATATATATATATATATATATATATATATATATATATATATATGAATGATAGAAATTATATAGTAGATAGATGAAGTGATGAAACATGCAGGTGGCTAACATCTCTTCCCTTGGGGGACTGTGACAGGTTGATGGCTGGACCCTTTTTCAGATGTCTGTAGTAGATAAGCTTGGTGGTCATTAATTCCAATGAAGGATTAATGACCGCTGATTCTTTGCAGTCACCAATTTCATAAACAAGACATCACAACCTGACACCTTCTCTTGAGGGAAACCCAGCTATCTATTCAAATCATTTACAGATAGAGAGGGATGATACACAGGTTGGTGGGAATTATGGGTGATACCCATTGGCTAATTCAACTTTTCTGGGGTCAGTCAAAAGATAATATAAGTTTAGGTAGAGAGGAGACTCAAAGAGTTGCAGGGCAGCAGGAGTGATTGCCTGGGAGTAGCTGTTGTGTAATCAGCCAGTGTTGTAACTGGCCAGGGAGTCTGTCAGATAGTGTTATGGTAGTTGAGGTTTATTGTTTTTTAAATATATATATACATACATACATATATATATATATATATATAATATATATATATATATATACATACATATATATTTAAATAACCCAAACCACTCCCGTCGATCACATGACAAAGCTATGAAATTTCACGAAGGGTGAAATTCATGAGTTTTCAATGTTTCCATTTTCAATGAAAAAAATTCTGCATACAGAATTAAATAACTTAATAGTTTGTGTGATGATTTCACAAAACTACACACAAAAGTTGCATAAATGAGCTAGCATGTCGTAGTGGACACACTAGGTATGTCTGAATTTTCGTAAAATGAATTTGAAATGAGACGAGCAAAAAATCGTGTTGACAAGGCACCTTTAAGTAGATCCAATATAAAATAATATCTTTAAAATTATTTTTTCAAAATAAAACATTTAACATTTTGCACAAAATGAGGACATACCTGGAGAGATGTCCTGAGGAGCAGATCTAGGAGTAGCAGCTGCAAAAACACCAATGCTGCATATAATGAAACATACTTTTCATACTTTAAAACATCCACGTGTGTTTGTGTGTGTTTGTAAAGGAATGTTGTTTTATAACATGGCATCTAGTCCTTGAGACTCTTCAAAGCACTTTACACTTCACCCCTTGGCAGACCTGTTCATTCAAATGCCAACTCGACTTTTCTGGGAAGCATTCAGCCACACTACAAATACTGTGTCAAACCTGTCCATTCTTATATCCATATAGAATATATAGAAATTATATAGTAGGGTAGGATGGTGATGAAACATGCTGGTTGCTAACATCTCTTCCCTTGGGGGACTGTGACAGGGTGATGGCTGGACCCTTTTTCAGATGTCTGTGGTAGATAAGCTTGGTGGTCATTAATTCCAATGCAGGATTAATGACCACCGATTCTTTGGAGTCACCAATTTCATAAACAAGACATCACAACCTGACACCTTCTCTTGAGGGAAACCCAGCTATCTATTCAAATCATTTACAGATAGAGAGGGATGATACACACGTTGGTGGGAATTATGGGTGATACCCATTGGCTAATTCATCTTTTCTGGGGTCAGTCAAAAGGTAATATAAGTTTATGTAGAGAGGAGACTCAAAGAGTTGCAGGGCGGCAGGAGTGATTGCCTGGGAGTAGCTGTTGTGTAATCAGGAAGTGTTGTAACTGGCCAGGGAGTCTGTCAGATAGTGTTATGGTAGTTGAGGTTTATTGTTATTTAAGGCAAGGCTCAACCCCTTAATTTTTTTTTCTTCCAATTTTGTGTTTTTCCACAAAAATAGCACCTATTGCTTATCTACTTTCAGTATACCATACAATGTTTTGCAAAATACAACTAATAATGTGCCATTTCAACTGTTTTCTAACTGTTGTATGTCCTTTTGTTTCCATTTGTCATCTAATTAATTATGCATGAAACTTGTTTGGTTCATAACTTCAGTTCTACTTATCGTAGATCAAAACTTATTGTACCAACTTGCTCGGTTGTATACGCCTGTCAATGACATCATAACATGCCAAATGCAATATAACAAGCTATTTCATTGGTTGTTTGTATACAGCACTGTATGGGCAGGAGTCTGTCTCAGGCAATCATAGCGCGCCTTGTAAATGCACTAGGACTGCAAGTAAACACCACTACAGTGATTCCGTTTTGTATGTAGCTGTTCATTTACGTGACACTAGTAGTACTGCATTTCATCAATATTCATGTTAATACTGCATTCTTAAACTTTATAGTGTTTTTTCTCGACTTTGATTTTTCGACATTTTTCCGTTATGTTTGGCATGATATCTAGGCAAATATTCAAGTTATCTGTATGAAATTTGGAGGAAATGTTGCTGGTGCTGTGATGCCTTGGATGAGGCAAAATAATGCAATTATGTTGAAAAATAAAAATTTTGTGATGAACGGGACGCTTGCCAATATACCTTTTGCATCAATGCCAACCTCTTTTTATTATATTATCGTAAAAAATGGCAACAACTTTACCATTTTGGTTCATTCTTTTAATTACATTATTGTTTGCATGAATGCAAAATATCCTTGATATGTGACTGTTACTTTTGACTACAATGTGTCATTTGTATATGTGTATTTCAGTATCCATATTTCCGTGTTTCAATATGCAAATGAGGCATATGCAAATGAGTGGGACAAAAATGAAAAGAATCCTATATTGACAAGTCTATATAGTAGCCTTGCTGAAAATTTTATCAAAATCCATTGATCATTGAGCAAGTTATGAAGTGTTTATTGAGACCTGTCGTTAGAAGGGTAGAGCCTTGCCTTAAATATATATATATATATATATATATATATATACATATACATATATATATATATACATATATATATATATACATACATACATTTAAATAACCCAAACCACTCTCGTCGATCACATGACAAAGCTATGAAATTTCACCAAGGGTATATATATATTTATATATATATTTACTGTATATATTCATAAATATATATATCCTACCCTTCTATATAATTTCTATCATTCCTATAATATATATATATATATATATATATATATATATATATATATATATATATATATATATATATATATATATGAATGATAGAAATTATATAGTAGGGTAGGATGGTGATGAAATATGCAGGTTGCTAACACCTCTTCCCTTGGCGGACTGTGACAGGGTGATGGCTGGACCCTTTTTCAGATGTCTGTAGTAGATAAGCTTGGTGGTCATTAATTCCAATGCAGGATTAATGACCACTGATTCTTTGGAGTCACAAATTTCATAAACAAGACATCACAACCTGACACCTTCTCTTGAGGAAACCCAGCTATCTATTTAAATCATTTACAGATAGAGAGGGATGATACACAGGTTGGTGGGAATTATGGGTGATACCCATTGGCTAATTCATCTTTTCTGGGGTCAGTCGAAAGGTAATATAAGTTTAGGTAGAGAGGAGACTCAAAGAGTTGCAGGGCGGCAGGAGTGATTACCTGGGAATAGCTGTTTTGTAATCAGGTAGTGTTGTAACTGGGCAGGGAGTCTGTCAGATATTGTTATGGTAGTTGAGGTTTATTGTTATTTAAATATATATATATATATACATATATATATATATATATATATACATACATATATATATATATTTAAACAACCCAAACCACTCTCGTCGATCACATGACAAAGCTATGAAATTTCACGAAGGGTGAAATTCAAGAGTTTTCAGTGTTTCCATTTTCAATGAAAAAAATTCTGCATACAGAATTAAATAACTTAATAGTTTGTGTGATGATTTCACAAAAACTACACACAAAAGTTGCATAAATGAGCTAGCATGTCGTAGTGGACACACTAGGTATGTTTGAATTTTCGTAAAATGAATTTGAAATGAGACGAGCAAAAAATTTAGTTGATGAGGCACCTTTAATTAGATCCAATATAAAATAATATCTTTCAAATTATTATTATTTTTCAAAATAAAACATTTAACGTTTTGCACAAAATGAGGACATACCTGGAGAGATGTCCTTAGGAGCAGATCTAGGAGCAGCTGCAAAAACACCAATGCTGCATTTAATGAAACATACTTTACATACTTTAATACATCCACGTGTGTTTGTAAAGAAATGTAGTTTTATAACATGGCGTCCAGTCCTTGAGATTCTTCAAAGCACTTTACACTTCACCCTCTGGCAGACCTGTTGATTTAAATGCCAACTCGACTATTCTGTGAAGCATTCAGCCACACTGCAAATACTGTGTCAAGCCTGTCCATTCTTATATCCACTACTGCCTATAGCCAGGTACTCATTTATACAGCTAAGTGAACTGTGGCAACAGGGAGTGAACAAAACTGTCCAAGCTTCAATACTACAGCAAGAGGATTCAAACCTGGATTCTCGACTTAAATTCTTTGTTTTAGTCAACATGCCACTGCATGTGGGTGTGGTGTGTGTGTGCGTGCGTGCTTGCGTGCGTGCGTGCGTGGGTGCGTGTGTATCATTCAACATAAAATCATAGATAATCAGCATCATTTATGGGCTTCAATACTATATCTTCTGTAGAAAATTTCTCACATACACGTTAATTTGGTTTTGTCAAGTGTTAAGGTTGCACTCTCTGGTATTCATTTAGATGCAACTTTGAAATGTTGCATAGTTATGAAAATCACTAAATGTTTGTGACATCAGTAAATGTTTGTGACAGGGGCAATCATTTAGACTATTATGAAGAAATTTCAGATATCCAAAGCGGTACACACTTTATGGGAGTCAAGGTTGATCATGGGCTTGACTTCCATCGTCTTGTCTTAGAGGTAATCTCTATTAATGCGACAATGGGGGGGTACCAATTAAGAATAGGCTAATAACCAAATTGAGTTTTCTACAATAACAATGTTTTATTTACACTACAGCATTAATAACACATTCCAAATATTAAACCAACTGACAATGATTCACTTAACTCATCTTGTCTCACAGACAGAGTCCCTGGCACATCCCAAACTTTAAACAGCTAACAATAAACCTCAACTACCATAACACTATCTGACAGACTCCCTGGCCAGTTACAATGCTGCCTGATTACACAGCAGCTACTCCCAGGCAATCACACCTGCCGCCCTGCAACTCTTTGAGTCTTTTCTCTACCTAAACTTATATTACCTTTTGACTGACCCCAGGAAAGACGAATTAGCCAATGGGTATCACCCATAATTCTCACCAACCTCTGGATCATCCCTCTCTATAGCTGTAAATGATTTGAATAGATAACTGGGTTTCCCTCAAGAGAAGGTGTCAGGTTGTGATGCCTTGTTTATGAAATTGGTGACACCAAAGAATCAGTGGTCATTAATCCTGCATTAAGATTAATGACCACCAGGCTTATCTACTACATACATCTGATAAAGGGTTCAGCCATCACCCTGTCACAGTCCCTCAAGGGAAGTGATGTTAGCCACCTGCATGTTTCACCACCATCCTACCCTTCTATATAATTTCTATCATTCGAATATATATATATATATTTATATATATATATTTACTGTATATATTCATAAATATATATATCCTACCCTTCTATATAATTTCTATCATTCCTATATATATATATATATATATATATATATATATATATATATATATATATATATATAGGAATGATAGAAATTATATAGTAGGGTAGGATGGTGATGAAATGTGCAGGTTGGTAACATCTCTTCCCTTGGCGGACTGTGACAGGGTGATGGCTGGACCCTTTTTCAGATGTCTGTAGTAGATAAGCTTGGTGGTCATTAATTCCAATGAAGGATTAATGACCACTGATTCTTTGGAGTCACAAATTTCATAAACAAGACATCACAACCTGAAACCTTCTCTTGAGGGAAACCCAGCTATCTATTTAAATCATTTACAGATAGAGAGGGATGATACACAGGTTGGTGGGAATTATGGGTGATACCCATTGGATAATTCATCTTTTCTGGGGTCAGTCAAAAGGTAATATAAGTTTAGGTAGAGAGGAGACTCAAAGAGTTGCAGGGCAGCAGGAGTGATTGCCTGGGAGTAGCTGTTCTGTAATCAGGTAGTGTTGTAACTGGCCAGGGAGTCTGTCAGATAGTGTTATGGTAGTTGAGGTTTATTGTTATTTAAATATATATATATATATATATACATACATATATATTTAAACAACCCAAACCACTCTCGTCGATCACATGACAAAGCTATGAAATTTCACGAAGGGTGAAATTCAAGAGTTTTCAGTGTTTCCATTTTCAATGAAAAAAATTCTGCATACAGAATTAAATAACTTAATAGTTTGTGTGATGATTTCACAAAAACTACACACAAAAGTTGCATAAATGAGCTAGCATGTCGTAGTGGACACACTAGGTATGTTTGAATTTTCGTAAAATGAATTTGAAATGAGACGAGCAAAAAATTTAGTTGATGAGGCACCTTTAAGTAGATCCAATATAAAATAATATCTTTCAAATTATTATTATTTTTCAAAATAAAACATTTAACGTTTTGCACAAAATGAGGACATACCTGGAGAGATGTCCTTAGGAGCAGATCTAGGAGCAGCTGCAAAAACACCAATGCTGCATATAATGAAACATACTTTAATACATCCACGTGTGTTTGTGTGTGTTTGTAAAGAAATGTAGTTTTATAACATGGCGTCCAGTCCTTGAGATTCTTCAAAGCACTTTACACTTCACCGTCTGGCAGACCTGTTCATTTAAATGCCAACTCGACTATTCTGTGAAGCATTCAGCCACACTGCAAATACTGTGTCAAGCCTGTCCATTCTTATATCCACTACTGCCTATAGCCAGGTTCTCATTTATACAGCTAAGTGAACTGTGGCAACAGGGAGTGAACAAAACTGTCCAAGCTTCAATACTACAGCAAGAGGATTCAAACCTGGATTCTCTTGACTGACATTCTTTGTTTTAGTCAACATGCCACTGCATGTGTGTGGTGTGTGCGTGCGTGCGTGCGTGCATGCGTGTGTATCATTCAACATAAAATCATAGATAATCAGCATCATTTATGGGCTTCAATACTATATATTCTGTAGAAAATTTCTCACATACACGTTAATTTGGTTTTGTCAAGTGTTAAGGTTGCACTCTCTGGTATTCATTTAGATGCAACTTTGAAATGTTGCATAGTTATGAAAATCACTAAATGTTTGTGACATCAGTAAATGTTTGTGACAGGGGCAATCATTTAGATTATTTTCAAGAAAGTTCAGATATCCAAAGCGGTACACACTTTATGGGGGTCAAGGTTGATCATGGGCTTGACTTCCATCCTCTTGTCGTAGAGGTAATCTCTATTAATGCGACAATGGGGGGGTACCAATTAAGAATAGGCTAATAACCAAATTGAGTTTTCTACAATAACAATCTTTTATTTACACTACAGCACTAATAACACATTCCAAATATTAAACCAACTGACAATGATTCACTTAACTCATCTTGTCTCACAGACAGTCCCTGGCACATCCCAAACTTTAAACAGCTAACAATAAACCTCAACTACCATAACACTATCTGACAGACTCCCTGGCCAGTTACAACGCTGCCTGATTACACAGCAGCTACTCCCAGGCAATCACACCTGCCGCCCTGCAACTCTTCGAGTCTCCTCTCTACCTAAACTTATATTACCTTTTGACTGACCCCAGGAAAGACGAATTAGCCAATGGGTATCACCCATAATTCTCACCAACCTCTGGACCATCCCTCTCTATAGCTGTAAATGATTTGAATAGATAACTGGGTTTCCCTCAAGAGAAGGTGTCAGGTTGTGATGCCTTGTTTATGAAATTGGTGACACCAAAGAATCAGTGGTCATTAATCCTGCATTAAGATTAATGACCACCAGGCTTATCTACTACATACATGTGATAAAGGGTTCAGCCATCACCCTGTCACAGTCCCTTAAGGGAAGTGATGTTAGCCACATGCATGTTTCATCACCATCCTACCCTTCTATATAATTTCTATCATTCGAATATATATATATATTTATATATATATATATATATTAATTGTATATATTCATAAATATATATATCCTACCCTTCTATATAATTTCTATCATTCCTATATATATATATATATATATATATATATATATATATATAGGAATGATAGAAATTATATAGTAGGGTAGGATGGTGATGAAATGTGCAGGTTGCTAACATCTCTTCCCTTGGCGGACTGTGACAGGGTGATGGCTGGACCCTTTTTCAGATGTCTGTAGTAGATAAGCTTGGTGGTCATTAATTCCAATGAAGGATTAATGACCACTGATTCTTTGGAGTCACAAATTTCATAAACAAGACATCACAACCTGAAACCTTCTCTTGAGGGAAACCCAGCTATCTATTTAAATCATTTACAGATAGAGAGGGATGATACACAGGTTGGTGGGAATTATGGGTGATACCCATTGAATAATTCATCTTTTCTGGGGTCAGTCAAAAGGTAATATAAGTTTAGGTAGAGAGGAGACTCAAAGAGTTGCAGGGCAGCAGGAGTGATTGCCTGGGAGTAGCTGTTCTGTAATCAGGTAGTGTTGTAACTGGCCAGGGAGTCTGTCAGATAGTGTTATGGTAGTTGAGGTTTATTGTTATTTAAATATATATATATATACATATATAGATATATATATATATATATATATATATACATACATCTATATTTAAACAACCCAAACCACTCTCGTCGATCACATGACAAAGCTATGAAATTTCACTAAGGGTGAAATTCAAGAGTTTTCAGTGTTTCCATTTTCAATGAAAAAAATTCTGCATACAGAATTAAATAACTTAATAGTTTGTGTGATGATTTCACAAAAACTACACACAAAAGTTGCATAAATGAGCTAGCATGTCGTAGTGGACACACTAGGTATGTTTGAATTTTCGTAAAATGAATTTGAAATGAGACGAGCAAAAAATTTAGTTGATGAGGCACCTTTAGGTAGATCCAATATAAAATAATATCTTTCAAATTATTATTATTTTTCAAAATAAAACATTTAACGTTTTGCACAAAATGAGGACATACCTGGAGAGATGTCCTTAGGAGCAGATCTAGGAGCAGCTGCAAAAACACCAATGCTGCATATAATGAAACATACTTTACATACTTTAATACATCCACATGTGTTTGTGTGTGTTTGTAAAGAAATGTAGTTTTATAACATGGCGTCCAGTCCTTGAGATTCTTCAAAGCACTTTACACTTCACCGTCTGGCAGACCTGTTCATTTAAATGCCAACTCGACTATTCTGTGAAGCATTCAGCCACACTGCAAATACTGTGTCAAGCCTGTCCATTCTTATATCCACTACTGCCTATAGCCAGGTACTCATTTATACAGCTAAGTGAACTGTGGCAACAGGGAGTGAACAAAACTGTCCAAGCTTCAATACTACAGCAAGAGGATTCAAACCTGGATTCTCTTGACTGACATTCTTTGTTTTAGTCAACATGCCACTGCATGTGTGTGTGGTGTGTGTGTGTGTGTGCGTGCGTGCGTGCGTGCGTGCGTGTGTATCATTCAACATAAAATCATAGATAATCAGCATCATTTATGGGCTTCAATACTATATATTCTGTAGAAAATTTCTCACATACACGTTAATTTGGTTTTGTCAAGTGTTAAGGTTGCACTCTCTGGTATTCATTTAGATGCAACTTTGAAATGTTGCATAGTTATGAAAATCACTAAATGTTTGTGACATCAGTAAATGTTTGTGACAGGGGCAATCATTTAGATTATTTTCAAGAAAGTTCAGATATCCAAAGCGGTACACACTTTATGGGGGTCAAGGTTGATCATGGGCTTGACTTCCATCCTCTTGTCGTAGAGGTAATCTCTATTAATGCGACAATGGGGGGGTACCAATTAAGAATAGGCTAATAACCAAATTGAGTTTTCTACAATAACAATCTTTTATTTACACTACAGCACTAATAACACATTCCAAATATTAAACCAACTGACAATGATTCACTTAACTCATCTTGTCTCACAGACAGTCCCTGGCACATCCCAAACTTTAAACAGCTAACAATAAAATTCAACTACCATAACACTATCTGACAGACTCCCTGGCCAGTTACAACGCTGCCTGATTACACAGCAGCTACTCCCAGGCAATCACACCTGCCGCCCTGCAACTCTTCGAGTCTCCTCTCTACCTAAACTTATATTACCTTTTGACTGACCCCAGGAAAGACGAATTAGCCAATGGGTATCACCCATAATTCTCACCAACCTCTGGATCATCCCTCTCTATAGCTGTAAATGATTTGAATAGATAACTGGGTTTCCCTCAAGAGAAGGTGTCAGGTTGTGATGCCTTGTTTATGAAATTGGTGACACCAAAGAATCAGTGGTCATTAATCCTGCATTAAGATTAATGACCACCAGGCTTATCTACTACATACATGTGATAAAGGGTTCAGCCATCACCCTGTCACAGTCCCTTAAGGGAAGTGATGTTAGCCACCTGCATGTTTCATCACCATCCTACCCTTCTATATAATTTCTATCATTCGAATATATATTTATATATATATATATTAACTGTATACATTCATAAATATATATATCCTACCCTTCTATATAATTTCTATCATTCCTATATAATATATATATATATATATATATATATATATATATATATATATATATATATATATATAGGAATGATAGAAATTATATAGTAGGGTAGGATGGTGATGAAATATGCAGGTTGCTAACATCTCTTCCCTTGGCGGACTGTGACAGGGTGATGGCTGGACCCTTTTTCAGATGTCTGTAGTAGATAAGCTTGGTGGTCATTAATTCCAATGCAGAATTAATGACCACTGATTCTTTGGAGTCACAAATTTCATAAACAAGACATCACAACCTGAAACCTTCTCTTGAGGGAAACCCAGCTATCTATTTAAATCATTTACAGATAGAGAGGGATGATACACAGGTTGGTGGGAATTATGGGTGATACCCATTGGATAATTCATCTTTTCTGGGGTCAGTGAAAAGGTAATATAAGTTTAGGTAGAGAGGAGACTCAAAGAGTTGCAGGGCGGCAGGAGTGATTGCCTGGGAGTAGCTGTTTTGTAATCAGGTAGTGTTGTAACTGGCCAGGGAGTCTATCAGATAGTGTTATGGTAGTTGAGGTTTATTGTTATTTAAATATATATATATATATACATATATATATACATACATATATATATATTTAAACAACCCAAACCACTCTCGTCGATCACATGACAAAGCTATGAAATTTCACGAAGGGTGAAATTCAAGAGTTTTCAGTGTTTCCATTTTCAATGAAAAAAATTCTGCATACAGAATTAAATAACTTAATAGTTTGTGTGATGATTTCACAAAAACTACACACAAAAGTTGCATAAATGAGCTAGCATGTCGTAGTGGACACACTAGGTATGTTTGAATTTTCGTAAAATGAATTTGAAATGAGACGAGCAAAAAATTTAGTTGATGAGGCACCTTTAAGTAGATCCAATATAAAATAATATCTTTCAAATTATTATTATTTTCAAAATAAAACATTTAACGTTTTGCACAAAAAGAGGACAAACCTGGAGAGATGTCCTTAGGAGCAGATCTAGGAGCAGCTGCAAAAACACCAATGCTGCATATAATGAAACATACTTTACAGCAAGAGGATTCAAACCTGGATTCTCTCGACTGACATTCTTTGTTTTAGCCAACATGCCACTGCATGTGTGTGGTGTGTGTGGTGTGTGTGTGGTGTGTGTGTGTGTGTGTGTGTGTGTGTGTGTGTGTGTGTGTGTGTGTGTGTGTGTGTGTGTGTGTGTGTGTGTGTGTGTGTGTGTGTGTGTGTGTGTGTGCATGCATCATTCAACATAAAATCATACATAATTAGCATCATTTATGGGCTTTAATATCATATCTTCTGTAGAAAATTCCTCACATACATGTTAATTTGGTTTTGTCAAGTGTTAAGGTTGCACTCTCTAGTATTCATTTAGATGCAACTTTGAAATGTTGCATAGTTATAAAAATCAGTAAATGTTTGTGACATCAGTAAATGTTTGTGACAGGGGCAAACATTTAGACTATTTTGAAGAAAGTTCAGATATCCAAAGCGGTACACACTTTATGGGGGTCAAGGTTGATCATGGGTATGACTTCCATCCTCTTGTCGTAGAGGTAATCTCTATTAATGCAACAATGGGGGGTACCAATTAAGAATAGGCTAATAACCAAACTGAGTTTTCTACAATAACAATATTTTATTTACACTACAGCACTAATAACACATTCCAAATTTTTTGGACTTCCTGAATCTTGGTGCAGCAGCGACTTAAAATTGGTGTAGAGAATTGACAGAAAAAAAGTGGAATATCGAATAGAATAAGTATTACTATTGCATATATATTATACATAAACATATCATAGACACATATTAGAAAACAGTTTTTGTTAATTATTAGTCAGAGGCAGGATTTTAGAGTAAGTTAGTTCCGGACTCTGACAGGGAAGTCAGTGAGTGTTAATAGGGTTGTTTACCATTCGAAAATTTAGATAGCATAGTGAATAGTCGGAAACAGTGGAATATTGGTTAGAATAAGTATTACTATTACACATATACTATATATACAAACTTCTTATAGACATATATTAAGAAACTGTTCTGGTTAACTGAGGTAGTATTTTTCCCGGACTCAAATTCATCGAGCGATAATTGGGAGTTTGTTTACAGGTCGTAAATGAAACTGGTGTACCAAACTATCATATATATTGTTAAATATATATTAGATAAAGTGATACATTTACATAAATTACATACATAAGGTAATATCTGACATAGTTGTAGTAAACGATTTCGGTAAAAAGAAATTAACAGCAGGATTTTAGCGTAAGTTTGTTTACACTGACTTCGTTGTTTTGTTTACACAGTGTTCTCCGTATTCGTTAGGTGGCAGGCTCTTTTTTTTTTTGCTCATGCGAGCTCAGTAGAAAAGACATAGTTAGCAAGTATATTAGTCTAAAGTGTTCTTTTGAACACAAAAACAGCCTTATTCAAGGCTAACGTAGCAATTAGATTAAGTATAAATTTTGTGATGGCGTCGTGCAAACGGCATTTAAAGGCCACTAGGCATTTAATATGCAGTAGTTGCAGCAACTGGGTGGACTTCGTCAAGTCCGGATGTGAGAAGTCCTGGGCTGAGGTTCAGGCGGATAGTTTTAGTTTTGAGTGTAGGGGATGTACGAGGATGAAGGAACTTGAAGTGGAGTTAGAACAGCTGAGACTACTAGTTGTGGCAGTGGTGGGAAGGGAGCAGGTGGTTTGTGCCAGTGGTTCTGGTGAGGGGACAGAGGATAAAGTGGGGGAAGACGACGAGAGAGATGTTAGGGTGAACTCACCTCAGCCTGGGAGGAGGTTGAGAGGAGATGAGGTGACAGGTCGTAGGGAGACAGGACGGAAGGAGGCGGGACATAGGGAGACAGGACGAAAGGAGACGAGAAGGGGAGTGGGGGAGACAGTAGCAAAGGAGTTGGGGGGAAGGAGACGATAGTTAAGGCGATGGGAGTGAGGGAGACGGGAGGGAAGGTGACGGGAGCACAAGTTAGCCAGGAGATGGGAGGGAAAGGTGAAATGTTGATGTGTGAGAGAGAGCCTGATAACAGTCTGCCACCAAGTGACAAGGCTGCAGGACAGACTGTGATGGTGGGGATCCATTGGAAGAGGTATTCCGAGGTAGTGATAGAGGGGGTGAGAAAGAGGGCGAGGGTGTTTGTGGGGGACTCAATACTTAGGAAGACCGACAGAATCTTAAACAAGGGAGAGGACGTTGTAGTTTGCTTGCCTGGGGCCAATGTAGAGGCAATAACTGAGAGGGTAGAAAACATTGTGGGTTTGGGCAAGGGTGGATCTGTTTTAGTACACGTAGGGACAAATAACGTAGAGAGGGAGGGTACAACTGCCACAGTTAGGAAATATAGGAATTTGGTCAGAACACTAAAGCAGACGCGGGTTGAGCAGGTAATACTGTCAGGGATTCTACCAGTTATAGGAAGGAGGGGTCATAGATATCGAAATTGCCGGGGGATGGCATTAACATGCTAGTTGAGAAGCTATGTAGGGAAGAGGAAGTTAGTTTTGTAGATTTGTGGGGAAGTTTTGTTGGAAGGGTGGATATGTACATGAAGGACAGACTTCATCTAAGTGGAAAAGGGGCAGCAGTATTTGTGGATGGACTCTCAGCAGCAGTAGACAGTGGCATGGGTAGCATATTAAATATTTTTGGTAGTAAAAACTATTTAAACTAGAAGCACAGGGGGGTTACTTAGAGATGCCTCAAGCAGGACAAGATGCTGCTAGTACAGATAAGCCAATAACAAAATGTCCGAAAAACATGTCTGAAGCAGGTTATAGATGCGTGTGTTTAAATGCTAAGAGTATAGTAAATAAGAAAAACGAATTAAACATTATGGTGGAAGATATCGACCCTCACATAATTGGTATAACCGAATCATGGGCCAATACAGACATTACAGATGCTGAATTAGGATTGACAGGATACGTAATGTTTAGGAGAGATCGAATAGGAAGAAGGGGAGGGGGAGTAATTTTATATGTTAAAGAATCTATTCAGGCCTATCAAATAAAATTAGAAAGCGAAGCAGATTACGATGAAGCTGTTTGGTGCAAAACAGTTTCAGGAAATTCAAAATTAACTATTGGATTAGTTTACCGAAGTCCAAACATAAACAAAGAGGATAACACAAAAATACAAAATGCTATAAAGGAAGTTAGTAAAGGGGAATGTATCATAATGGGAGATTTTAACCATGGACACATACAATGGAAATCTCTAGAGAGTACAGGGGGTGATGACCAACAATTTTAATTTTTAATTCAGGAGAGCTTCCTTACTCAGCACGTGCTAGAACCAACCAGGGGAGAAAATGTATTAGATATAGTTTTATCATCACAAAAAGAATTAGTCGACAATGTAAAAATACATGAACCATTGAGTAACAGTGACCACAATCAAATACATTTTGACATCAATGTAAAATCAGAAAGTAAAAATAAAAAAACGTATAGCAGAAACTTCCACAAAGGTAACTATAAAGAAATGAGAAAATACTTAGCAAAGCTAGATTGGAATAACATGCTGATGAATAAGACCGCAATTGAATGTTGGAATATTCTAAAATATGAAATTGAGAGTATCATCGATAAATTTGTTCCCTTGAAAAAACAAGGAAAACGGTCTAGAAAGAAACACTTGTCAAAAGAAGCTATTAGAAAAATAGTGTTTAAGCAAACTATGTGGAGGGTTTATAGGCGTACCAGAAAGGATGAAGACTATGCAAATTACAAAGAGGCACTTAACCTAGCTACAACTGAAATGAGAAAATCTAAAAGAACCTTTGAAAAGAAAAAAAATTGGCAGGTAATATAAAAAAATGACAGCAAGAGCTTCTATGCTTATGTAAGGAGTAAACAGAATGTTTGAGATAAGGTCGGACCACTGGAAAACAACAGGGGAAACATAATTTCAGAGGGGTTTCAAATGGCAGAGGTCCTGAATGAGTATTTCAGCTCAGTATTTACCACAGAAGATATCAGCTCACTTCCAGTTTCATCTACTAAATTTGAGGGAAATAAATCAGAACATTTAGGGCAGTTATTTGTAACTCCTGTAATGATAGCAAACAAAATTAAGAAGATGAAAGATAATAAGTAGATGGTGAGATTTCAAACTGGAAATCGGTTTTGAGTGGGGTACCACAGGGATCAGTATTAGGCCCTATACTGTTTTTAATATATATAAATGATCTAGAAGATGACATATCTAGCAAAGTACTCAAATTTGCAGATGACACAGAAGTATTCAGAAAGGTTACAAAAGATACAGATAAACAAAGTTTACAGGATGATCTAGATAAATTAGTTAAATGGTCAGAAAAATGGCAAATGTTATTAAATTTTGGGAAGTGCAAAGGTATACACATAGGGCATGGAAACATGGACGAAGAATATAAAATGGGGGATGCTGTACTAGGTAGAACCACAAAGAAAAGGACTTAGGAGTAACATTTAGTGCTGACATGAAAGTTTCAGAGCAATGTGGGATTGCTGCTTCAAAAGGAAATCAAATTCTAGGGCTAATTAGGAGAACTATCATCCTTGAATGGATAGCTGATCCGGTTTCTTGGTTATTAATATTAATCATAATTACCTCTCAAGAACTATCATGTATAAGGAGAAACAGCTAATTGTACCCCTGTACAAAGCAATAGTTAGACCACATTTGGAATATTGTATTCAAGCATGGAGGCCATATCGTAAAAAGGACATAGACAAGCTAGAAAGAATACAACGAAGAGCAACCAAAATGATCCCAGAATTGAGAGACCTTAGTTATGAAAGTCGCTTATTACAATGTGGTTTGACAACACTAGAGACCAGGAGACTAAGAGGAGACCAAATAGAAGTATTTAAAATAGTGAACGGTTATGAGGATGTTGATAGGAATATGTTCTTCAAACTTAAAGAAGGCAGTAGAACCAGAGGACACAAAGCAGCATTAGTTAAGGAGCAGTGTAGGTTGGACATGAGAAAGTACTCTTTCTCACAGAGGGTGATAAATGAATGGAACAAACTGCCAAATGATTGTGTTAATGCTAGTAGTGTGAATATGTTTAAAAATAGAATTGACAGATGTCTGATAAGGGTGGGCTACACATAGATGAGAAAATTTTTGGACTCTCGATAAGCCAATGGCTTCCTTGTCCACTTTGCCATCTGGAACTTGTTGTTTGGGATGGCAATCTTGTTAAATCAAATATTAAACCAACTGACAATGATTCACTTAACTCATCTTGTCTCACAGACAGAGTCCCTGACACTACAAGATGGCGCCGGTGTATGGCGACACGTTGTGGCGATGCGTGATTGTATGTGTGATTTCACTTGCTGTTTTGGCGGCTAGTACAGCTACCATGCACAGGTATGAGCGTGAACATTTGCTGAATATTCTGGATTCAATGCATAAGGACTATCGACCTAACTTTGCCTCTGAGAACGTTTTTCCCGTCATCAATTCTACTCGACCTACTTCTGAAATCCACCACGCCACGCTTCATCGCGCTCGCAAACGGGGCAGACGAGGCGGGGCACTGTGCAGATTTCGTCGGCGCGGCTCTAGACCACCACTTCCTGCTATTGTTCTCGCTAACGTGCGCTCGCTCAAGAACAAAACAGACGAACTGTTCCACCTATTGTCTTTCAAACGTGAATTCAAGGACTCTTCCATTTTGTGCTTCACTGAGACATGGCTTGACCAACTGACACCTGACGCTGCTGTTACCCCACTGGGCCACACTTTGCTTAGAGCCGACAGATCAAGCGAACTGTCGGGCAAAGAAAGGGGTGGTGGAATATGCTTCCTTGTCAATAATCGGTGGTGCAATGACTCAACTATTGTGTCCTCTTCCTGTTCTCCTGAATTTAAATCACTCACAGTTAACTGCAAACATTCTACTCGCCGAGGGAATTCTCCAGTGTTGTTTTAATGGGTGTTTACATTCCGCCCGAAGCGAATGCAACCAGTGCAATTAACCAGTTGACTACCCGCGTGTTGGCAGCAGAAACAACCCTGATAGTGTCATCATCATCCTGAGTGACTTTAATCACACTAATCTGAAGAAAGTTCTACCCCGATACAAACAGCATGTTAACTGCTCCACTCGTAACAATAAAACTCTGGACCACTGCTACACCATCTTCAAGGAAGTTTACCGGGCCACCACCAGGGCTCCGTTGGGCGAGTCAGATCACGCTGCAGTCGTATTGATTCCTACATACCGTCAGACGTTAAAAACAATAAAACCGACCACCAAGACAGTGAGAAAGCGGACTGCTGACTCAACGATTGCTTTGAAAGCTTGCCTTGACAGCACGGACTGGCAAATGTTTAAAAATTCCTGCCACGACCTCGACGCGTACACTGACACAGTTACTGCCTACATCAACTGGTGTGAAGAAACTTGCTACGAAAGTAAGTTAGTTACAGTATATGGCAACGACAAACCATGGTTTACCAGGGACATTAAACAGAAGCTAGCCATGAAAAACTCAGCGTTCATTAGCAGCAATAGGGAAGAATTTCGGAGAGCCAAGTATGCAGTGCGCAAGGCGATTAGTTCGGCCAAGTACAAATACCAATTGAAAACCAATTTGCTTCCAACAACACCAGATCTGTATGGCAAGGGTTAGGTCAAATTACACAGTATAAACCAAGCACTTCAGCCATTTACAACACCGATCCGTCCTTCCCCGACCAACTAAACGACTTCTACAGCAGATTTTACAAGTTAAACACATTGCCGGAACAGTGCCCCCTACCCACAGACACTCCGCTGTCGCCGCCTTTCATCGTTAACGTTGCTGACGTGCGGACATTGTTCAAGCGACTGAGTACGCGCAAGGCTTCGGGTCCTGATAACATCTCATCATATACATTCAAGAATTGTGCCGATCAGCTTGCTCCAGTATTCGCTGACATCTACAATTCATCTTTACAACAGTGCATAGTTCCAACGTGTTTTAAAACTTCTGTGATTATACCTATTCCCAAGAAGGCTAAAGTCTCTACCATGAACGATTACCGTCCAGTGGCACTTACCTCAGTTGCGATGAAAGTTTTCGAACATATTATGCTCCGTTATCTGAAATCTTCCACGGCCGGTCTATTGGATCCTCACCAGTTTGCTTATCAAACTAACAGATCTGTGGATGATGCAGTTGCCTTAGGTTTACATTATGTTATGAATCACCTGGAACAACCAAGCACTTATGCGAGGATTCTTTTCGTGGACTTTAGCTCGGCCTTTAACACCATAATTCCTGTGAAGTTGTTTGATAAACTTGTATCTCTGAATGTGCATCCTGCCATCTGTCACTGGACTCTCAACTTTCTTCTTCACAGGCCTCAATCTGTCAAGGTCAAAAACTCTCTCTCCAAACCATTCTTAACACTGGTGCCCAACAAGGCTGCGTGCTCTCTCCTTTCCTTTTCACTCTCTTTACAAACGACTGTGTATCTTGTAACCAATCTGTTCGCGTGGTTAAGTTCTCGGATGACACCACTGTAATTGGCTGTGTCAACAATGCTAACGAGTCTGTGTATAGAGAGGAAGTTAAAAGACTGGTCGGCTGGTGTAAGAACAACAACCTGGTACTAAACATATCCAAAACGAAGGAAATGATCATTGATTTTCGCAAAAAGAAAACACCCATCCACCCCCTTGTCATTGACGGTACTGAAGTCTTACAAGCCGACTCTGTAAAATTATTGGGTTCGACTATTTCTAAAGATCTTTCCTGGTGTAATAACGATCGACATCATTAAAAAAGCACAAAAACGCATGTACTTCCTTAGACACCTCAAACGATTCGGCTTATCTCAAGCAATATTAACACGTTTCTACCGTGCAGTTATTGAAAGTGTCTTGTAATTTTCTATCACTGTCTGGTTTGGTCGCGCCAGCCAAGGTGAAATTAATCAAATTGAATCAGTCGTCAAGTACGCCTCTAAACTAATCGGGTTAAATATGCCGTCCATCATCTTTATCTATCTCGCAGTTTGCGCAAATCCAAGCGCATTGTACAAGACGAATATCATCCAGCCAACCATCTCTTTCAACTCCTTCCCTCCGGTAAGCGCTACCGTAGCATAAAAACTAAAACGACGCGATTTAACAATAGTTTCTATCCTCAAGCGCTGAGATTTTTAAACGGAGAGCCATCATAAATGTCTTGCCTCTGGTAGGTAGTTGCAATGTCGCCTTTTTAATTTTTTATTTAGTTATTTTTTATCTTTAACATTTTTCATTTTTAAATCTTGCAACCTATTATATTACTCTTGATTGTTTTCAAATGATTTTAGCATTACGATTGTGATATGTAATGTTTAGTTCCGTGTGTGGTTGGGTGCATGAGTGTATGTTTGTGCTAACGCCACAACACTACAAATTCCTTGTACTTACTACTTGGTAATAAACGTATCTTATCTTATCTTATCCCAAACTTTAAACAGCTAACAATAAACCTCAACTACCATAACACTATCTTACAGACTCCCTGGCCAGTTACAACACTGCCTGATTACACAGCAGCTACTCCCAGGCAATCACTCCTGCCTCAGTGAGTCTCCTCTCTACCTAAACTCATATTACCTTTTGAGTGACCCCAGGAAAGATGAATTAGCCAATGGGCATAACCCATCATTCCCACCAACCTCTGGATCATCGCTCTCTATAGCTGTAAATGATTTGAATAGATAGCTGGGTTTCCCTCAAGAGAAGGTGTCAGGATGTGATGTCTTGTTTATGAAATTGGAATGATAGAAATTATATAGTAGGGTAGGATGGTGATGAAACATGCAGGTGGCTAACATCTCTTCCCTTTGGGGACTGTGACAGGGTGATGGATGGACCCTTTATCAGATGTCTGTAGTAGATAAGACTGGTGGTCATTAATTCCAATACAGGATTAATGACCACAGATTCTTTGGTGTCACCAATTTCATAAACAAGACATCACAACCTGACACCTTCTCTTGAGGGAAACCCAGCTATCTATTCAAATCATTTACAGATAGAGAGGGATGATACACAGGTTGGTGGGAATTATGGGTGATACCCATTGGCTAATTCATCTTTTCTGGGGTCAGTGAAAAGGTAATATAAGTTTAGGTAGAGAGGAGACTCAAAGAGTTGCAGGGCAGCAGGAGTGATTGCCTGGGAGTAGCTGTTGTGTAATCAGGCAGTGTTGTAACTGGCCAGGGAGTCTGTCAGATAGTGTTATGGTAGTTGAGGTTTATTGTTATTTAAATATATATATATATATATATACATATATATATATATATATATTTAAATAACCCAAACCACTCTCGTCGATCACATGACAAAGCTATGAAATTTCACCAAGGGTGAAATTCAAGAGTTTTCAGTGTTTCCATTTTCAATTCAAAAAATTCTGCACACAGAATTAAATAACTTAATAGTTTGTGATGATTTCACAAAAACTAGACACAAAAGTTGCATAAATGAGCTAGCATGTCGTAGTGGACACACTAGGTATGTTTGAATTTTCGTAAAATGAATTTGAAATGAGACGAGCAAAAAATCGAGTTGCATAAAATAATATCTTTCAAATTATTATTATTTCAAAATAAAACATTTAATGTTTTGCACAAAATGAGGACATACCTGGAGAGATGTCCTGAGGAGAAGATCTAGGAGTAGCAGCTGCAAAAACACCAATGCTGCATATAATGAAACATACTTTTCATACTTTAATACATCCACGTGTGTTTGTGTGTGTTTGTAAAGGAATGTTGTTTTATAACATGGCATCCAGTCCTTGAGACTCTTCAAAGCACTTTACACTTCACCCCCTGGCAGACCTGTTCATTCAAATGCCAACTCGACTATTCTGGGAAGCATTCAGCCACACTGCAAATACTGTGTCAAGCCTGTCCATTCTTATATCCACTACTGCCTATAGCCAGGTACTCATTTATACAGCTAAGTGAACTGTGGCAACAGGGAGTGAACAAAACTGTCCAAGCTTCAATACTGCAGCAAGAGGATTCAAACCTGGATTCTCTCGACTGACATTCTTTGTTTTAGCCACCATGCCACTGCATGTGTGTGGCGTGTGTGGCGTGTGTGTGGCGTGTGTGGCGTGTGTGTGTGTGTGTGTGTGTGTGTGTGTGTGTGTGTGTGCGTGTGCGTGCATCATTCAACATAAAATCATAGATAATCAGCATCATTTATGGGCTTCGATATTATATCTTCTGTAGAAAATTTCTCACATACATGTTAACTTGGCTTTGTCAAGTGTTAAAGTTGCACTCTCTGGTATTCATTTAGATGCAACTATGAAATGTTTCATAGTTATGAAAATAACTAAATGTTTGTGACAGGGGCAAACATTTAGACTATTTTCAAGAAATTTCAGATATCCAAAGCGGTACACACTTTATGGGGGTCAAGGTTGATCATGGGCATGACTTCCATCCTCTTGTCGTAGAGGTAATCTCTATTAATGCGACAATGGGGGGGTACCAATTAAGAATAGGCTAATAACCAAATTGTGTTTTCTACAATAACAATCTTTTATTTACACTACAGTACTAATAACACATTCCAAATATTAAACCAACTGACAGTGATTCACTTAACTCATCTTATCTCACTGACAGAGTCTGTGAGACAAGATATAATATATATATATATATATATATATATATATATATATATATATATATATATATATATATATATATATACACACATATATATATATATATATATATATATATATATATATATATATACATTCGAATGATAGAAATTATATAGTAGGGTAGGATGGTGATGAAACATGCAGGTGGCTAACATCTCTTCCCTTGGGGGACTGTGACAGGGTGATGGCTGGACCCTTTTTCAGATGTCTGTAGTAGATAAGCTTGGTGGTCATTAATTCCAATGCAGGATTAATGACCACTGATTCTTTGGAGTCACCAATTTCATAAACAAGACATCACAACCTGACACCTTCTCTTGAGGGAAACTCAGCTATATATTCAAATCATTTACAGAGAGAGAGGAATGATACACAGGTCGGTGGGAATTATGGGTGATACCCACTGGCTAATTCATCTTTTCTGGGGTCAGTCAAAAGGTAATATAAGTTTAGATAGAGAGGAGACTCAAAGAGCTGCAGGGCGGCAGGAGTGATTGCCTGGGAGTAGCTGTTGTGTAATCAGGCAGTGTTGTAACTGGCCAGGGAGTCTGTCAGATAGTGTTATGGTAGTTGAGGTTTATTGTTATTTAAATATATATATATATATATATATTTAAATAACCCAAACCACTCTCGTCGATCACATGACAAAGCTATGAAATTTCACCAAGGGTGAAATTCAAGAGTTTTCAGTGTTTCCATTTTCAATTAAAAAAATTCTGCATACAGAATTAAATAACTTAATAGCTTGTGTGATGATTTCACAAAAACTACACACAAAAGTTGCATAAATGAGCTAGCATGTCGTAGTGGACACACTAGGTATGTTTGAATTTTCATAAAATGAATTTGAAATGAGACGAGCAAAAAATCGAGTTGATGAGGCACCTTTAAGTAGATCCAATATAATATAGTATCTTTCAAATTATTATTATTTCAAAATAAAACATTTAACGTTTTGCACAAAATGAGGACATACCTGGAGAGATGTCCTTAGGAGCAGATCTAGGCGTAGCAGCTGCAAAAACACCAATGCTGCATATAATGAAACATACTTTTCATACTTTAATACATCCACGTGTGTTTGTGTGTGTTTGTAAAGGAATGTTGTTTTATAACATGGCATCCAGTCCTTGAGACTCTTCAAAGTACTTTACACTTCACCCCCTGGCAGACCTGTTCATTCAAATGCCAACTCGACTATTCTGGGAAGCATTCAGCCACACTGCAAATACTGTGTCAAGCCTGTCCATTCTTATATCCACTACTGCCTATAGCCAGGTACTCATTTATACAGCTAAGTGAACTGTGGCAACAGGGAGTGAACAAAACTGTCCAAGCTTCAATACTGCAGCAAGAGGATTCAAACCTGGATTCTCTCGACTGACATTCTTTGTTTTAGCCAACATGCCACTGCATGTGTGTGGTGTGTGTGTGGTGTGTGTGGTGTGTGTGTGTGTGGTGTGTGTGGTGTGTGTGTGTGTGTGTGTGTGTGTGTGTGTGTGTGTGTGTGTGTGTGTGTGTGTGTGTGTGTGTGTGTGTGTGTGTGTGCGCGTGCATCATTCAACATAAAATCATAGATAATCAGCATCATTTATGGGCTTCAATATTATATCTTCTGTAGAAAATTTCTCACATATATGTTAACTTGGTTTTGTCAAATGTTAAAGTTGCACTCTCTGGTATTCATTTAAATGCAACTTTGAAATGTTGCATAGTTATGAAAATCACTAAATGTTTGTGACAGCGGCAAACATTTAGACTATTTTCAAGAAATTTCAGATATCCAAAGCGGTACACACTTTATGTGGGTCAAGGTTGATCATGGGCATGACTTCCATCCTCTTGTCGTAGAGGTAATCTCTATTAATGCGACAATGGGGGGGGGTACCAATTAAGAATAGGCTAATAACCAAATTGAGTTTTCTACAATAACAATCTTTTATTTACACTACAGCACTAATAACACATTCCAAATATTAAACCAACTGACAATGATTCACTTAACTCATCTTATCTCGCTGACAGAGTCTGTGAGACAAGATATAATATATATATATATACATATATATATATATATATATATATAGGAATGATAAAAATTATATAGTAGGGTAGGATGATGATGAAACATGCAGGTGGCTAACATCTCTTCCCTTGAGGGACTGTGACAGGTTGATGGCTGGACCCTTTATCAGATGTCTGTAGTAGATAAGCTTGGTGGTCATTAATTCCAATACAGGATTAATGTCCACTGATTCTTTGGAGTCACCAATTTCATAAACAAGACATCACAACCTGACACCTTCTCTTGAGGGAAACCCAGCTATCTATTCAAATCATTTACAAATGGAGAGGGATGATACACAGGTTGGTGGGAATTATGGGTGATACCCATTGGCTAATTCATCTTTTCTGGGGTCAGTGAAAAGGTAATGTAAGTTTAGGTAGAGAGGAGACTCAAAGAGTTGCAGGGCGGCAGGAGTGATTGCCTGGGAGTAGCTGTTGTGTAATCAGGCAGTGTTGTAACTGGCCAGGGAGTCTGTCAGATAGTGTTATGGTAGTTGAGGTTTATTGTTATTTAAATATATATATATATATATATATATATATATATATATATATATATACACACACACATACATATATATATTTAAATAACCCAAACCACTCTCGTCGATCACATGACAAAGCTATGAAATTTCACCAAGGGTGAAATTCAAGAGTTTTCAGTGTTTCCATTTTCAATTAAAAAAATTCTGCACACAGAATTAAATAACTTAATAGTTTGTGATGATTTCACAAAAACTAGACACAAAAGTTGCATCAATGAGCTAGCATGTCGTAGTGGACACACTAGGTATGTTTGAATTTTCGTAAAATGAATTTGAAATGAGACGAGCAAAAAATCGAGTTGCATAAAATAATATCTTTCAAATTATTATTATTTCAAAATAAAACATTTAACGTTTTGCACAAAATGAGGACATACCTGGAGAGATGTCCTGAGGAGAAGATCTAGGAGTAGCAGCTGCAAAAACACCAATGCTGCATATAATGAAACATACTTTTCATACTTTAATACATCCACGTGTGTTTGTGTGTGTTTGTAAAGGAATGTTGTTTTATAACATGGCATCCAGTCCTTGAGACTCTTCAAAGCACTTTACACTTCACCCCCTGGCAGACCTGTTCATTCAAATGCCAACTCGACTATTCTGGGAAGCATTCAGCCACACTGCAAATACTGTGTCAAGCCTGTCCATTCTTATATCCACTACTGCCTATAGCCAGGTACTCATTTATACAGCTAAGTGAACTGTGGCAAGAGGGAGTGAACAAAACTGTCCAAGCTTCAATACTGCAGCAAGAGGATTCAAACCTGGATTCTCTCGACTGACATTCTTTGTTTTAGCCACCATGCCACTGCATGTGTGTGGCGTGTGTGGCGTGTGTGTGGCGTGTGTGGCGTGTGTGTGGGTGTGTGTGTGTGTGTGTGTGTGTGTGTGTGTGTGTGTGTGTGTGTGTGTGCGCGTGTGCGTGCATCATTCAACATAAAATCATAGATAATCAGCATCATTTATGGGCTTCGATATTATATCTTCTGTAGAAAATTTCTCACATACATGTTAACTTGGCTTTGTCAAGTGTTAAAGTTGCACTCTCTGGTATTCATTTAGATGCAACTATGAAATGTTTCATAGTTATGAAAATAACTAAATGTTTGTGACAGGGGCAAACATTTAGACTATTTTCAAGAAATTTCAGATATCCAAAGCTGTACACACTTTATGGGGGTCAAGGTTGATCATGGGCATGACTTCCATCCTCTTGTCGTAGAGGTAATCTCTATTAATGCGACAATGGGGGGGGGTACCAATTAAGAACAGGCTAATAACCAAATTGAGTTTTCTACAATAACAATCTTTTATTTACACTACAGCACTAATAACACATTCCAAATATTAAACCAACTGACAGTGATTCACTTAACTCATCTTATCTCACTGACAGAGTCTGTGAGACAAGATATAATATATATATATATATATATATATATATATATATATATATATATATATATATATAGGAATGATAGAAATTATATAGTAGGGTAGGATGGTGAAGAAACATGCAGGTGGCTAACATCTCTTCCCTTAAGGGACTGTGACAGGTTGATGGCTGGACCCTTTATCAGATGTCTGTAATAGATAAGCTTGGTGGTCATTAATTCCAATGCAGGATTAATGCCCACTGATTCTTTGGAGTCACCAATTTCATAAACAAGACATCACAACCTGACACCTTCTCTTGAGGGAAACCCAGCTATCTATTCAAATCATTTACAGATAGAGAGGGATGATACACAGGTTGGTGGGAATTATGGGTGATACCCATTGGCTAATTCATCTTTTCTGGGGTCAGTGAAAAGGTAATATAAGTTTAGGTAGAGAGGAGACTCAAAGAGCCCCTTTGCCCGTGTCTTTCGGAAGAGACATTAAAAGCCGTTGGTCCAAACTCCTGCGTTAGCTCAAGATTGGGCTGTTTGGAGTATAACTACTTGAGATTATAGTTGCAGGGCAGCAGGAATGATTGCCTGCGAGTAGCTGTTGTGTAATCAGGCAGTGTTGTAACTGGCCAGGGAGTCTGTCAGATAGTGTTATGGTAGTTGAGGTTTATTGTTATTTAAATATATATATATATATACACACACATATATATACATATATATATATATATGCATATATATATATATATATATATATATATATATATATATATATATATATATATATATGCATATATATACATATATATACATATATATATACACATACATATATATATATTTAAATAACCCAAACCACTCTCGTCGATCACGTGACAAAGCTATGAAATTTCACCAAGGGTGAAATTCAAGAGTTTTCAGTGTTTCCATTTTCAATGAAAAAAATTCTGCATACAGAATTAAATAACTTAATAGTTTGTGTGATGATTTCACAAAAACTACACACAAAAGTTGCATAAATGAGCTAGCATGTCGTAGTGGACACACACTAGGTATGTTTGAATTTTCGTAAAATGAATTTGAAATGAGACGAGCAAAAAATTTATTTGCATAAAATAATATCTTTCAAATTATTATTATTTCAAAATAAAACATTATTTTAACGTTTTGCACAAAATGAGGACATACCTGGAGAGATGTCCTGAGGAGCAGATCTAGGAGTAGTAGCTGCAAAAACACCAATGCTGCATATAATGAAACATACTTTTCATACTTTAATACATCCACGTGTGTTTGTGTGTGTTTGTAAAGGAATGTTGTTTTATAACATGGCATCCAGACTCTTCAAAGCACTTTACACTTCACCCCCTGGCAGACCTTTTCATTCAAATGCCAACTCTACTATTCTGGGAAGCATTCAGCCACACTGCAAATACTGTCTCAAGCCTGTCCATTCTTAAATCCACTACTGCCTATAGCCAGGTACTCATTTATACAGCTAAGTGAACTGTGGCAGCAGGGAGTGAACAAAACTGTACAAGCTTCAATACTGCAGCAAGAGGATTCAAACCTGGATTCTCTCAACTGACATTCTTTGTTTTAGCCAACATGCCACTGCATGTGTGTGGTGTGTGTGTGTGTTTGCGTGCGTGCAAGCGTGCATGCATGTGTGTGCGTGCATCATTCAACAACATAAAATCATAGATAATCAACATCATTTATGGGCTTCAATATTATATCTTCTGTAGAAAATTTCTCACATATATGTTAACTTGGTTTTGTCAAGTGTTAAGGTTGCACTCTCTGGTATTCATTTAAAGGCAACTTTGAAATGTTGCATAGTTATGAAAATCACTAAATGTTTGTGACATCAGTACATGTTTGTGACAGGGGCAAACATTTAGATTATTTTCAAGAAATTTCAGATATCCAAAGCGGTACACACTTTATGGGGGTCAAGGTTGATCATGGGCATGACTTCCATCCTCTTGTCGTAGAGGTAATCTCTATTAATGCTACAATGGGGGGGTACCAATTAAGAATAGGCTAATAACCAAATTGAGTTTTCTACAATAACAATATTTTATTTACACTACAGTACTAATAACACATTCCAAATATTAAACCAACTGACAATGATTCACTTAACTCATCTTATCTCACTGACAGAGTCTGTGAGACAAGATATAATATATATATATATATATATATATATATATATATATATATATATATATATAGGAATGATAGAAATTATATAGTAGGGTAGGATGGTGATGAAACATGTAGGTGGCTAACATCTCTTCCCTTGGGGGACTGTGACAGGGTGATGGCTGGACCCTTTTTCAGACGTCTGTAGTAGATAAGCTTGGTGGTCATTAATTCCAATGCAGGATTAATGACCACTGATTCTTTGGAGTCACCAATTTCATAAAAAGACATCACAACCTGACACCTTCTCTTGAGGGAAACCCAGCTATATATTCAAATCATTTACAGATAGAGAGGGATGATACACAGGTTGGTGGGAATTATGGGTGATACCCATTGGCTAATTCATCTTTTCTGGGGTCAGTCAAAAGGTAATATAAGTTTAGATAGAGAGGAGACTCAAAGAGTTGCAGGGCGGCAGGAGTGATTGCCTGGGAGTAGCTGTTGTGTAATCAGGCAGTGTTGTAACTGGCCAGGGAGTCTGTCAGATAGTGTTATGGTAGTTGAGGTTTATTGTTATTTAAATATATATATATATATATATATATATATATATATATATATATATATATATTAAATAACCCAAACCACTCTCGTCGATCACATGACAAAGCTATGAAATTTCACCAAGGGTGAAATTCAAGAGTTTTCAGTGTTTCCATTTTCAATTAAAAAAATTCTGCATACAGAATTAAATAACGTAATAGTTTGTGTGATGATTTCACAAAAACTACAAACAAAAGTTGCATAAATGAGCTAGCATGTCGTAGTGGACACACTAGGTATGTTTGAATTTTCGTAAAATGAATTTGAAATGAGACGAGCAAAAAATCGAGTTGATGAGGCACCTTTAAGTAGATCCAATATAAAATAATATCTTTCAAATTATTATTATTTCCAAATAAAACATTTAACATTTTGCACAAAATGAGGACATACCTGGAGAGATGTCCTGAGGAGCAGATCTAGGAGTAGCAGCTGCAAAAACACCAATGCTGCATATAATGAAACATACTTTTCATACTTTAATACATCCACGTGTGTTTGTGTGTGTTTGTAAAGGAATGTAGTTTTAAAACATGGCATCCAGTCCTTGAGACTCTTTAAAGCACTTTACACTTCACCCTCTGGCAGACCTGTTCATTCAAATGCCAACTCGACTATTCTGGGAAGCATTCAGCCACACTGCAAATATTGTGTCAAGCCTGTCCATTCTTATATCCACTACTGCCTATAGCCAGGTACTCATTTATACAGCTAAGTGAACTGTGGCAAGAGGGAGTGAACAAAACTGTCCAAGCTTCAATACTGCAGCAAGAGGATTCAAACCTGGATTCTCTCGACTGACATTCTTTGTTTTAGCCACCATGCCACTGCATGTGTGTGTGTGTGGTGTGCGTGCGTGCGTGCGTGCGTGTGTGCATGCATCATTCAACATAAAATCATAAATAATCAGCATCATTTAAGGGCATCAATATTATATCTTCTGTAGAAAATTTCTAATATACATGTTAATTTGGTTTTGTCAAGTGTTAAAGTAGCACTCTCTGGTTTTCATTTAGATGCAACTTTGAAATGTTGCATAGTTATGAAAATCAGTAAATGTTTGTGACATCAGTAAATGTTTGAGACAGGAGCAAACATTTAGACTATTTTTAAGAAAGTTCATTGAATGCAAATGCCAAACAATTGGACTAAAGTAATGAATCTGTCACAAAAAGCCATCAGATTGCGACAACTTTAACAAACCCAACACATCAAATACTTCTGAATAGTGTGCACGATATTGTGTATAATGCAATGACCAATTGGTAGGAAATAAAGTTATAAACGGGAGGACGGTGGTGTCCAGGCATTGATGGGGCATAGCTAATATGGCAGTTATTGAGTGTCTGACACTGTTGATTTTATTCCAAGGGGATAAAATAATAAAATATATAAGTCTGCTTCATCCCATGAAACTAACAACAATGTAGTGACTGCCACATAATTAGTTCTATGTGTGACTGTGACTTGACTTGTGTGACTTGACTTGTGTGACTGTGGTGCGCGCACTTATGCATGCAGAAGGATATTTCATATGTCTTCTCCCCAGGAAGTGGAAGACATGTTCCTTTCCCTCAGATAAAAGTAATTCTTCTAAAGTATGGAGCCAGCACAGAAGCACAGCCAGAATCACACATGGCTAACAAAGGTGTTGTGTTCAGGTGACAACATAAGGAAATACCTTCATGATCACCAGGTGCTGAAGAAGCACCCTTTGGCGGTGGTGTCAATCCAGTTGGCTTTGTTGCTGAAACAACCAAGAGGAATGTTTTATGCAAACAAACTCATGCAATCAACCGCTGGTCAATGGTGGGGTGGGGGGGACATGTAGTGTGTGAGAATGTGTGCATGCCTGCAGGCCTGCGTACATGTATATGGTGTCCTGTACCATACTACAAGAACAACCATATGGTATTAATAAAAAAGGGATGGTGGAGTCCAAGCTTCATGAAGATGACGGTATTGATTTTTTACATAGAAAAAGGTCGAAACAGTAATAACTTCAAATGTCACAAAATCTTGACCTGGACTAAGTCCTCCAATTTCAGCATCACATGGAAAGCCCTAAACTCTGAGCCATGATGAAAACAGATAGCTTGGATAACTGGGCTGTGACTATCATAGACTCAACACTACTTGGGGGGGGCGCACTCGAAATGTTGAAGAACCATATGACAAGGCAATTTCATGAGAAGTTGCATCACTAACGTCAGTTGATGAGTGGCCAAGTACTTCTGCCATCCAATGGAATATACTAGCAGGTCACATCACCGACAATAACTCTCAATTTACTGATTTGATATCCTATTACATAAATTTGCTTGTATCCTCCAATGGAGGTAAATAAATACAACCTATTTCATTAATTTATAATTTTATGGGTGTTTAAATAGTTATTGTTTGACTTACTGGGTATTTCGAATCGACACTTACTAGGTTTTGACATTGCAACAGAAAGCAAACTAGCAGCTATTTTACGTTACTCTGCAGACATTATGCAATAGTCTAGAGACTAGGTGCAGATAAATAATACAATTGTACACTTTTTGATAAAAGCAAGACACTTGGCACATGTATTCTACATAACAAGCGAACCATATTGAAGACTGGAGGCACTCCAGATTTTGCTGCATTCTGATATTCAATTTCACGTCTTAATAACTGCGACACTTAGAGCCATAATTTTGATGTCCATGTATAGGTTTTAGGGGTCAATGATTTCTTTTGAACTTCTCCGACATTCACACCTGTCATTTTTAAAGATGGCAGTCTTCAATACAAATGTCATGATATCTTAGCAACTATGTCACACGGAGCCATAATTTGCATGTATTTGTATAGATTTTTGGGCAGCAATTTCAAATATGTTACATTTAACCTCCGCCAACATTTATATATCCGCCATTTTTTAAGATGGCGCCCGCCAAAGCCTATATTATTCCATATCTCAAGAACTACATAACCTAGAACCACAAAGTTTATGTCAAAATTTTATGTAGGTTTTCTTTGATACGACGATTTTAAATATATTAATTTTGACCTTCAGTGACATTCAGATATCCGCCATTTTGAAAGATGGCCCTTGATAAAGCTTGTTATCCGCATATCTTAAGAACTACATCAACTAGAGGCATACAACTGATATGAAAATATAGGTTTTTGGATGCATCTCGCTTACACCGAGCGTATAACCTCTCAACCAGAAGCTGCAGCTTTGTCATTTGAAGAGTGGCGTAAACAGAGAGCAGAGCGAAGTCAGCCATTCCAGTTCTGACAACTTGTGCTGAAGATAGAGTTGGATGTGATGACATGAGACAGAGCCATCCACGAAGGCAATTTCCTTCTCTACGTGGACACCTTGACGAACCAACAATGGCTCTTCCAAGCACCTGACCACTACAAGTATGCCCATGCTGTTGCCATTCATCTATGGGATATGGGAACACTACAAGTCAAACACCAAGATGTATTCATAGCATTTTGCAAAGGCAAGTTCACAGTCAACAAGACACATTGACTATTCTATGAAAGCCACGAGCAGAACAATATCTGTGTGAAAGAAAATGGGTGAAGTAGTCAGCCTTACTGAGAAGCCAGTGGCATTACTGAGGTGGCTGGACCAGAAATGGTCTGGGTTGTCAACGAGTTTCTCCGTGGATTTGAAAAGCCAGAAGCTGCATCTCAACCCAGTCACCACGAGGACAAGCCAGGTAAAACAATAATGTGTGGTCTGATATAGCGCCGTTTGCTGCCTAGTGAAAGTGTTCATTACTCCATTATCTTATCACAGCAAGTTGTCTTGACTTGTACTACAAAGAGTGTATGTGGGTGAATGGGCACGGAAAATGAAACCCCTACTTGTGAACATCCATTGTGTGCACATGCTATCCAATTAAGACATACACCTGTTCTAGCTTCATCTATCTGTTCTTGTGACTACTGCTTATAACAGTGGTTCTTACCAGAATGCTGTTTATCTTTCTTTAGGCGCAAAGGCGGCTTTCATCAAATATGTGAAGTCTCTGATCACAACAATGAAGGAGATGGGCAACCCGTTCTGGGATACCAGTTGAGATTTCCTAGTTCTTGACACATGTGGTGGCAGAGGTAGCAGTTCTTGATTCCGTCAACAAGATGAAGAAACTTGAAGAAGGCCAACGGAAGGAGTTCTTCAAGAAACGTTTGTTGGATCGCACAAACACAGTCAACAAAACAATCCCAAAGAACAAACTGCGTCTCTTCAGTCGACATATTGAGAAACAAAAATCACATGCACAACAACAGTTGTTGTCCTTGAAACATGACCACAACTTGTTTTCAACATTGTACATCACCTGCCAAGTATGCAAAGCTGATTTTGCTGATTTTTCCCAACATGAGAAATTAATTTCCTCCTTCACTGTCAGACTATGGCAACACCAGGTTCAGTACAAAGGCGGACCTGCTTCAGTGCAGCGCAGATCTTGTTAACATCCTGCTATGTCTGAAGCATTCGATGACTATGCATCCATGTTCATGGAACACATCAGGAGACAGTTTGTCGGTTCTGGTTGTTGTGTTGACATCGTTATTAGCCTCAAGACCACCACACTGAGAGAAAGAGGGACAGGGACAAGGAGACGAGTTGAGGGTTGAAAGAAGTTTCCTGCAAACTGGCCAGAGTTCTTGCGAGAGAATGACAAGACAGAACCATTTCACCTGCTAAGTGAACGAGTGACTACCGAAACATTACCTAGCAAGGTGGTGATCACACATGGAGATGAGATGCTGTGCTCAGAGTCAACTAACAAATATGTTATGTTTTTTGGAAGAAATCACTAAGTGGATAGACGTGGGATCGCCAGTAGATATTATCTACTTAGATTTTCAGAAAGCTTTTGACAAAGTGCCACATCAAAGATTACTACTTAAATTAAAAGCCCATGGTATTGGGGATAGCATAACTGACTGGATAGAACAATGGCTGACTGACAGAAGACAACGAGTTGTAGTAGACGGAGAAGCTTCAAATTTGAAATCGGTTTTGAGTGGGGTACCTCAAGGATCAGTATTAGGACCTATATTATTCTTAATTTATATCAATGACTTGGACGACAGTATAACAAGTAACGTACTGAAATTTGCGGATGACACAAAACTGTTTAGAAAGGCTAATACTGATGGTGATAAACAACATTTACAAAACGATCTAGACAGATTAGTGAAATGGTCTGAGAATTCAATTTTGGGAAATGTAAATGCCTACATACAGGACATGGGAACTTGAATGTAAACTATAAAATGGGAAATACTGTTCTGGGTACTACTGTAAAAGAAAAGGACTTAGGAGTTACAATAAGCGCTGATATGAAAGTTTCAGAGCAGTGTGGTATTGCAGCTTCAAAGGGTAATCAAATTCTTGGATTGATTAGAAGAAACATAACATACAAGGGAAAAAAGCTAATTATACTTCTTTATAAAGCAATAGTTAGACCTCATTTAGAATACTGTATACAAGCATGGATACCATATCGTAAGAAGGATATAGATATGCTTGAACGCATACAAAGGAGAACAACTAAAATGATTCCAGAACTTAGAGACCTTAGTTATGAAGAACGCCTGAAAGAATGTGGTTTAACAACCCCAGAGACAAGGAGGTTAAGAGATCAGATTGAAGTTTTTAAGATGTTGAATGGGTACGAAAATATTGATAGAAATATGTTTTTCTCACTCAAGAAGGATAGCAGAACTAGAGGATATGAGGTAAAATTAGTAAAGGATCAGTGTAGATTGGACATCAGGAAGCACTCGTTCTCACAGAGGACAATAAATGAATGGAACAAATTGTCTACAGATTGTGTAACTGCTAGCAGCGTGAATATGTTTAAAAACAAGGTTGACACATATCTCAGGAGGGCGGGTTATAAGTAGATGAACATTGTTGGACTTTCGATAAGCCAATGGCTTCCTTGTCCACTTGCCATCTGGGCCTTTGGCTTGGATGGCAAATCTTGTTAAATATTGTTAAAACTAACATGGAGCAGGGGTGAGATTTAGCAAGTCATGGAAGGTAGCCAGTTGGACTACCAAAGCTTGCAAAGTGAAGTAGCCCGACAGCTTCTTAGGTAGCCCACTTCCTACTCAATACTTCGATGATAGAAAGTAAATACTTTGAAGATAAAATGTATGAACAATATCAACGAAAAATAAAAAAACATCAAAAACAAACAGTTTTGAAACATTTATTTTTAAGGCAGGTTCAATAGAATGTGATACATAATACTGAATAAAATACAGTACACAATTATACACAGGTTGTTTTTCTTTCATAGGATGGTACATTAACAGTCTTTGCGAAAAGTTTCGAAGTGTCACAGGACATAAGGTCCTGTGAACTGAACTGCTGATTTTTACGGGACCTGATTTTACCCTAGCCTAGAGAAACTTTAACCAGGCTCCCGATTAATTCACCAGAAGCGCTCCGCGCACCATGCAGATAATTAAATCTAACTATAATCGAGATAGCGTATATTTTTATGTATGTACATTTATATGTGGTTATAAATAAATACGTGCACGTTTTTCTTCTAGACGGCTTGCACCTCGGGTGCCAAACTATCAGGGATTGGTCTACGACCCCCACTACTGAAACGTAACACCTTTATTTTTTCGAAATACCCCATATATCAAGGATTCTTAGTGGTTTTTATGGTAAATCAAATGTTCACTGCGTAAAACGTTAATTTCCAACAATCGCAGAAACCACGCGCGCCGTGGCGAATACTTCGGTATGTAAATCGTTTGAGAGTACATAGCGCCATATAGGCGGTTTATATTATTATAGTAGAAAGCACGCACCTATGTATTGGCCCGAGGTCGCAGACCAATACACAATAAAAAGACAGTAGAAAGCAGATATTCTACTATTCATCAACCAACACAAGTATCCATGCGATCTTCTATATTTTGAACATTTAACGAGTATTGCATCACGTGTGTGACGTGGTTGTTTCGGAAATACGTTCGAGTGTATTGATGCCATATTGCCTGAGGCATTTGGTAAAAATTGCTATCATGACTGTCATGTATAAACTAACACGTAATCCCGTCCTGGGGACGGGCATTTTTCTTGTACATATAAAAGTGGCGCCACGCGGCACCAAACTATTAACATGACCAGTTATTATTTCAATGTAGAATGACCGTTCAGTTACACGTTGAGTGTCGATGTGGTTGATTAAAAATACAATGAATGATCCCTATTGATATCGCTTCGGCTACGGTTTGACAACATTTCTTGCAATGTCAAACGTGTCACAAACACACGATTTGTGGTTAACATATATCCAGGACTACACTTCTGAGATGTTTATTGATATTCCATTTATTTTTGCTGGGTCTAAAATATTGCAGCTCCGTAAATATTTCGAGTCGCCATCCGGGCTACTGTAGTCAAAAATTTAAGTCGCCCAAAGCCAGTTTTGGGCACCATTGGCGACCGGCCGACCCCTAAATCTCACCCCTGATGGAGTGGCTATCACCATGTACTCACAAAGAGGCGAACACCAGGATGCTGTTGCATGCTGCGGATGGTGTCAAGCAGGGAAGACAGAAGATTGTCATAGGAACTGCTGATACTGACGTTGTTGTACTAGCTGTCAGCTTTGCTTGCTGACTTGACTATGAAAGTCTTGTGGTACTGAACGACACAGGGAAATCATTCAGATACATTGATGCAACTTCTATTGCCAGATAGGTCCTCTTCACGCAGAAAGGAAGGGAGATCAAGAAGCTTCTACCAACGCAGGATGCCCTCGTGCAACACCTGCTATGAGTGGGCTACCAGGCTGGCCACGTTTGGGGGCCAGGCCCTGCTGAAAGCACCACACCTGCCTAGTCCAGCAGACTTTGGCTGGACTCGACAGGGGGACGTGCCTGAATGGGAGGTGCAGTGGATGACACTTCCACCTGCAGGTACAGCTTGCTGTACTATCTTCAAGAGTGGCTGCGTGAAAGGCTGCAGAGGATAGTGTTGATGCTTAAAAGCCAACCTGCGCTGCACAATGCTGTGTAAATGCGATGGATATTAGCGGGATGTGTGAACTGTTTGGGAATCCTTGATGTGAATTTAGGGGGTAGGCATCATAACATAATCAAACTAATGTTTGAAGTAACTTTGCCTGTTTTAGAGAATATCTAAGTAACACCTTTAGAATTGTCGCACCTGATAACCTATATTTTGACATCAACTTCAAGGCTCTAGGATATGTGGATCTTAAGATATGGGGATAACAGGCTTTGTCAGGCACCATCTTTCAAAATGGCGGATATCCGAAAGTCAACAATGTAATATATTTGAAATCATCGCATCTAAAAAAACTTATATTATGACATCAACTTTGTGGCTATAGGTTATGTAGTTCTTAAGATATGGGAATATGAGTCTTTGACGGGCACCATCTTTAAAAATGGCTGATATATGAATGTTGACGAAGGGTAAAGGTAACATTTTTAAAATCGCTATCCACCAATCTATACAAAATCATAAACATTACGGCTCTATGTAACGTAGTTGTTAAGATACCGTAACATTTGTACTGACAACCGTCATCTTTAAAATAAAACAATTGAAATGTTTGACCCCTAAAACCTATATTTAGTCACCAAAATTATAGCTCTAGGTGATACAGTTATTAATATATGGGGAAATTTAATGCGGCCATTTAATAAAATGGCCACCATTTCTTAATGCAGCAAAATCTGGAATGCCTCCAATCTTTAAAACGGTTACCTTGGTATGTAGAATAGACGAGCCAAGTGTCTTGCTTTTATCAAAAAGTGCACAATCTTTTCACCTATCCACTTGACTAAAGACAGAAAGTACAAAAACCAAAATAATTTCAGTTTTGTGACATGTTATGTTCTTCCATTGGACGGCAGAATTGTTATTTGCTTTGTTAAACTCCATCCTCAACTGATTTAGCCTATTACAAATCATGTTCGTTGATGCCTAAATATGTAGTGTGTGAATACCTTATGTAACATCTGCAGTCCAAAAAATTTTAAAATCATTCAAAGAATTGACTTTGGTCGTTAGAAAAATAATGAATATCCAAAATGGTAAACACTGTGCCAATCATTGGCGTGACTTCCATACTCTAGTTGATCACATGACAAAGTTATGAAATTTCACTAAGGATGAAATTCGTGAATTTTCAGCATTTCCATGTTCACTTCACTTAATGTTTCATCAAAGATTAAGTATTTAATAGTTTGTTTGATTAGTTCACAAAAATACATCCAAAAGTTGCACAAACAAGCTAGCATGTTGAAGTGGATACTAGGTAGGTCAAGCTGCCACTACACAGACAATGCTTGAAGTAAGTTGGAGAAATGATTCATTCACATGACTGCAACAGAGTTACAGTGCAAGCAGATGTCTTCAATTACACAATATCCGATCCACAAAAGCATTGAAGATGTTCCAGACTCTAACCAGTGCCCTCATCAGGGCATGTGGAAACTGACACAGACAAGTGTGAGTCTGGAAAATACAAGTGATTGAAACAAGAGCAACACTGCTGCCTTCTCGTGGCAAGTACCTTCATGTGTCATCGAATGTCTTCCTGTGTCTTTAACTCACAGCCACGTTGAATCCTCTCCCACATGCGTATACACTAAACCCACAGCAAAGTGTACAGCCCTTCCTCTTCACACACATTTAAAGCTGCTTTCTATAAATATATATTTTTGAAAGAGGTCCAGCTCATTAAGATGCTACGCCATGTTCTGTGTATGCCTGTCTTGCCCAAGAAACACCCCCTGCTGTCATGGCCATAAGTCTGCTATGTCTGCTCCATCAAGCTTATCACAAACGTACTGATGAGGTGGAAAAACTCACAATACCTAGAGATGTCTTGCTTTCTTTCTTCTTATTTGTGCGTTCAGGCTCTGGTGAAAAACAAGCATTGCCTTATTTATCTTTGTTCAACATTAATGAAAATACAGAATATATATATATTAAAAACTCTATATCAATTTGTGTGATATATGTATATATTATCACAAATTGATATAAGAGAGTTTTTAATGCTGCCATCTAGTTACTAGTGGTGGAGGTTAGATTTTTGTGACAAAAAGCATATTGTATCATGCTACTGACTGATGAAATAATGGTGTTCCTATCTATTGAGTTCAACATAAAACACGATATATCTTGAAACGAACAAAATGGATATAACATATACCACTCATATATAAATATTATATTGATAAAATTGTTAATAATATTATATACATGTAACTTCACAGGGTTTCGCCATTAACTCATGTAATTTGATCATATTTACATGTGTGAGTTACATATGTAATACTGCATGTACCCGATTAATATATTAAAAGTATACATTAACATTGTAATGAAAATATGTGATACCATTGTCGTTAAACTTAAGAAAATTTGTATGACAGCAACTAAACGTCTAATTCTAATGGCTCTGCAACATTTGAGAGAAATGTCAAATGTTCTAATGTCACACATATAATGGAGGAATTGTAAATACTGCAGTATACATTTCCTTAATTCTCATCACTGCAAAAAATTCTGCTTTTAAACATGCATTCTGGTTATGTATTTTTCAAAGTATACAATGTTGTGAAATAATGTAAAATGTCCAAATGTAAATTTTTTTATTTACAATATCTATAAAACTATATTATTTACTGTTTTCTACATTACATTTTCAAAATCCAATCCATTTGTTAGTTGATGTTATATGGATTAACTTTGGTAACAATGTTCATTATTAGCACAATGCACCACAAACATTCTGTGCTGCCAACTTTGTATGTAAATCTGCCTTTTTGCAGCACTTTTTGTTCAAAGTTTATCAATGCATCTGTGATTTTATGGACAAAATGTATTCAATTTATCATACATTTTGGTGCACTAGTACTAATGGTAGTAGACAATTCATGTAAAACATTCTGGAGAAGAAAGCCAAAACTAACTTTGTTAATTTATGCAGTGGTGTTAATGTTAGTACCAGAAAACATACCTTTCCTTTCAATGGCAAGTAACACAGATGGCATCCGTGCCAGGAATACAAGTATTGTGTTGTTACTGATCACATCATTACCAGTTGTGTATATGTCTAATACTGAAGCTTGTGTATACATAGCTGCCAACGTTTAGAAACCCAAAAACAGAATATTTGGTGGGGGGTGAGTTCGGGAGAGGGGCTTGCACCCCCCCAAAAATGGGGGTCGGGGGCACAACCCCCATAGGCTGAAGAAAAAATGCCATCTTCAACACTCAAGATTCAATTTCTTGATACCTTTTACTAACTCGAAGAGTGCATACAATTCAAACGAACATTAAAAAATAAAACAGTTTTTTGACAGGCTAAAACAGTAAAAAGATACTTTTTCAGCAAATTCACGATGCTGATTTTCCAGGGAGGTCTGCAAGTACAAATAGTACAGTACCAGTTGATGTAACTTATCTTTATCAATGCAGGTCTTTATCAATAGGTCTACTTTATGCAAGTACTGAAACTACTATGAATGTCCAGGCTCTCAACCTTATCGTTCTTTAGCTCTTTCAAGATGTTTATTCCACACACAGATGTGTACATCCACACACACGCTTTCAGTTTTCAGTGTTCAATTCTTGGAGTAAAGTACATCGCCGGTCATTCCAAGTCGGACTTGTCCGTGTTCGTCCATACTGGAACATCGAACAAAGCTCCCGAACAACGTTTCCATCACGCACAAGCATCGGGGACGTGATTTTGGATGATGTGAAAAGGTGATGATATGTTGACATCTTGCCAATGCATACAGATCATCTGCTTGTGCTATACATGTGGGGAGTGGTCGGTCACTGGCCGGTTGGCACAAAAGTCGTACCTTCTGTTCTCTCCCGTGTTCCCATGTGGGGACTGTTGCCTATTCATGGTTGGGGCTGCGAACTCTCGTTCGGCAGGCACACTTGGCGAAATGGGTATATTTCTGAGGAAGTGTCGTAGAGCGCGTGGGACATGCGAATTGTGATATTGACCTGATGGTCTTGTGAAGTTCAACCTCTGGAGGGAAGACTCGAGTGGTGCTTGGCATAGTGTTCAGCTTATCGACCGCGCATGTACGGCGGCGATAACTGGGCACAATCTAACACTATATGCTTGTCTCAGAGTCTCACAGTGGTGCGAGTCGGGCCCGTGCACCTGGCCTGATCAACGATGGAGAAAAAAAATGACCGAACAAAAATTACTGAGCGGAATTTTTCAGAAAACGGAAAACGATCAGTACATGTAGATTTCCGTACTCAGCCTTAGAAACAGAAAAAATATGGGAAAAATGTAAGGGTTGGCAGCTATGTATATATACTGTAACTGCCGATCTTATCACATTATTGTCCCACTACCCCGTCAATGACCACCCCCTCAATAACCACCCCCTTTTCAGCAGTGTGAACCAGGGTGGCAGACATATTTTAATGGATATACTAACTAGTTTCGATACTGAAGAGATCTTGCCCCATTAAAACAATGCAACAAACAGAATTAGTTTATATTACAGAAAAGTTACTACCATTAAGTATCATATCATACTGGCTTTTACACATTTTGAAAACGTTTACGCAAAAGATAACCTACTGTACTGTTAAGCTAAAACATCATGGTTTTGAACATATATACCTATTTCAGGTAACCCTGTCGGCTGATCTCCTGGAAGAACAAAAAAGCACCTTATTTGAACACTCTCTGATCAGGTTTAATTAGTAATACAGATAATAGTTTGATTTTCCATTTCTGAATGTGTGTATGCGTGCGTGCGTGCGTGCGTGTGTGTGTGTGTGTGCACTGAATGCAAGAGACATTTATCCATAAAACACATTATTTCCATTTTGTGCATTTTGAAACAGCTCAAGAAGTACTGCGGTACAAAAACCATGGATCAGCAAGGAGTCGTGGGAGCTGGTAGAAGAAAGAAAATGACTGAAGAACAACATCGAGCAGACAAAGTCAGACAGGATTAAGCAGAATTACATGGATAAATATAGGTGTAAAGACAAAGAAGTGAAGAAGAGCATGAGACAAGACAAGAGGAAGTGGGTTGACCACCTTGCCATGGAAGCAGAGGAAGCAGTACTTAATGGAAGAATTAAAGAAGTGTACGATATTACAAAAACCCTCAGTAATGACAAACGTAAGACAACAAATACAGTGAAAGACAAATGTGGAAATTTATTAACGGAAGGATTGGTCAGAAAGGAGCAATGGACATATAATACTTTGAGGAAATCCTTAATAGTCGGGGAGTTAGTTCATTCACTACTCCATGTTCTGTGTATGCCTGTCTTGCCCAAGAAACACCCCCTGCTGTCATGGCCATAAGTCTGCTATGTCTGCTCCATCAAGCTTATCACAAACGTACTGATGAAATGGAAAAACTCACAATACCTATAGACGTCTTGCTTTCTTTCTTCATATTTGTGCGGTCAGGCTCTGATGAAAAACAAGCATTGCCTTATTTATCTTTATTCAACATTAATGAAAATGCAGAATATATACATTAAATATATATATATATAAATTATATATATCACAAATTAATAGGAGTTTTTATTGCTGCCACTAGTGGTGGAGGTGTTTTGTGACAAAAAGCATATTGTATCACGCTACTGACTGAAATAATGGTGTTCCTATCTATTGAGTTCAACATAAAACACGATTTATCTTGAAATGAACAAAATGGATATAACACTCATATATAAATATTATATCGATAAAATTGTTAATAATATTATATACATGTAACTTCACAGGGTTTCGCCATTAACTCATGTAATTTGATCATATTTACATGTGTGAGTTACATATGTAATACTGCATGTACCTGATTAATATATTAAAAATATACATTAACATTGTAATGTAAATATGTGATACCATTGTCGTTAAAATTTGTATGACAGCAACTAAACGTCTAATTCTAATGGCTCTGCAACATTTGAGAGAAATGTCAAATGTTCTAATGTCACACATATAATGGTAGAATTGTAATTACTGCAGTATATGTTTCCTTAATTAATTCTCATCACTGCAAATAATTCTGCTTTTAAACATGCATTTAGGTCATGTATTTTTCAACTAGTGCACAATGTTGTGAAATAATGTAAAATGTCCAAATGTAATTTTTTTTAATTTACAATATCTATGAAACTATATTATTTACTGTTTTCTACATTACATTTTCAAAATCCAAGGACCTTGTGGTCATTTGTTGGTTGATGTTATATGGACTACCTTTGATAACAATGTTCATTATTAGCACAATGCACCACAAACATTCTGTGCTGCCAACTTTGTATGTAAATCTGCCTTTTGCAGTAATTTTTGTTCATAGTTTATCAATGTATCTGTGATTTTATGTACAAAGTGTATTCAATTTATTATAAATTTTGGTGCACTAATACTAATGGTAGTAGACAATCCATGTAAAACATTCTGGAGAAGAAAGCCAAAACTAACTTTGTTAATTTATGCAGTGGTGTTAATGTTAGTACCAGAAAACATACCTTTCCTTTCAATGGCAAGTAACACAGATGGCGTCCGTGCCAGGAATACAAGTATTGTGTTGTTACTGATCACATCATTACCAGTTGTTTATGTCTAATACAGAAGCTTGTGTATACATAGCTGCCAACGTTTAGAAACCCAAAAACAGAATATTTGGGGGGGGGTGGAAAACGGGGGTCAGGGGGCACAGCCCCCATAAGCTGAAAAAAAATTCCATCTTCAACACTCAAGATTAAATTTCTTGATACCTTTTACTAACTCAGCAGTGCCAATTCGTATACTGAAGAGATCTTGCCTCATTAAAACAATGCAACAAACAGGATTAGTTTATATTACAGAAAAGTTTATTACCGGTAAGTATCATATCATACTGGCTTTTACACATTTTGAAAACGTTTACGCAAAAGATAACCTAGTGTACTCTTCAGCTAAAACATCATGGTTTTGAACAAATATACCTATTTGGGGTAATCCTGTCGGATGAAAAACATAAAAACTTCGTATTTGAACTTATTTGAACACTCTCTTATCAAGCTTAATTAGTAATAACAGTAATAGTTACATTTTCCATTTCTGAATGTGTGTATGCATGTGTGTGTGTGCCCTGAATGCAAGCGACATTTATTCATAAAACACATTACATGTATATCCATTTTGTGCGTTTTGAAGCAGCTCAAGAAGTACTGGGGTACAAAAAGAAAGGGCAAAAACCATGGATCAGCAAGGAGTCGTGGGAGTTAGTAGAAGAGAGAAAACGACTGAAGAACAACATCGAGCAGACAAAGTCAGACAGAATTAAGAAGAATTACATGGATAAACATAGGTGTAAAGACAAAGAAGTGAAGAAGAGCATGAGACAAGACAAGAGGAAGTGGGTTGACCACCTTGCCATGGAAGCAGAGGAAGCAGTACTTAATGGAAGAATTAAGAAGTGTATGATATTACAAAAACCCTCAGTAATGACAAACGTAAGCCAACAAATGCACTGAAAGACAAATGTGGAAATTTAATAACGGAAGGATTGGTCAGAAGGGAGCAATGGAAAGAACACTTTGAGGAAATCCTTAATAGACCTATCCCTGATGATCCTGTAACAGATGTGGAGATAGATCCAATCACATGAAATCAGCACTGACCCAATAACAAAAGCAGAAATTAGAACAGCGCTAAGGAAGATGAGAAACAGGAAAGCAGGGGGCAAGGACGAAATTACAGTAGAATTATTAAAAGCAGATATGAATACAACAGAGAAATGGCTTGTAAACTTATTAAGAATATTTTGGGAACAAGAGAAAGTGCCAAAAACATGAAGCAGGAGATGATGAAATACCGAAGAAAGGTGACCTTACAGAGTGCATGAATCGAAGAGGAATTGCTTTGATATCTGTTCCCAGTAAAGTATTCGGAAGAGTACTCATTGACAGAATAAGAGATGGAGTTAACAGCAAGGTGAGAGATTAACAAGCAGGTTTCAGAAGTGGGAGAGGCACAGTTGAACATATATTTATTTTGTGAAATATTATAGAACAGGTAGTGGAATGGCAGGCAACTCATGTTTGTGGACTTTAAAAAAATGGTTCAGATGTTATACGAAGATAGCGAATGTGCAGTTAGACGAAGGTGAGTAATCTGGGTGGTTCAAGGTTAAAACCTGAGTTAAACAAGATGTAATATCTGGATTTATCTGCTTGATGGTAGTGGACTGGATAATGAGAAACACAACAGCAGGAAATAAAACAGGGATAAGATTGAACTTCACATCAAAACTGGAGGACCAGAAATTTGCCAATGACAGCACTCATGTCATCATGCTACACACACGCAAACAAAGACAAGACAACTGAATCAATTTGCAGCAAGGACAGGACTAAGAATAAATAAAACTCAAGTATTGAGATTATTAATTGATGTTCAAGAACTAAAGGAAGTGGACAAGTATAATTACCTAGGTGCTATCTTCAGTAAGCAAGGAGGAGGCAGTGATGAAATTGTTAACAGAATTCGTAAAGCTACCGTATCTTTCATGAAGCTAAAGCAGATATGGAGTTCAAATATATACGTAATGATATCTAAATTGAGGCTTTTTAACACACTTATTAAACTGGTGTATTTGTATGGAAGTGAAACATGGAAAATAAATGAAGGTAACAACAGAAAGTTAGATACATCATCTTTCAAGTGCTTAAAACGAATCCTAAACAAATTAGATGCCCATACATTGTATCAATTCAAGATATTTTTGCAAAAACAAAATTGAAGACAGTCAGCACCAAGGTCAAATGAAGAAGATGGAAATAGGTAGGACATATCCTACGAATGGACAAGAACAGCAAATGTGCTACGGTACATGTCTATTCCCCTCAAGTTACAAAGATTAGTTGCCATCACAACTTCTGCATAACCTATTTTTAATGTATTACTTAAATTCTGCTGATTCAATTATCAAACTTGCTTTGTTATGTTGTTTTAGGTATGCAATGTATCTTTGAAGTGAGCAAACTGTTATTACCTTCAGACAACGCATTGTACCTCTCATCTGAAAACAAACACTGTCTTATTTTAACTCTCTCTGGTCACATATACATATACAATTTGCCAAACATGGACTATATAATACATACACTTACATGTAAATAAGTACTGGCCTACCTAATCCGGCCTACATATATATATATATATATATATATATATATATATATATATATATATATATATATATATATATACATGGCTGGATTAGATACCTATATGCATAAATACATTGCAAATATAAGCGAATAGAAGTATACATATTATTATAATATGGATTTAAACTTTAAAATGTTTACAATTGGCTAATCCAATACTTAGTGAAAGGAAATCAAATTCTAGGGCTAATTAGGAGAACTATCATGTATAAGGAGAAACAGCTAATTGTACCAATGTACAAAGCACCACATTTGGAATATTGTATTCAAGCATGGAGGCCGTATCGTAAAAAGGACATAGACAAGCTAGAAAGAATACAACGAAGAGCAACTAAAATTATTCCAGAATTGAACCAGCCAGCACACCTACATCAGGCCGACAGCGGGCTGAGGGCGGCAAACTTATCGGTCCAAAATCGCCATCTGCCTGCGGGCCAATATAAATTTTGTCCATCGGCTCAACATCGGGCCGAGGGCGTCAAACTTATCGGCCCAACATCACCATCCGCCTGCGGGCCGATGTAGGTTTTGTTCATCGGGCCGAGGGTGGCAAATTTATCTGTCCAACATCGGCATCCACCTGTGGGCCGATGTGGGTTTTGTCCATCGGTTTAACATCGGGCCAAGGACGGTTCATAAGCGGCCGGCTGCCGATAGGAAGCCGCCTTTGATTAGATGATTAGACGTTCATTGGTCGACTGTGCCTAGTTTTGATGTGTGTGTATATATACATATATATAATTATTATATACACACATATGTATATATATATATATATATATATATATACATATACACAAACATGTTAATTTTGGCAAAACTAGGCACAGTTGGACTATAAGCAGCTAATCATTGGTAAATTGTCATCCAATATATATATATTTATGCAAAATAACAACACAAGTCCAGCGTAGATTGAAATAGACCAAAGAATGACATTTAGATTTATTAATTAAGGAGGAGCAGGAAATTAGGCAAGCAGACACCATCAAAATAAGATACATCAAATAATCTCAGCAAGCATGCCGGCCCCAAAAGGTGTTTACACATAATTAGTAAATCATGCCTATCAGCTACCCACTACCAGTAGTATCTGTACCACTACTGACTTATATACAATTCACGTGGTATCGGTGGGGGTCACTCTGCCACTAGGTCACCCTCTGTGTCCGAACCCCACCATAATTATTTATATAGCAGAATAACAACACCCAAGTAGATTGAAATAGGCACAACAAACGCATTAAAAATGTATTAATCAATATGAGTTGTACAGTTTTAATAAGATACATTCTACGTTGTATTTTATTAAACCTATTAACATTAAGTCACTAATCCTTCCCCATATAAATTACTGTAACTGGTATACATAATAACAAAGCTGCTGAAGTGGGCTACAACAATGATAACAGTCAGTATATGATGCACACACTAAAAACATTGCTAAAAAGTGTCAAACTGCTAAAGAAAAGTTGAAGATATCGTTAGATGACAACAATTAAACTGTCATCACTAATATGTAAACAGAAACCTTCCTGAATACCTACAAAGTATAAGCATAATACCTAATTCTGGCACAAAAAGTCATGGGAATGTCCACATTGAAAGTACAAACACTGAACTGGCAATCAAAAGCATTACAGATCACTTGAATATTCAATAACACCCCTAATCCAACAACAGACAAAATCCACACTCACTCTCTTAAAAGGCTTCAGTATATACACAGAAACCTATATAATTTCAATGTACTGTGCAACCTTCCTAATTAGACATTGCTATGAATATGCATGTGCACATTCAAACTTAAGCTGTTAAACAATTAACCTTTCAAATGTATATTTATAAATACAGATTATACAGTATAACTTTACTATGATTTTTTAAAATAAAAAATGCAGACTTTTTTAACCTTTTATACACTGCAAGGAGTCAACTTCAAAATCCTTTTTAGACTGAAAGTACATACTGTCTTCCTATATGTACATGGATTTAACTTCGGTGGCTCTCATGATAGCGACATTATCATGGTGTCAGTGAATTTATTTTATTACTAAATTCAGGTACAAGTAAGAGATAATGATAAGTATTAACACATAATAATTTAAACAAATCTCCATATACCAACCTCTAAACAAACACAGCGAGTCTCCCTGATCAATACAAAAGCACCATGTCATTATTTTCAATACAAGCATATTATCTTATTTTTATACATATATTGTTAACATTTTATCACCAATGTTTTGGGGTTGATATATATATATATTTGTATGTGGAGATATGTAATTTATTATATGATAATATTTAATAAGTAGGCGTCATCTCTTACTTGTACCTAAATGAATGTATTTAAATACATTCACTTCAATTGTTTACTCCCGCCATATCCTGCTGAGCCTATGCTCTGTCCATTTGGCGCATCCTACCACCATCCCGATCAGAGACAGAGGCAGTTTAGAACCATTCCTGGATGACTCGCTTTATGTCATGCTCATGGTTTATGTTGTGCCATTTGTTGTCACCTCATTGTTTCGGACAGCATCTGAAATATTAACATAGCCATTAAGTTAACAATACCAAGTGGCCATGGCCCATGGAATTGGGTGATTCCCTTATGAAAATATACCATAGTAAATGCCATTGTATACCATGGTGTTTTGAAACAGGTAAACCATGCTAAATCATGGTAAACCATGTTAAAATACCACAATATACCATGGAAACCATGGTAATCCATGGTGGTTTGAAACAGGGATGCCATGGTAAAATACCATGTTGTTTTGAAACAGGTAAACCACGGTCTACCACAGTGTACCATGTAATGTCATGGTTTACTATTTTGCAATGCCATGGTATACCATGGTATAAGGGTTCCCGGGCCGTAGTTAGGACAACCAACTATAAGTATAAACAAGTGTACTGACTGAGAACGAATTTAGCTACCGATACAGGGCAGAATGAAATGAAGGTTTCACAGAATATAATTTTATATATATATAATTCTGTGTTTCTGTTCATCTGATAATGTACTCGCAAGAAATAAACATAAACTGACAGTACAGACTGAGTCTGTATAAATAAATCTTCAGACTTCACCTATTATTGACCTACGGCTAAGCCTAAGCTATGTCAGTTCACGGCCTTCGAGTTTGGCGCCTAGAATTACGATGGGCAAAATTCTACTTTCATATGCTTTGCGAACATCAGTAATTTTTATAATGCTCAAAATCAATGTATTGGATAATACAAAATACAGCCAAATTCACAAAGGAATTAGTAAACACATACCTTGTCTTGTGGCGCGCCAGTCGCATATAAAATTATAACGGTAAAACAGCGGACTTCAAAGATGATGGCGTGGGGTAGACTCTAGGTAAAGATTATTTTTAACAATACTAATGTTCAGTGAATATTGAAAGCATATGGAACTTACAAAAGTAATTATCATTGCTTGTTAATTTTTTTTTAAGAATAACTACACGGATCATAAAAATTTTCTTTTCTTTTAATTTTATTTCGCTTCCCGCATGGTACGTCATCGCGCGGGAAACGTTCCCTTACACCACATGCAAAATTTAATACAAGTAATAAATCATAGGCATACGGCGCGCTTCAGAAATCAGTGCTCGGGCCTCCCTCGGTCCGAGTACTGATAAATCACTTCCTGGGTGCTTGCTGGGGAGACCTTAGTTACGAAAGCCACTTATTACAATGTGGTTTGACAACACTAGAGACTAAGAGGAGACCAAGTAGAAGTGTTTAAAATAGTGAACGGTTATGAGGATGTTGATAGGAATATGTTCTTCAAACTTAAAGAAGGCAGTAGAACCAGAGGACACAAAGCAGCATTAGTTCAGGAGCAGTGTAGGTTGGACATGAGAAAGTACTCTTTCTCACAGAGGGTGATAAATGAATGGAACAAACTGCCAAATGATTGTGTTAATGCTAGTACAGTAGTGTGAATATGTTTAAAAATAGAATTGACAGATATCTGATAAGGGCGGGCTACACATAGATGAGAAAATGGTTGGACTCTCGATAAGCCAATGGCTTCCTTGTCCACTTGCCATCTGTAACTTGTTGTTTGGGATGGCAATCTTGTTAAAAAAAAAACAGTTGGGCTGTAATAAATAAAATAACTGTACGGAAATAAGATACAATGAATTGTTCTATTAAAATTATACAGTAAACTAAATCGTCCATCAGTTTGGTATGTCACCAATGCCAGTAAGCAGGTGAAGCTGCCACTATACAGACAATGCTTGAAGGTTCCATAAGTTGGAGAATTGGTTCATTCACATGACTGCAACAGAGTTACAGTGCAAGCACATGTCTTCAAGTACACAACATCCGATCCACAAAAGCATTGAAGATGTTCCAAGCTCTAACCAGTGCCCTCATCAGGGCATGTGGAGACTGACACAGACAAGTGTGAGTCTGGAAAATACAAGTGATTGAAACAAGAGCAACACTGCTGCCTTCTCGTGGCAAGTACCTTCATGTGTCATCGTATGTGTTCCTGTGTCTTTAACTCACAGCCACGTTGAATCCTCTCCCACATGCGTATACACTAAACCCATAGCAAAGTTGTACAGCCCTTCCTCTTCACATACATTTAAAGCAGCTTTTTATAAATATATATTTTTGAAAGAGGTCCAGCTCATTAAGAGGCTACGCCACGTTCTGTGTATGCCTGTCTTGCCCAAGAAACACCCCCTGCTGTCATGGCAATAAGTCTGCTATGTCTGCTCCATCAAGCTTATCACAAGCGTACTGATGAAATAGAAAAACTCACAATACCTAGAGATGACTTGCTTTCTTTCTTCATATTGGTGCATTCCAGCTCTGGTGAAAAACAAGCATTGCCTTATTTATCTTTGTTCAACATTAATGAAAATACAGAGTATATATATATATATATATATATATATATATATATATATATATATATATATATATATATATATGTGTGTGTCAGACTCAAAGCAGTGGCACACACTTGCCCTGAGCAGTCATCATAGTCGCAACCACAACTGACAGCGATATATTATACACACATATACATACAAAGCAGTCATCTGTATGCCCAAATCACACAAATTAATATAACAGAGTTCTTAATACTGCCATCTAGTTACTACTGGTGGAGATAAAAGTTTTGTGACAAAAAGCATACTGTATCATGCTACTGACTGATGAAATAATGGTGTTCCTATCTACTGAGTGCAACATAAAATACGATTTATCTTGAAACGAACAAAATATATATAACACATAACACTCATATATAAATATTATATCAATAAAATTGTTAATAATATTATACACATGTAACTTCACAGGGTTTTGCCATTAACTCATGTAATTTTATCATATTTACACATGTGAGTTACATATGTAATACTGCGTGTACCTGATTAATATATTAAAAATATACATTAACATTGTAATGTAAATATGTGATACCATTGTTGTTAAACTAAAAAAGTATAATTGTAATGGCTCTGCGACATTTGAGAGAAATGTCAAATGTTCTAATGTCACACGTATCACGGTGGAATTGTAAATAATGCAGTATATGTTTCCTTAATTAATTCTCACCAATACAAATAATTCTGCTTTTAAGCATGCATTTAGTTCATGTATTTTTCAACTAGTACACCATGTTGTGAAATAATGTGAAATGTTTAAATGTAAAAAAAATTAATTTACAATATCTATAAAACTATATTATTTACTATTATCAAAATCCAAGGAATGTGAACCTTGTGGTCATTTATTGGTTGATATTATATGGATTACCTTTGGTAACAATGTTCATTATTAGCACAATGCACCACAAACATTCTGTGCTGCCAACTTTGTATGTAACTCTGCCTTTTTGCAGTAGTTTTTGTTCATAGTTTATCAATGCATCTGTGATTTTATACAAAAAATGTATTAAATTAATTATAAATTTTGGTGCACTAGTACTAATGGTAGTAGACAATCCATGTAAAACATTCTGGAGAAGAAAGCCAAAACTAACTTTGTTAATTTGGTGGTTAAGTTAAGTGGTGTTACTGTTAGTACCAGAAAACATACCTTTCCTTTCAATGGTAAGTAACACAGATGGCGTCCGTGCCAGTAATACAAGTATTGTGTTGTTACTGATCACATCATTACCAGTGGACAATACATAGCCCCCAAGTGTCGTATAAATGTAATGGTCTTTTCATTTTATCCCAGAGGCATTCGCATATGGAATATGATTCCACCAAAAATTACCAACATAAAAAACCCAAAATCATTTCAAGAAGCTATTATGGAACTCCCTTTCACCACACCTCCTCACCTAAGCTGCCTTTAAAATACAGTGCTCAGCATAAACTTATCCATGGTGTGGGTATGGAGACTGTCTATGTGTGTATGTGGCAAGGCAGCGACAGTATCCATACACATAACCAACCTATTAAAAATTTTCGTTAAACATCCTATACATAAAATAAATAAAACTATCAGATAAAAACCATTTCAGCAACATTAATGATATTAGTCTTTTAATCGAATGTACCACCCACAGCGCATGCGCACAGTCCACCACAAACTCCTGCGTTAGCCCAAGTTTGGGCTGTTTGGAGTAAACCACTTGAGACTTGAGTTGTTTATGTCTAATACTGAAGCTTGTGTATACATAGCTGCCAACCTTTAGAAACCCAAAAACAGAATATTTGGTGGTGGGTGGGTTCGGGGCTTGCACCCCCTCCCGGAAACGGGGGTCATGGGGGCACAGTCCACATAAGCTGAAAAAAAAATGCCATCTTCAACACTCAAGATGCAATTTCTTGATACCTTTTACTAACTCAAAGAATGCATACAATTCAAATGAACATTCAATAAAACAGTCTTTTGAAAGGCTAAACCAGTAAAAGGATACTTTCTCAGCAAATTCAAGATGGTGATTTTCCAGGGAGGTCTGCAAGTACAAGTTGTACAGTACCAGTTGATGTAACTTATCTTCATAAATACAGAACAGATCTACTTTATGCAAGTACTGAAACTACTATGAATGTTCAGGCTCTCAATCTCATCGTTCTTCAGCTCTTTCAAGATTGATGTTTAACAAGATTTAACAAGATTTGCCATCCAAGACAAAGGCCCAGATGGCAAGTGGACAAGGAAGCCATTGGCTTATCGAGAGTCCAACAATGTTCACCTACTTATAACCCGCCCTCCTGATATATGTGTCAACCTTGTTTTTAAACATATGTTCTACATACAGGTGTGTACATCCACACACATGCTTTCAGTTTTCAGTGTTCAACAACCCATTAGCTGGGCACTTGAGCTGCCTTGTGAAGGCGGCGCGCAGTTGGGGTTTCTCAGGGGAAAACGAATGCCCAACTGCCCCTCTGTCAAGGATGAATTTTTTTAGTGAAATATCAAGATGCAGTCGCGTGCATCCTGTAGCTGACATCCTGAACGACGTTTCCATCACGCATAAGCATCGGGACGTTATTTTGGCCAAAGTGAAAAGGTGATGATACGTTGACATCTTGCTAATGGTGATGATACGTTGACATCTTGCCAATGGTGATGATACGTTGACATCTTATCAAAGGTGATGATACGTTGACATCTTGCCAATGGTGATGATACGTTGACATCTTGCCAATGGTGACGATACGTTGACATCTTGCCAAAGGTGATGATACGTTGACATCTTGCCAATGGTGATGATACGTTGACATCTTGCCAAAGGTGATGATACGTTGATATCTTGCCAAAGATGATGATACGTTGACATCTTGCCAAAGGTGATGATGCGTTGACATCTTGCCAATGGTGATATGTTGACATCTTGCCTATGGTGATGATACGTTGACATCTTGCCAAAGGTGATGATACGTTGACATCTTGCCAAAGATGATGATACGTTGACATCTTGCCAAAGGTGATGATACATTGACATCTTGCCAATGGTGATATGTTGACATCTTGCCTATGGTGATGATACGTTGACATCTTGCCAATGGTGATGATACGTTGACATCTTGCCAATGGTGATATGTTGACATCTTGCTTATGCATACAGGTCACCTGCTTGTGCTATACATGTGGGAGTGGTCGGTCACTGGCCGGTTGGCACAAAACTCGTACCTTCTGTTTTCTCCTGTGTTCCCACGTGGGGACTGTTGCCGATTCATGGTTGGGGCTGCGAACTCTCGTTTGGCAGGCACACTTGGCGAAATAGGTATATTTCTGAGGAACAGTGTTGTGGAGCACGTGGGACATGCAAATCGTGATATTGACCTGATGGTCTTGTGAAGTTCAACCTCCGGAGGGAGGACTTGAGTGGCACTTGGCATAGTGTTCGGCTTATTGACCGCGCATGTACGGCGGCGATAACTGGGCGCAATCTAACACTATATGTTTGTCTCAAAGAGTCTCACAGTGGTGCGAGTCGGGCCAGAGAAAAAACAACCAAATAAAAATTACTGAGCGGAATTTTTCAGAAAACGGTAAATGATCAGTACATATAGATTACTCAGCCTTAGAAAACAGAAAAACTATGGGAAAACGGAAGGGTTGGCAGCTATGAATATATACTGTAACTACCTATCTTATCACATTATTGTCCCACCATCCCCTCAATACCCACCCCCTGACTAAACTTTTCCCCTTTTCAGCAGTGGGAACTGGGGTGGTAGACATGTTTTATTGGATATACTAACTAGTTTCGATCATATACTGAAGAAATCTTGCCTCATTAAAACAATGCAACAAACAAAATTAGTTTATATTACAGATAAGTTATTACCATTAAGTATCATATCATACTGGCTTTTACACATTTTGAAACCGTTTACGCAAAAGATAACCTACTGTACTCTTAAGCTAAAACATCATGGTTTTGAACATAAATACCTATTTTGGGTAATCCTGTCGGCTGAACTCATGGAAAAACAAAAGCACCTTATTTGAACTTTGATCAGGTTTAATTGGTAATAACGATAATAGTTAGATTTTCCATTTCTGAATGTGTGCGTGTGTGCGTGTGCTGAATGCAGGAGACGTTTATCCATAAAATACATTATATCCATTTAGTGCATTTCGAAACAGCTCAAGAAGTACTGGGGTACAAAAAGAAAGGGCAAAAACCATGGATCAGCAAGGAGTCATGGGAGCTGGTAGAAGAGAGAAAATGACTGAAGAACAACATCGAGCAGACAAAGTCAGACAGGATTAAGCAGAATTACATGGATAAATATAGGTGTAAAGACAAAGAAGTGAAGAAGAGCATGAGACAAGACAAGAGGAAGTGGGTTGACCACCTTGCCATGGAAGCAGAGGAAGCAGTACTTAATGGAAGAATTAAAGAAGTGTACGATATTACAAAAACCCTCAGTAATGACAATTGTAAGACAACAAATGCAGTGAAAGACAAATGTGGAAATTTAATGACGGAAGGATTGGCCAGAAGGGAGCGATGGAAAGAACACTGAGGAAATCCTTAATAGACCTATCCCTGATGATCCTGTAACAGATGTGGAGATAGATCCAATCACATGAAACCAGCACTAATCCAATAACAAAAGCAGAAATTAGAACAGCGCTAAGGAAGATGATAAACGGGAAAGCAGGGGGCAAGGACGAAATTACAGTAGAATTATTAAAAGCAGATATTAATACAACAGTGAAAAGGCTTGTAAACTTATTAAGAATATTTTGGGAAAAAGAGAAAGTGCCAAAAACATGAAGCAGGGGATGATAAAATACCGAAGAAAGGTGACCTTACAGACAGAGTGCATGAATCGAAGAGGAATTGCTTTGACATCTGTTCCTAGTAAAGTATTCGGAACAGTACTCATTGACAGAATAAGAGATGGAGTTAACAAGTTGAGAGATGAACATGCAGGCTTCAGAAGTGGGAGAGGCACAGTTGAACAGATATTTATTTTGTGAAATATTATAGAACAGGTAGTGGAATGGCAGGCAACTCACGTTTGTGGACTTTGAAAAATGGATCAGATGTTATACGAAGATAGTGAATGTGCAGTTAGACGAAGGTGAGTAATGTGAGTGGTTCAAGGTTAAAACCTGAGTTAAGCAAGATGTAATATCTGGATTTATCTTCTTGATGGTAGTGGACTGGATAATGAGAAACACAACAGCAGGAAATAAAACAGGGATAAGATCGAACTTCACATCAAAACTGGAGGACCAGAAATTTTCCAATGACAAGACAACTGAATCAATTTGCAGCAAGGACCGGACTAAGAATAAATAAAACTCAAGTACTGAGGATAAACAGCAAGTGCAAAAACAGAATACTAATTGATGTGCATGGATTAAAGGAAGTGGACAAGTATAATTACCTGGGTGCTATCTTCAGTAAGCAAGGAGGAGGCAGTGATGACATTGCTAACAGAATTTGTAAAGCTAGGGTCTCTTTCATGAAGCTAAAGCAAATATAGAGTTCAAATATATACACAATGAGATCTAAATTGAGGTTTTTTAATACACTTGTTAAACCGGTGTATTTGGTAAGCAAGTGCTTTAAACGAATCCTACAAATTAGATGACCATATTTTGTATCAATTCAAGATATTCTTGCAAAACAAAATTGAAGACAATCAGCACCAAGGTCAAGTGAAGAAGATGGAAATTGGTAGAACATCTCCTATGAATGGACAAGAACAGCAAATGTGAGACGGTGTTGAACAGGACACCTGAACGTAGAAGAAAAGTTGGTCGACCAAAGACAATGTGGTGATCAACTGTTGAAATAGAAAGACGCGTACTAGGGTGGAACTGTTGGAACGAGGCCAACCTTATGAGCCACTGGGCCTGAAGAGGATACGTGAGGCGAGGTGTGCGTTTTGAAAGAAAACAGATTAGTAGTATATATAGTATTATATATAATCCAAAATATTGCACTAAGATACAAATAAAACTGCAGTTCACACAGAGAAGGTGGTTCGCGCTGACTCTATAACTTCTGGTGCACACATATGGCAAATGTGAAGGTAATATTTCAGAATCATTCTTATTTCACTTGTTATATTAGATCAAACATCCTGCCTTCATACACTGTTGACAATTTGCCAAACATGGACTATATCATACACTTACATGTAAACAAGTACTGGCCTACCTAATCTGGCCACGTTTTTCTGACTATAGCAATTAACAAGATTTGCCATCCAAGCCAAAGGCCCAGATGGCAAGTGGACAAGGAAGCCATTGGCTTATTGAGAGTCCAACAATGTTCATCTACTTATAACCCACCCTCCTGAGATATGTGTCAACCTTGTTTTTAAACATATTCATGCTGCTAGCAGTTACACAATCTGTAGACAATTTGTTCCATTCATTTATTCCTCTGTGAGAATGAGTGCTTCCTGGTGTCCAATCTACATTGATCCTTACTAATTTTACCTCATGTCCTCTAGTTCTGCTATCCTTCTTGAGTGAGAAAAACATATTTCTATCAATATTTTCGTACCCATTCAATATCTTAAAAACTTCAATCTGATTTCCTCTTAACCTCCTTGTCTCTGGGTTGTTAAACCACATTCTTTCAGGCGTTCTCCATAACTAAGGACTCTCAGTTCTGGAATAATTTTAGTTGTTCTCCTTTGTATGCGTTCAAGCATATATATATCCTTCTTACGATATGGTCTCCATGCTTGTATACAGTATTCTAAATGAGGTCTAACTATTGCTTTATAAAGAAGTATAATTAACTTTTTTCCCTTGTATGTTATGTTTCTTCTAATCAATCCAAGAATTTGATTACACTTTGAAGCTGCAATACCTCACTGCTCTGAAACTTTCATATCAGCGCTTATTGTAACTCCTAAGTCCTTTTCTTTTACAGTAGTACCCAGAACAGTATCTCCCATTTTATAGTTTACATCCAAGTTCCCATGTCCTGTATGTAGGCATTTACATTTCCCAAAATTGAACAACATCTGCCATTTCTCAGACCATTTCACTAATCTGTCTAGATCATTTTTTAAATGTTGTTTATCACCATCAGTATTAACGTTTCTAAACAGTTTTGTGTCATCCGCAAATTTCAGTACGTTACTTGTTATACTGTCGTCCAAGTCACTGATATATATTAAGAATAATATAGGTCCTAATACTGATCCTTGAGGTACCCCACTCAAAACCGATTTCCAATTTGAAACTTCTCCATCTACTACAACTCGTTGTCTTCTGTCAGTCAGCCATTGTTCTATTCAGTCAGTTATGCGATCCTCGATACCATGGGCTTTTAATTTTAGTAGTAATCTTTGATGTGGCACTTTGTCAAAAGCTTTCTGAAAATCTAAGTAGATAATATCTACTGGCGATCCCACGTCTATCCACTTAGTGATTTCTTCCAAAAAACAAAACATATTTGTTAAGCATGACCTCGCTTTAAGGAATCCATGTTGAGATGAATTTAATAATTTATGCTTAATGAGGAAGTCCACCATGTGGTCTTTAATTAAACTTTCTAATAATTTACAAATCATCGACGTTAAACTCACTGGTCTGTAATTCTCCGACTTATTTCTCGAACCCTTTTTAAATAATGGTATGACGTTTGCTTCTTTCCATTCAAACGGAACAACTCCCTCATTTAGTAAATGATGCCATACACTGTCAAGTTAATTAAACTTATATTAGGAATAGACATCTTGAATTACCTTCTTCAGAAGATAACGAGGAATCGCTGGAATCATCTGGAAAAAAACCATCATTCAGAAAACCATTTCCATTTTAAGCCATCAAAATTAAGTAATCCCTGGTGATTGTATATACAGGTATAACCAGTTTAGATGCATGTATATTAGAAGGATCGGGTGGGTGGTTGGATTTTTAGTAACATCCATTGGTTTCAAACATGTAGAAAATCATGCACATAAGAGCCTAATTAATTAATGTTAACTAATTTGGAACATAGTGCATTTATAAAGCACAAAGACAATTTTATATTTCTAGGTTCATTTCCATTGAACAAATAATGCATAATTCATTAATTTAAATAAGAACTCGATATATGATAATTTATACTGAAAGAACTAAAATTAGGAACATATTCTGTTAATCTCCATCTAACTCCTCAGTGTATACATAAACATAGTGTCAGATGTCATTTCTACAATACATTGTTGGTCTATTCAAACAGGAAATCTACTCAAATTAGTTAATTAGGCAAAACATAAACCACAGTATAAACCATAGAATCCAGGGCAGAATAATTTATTACATTAAAATACCCACCAACAGTATTATTACACAAAATAAGTCAACCCCTCTCTTCAGTTTAGTATTTTATTCAGGGACACTAACTTACGACGCAAAGGAGAATATGTGAAATAATATTTTGAATCTAACATCTATGACTATAACAAAACATAAATTCATACAGTAAACTTGTAACAGCAGATAAGACCTTTGTATCATCCGTTCTTATAGACCGTTTAACTTACAGTGCTTTTAACAAAACTACAGTAGAACATGGCTTGTACAGCTTGAAAAATGAAGTGTCACCCACTGGTCTGGTAGACTGTAGTAGTACTGTTATATATGACAGACAAACATACATAGTACGGAGAGGTTCATGCATCACTCACTGGTCTGGTAGACTAGTAGTACTGATATATCTGACAGACAAACAATCAGCAATACAAGATATAAAATTGGTCATCTTTTCAACAAGCACCTTTTCTATAACACCATCCCAAGTTTTACACAATATTAAACAAATGATTTGCTAGCACAGTGAAACTACATGGAATTATTATAACAGTATATTAAACAGTAGACTTGCTTATATGATGGTGAGCTTAAAACAATATGTGGCTAAATGCTTGATGGCCAACATTTCTGCTCATTTGGATGTGAGATACTGCTAAATATTTGAAACAATCCAACTAAAGAGCTAGTCTGATAATCAACTTTTGGCAACTTGACAATCTGTTCATTTCCGACAGCTATTGAAATATTTCAAAACTTATTGTTGTTTGCAACGTACCCACACAGAAGTTGTAAATATGTTTGAATAACACTTGCTGTTCAATATTACTTTGCTGAAAGAAGTTGACGTAACAAAACTGTATGATTGATTCACTGCTCTATGAGGTACAATCAGCTAACAGGACTTTGTGTTCCCAGTCTTGTTCAAGAATCTTCCGCAGCCTCTTCTCATCCTCCAAATGTAACATCCAACATGTTTTCTCCCTTGCATGTATGTCCACCATACTAAAACATTAATTGCCTGTTCATAAAACAAACAAAAACTACAAGCATATTGTTAAGATGCAAAAGAAGCTTCATTTTGGTTTCTACGACATTTAGTCAGATTAAATCACGACACATTTCCTGAATAAAAAAATCATTCTTACCATTCCTAGATGGAGAAAATAAATTAGCAGAAAGATACCCAAACAGCTATTACCAATAATTTTCGTCATCTTGAATTTTTCAAAGCTTTCATTTGAAACACCACCATTCAAGATGGCTGACATTCAAGATACATACATATCTGGCTGCTCAAGTCATTGCACATGGGAATACCAACGTTGGCAGCTTATCTGAAATATTAAGACGAATTGGCCAACCGTCTTGGATGATTTCTCAGAGCCAGCGAGATTCAACAGTCAATGACTGATTGAATGAATCAAAGGAAACCATAGCAGGACACCAGCAAGATCCAGCAGTTTGCCAAGAAATTTGAAGAATGTTCTGCAAAATCATACCCACTTTACCCATGACCTGGTATAGGAGAAACCACAGCCCAAGGCAACATAGACAGGGGAGGATAAACAAAGTTTTTCAGAACAGTGTGGCACTTCTTGGCCATCCACACATCTTCATGCAAAACAGAAATGCTGACAAAACATAGAAAGGAACTAGTGTTTAATGTCAAAGCCACCATCCCTCTTGGTGTTTGTTAACCTCCTTATGTAACTACACAGTCTGAATACTGTGAGCAGTCTGAACATTGTGTGGAACCTTCAATGTAAGACTGCGGCATTCTTGTTGCATGGTACTGCCTGCCAACTACTAGCAACATCAATGTATGACCAGAGAGAAGCAGAAGCATTAGCAACAGAGACACAAGAAGCAACATGATACACAGCCACAAGAAACAGCAATACACATACAGGAGAAGTAGGCATGATACAGGCATGATAAGCAGTAATATACAATCAGGATAAGCAATAAGCATTAATACACATAAGTGCCCAGCATGGGCCGGGCTTTGGGTCCAAGTCCTGCCCGCAGCCCCGGCTTCTACAAAATTTTGTGGGCGGGGCCGGGCCTACATATTGCAGGCCCAGGCTGGGCCTGAAAAAATATTAAACACATCGGGCTTGGGTCGGGCCTGGTCCTAGTGTGAGCACGCTAGGCCGGGCCTGGACCTAATAAAATATTAATACAAAACCCAGATTTTTTATTTTAATATTAATAAAAACTGATTGTAAATTGTATTTCCGGTTAATGCATTTTAAAAATTATTTCTTTATTACATAGTTGCAAACTGAGACCTTGCAAGGGACTTCCAATGGTATAATTTTTAATAATGTGCATTCTTTTAATAGAGACATTTCATATAAAAGCAATGCATAGTATTGCACACACATTACACAGTACATATTACTACTACATACAGAATACAGATGCATATTTTTTGCATGAATGTAGCCTTTTCATAAATCTAATGACCCCATAAGTTCACTTGGCTGGAAGTAGCCAGCCCCAATTGTTTTCTTTAGACATATTTGCAGAAGCAATCAAGCCATGATTAACCATCAATGTATCACCCTTTGACCATAACCAGTGGACATTCTATTGTCTTTCCTCCAAATCTTGCCTGCCTGAAGACCTGCCCACTGTCCACTGCCCACCCGAATTGTTATTTTTCAATTGTATCAACTAGTGGCTACTGTTTAGTGTCTATAACTTACCCAGTACTGATTCATTCACACTTGTACTATTTCACACATGTCTGAACCTGATCTGTGTCAGGCTAGTGACTGCAGGCCTGCTGGAAATGCCACTGGGTGTCAGTACCAGTGGGTGACATTTAATTGAAATATCAATTAAAACCAAATTAACTGCCCTTACTGATAACATTAATTAATTAAATTAAGTTAACTTAATTGCGCTAATTCAATTAACAACTTAAATTAGGGTTATGGTTTGCATTAGGGTTAGATAAACAAATCTCCTACCTTAACCATAAGCCAATAAATTAACAAGATATAACAAGATTTAACAAGATTGCCATCCCAAACAACAAGTTCCAGATGGCAAGTGGACAAGGAAGCCATTGGCTTATCGAGAATTCAACAAATTTATCATCTATGTGTAGCCTGCCCTTATCCGATATCTGTCAATTATTTTTAAACACATTCACACTACTAGCATTAACACAATCATTTGGCAGTTTGTTCCATTCATTTATCACTCTCTGTGAGAATCAAGGCCATATATAAAAATATGTTATAATACTTAATTAGTAATGACAATAAACAGTTGATTATTTTTCTTCAGGATATTTGTCAATTTGAAGCAGTTGGTGGTGCTGGATTTCTAGAACTCGTCCAGCACACTATGGACAGTAGACTAGTAGACATTATACAATGTTCATATATTATCTTTTTATGTTATTTAATAAAACAATACGTATGTAATAGTTTGTGTTTCGTTTTTATCATAAGATAATAGGTTTATCTTTTAAAAATTAATGGGCTGCAGGCTTGCGGACTTACCTGTCTTTGGCCCTGGGGTATGGGCAGGGTAATGCGGGTATGGGCCGGACCTAGGCCTGAAATGTGTGGGCCAGGCCGGGTCTGAGCCAAACAATAACGGTCTGGGTCGGGCCTAGGCCGGGCCTAAATTCTAGTTTGCGGGCCTGGGCAGGGCTGGGCTTGACAAATTTTTGCAGGCCTGGGCTGGGCCTGGATTCTAACTGCTAATTGTGGGTCAGGTTTGGGCTCAAATTACAGGCCCATGCAAGGCACTAATACACATACAGGAGAAACAGCAATATACAGACTGGAGAAGCAGCAATATACAGGCAGGAGAAACAGCAATATACAGACAGGAGAAGCAGCAATATACAGGCAGGAGAAGCAGCAATATACAGGCAGGAGAAGCAGCAAAACCCATACAGGAGAAACAGCAATATACAGACAGGATAAGAAGTAATATACAGACAGGAGAAGCAGCAAAATACAGACAGGAGAAGCAGCAATTTACAGACAGGAGAAGTAGCAATACACAGACAGGAGAAACAGCAATAAACAGACAAGAGAAGTAGCAATTCACAGATACAAGAAACAACAATATACATACAGGAATGGCAGCAATACACATGTAGCAGGAACGGCAATACACAGAGAGAAGCAGCAATACAGATTACAGACAGGAGAAACAACAATACACAGTGAAGAGAAGCAGTAACACACAGCCAGGAGAAGCAATACACAGTTAGCAGAAACAGCAGTACACAGACAGCTAAAGCAACAGTAAACAGACAGGAGAAATCGCAATGCACAGACAGAAGAAGTAATAATCTATAGACAGAAGCAGCAAAACACAAGCAGGAGAAGCAGCAATATGCACTATTCAGCCAGGAGCAGCAGCAATATGCACTATACAACCAGGAGAAGCAGCAATATGCACTATACAGCCAGGAGAAGCAGCAATATGCACTATACAGCCAGGAGAAGCAGCAATATGCACTATACAGCCAGGAGAAGCAGCAATAAAGGGAAGCAACAATACATAGACAGGAAACACAACTGCAGTGTGCCATGAGTGGATACTGTGGGATACATACTTTCCATGTTGTGTGGTACCCTATCCTACTATACTGATGGTTTATGGTTAAGGATTAACACTGTGTGGGACACTACCCTACTATACTGATGGTTTACGGTACAAGGATTAATACTGTGTGGTACCCTAACTTGCTGTACTGATGGTTTACGGTACAAGGATTAACATTGTGTGGAACCATATACTATTATACTGATGGTTTACGGTACAAGGATTAACACTGTGTGTTACCCTAACTTGCTATACTGATGGTTTACGGTACAAGGATTAACACTGTGTGGGATCCTATCCTATTATACTGATGGTTTATGGTACAAGGATTAACACTGTGTTGGACACTCTCCTACTATACTGATGGTTTATGGTAAAGGATTAACACTGTGTGGGACCCTATCCTACTATACTGATGGTGTACGGTACAAGGATTAACACTGTGTGGTACCCTAACTTGCTATACTGATGGTTTACGGTACAAGGATTAACACTGTGTGGGACCCTATCCTATTATACTGATGGTTTATGGTACAAGGATTAACACTGTGTGGAACACTATCCTACTATACCGATGGTTTACGGTACAAAGATTAACACTGCATGTTATCCTATCCTACTACACTGATTGTTTATGGTACAAGGATTAACACCGTGTGGGACCGTAACTTGCTATTCTGATAGTTTACGGTACAAGGATTAACACTGTGTGGGACCCTATCCTATTATACTGATGGCTTATGGTACAAGGATTAACACTGTGTGGGACCCTATCCTATTATACTGATGGCTTATGGTACAAGGATTAACACTGTGTGGGACACCATCCTACTATACCGATGGTTTATGGTACAAGGATTAACACTATGTGGAACACTATCCTACTATACCGATGGTTTACGGTACAAGGATTAACACTGTATGTTATCCTATCCTACTACACTAATCGTTTATTGAACTAGGATTAACACCGTGTGGGACCCTATCCTACTATACTGATGGTTTACGGTACAAGGATTAACATTAAGGAAATATCAGTGATTGATGCACAAGCTACTTAAGGTAAGGTGAGGGGTTGCTGTTGCCTGTGTGGTCACTTGAGGGGTTGCAGTTGCCAGTGTGGCCACATGAGGGGTTGCTGTTGCCAGTGTGGCCACCTGAGGGGTTGCTGTTGCCAGTGTGGTCAGCTGGAGGGTTGCTGGTGTAGTCACTTGAGGGGTTGCTGATGCCAGTGTGGCCACCTGAGGGGTTGCTGTTGCCTGTGTGGCCACCTGAGGGGTTGCTGTTGCCAGTGTGGCCACCTGATGGGTTACTGTTCCTGGAGTGGCCACCTGAGGGGTTGCTGTTGCCAGTGTGGTCACCTGAGGGGTTGCTGTTGCCAGTGTGGCCACCTAAGGGGTTGCTGTTGCCAGTGTTGTCACCTTTTTTCAAAGATGCATCTTACTAAGCATACATAAAATGCATTAACTATGTATGTAGCTAATGTGTAGCTAATATACACCTTGCAGAAATATTTGTTTCTTAGATTGATGCAAGACAGTAGAACAATTAAATAAATACCTTGATGGCTGGGAAAGGCAAAGTTGAAATATTGTCATCAATTGAAAAATTCCTGGAAAAGAGAATTATTATAATACTACAGTATAAACTCTACAACAAATGATACACGTCTTGATGAACTGAGTGAGTGTTGATCATCTGATTTTTTTCTTGTTTGTTAATAAGTGATGTAGGAAACATTTAAAACAACTACATGAAAATTGGCATGCAAAAGTTCAAATAAGTAATTTAATCATTAATACATCATATGAGTACATTAAATTAACTGTAAAAACATGAAAATTTTAACATGCTGGAGATGATTTAAAAATACTTACTTGGAAAATTATGTTCAACTGGATTCACAGCCTCACACTGGATAGATATTAACTGATGAGATGTTTCCTAAATTCTGCAGGATGCAACTCACTAAGGAATCAGGTTGACATACTGCAATTAGTTGTTGCAGGCAAAATCCTGCCAATTACATGCAAATATAAGATTAGTGAGCATCTACATTTAAAAAATCTCCAATCTCCTATGAAAAATTGCCAATCACTCAACAAAAAGCAACTGCTTTGGCCTTTGCTAACATTTCTTTTTCCAGAATCTTCTTCAGACTTCTACTTGATAATTACCGTCTAATTTTGATCTTACCAGCAATTTCTAAAGTATTTGAGAGAGTCATATTTGACCAACTACACGAATACTTCCACACTAGAGAGCTATATTACAGTTGTCAATATGGCTTCAGAGAGAAACATTCAACCAAACTTGCCACCCTTGAAATAATAGACAGAATTATTCAGGAAAAGGACAAATCTCTAACTCCAATATCTATATACATATTGATTTAACAAAAGCCTTTGATACAATAGACCATAATATACTCATGGATAAATTAGAGCACTATGGCATAAAAGGCACAGCATTTAACCTCTTTAAGAACTATTTATCAAATCGTAAACAGTACGTACAATTTGGAAACAAAATCTAAAGAAGCATATATTACTACTGGTGTCCCGCAAGGGTCGATATTAGGACCTTTGTTGTTCATTATATACATTAATGACTTACCAATTGCTAGTGACCTTTTCAACTTCATAACTTATGCTGACGATACAACCCTAACCAGTACATTAGATGTCTTTAATCAACCCGGTGACTTAAATAACAATATAAACGAAGAACTAAACAAGATATGTGATTGGCTTAACGTAAACAAACTTGCTCTAAATGTTGACAAAACTAAAGCTATGATTTTTCATATGCCACAAAAGAAAGTAGAAAAGCCTGTGCTATTAGTAAATGGAACTGTAATTGAATATGCAAATAACTTCAACTTTTTGGGTATCACATTAAATAATCACTTGAACTGGGACAGTCACATAAACAAATTAGCACACAAAATATCTAGAACCACTGGAATTCTAAATAAACTGAATAATTTTTTAGCACAGCATATTCTAAGGACAATGTACAATTGTATCATATTACCTCATATAAACTATGGTATATTGGCTTGGGGGTATCAAACGCAACGCATATTTATACTTCAGAAAAAAGCAGTTAGAAAAATCACATTAAGTAAATATAATACACACACTGCTCCTATTTATAAAGAACTCAAATTATTAAAGGTCAGTTACATCTACAAGCTACAAGAACTTAAGTTTTATCATAAATTAATAAATAAACAACTACCTGAATATTTTTATAATATACCTTATACTAACACTTTTGAAATACATCAATATGACACACGAGACAAAATCGCTTATTTATGTCAAGAAATAACCATGTTTTCGCAAACAAATGTATTAGATACAGCTGATTAGAACTGTTAACAATAGTCCAAATGATATTACTGACAAAGTCCATACTCATAATCTATATGGTTTCTCCAGTTACATAAAACAATATCTTTTTGGTAATTATGAATACAACTGTACCAAAATTTTTTTTTACATTTGCCGAAATCAGGGAGGCATACGTGTATAGTTATTTATTTGTGTAATTAATATGTAGGTATATCTTGTAGGCAGTCATATGTATGCATATATGTACATGGATGTGCATGCTTGTATACATATAGGTTATACATATATATATGATTATTATATAATTATAATCTTATTACTTTTATTATTGCTATCATTTGTATTCTTAATTTTTAATATATTTCCAATTGCTTGACTAAACCAGTGGTGGCTCCCATGATAGCGACATACTCAATGTCTTAATGGGAGTCTCCGTGACCATTTATTTTATTTACTTTGTTTATATGTCGATTGTGTTACATTTACTTGGTCAAAATAAATGAGTCTGAGTGTTTTTCTATAGCTTGAAAATCACTGAAAATCGCACGACCAACGCATCTCATTTGAGAACAGAATGTTGTGCTGTTCTAAAACAAAGTAATAAAAAATGACTGGGGCCATGGAACCACCCAGCCTGGCTGGGGCCGTGGTACTATCCAGCCTGACTGGGGCCTTGGTACTACCCAGCCTGACTGGGACCATGGTACTACCCAGCCTGACTGGGACCATGGTACTACCCAGCCTGACTGGGACCGTAGTGCTACCCAGCCTGACTGGGACCGTGGCGGTACCCAGCCTGACTAGGGCCGTGGTGCTACCCAGCCTGACTGGGACCATGGTACTACCCAGCTTGACTGGGACTATGGTACTACCCAGCCCGACTGGGACCATGGTACTAGCCAGCCTGACTGGGACCATGGTACTACCCAGCCTGACTGGGACCATGGTACTACCCAGCCTGACTGGGACCATGGTACTACCCAGCCTGACTGGGACCATGGTCCTACCGAGCTGACTGGGATGATATTAAGAGTCCAACAACGTTTCATTAATGTCTGGCACACCATTATATATGTCAATTTTATTGATAAATATGTTCACATTGCTAGCATTAACACAACTATTTGATTATTTATTTCATGCTTTTAGTGTCCTTTGTGAGAATTTAAAAAAAACTAGATCCTTTAATAACGATTCCTTTTTAATGAAAAGATATTTCTCATGAGAATTGATTTTGTTGTCTCCAGCAATCTAAATATAAACGATTGCAAGAACAACTCAGATGACATTCCACTATCACTATTTCACTGTAGATCATTAATACCTGTCGAGTCTGAGCTGCTGTCTTTATCCTTCTCTTCATCTTCTGAAATAAAGAAAATGATGCTTTTGTTACAATGACTACAGAGAAAGAGGGGTCATTTCAGAATTGATAAGGAACTTACACTGGGAACAGCTAGCCACCAGACGTACAAACGTCTGACAACACTTCATACAGACACCACTGGTCAGTTAACCATTTAAAAGCAGCCATTTCTCTGTAAAATATATTGTTAGCTACTACAAAACAGGGGACAATTTCCAACATGAGTAACCATAATGTGAATAACTGATTAATTTGACAACCACAAGTTTATTAATTATGCAATAGTGTGAAGAGACTTCGGTTTTTAAGTGTGAATTTTAACGCGATTATCTAAGTTGTGGACATTCACAGAATGAAAAATAATCATTTAGTTTTCTTTTTCTAATTTTTGACATTTATCACATATATACCTTGAATACTGATCACTCAACAATGAGCAAAGAAAAACATTTTACAATGTATTCATGGTTCCCGCAAAACCCAAAACCGGGTCCCTAATTTTCGGTCGGCCATTGATATGGGCAAGCCGTATCCACACCAAAAATAAACAATGTTGAAATAATAGTATCTTTGGTTGAAATGGCTTCGATTCTCGTGATATGTCATCCAAAATCAAGAAAAATTAAACAAAAGTACTTTGAGTCATTGTCAGGTGATGTAAAAATATGCTATATGCATAAAATAGGACTTGTTGGCGGAACAGATCCATACGAAATTAGGAAGACTTGTCGCATGACAAGTCGTGATGGCCAGAACTTGATTATTTCAACATGGTAAACTACCTAGTTTATTCCCTCAGCCACTACACCATGGACGAAATGAGGAATTACAAGAGTCTGGACTCATACAATTACTTTGTACATGGATGAGTGCATGATGTGTCTGACATCATCAGCGATAAACTTCACATGATGACTGCTCGAGTAAGTTACCTGGCTGATTATCGTTTTGTCATAATAATGACATGGCGTATGACATTATTACTTGCGAGGTGTTGCTACCCTGGCCGCGTTATAGTCAATGTCAAATTGAATATGTACTGATTATTTCTCATATTTCCTCTAACAAGCATGTTATTACAAGTGCCAGTATAACCCAACTGTAACAGGATTTTTACTTAGTTTATTCCATTCTGGAGCATCTGAAAACTTTGGAGGAGGTGCATATATTACATGGGAACAGTTGTATTTATGTATCAGTATAATCAAATTGTTCATATTTATTGTTTCCTTTATTTTATTGAAGTATGAGTACCAATAATATCAAAAAGCATGTTTTTCTATTTTATAATATATTTTAGAAAATGTTTGACTTATAATTTGGACATAATATTAATTATGATATTATATTAACCAACGTGTTTCCAGGTTAACCATTCTTTGAGAATAACAGAGACGCCAAGCCAACCATGGGTCATCAATCAGCAAAATCATCGCAGCCCACTGCAACTGCATGGCAGGTCTCGCAATGGAACCGGCTGTGAAGATCCGCAATTCTGCCACAGTGACGCAGAGCAAAGCATTCTGGTTGTTGCCCTCTGGTGTCAACCAGGTTGACTACTTGGAAGTTAACGACATCAACTTTGCTTCTGTCAAAACCAGGAAGAAGCAGCTGGACAGATGTCTCACCACTGGAGAGACTCTTCCGACATCGCCAACCAGCTGCAAGCCAGTGGTGCATGCACCAACACCAACAACATCTGAGCTGGACAGTTTTTTCAGCAGTTGAGCATATCTGGATCAAGACCAGCCATCCTGTCTTTGATTCCAGAGTAGGCTCACCAAATTTGTGCCAAAGTCGCTGTCTGAGGAATACCCACAAGTCCTCACAGAGCTGGCAGATGAGGCATCTTTTGACATGCCACACAAGGACCTGCTCGAGCATTGCCACTTTGTGGCTGACAGCATCGCAGTGTCGCCACAACAAGCCAAAACAGCCAAGTTAGTGACTCAAAAGCAGTTGTCGGAGAAAAGGTGGTTTGACTTTAGGAGTGGGCGTGTGACTGCTTCACGTCTGAAGCAAGTGTGTCACACTTGTTTAGTGAAACCATTGCAGAGCTTAATCAAAGATATTTGCTATCCAGAAAAAACATTTGTTCACTAGCAAGGCTGCACAGTGGGGGTGTGACCTTGAGAAAATTGCACGACAGCAATACTGCGATCTCATGAGTTGTGCTGTGGTGATGGCATTGTGGACGTGAAGTGTCCTTTCTGCAAAAGAAATGCAGCGCTCATTGATGCTGCAAATGATGGGAAATTCTGCCTGGCCCCCACAGCTGATTGTGAACTGAAGCTGAAGGCCACTCACCAGTATTACTACCAGGTACAAATGCAGATTTTTGTGTGCCAAAAAGACTTGTGTGACTTAGTTGTGTGGACAGAGGATGACATCCACCTGGAGAGGTTAGAGCCAAATGCTAAGTTCTGGGCTAGCACAAACAAGACTGCCACGTGTTTCTTCCGGGATGTGTTACTGCTTGAACTAGTGAGAAAGTTCTTCTCACACCCATCAAGTTTGCCAGCTGATAATTTTACCACAGATACACCAGCTTCTGACAGCATTGCACTGTCTGCAAATGAAGTGCTGAAAGTAGTTGAGAATACATCAGCATCCTCAGAAAATGTAATTTGTATGTGTCAGCGCCCATATGATGAAGAGTACGACTATCTCATTGATAATGCCAGTTGTCAGTTTGGATGGCTGCATTATCGATGCGTAGGCATCAGAAAGGCACCCAGGGGTACATGGTATTGTCAGGAAGGCACCCAGGGGTATATGGTACTGTCAAGAGTGTCAGCCACTCTTTCACACTGCAGAGTAAAGCAACTTCCACATAACTACATGTTGACATTATAAAAAATGTTTGCATGGTAATATAATGTGACACTTTCAAACTAAGAGTGCATTATTTGCATATGCAGGGATTCCCAAATGTTAAAGTGCGTATGATTACAGATATAGACATACCAGTTAATACTTGCAGCTTGTATTTCTCATAAATACTTTCAAACTAAGATATTGTTTGCATAACCATAGCCGTAATGTAATTCAAATCAGACATTCTTACACATCTGTACCTCAGCAGACTGATCGCACTCTCAGGCGACATCCACCCAAACCCTGGCCCATATGGGCGCCCAATTTGTCCTTGTGGAAGTTGTCATCAACCTGTCAGAAACCGAGACAAGGCTGTCCTCTGCGAAGAATGTAATCAATGGCACCACATACATTGTATTGGTATATTCCCATCATCCTACAACTCCTTGATTAATCAGAACGCCTTCTGGCTCTGCGACCATTGTGAAATTCCAAATATTACTACTTCTCCATCTAGAAATGAGCAATCCAATTCTACCAACACCCAGTCTGACAGCTCTATGCTTAGTACCCCAACACTCCACACATCACAAAATGCAGGCTTAATTTTCGCCCCAACCCCCAAAACACTTCAACCCCCGAACGTCACAAGAAAACCCAATGAAACACACTTAAAGGAATTTTTATAAACACCAACAGCGTTAAGAGCATAGAAAAAGCAACCCAACTAAAGCAACTATTCAATATAATAACCCACACATCATATTTCTAGTTGAAACTAAATTAGATGCAAACTATGCTACATACTCTTTCCTACCAACCAACTATGAGGCCATCAGAAAGGATAGGAATGTCCATGGCGGTGGAGTCCTTATAGCTTTCCGTGACAACATTGTAGCTGAACCCCTCCAAAATTTAAACTCAAATTGTTACATAATTCACGAAACAAATGCATATACTTCGCATCTTATTATCGACCCCCAAATGACCACCTCCAATCCCTTGAAGCTCTCCATGACTCCCTAACTACACTATATAGATCACAAAAAACTACCCCGAATGTAGTCATAGCTGGAGATTTTAACCTCCCTGATTTCAACTGACAAATCACCAGACCACTAATAACAGCAAGCATAACAAACTACTAGAAATAACTAACGACTTTGGGCTGCAAAACATGGTAAACAACCCCACACGTATCGCTTCTGGTAACATTCTTGACCTCATACTCACCTGAAATCCCTCCATTATCATCAACACCCATACCACTCCTGGTATGAGCGATCACGAATCCGTGACCTTCAATGTCAACGTAAACCCAGTTCGCAACAAGACACCCCCCCACAAAGTTTATAGTTACAAATCAGCAGACCGGGACAAACTCAAAGACGACATAGACAAACTAAATATTGAGTACTTTGACACTGACCCAACTCACAGGATATAGACATAAACTGGTCCTTTTTCCGCGAACGTCTGACTACCTTGATTAACAATAACATACCTAGACGATACACAAAAGCTAAAACCCACCTCCCCTGGATAACACATGAACTAATTAGAATGCAGAGAAGACGAAACAAAAGCCACAAAAAGGCAAAGCAAACTGGTCTAAACAGTGACTGGGAAAAATTTAAGGAACTCCGAAAGCAAGCTACTAAAGCATTAGCAAAATCTTACAAAGACTGTTAACAACCATATTGGAGACTGCCTGAAAACTAATGCAAAACGATTCTGGTCATTTATTAAGGCAAATAAACGAGAAAACATTGGCATTCCCACACTTCGAGTAAACGACCAGCCAATAATAAATGATCGTGATAAAGCAAATGCCTTAAACAACCAATTTAGCTCTGTATTTACCCAAGAAAAGCATCCCATCCCCCAAATGGCCCCCTATAATTACCCCCAATTTCCCCCTTCTCGAAATTGGCATAGATGGCATAATAAAGCAGCTGGAAAATCTAAACCAGAACAAAGCTACAGGCCCAGATGAACTCCCAGCCAGAGTCCTTAAAGAAACTGCAAAGCAGATAGCTCCCATCATCACCCAAATTTTCCAACAATCATACAACACAGGTAAACTTCCTAACGACTGGCTACAAGCATTAGTAACTCCTATACACAAAAAGAGCCACAAATCTGACCCTGCTAACTACAGACCCATATCACTAACCTGCATTACCTGTAAAGTAATGGAACATATCATCCTAAGCAACATGTGGAAACACCTGCACAAGCACAACATCATTCTCCACTTCCAACACGGATTCCAGTCGGGACTGTCTTGTGAATCTCAACTCATTGAGACAGTCCACGACTGGATGACTGCTATGGACAAAAACACCCAAATGGACGCAATCCTGCTTGACTTTGCCAAAGCCTTCGACAAAGTGCCTCACCTACGTCTTCTATAAAAATTGACCTCCTACGGAATTACTGGAAACACTCAAAATTGGATCAAATCTTTTCTATCCAACCACAAACAGAGTCTCAGTTAACGGTGCCCTGTCGGACATCACTCATGTCACATCTGGTGTCCCACAGGGTTCTGTTCCAAGACTTGTCCTCTTCTTACTCTACATAAATGGGAACATAAATTCTTCTATATGTCTTTTTGCAGATGCTAGTGTTATATATCGTAAAATTTCTTTCAAAACCGACCACGAAATTCTCCAACCTGACCTAAGCCAACTACAAACATATGGTCAGACAAATGGCAAATGGAATTTAATGTATCTAAATGTGTCCACCTTCCAATAACAAACAAAACTAAACTCAGCCCACACAAGTACTCGCTTTCTGGCCAGCCATTATCCACTGTATCCAGCCACTCATATCTCGGAGTAAAATTGAATTCCAAATTAACCTGGACATATCACGTCACTGACATAACTTCAAAATTTTTAGACATGATTAAACAAACTCTTAGCCCATGTAAAACCGAAGTTAAACAAACTGCCTACAACATGCTAATCCAGCCAAAACTTGAGTACTCTTCACCCATATGGAATCCCCACACCTTTTCACAAGTTAAAAGCTTTGAAAGAGTGCAACACTCTGCTGCCAGATTTGTTAAAAATGATTACAGACGGAACACAAATCCAGCAGATCTAATTACTGCCCTTGGATGGCCAACCCTCGAATGAAGACGTATCATTAAACAAGCTACAACCTTCTACAAAATTCTAAATAACATTACTGAGATCACCCCCCTCCAGGCCTACTAATCCGCTATCGTACCTGTGGACAATATATAGCCCCCAGGTGTCATATAAATGCAATGGTCTTTTCATTTTATCCCTGAGCCATTCGCATATGGAATGATTCCACCAAAAATTACCAACATAAAAAACCCAAAATCATTTCAAGAAGCTATTATGGAACACCCTTTCACCACACCTCCTCACCTAAACTGCCTTTAAAACACAGTGCTCAGCGTAAACTCATCCATGGTGTGGTTATGGAGAATGTCTATGCGTGCATGTGGCAAGGCAGCGACAGTATCCATACCTACTAAAATTTTTCATTTAACATCCTATATATAAAATAAATAAAACTATCAGATAAAAACCATTTCAGCAACATTAAAGATACTAGTCTTTTAATTGAATGTACCACCCACAGCGCATGCGCACAGTCCACCACAAACTCCTGCGTTAGCCCAAGTTTGGAGTATAACCACTTGAGACTTGAAATACATTAAAACCATAATTTAGAACGTCTGTTCTACATACAAGGTGGAATATCATTCAACATCGTTCATACTGCATCTGAATGTTTTTCACTGTTGTCATCTAATCAAAGGGAACGATTGGGTAACATATGTTGACAAGGGCACAGCAAACTCTGGCTACGATATTGATCAGCGACCCTTTGTTTGACTCCGTCTTCAGACAGTCAATTGGCAGAATTCCCTGCAAGATGGTGTATTTATTTTGCACCAAACCAATCACCCGCTCCACGTGGATGCGAACATTTGCCAACTTTCATGTTGCCTCAACTTCTCTAGGTGAAAGCTGGAGACGACCTTTGGTAAAAGCAGGTATTTTTATTTCAGCACACATTAATCCTACACTGGTGTCAATGTCGAAGCCACGGTCTGCCAGTACCATGTCCCTTGGTAGCAGTTTCTCCAACAAGCTACAGTGGTCAGTGAAGAACTTATCACTGGCCCTTCCACCCCAAGCATGTGACAGGAACGATACTGTGCCCTGTGGTGTCACGCCGATCAAGAATTTTACTGTGTTGTGGTGTTTGATGACCATGTCTGTACATAGCCAGATGGCTTTTCACAGAAAACCTTGAAACAGTCGATGATGACTCTCTCACACCAAAATATCTCCGGAAGACCATGGGCATAGTGTACCTCAGGGAATCGCAATCAGGCCACATGACAAGAGGATGCATGCGGTCATATATGACACCAATAACAATCTTGAATGTCAGTGCACAGTTGATTTTGATATATTTTTGTACTGAAAGGTTGTCATAAGCGCATCAACATAAGAATCAGTTTTTGAAACTGACTGAGGGAACATTTTGCTTGACTAGGAATATGTGGTGAAAGCAAGTCAAAGACAGCACGCAACACAGAGAATGAGGCAGACCAGTGTAAAAATGTACTTTCTCATCATTCCTCATAAACGATTCTTCAGTTAAGTGAAGTGCTTGATTTTCTTCACAAAGTCTCATGTTTTCTGTTAACAGTCTCTGCATTTCTGCATGCATTTTGTGAGAAATGGCTGCATCATCAGCAGTACCCTGGATGTCAGAAATGGTAATGCCACTGCAGTGGCTATTGTGATTTCTAAATTGGTGGCTGATTCCTGCTCACAAGTACTGTCATTCAAGTCCAGCAAGGCATCAGCTTGTTCCGGGCATATCTCGAGGTTGTTGGAGTAGTTGCGTAACCGAGTCGGAGAGATGCAGTCCAGTCTGGATTGGTAGTATCATATAATGCAGCTGGTTTTTCTGTATAAGAAAGGGAATACATTGCGTAAGCAGAATAATACAGAGCTTGTTTCATATGGGAGTCAACATTTAATGTTTTCCTAAAATCCTGGGGGTTCAAAGTATAAAGTGTGTAAATATAAAGAGGATAGTATTCAGTTTGTTTCATGGTCGTTTGTTTTCGATTAAAATTGAACCAAAATTGAGGCGAGATACATCGATTAGACGACATAGGTGTATTTCTGACGTAAGTTTAGCAGACAAAGCTGTATGATTCCATCCATGTTTGTGATTCTATAGATCTTAGTTAGTCTGTGTACGAAATATTTTCTTCCTGAGCCAATGTATTTAGTTCACACTTAGAAACAACTACAATGTCAATGCACCGTCTTGACTCGTGACTAGTCCATGTGTGCTACTGCACTGTGCCATGGACGTTTGACAGTTAACTACTGAAGCTTGCAGTGCTGAATTAGACTAGTTACGTTACAACCTATCTCGGCTACGGCTTATGTTTACATAAAGTAACACTTATTAAATAGCCTGACACATTAAGTTGCATTGTATTAATGTTATTAAAAAACTCACTTGCTCTAAACATAGCCTTGTGTGTTTGGATGGCGTGAAGTCTTCTTTTTATCTGTGCAAACCAGGTAGTTCGCCTCCCTCTCGTCAACTCGTTATTAGGCACTTCAACAAAATCCGCTGCACGGCTCGTGCGGCATGCCCAAAAATCATGTCAGATAAGTCGCGCCGATTCCCGGCACCCAGGGTTTCCTTGTTTTACATCCTGTATTGTCGGCCGTTTCTGTTCCTTATTGCAACTTAGCGGGGCAGATTGGGTCAACGGTAAGTTCCTTTTCATGGTCGTCTGTTTTCGATTAAAATTTAACCAAAATTGAGGCGAGATACATCGATTAGACGACATCGATTTCGATTCTTTGCGAGATCGAATTATCAAAAATCATAGCTTACTTACACTTCTATGAATTGAATTCATTACAAAGCCAATACAATATTTGTTTTGCAAACCACATTTTATTAATGATTATTAGCAATGGTACATTTTTATATAATGTTTTATGTACTTTTTTATTTTCTTGTTACTATATCATAATGTATACAGCATGTACTTTTTGTCTGAAGTGAAAGATTGACTGATTGATATTGATTGACATTGATTGAACTAGTTGGGCATGGCTGTGATAAGTTACTAGAATAATGAAATTATTATGTAATTTTTCAATGATTGATAAAATTGAAAAAACTGCGCAAGATATATTCTAAATCACTCGTTGACAATTATTTCATTGATTGAGTGCAATTACATTCTTAGATAAGTAGTTTTTTATTAAAACATTTAATTTTACTTTTAATTATTTAACAAGTACTACACTAACAGTGCTAAGTTTGTTAACAATTTCACAAAATTCGCGAGAATCAAGAAAATTAGACAAAGTCTATGTGACACAAGAAACGTAAAATTAATTTAGAAAATTTTCATTCGACATTGTATACTAGTTGTAAGTAAAATTGTGCATATATGTATGTATGTATGTATGTATGTATGTATGTATGCATGTATATATATATTGCAAAAGTGCAACTGTGGGGACAGTTTGGCATGTGCCACTTTAAAGATGTTCTGGCTGAAGTTCTTCCATTGATTTCAGCTATGCAATCTCAGCCAGTCTAGATCTTGCTGGTTTCAAAGACACTTGCTGACTTCCTGCAGATCTCTGTCAAGGGCAGTTGGGAGTGCGGTTCATAGTCGCCCTCGCCAGTCAGCAACGTCAGCGGGTGTGAAATACTGGTCTATGGCCAGTTGTTCAGGGGCTTCACGTGGCATGCGAAACACATTATATATATTATATATTAGTAACATTACATTAACATAACAACTTATTTTTGAAATATATACTTTATTGGTTGAGATGTAGGTTGCACATATATGATATAGGACTGTTTTTTATTCCAGAAAATATGACAGTTTACTGAATTTTGCTACACTCAGCATACAGTGTACTGTGAACAGTTGTCATGCACTTGGCTCCCAGAAGGAATAATGTAACATCTTGAAGCAGTCATCCATTCGACAAAAGAAATGTTGGATTCAATAGTGAAATACTGTAAAAAAAATTATAAACATTACATCATGTTGAATTACACAACGTAAAGTCAACATTATTTGATGAAGTAGTGAATGAAATATAAATATTGCTATACTGAACCCGCAGTGTACCATACAAGCAGGAAATTATAAAATCTCAGAATAATTAATAAATTGTGTTACATTTATGCAATGGCATTGTTTTCTTCAGAAATTTTTTTGCACTACATGGAACACCAATTAGCATATATTTCTCCAACAATTATTTCACCATAGTCACCATGCAAGAATATTTTGGTGTGCACACACACACCCACACCCCACACATTTGTCAGGGTAAGAAAGCCTACACTCTGCCAAAATTATACAAATATTTTCATAATCATTAAAAATGTGGCTTTTAATTTAAATGTATTGGTCTGTTGAGATAGCATGCTAAATAGCCATTGTTAACTTATTAACTGAGTTATTATTAATGATAAATGACTAATGTATGTTTATGACCCTATTTAATGTTTTGAAATTATAAAAATATCTTCATAATCATGGAAGTTATGGCCTTTTATAGAAAGGTATTTACCTGTTGCATTTGCACATTAATTTACCAATGCTGACTTATTAATTGCATCAGTTGAATTATGAAATGACTATGTGATGTATATTTTATGACTCTGTTTAATGAATGTAAACTCCGAACAAATTAAACAAATATTTTCATAATCATGGAAGTTATGGCCTTTTATCAAAATGTGTTGGCCTGTTGAGTTTACACATTAATTAGCCAATATTTATTTATTAATTGCATCAACTGAGTTTTGAAATGAGTGTATGATGTATATTTATGACCATGGTTACTCAGTTTGTAAACCCTGGACAAATTATACAAATATCTTCATAATCATGGAAGTTGTGGACATGTGTCAGTTGACTTCATGCACTAATTAGCCAATATTTACTTATTAATTGCTTTAACTGAGTCACTGTTAATGATACATGACTGGACTATGTATATTTATGACCCTACTTAATGTGCTTGCAACTCCTGAAAAAAATATTAAAATATATATGAGTGAAGTCACGAAAAATGGAACACTTTGAATTTCTAAACTTATGAGCTTTGCTGTTTGGTTGTTTAGATTAATATCCGTTTTTATTTTTGTTAGGGATAAAAAATTGTCATATTTTTCAGCAAAGACAACTTTGGCAAATTTCATCAAGATCTGCCTCTTCTACAGCTATATCAGGGCCTAAAAATGGGGGTATTTTTGCATAATAATGTAAAAACTTTTGACGATTTCATTTCATGTGTAAAAATAAAAATTACACAAAGGTATGGATGCCTCCTTTTATTTTTTTGTGTTGAATATATACCCCAAGGTATATATGGGTGAAAAAATTAACTGTGTAGTCCCCCCATTGCGGAGTTATTGAGGTGGGAACCTGGCATTGTTTTTCAAGAGACAGCAGTTTTGGGCGATAGCTGTATCATGATCTGTCTAAGAAAAAGGTAAGTGGCTAAATTAACATAAAAAAAAATTTCTGCCTTACAACCCATCCTCAATTGATTTCCACAAAAAGAAATTTAACAAATATTGTAATTCATAAAGATTTTTTTAGTGGAAAACTTAAAAAAATTCCGTCCCCTTATGTCGCATCTGTCACACCCTATTTTCCCAGAAAAGTAAGAGGGAGAAAAATATGAAAAAATATGCTATACACAGTTTGAACCATTTGCAATTCACAGATACAAAATCATTAATCAGTGAGTTGGTATTATGAAGTAGCAAAGGATTTATCAATTCCGTCCCTCAAAAATGTTGCGTCTGTCACACTGTGCACCTGTCCCAAGCACACAAATGTTGAAAGGAAGATAGCTGCTATGAATGCCATCATGAAAGATTGGTACCAGGTAGTACCAATTTACATGTAGTCAGATTTCCAGGTATTACTATGTTAATCAAGGTAATCTTCTGCATAATATTTTCTGAAAAAGTGATTTGAATCATGTAAACCAACAGCCCAACCAAGTATAGAGACAGTTTGAAAATAAAGATTAATTTGATTAAACTTGTCGTTTATGTGGCGTCTGTCACAATTAATGTCGCATCTGTCACACAGGGGTTTTTGTCATGTAGAATGGAATCTATGAAAATAAATGCCTCATGAGAGGTATGATGAGTGAGGAGTAGGACATAATCAGACAATTAATTTATTTCTCTGTCCAAAAAAATTATGTTGGGTGGAACTTTTCCAACTGGATTTTCAAAAAGGGACACAATTTTGCACTATCATTCGATAGTTTCAATAGAAAACCTAACATTTCTATTTTTGTCTTATCACCACCATTATAATACACCTCTAACAATAAAAGAAAGAATTTTCTTTGTGGAAACTTTGGTAGGACACTTAGATTTATAGGTGTGACAGCCGCGACACAAAAATGTGAATGGTCTATTTCATTATCCTATATAATAAAAACAAGGCTGTATGTTAACTTAAATTTATCACCTCGGTACACTTTCAACCCCATACTCTAACATTATTTGGGAAAGAAATTATTTTAGGAAAGAAATTATTCACTCCTAATTTTTACACAACTGTTCCATTTTTCGTGACTTCGCTCATATACAAATAAAAAAGTTATGCCACTTTAATCATACATTTATTGAAAGAAAACACAAAAATTAGAGTATTGTGCCTTTTAAACGATATACAAATATTTCAATTTTTACCATTTTAAAATTGCAATATCTTTGGATCTAATAAAGATATATTAATTGAATCAACAGTTTTTGGTTCCTTTACATGTCATCTTTCTTTTAAATAAATTTCCAATGTTCTATCATATCTAATTTTTCTTTGAAGACAAGTGCCTAATGTCATTAGTCCTTTCGCCTTGACACATAATTATTTTAGGAATTGAATGAAAAGACACCTTGTCACGGTTAGATCTACTGCTACACTTAAATACTGAGGAAATGTTAACCATGACAACAGCTGACAGCAACAGAAAGTAATAACATACACTGGCAGGGGTGGATCCAGGGTTTAGAAAAAGTGGGGGGTCCAAGGTAATGTATGAAGCGCAGTCTCGTGGGGGTGGGAGGGGGTATCCCCTTCCCAACCATTTGACGTTTTTTTAGATAAAACAGTTGAAATGGTGTAATTCTGGACACCCATAATCTGGTTTTAAGCGAGTTAGGGCCTAATGTAATCAACCCAAAATTCAGACTTGCGACATCGTATGAAGTGTCCATATACAATACGGATTTTTGGGAGGAATACGGCCTTTGGCCATGTCCCGTTTTAATACGGATTTGCTGAATATATAAAAATCGTGATAAAATAATCCTATGTATTTTCTTGTATTCGTCACATAAGTGTCACTTCGAATGTCAAATCTACAGTAGATGAGGTGTAACTACGTTTCAGTCTAGAGTTTCAGCAAAACGCAGTGGATTTTGTTTAGTTTAACCTGTAGGTAGGCCTGTTCCTACGAAGAAAATGTCTAAACAAAAAGACAACATTAAACATCTGTCATGTGCCATTTATTGCAATATTGACTAAAACAACTATAGTAATGCAAATGTTTAATAAAAAACGAGTATGCTACAAGTGACTAAAACAACATGTAATCGTCTTAATTTCTATATCGGCATTATTGTAAACTAGTGGCACGGTAGTGTAGTAATAGTAAAATTATATATTTATTCGTACGACAATGTGTACAGTTCAATTACAATTGAAGTATCTTTGCACATAAAGAGACTAACACGTCTTTGACCGAAACGTGCTACACGCATTCTCTAAATTATTCAGAACATACTTTGCCAAGGAAACTGTGTTTAATAGTTTCTCATCTAGCCCCTTCTGACAGTGGTTCTGAATGATATAATAAAAGTAGCTAGGTTTCATATTACATAAAGTCGTGGCATCATGTCTGAAATGAGACAAGGTGTAACTGAAACTTTTAGGCATATGAACCAATACCAACCAGGGGGCTAGATTGCCCACTCAAGAGAGCTATCCATACTGTTGTTGCATTTTAAACTACTCTGTATAAAGCACACCATTCCATTCATGATCTGAATTTGAATCAGGAGACATTCTGCTAAAAGTAGTAGTAGTACCATATAACAACAGTGAGTGCAAACCGGTAGATTAAAATGTTTATTGATACCTTTGCACCATGTAAATTAAAACGCATCATAGAAATACATACACCATAGAACAAGGAACAGTATGACATAACTAACTGAAATTGTGTACTTAATAAAATACTACTTATATTACAAACCCAAAAATGTAAATGTAGTGATTAACACATCCGCTTTTCATGCCAAAGTTCTGAATTCAAGACGCAAACTGGACACGGTACATTTGATGTATAAACTCTCAACATTGTTGACTGTGTGTCCCTCGTAACTCGGAGAACACGTTAATGTCAGTCCCATCTCAATTTGGGACGTTAAAGAATCACTGAGGTCAGCTTGGCGATAAAGTTCTGCAAAGGCTAACAAATTGAATGAGATCATAACTTTCTAACCACAATATAATTTTAAAGACTATAGTCAGTTAAAATAGAACGTTGCCGGGTGCTGGGAACAACTAGATATTAGAAACTCTGTTTATATCAGCTGTGTTTTAATAACTGTTGTTCATCAGCAGATATGTTAATCATTACACAACAAGCTCCATAAATAGGTGATCACAAAGCAGGATTGCAAGATCGCGCAGGTAGTGCTTGGTCAATCATACGGTAAGCTTGATAAATGTCTGAGTCCCTCTTTTAAAGCTTGGAGGCCATGGGCCTGACAGTCTCCAAAACATTCTTAGTGATGAGCGAGACTGGTTAGCAGCCCTTGACCCCTCGTCCTGGTCCCAACTGCCAGACCATGCAACCTCCTCATAGATGTCATGATATCCAAACAGATCCAGTAGTACAGCTTCCAGACACTCACACAAGAACTCATACATGTCATAAAACGTGTCGTAGCATGTGTGACGCTCCACTCATCTGGTCTTGCACATTCTGACAAGTTCTGTTTTCCTCATATCTGGTGCCAGGTGTTTTAGGATTCATTCCAGGAATCGTTGTCAAGCACACTGACATAATCTCGTGGTTACCATGTGGATATGTAACCTCATCTGCCATGATGGAAAATAAAGCATTTTCGTCTTCAAGGCTTCGTGTGTTTTCCTTTCTAATGCAATGCTACTACATCAATCACTTCATTCTGGATGATGCCTAATGTATACTGCGCTATCTTCCTTCCGGTCTCAAGATGTTCTCGGAGCGTGTCGCCGACTTTAGCCGTCATCTCCATAATTGTCCAGAAGTTTCCCCTGTTGGACGATGCACTTGACTGATCATCCATGTGGCCTCGAAGTGGCAAGTTTTGTTTTCCACAAAATACAACTGTTTCTACAATGCTCTTCAGGATGTGAACGCTTTTCTTGTACAATTTCTGGTTGGACTGGCTCAATCAATTAATGAATTAATGAACTAAGCTCATGGGCTTGCTTTCCTTCTAGCATAAGCCTGGCTTAAATTAAATATTTAGTAAGGGCTACTGCCGTAATAACAACCAGACAGCACAGATTCTTGAAGTACGGCTGACAGGCCATTTTGAAAATAGCTAAGCCTAATCATGTTACCTGTAAAAATGCCAATTGTTATCTTGACAGTCCGGTCCAAAGAACTGATGCAGACGATTTTCGTCAAATGACCAGCGCATGTGTTGGGCACATTTACTGGATCTGCGCAATCTGCTGATGGGTGCGCAATGTGCAGATTATCCGAGGATTGCGCGGCGGAACCGAGCCCAATCTGCAGATTGCCAAGATCCAGTAACTGCACCCAAGGATCATGCCTCAGTTAGACTTCCTGGTGTGTTACACATGAATGTAGGGCAAAGTAATTTTAGATGTGTAATTTAAAAAAATCATATCATCTGACATAACTGCATTTGAGCAGACACATTGACAAGTTCTGCCAAGCTGGTAGAACATGTTGGCAGTGTAACTGTGGATATTTAGATGATTTCAATAGGTGGAAGGATTTTTGGCAATTTTTTCGCCACAATGTGCGTGTGCATAGTAATTTATGCTGAAATTTGTAACCATTGATGGGTATGACACGTTCAGACATTTAAAAAGAGTTAGAAATATGTCATTTTGACTTAAACTCGACCAGCATGTCAATGAGATGATAACAATGACAGGTAAGAAGTTAAAAAAAATTTTATGGTCTCGTTTTTTATAATCGTACAAAACGTTAACATGGTTGCCAATGGGAAACGTAACAGCAGGCTGAACCCCCCAACACGTCTATGAGTTGCAAACATTCCCATATTATGTTCATTCTCTCGCGGGGAGACATGGTCAAACACGAGGTGGGCGTGTTGTGTACATGTGACTGCGGTGACCGTGTGCAGTGAATCTATGAACGACGTCACCGACAATGCTCCGAATAACTTTGGGGATCCCCTGGACGCCATGTATATCGCCTGTGCTAGATCAGTGTCTGTAAACGTCGGCCTGCTACTAAAGTAAAGACTTTGTATGTCGTAGTAAGTGAAAATTTTGACCTTGTGTAGTTTCTTGGCAATGCCTTTGTCCTCCGTTGACATGCAATTGCAATGGATTTTTTGGTACTCAAAAAAGGGGGGTCCGGACCTCCTGGACCTCTCTGGATCTGACTGTGCACTGCGTAACGTCGTTTACTGACACTCAGGGTTGGCATGTAACGAAGTAAAAGTACTTCGTTACAACACTTGAGTAGAATTTTGATTAAATACTTTTACTTGTAATGAAGTAGTTTTATGAAAAGTAACGTGACTTTTTACTCCGTTACTTTTATTTACTTCGCAATATATTTTCGTTACATTTTTTGCAAAACCGCTGCTGCCGGTGGCGCTCCACCGTCAACGACATTTCAAAAATTAATCATAGTCGCAAGGCCAAAAGCTATTAATTTCATTCAATCGCATGCCAGTTCGCGATGATATTAGCATGCATACCTCTCTTTGGGAAATCGACGCAACCACTGTTTTATATCTACATCGGTGAACGAAGTCTGTCAAATATTGGCATAGGTCAGGTCAAGGCCGTTGACATGAAATGTCACTTCGAGCACACAACGCTTGAACGCCATCTCAAACCACGATGCAAATGTCTCCGTTGCACCATATAAACTATTAATCAGTCAGTTTCCAATTCGTATTATAAATATTAAAATTTGCAATTTCAACAACGTACTGAAAATCCCCATACACTGACACAATAATTTTGATATTCGTGAGCGAATGCGCATCGTGGATCGAGAACCGATTTTCGCCCATTGCCTTTGTTTGGCATTGTCAGCAACAGCTTTACCAGCTTACGTCAGCATTAAACAGCTTTTTACTTTCACGAATAAAATTCATATTGAGATGTTTAATAAATTCATTATAATTATTACTCTACAAAACTAAACAGTAAAGAATTGATACTCTGCCATTTGGCAGCATCATTTCCTAGCAATGGCTTATTCAAGCTGACCCATAAATAATATTAAAGACAGGGACAGGGGCCCTGACAGGTCACTTTTAATTGCAATTAGCAACAGCATTCCTCTGTTGCACTGGTCTGTCTTCTGATCAATTCTAGCACCAGCTGGTACCAGGTACTCAACACAGCTAGCTGCTAAAGCGTGTTGTTTCAATGTTTGTGTGAGCTGATAAGACATGTCTGGGAAGACATGAGAAGGTGGGGGTTCACAAGCCAGATGGCTTCACATCAGCTAGGCATCAAATGTCTTTGTTAATTTTACTATGGTCAGTGCTAAGTTGTATTACCTCTGACCAGTTTCGCTGAGAGGCTACTACTAGTACTGGACTGACCTGACCCTCTACCTACTCAGATACAATCATACCTGTTGTACAATCCAGCTCCTTCCATACACTAGTGGAACAGGTCGATAAAAAGACAGATTGTGCCTCATTAATTATGTATTTAACTGAAATTATTTGATGATGTGAGCTCTCATTAAAGATAATGTAATTTTCCAAGCATCCAAGACACCGTGTTCAATGGTGGCAAACTGATTGACCAGCTAAGGCTGTCTGGGAGCACATTGTTATAGGCACAGTGATTGTAAAACAGTTGTCAGATGCAAGTTGTGTAATTTATATAATATTACTCATGATTTTGTTGTTATTTCTAAGACTAAGTCTAAGTGTTGTACTTTTACTTCTACTTTTACTTCAAGTACTTTTGAAAAGTAGTTTTACTTTTTACTCAAGTATTTTTTTACAAAGTAATTTTACTTTTACTCAAGTAATTTTTAGGTGAATTACTTTTACTCTTACTTAAGTACAAAATTAAAGTAATTCAGTCAACCCTGCTGACACTGATGATAGTGATGTGGCCTAACCACAGAAATGGCGGCATTACCACGTGATCGTAGTGCCATGACGTCACATGAAAACTAAGAATAATTAGTAAAACTACCGCAGCTCAAAGATAATATCTTGGTAAAAGTAAACATTTTCTTCACATTCAGCACCCAAGATAATGCTTCTTACCAACCAAAATCGATGTGGCATCCGGTTATATTCGTCGAATAAAGCAATCATTTGTCGAGTGGGAAGATTTTGCGCGGAACAAATTATAACAACCAAACGCGCTGTCGGACGGCGAGCGACGCAAAGCCTCAAGGCAAGACTAAAAACGTTGAATAAAACATTCACCATCATACCCAGGATACTAACAATAATTAAGGTTATTTAACATATAATTTCAGTTTTTTCTGCAACAGGTTTTTGAACATAAGCTTGGCATACGACCGAGTTAATCGGTAGGAAGATAACTATTCCAACATTTTGCATTAATTTTCTAAAATAATAACGTCGTTCTGCAGTTACTTGGGATAAAGCACTACATAACAAATGCCACGAAATCAGGATAATACATGCACCTTACCAGTTTTGGGTTTGCCACAACAATTCCCCATGACTAACGGGCCGTTGCGGTCTTTCTGAAAGTCTTTTGTACACAATCATTACACCGAAATTTCATTCTTACATTTACCTGGGCGCCTTATTGCGCGTGCGCATGACGTAACACGCACTCGTGAATATTAAACAAAGGACATAAATCCGTGATAATTTTGAAACCTTGTTTATAGAATTATTCCAATGGATTTTTTTATTGTGTAATCTACTTCGGTGACTAATATTGTGACTGCCTTTCACCTTTATTTATGTCTGAGTAGTGTACTGATAATGGGGTGGCTATAGATATTCGGATAAAGCACGAACATTCCTTGAAGTGCCCCTACATTGTCATTGGTACAATCTTGAATCTGCGTGATTAATTTCACTCACAATATTTTTGTTTTATTGCAGAAAGAATGTACAGATATATATAGTATTGAGTTTATAACTGGTCAGATTTTTAAATGTCTATGTTTGGAATTGAAAGTGGACCATACCATACATTGAATTTTAATGGTTATTTCTTAGATATTAAATGTGTTTCAAATAAAAGATTATGCTTAAAGGGGGGGTGAAGCATTCGAACAACCATAGCCCAAACATAATAACATACCATTTACAGTATATATCACCCTTATATGATGGGCGCAACGCCACGGTAATTTTGTAATATCCTTTTAAACTTTGCCATTATCTTCGCTGGGCGGCGCCATATTGCTCAGCGGCAGAGTGGTTTGAGTACGAGCTCCTGGCACGGCGTTCACACAGTAAAAACCTCTCGGAAAAACGGCCGAAACGCATGGAAAATCGAATAAAAAGAAAACTGGTGTACACTGGATGGCTCCTGGATATATCAACTAGTACTACAAATGCAAGGAAAAAACTTTTGATCGACTTCCGAGGAAGAATTTGCAGCGGAAAAGGTGGTTGCAAATGCGGAAATTGCCGTGTCCGCCAGCCGCAGGCACTGCGAGTGACCACTTTTCCGACAAAAGACTGTGATGAGCATGGACAGACGGAGAGCATCAAGATGTCATTCTTGGTCAAAGACACCGTTCCATCTTAGATTTTTTTCCGCATATGACCATGCATCTACAGACTATTCTGCGACAAGGAAACGTCAGATATCAAAGGGCAGAGCGATGCGCAGGAAGCGACGAGCCGAAACCAGGTTAGTAAATTGGATTACCGTTACCATTGTGACTTATCACTACGATTACAATATAGTTCCACCCCAATAAGCACAGTTGTGCTTCAACGTCAGCATATATATAACCCACAGTAAATCGAAATGTATGAATACAATAAAGTGCGAGTAACTGTAAATAGTTTGATATAATTACGAGTGTTTTCCTATCCGCCGATTTATTTTCGACGTGATCAGACGTACCGTCAATACGTGGCCGTACTCAAAACAATAACAATAACTCAATAAGTGCTACAGGATATACTGCAGCCTTATAACATTGGCCATGGCGTATGTACTAGGCAAAATTATTCAAGAAAATAATTTGATATTATTTATTGACAGTCGTAATAAGTCTCATACTCCAGTGTTTTAAATGCATAGAGACCAAGCAGCAAGCGTAAGGCTAAGCCTAAGGGGGTAGATGCATGGGAGAAACACACCAAAAGACAGTATAGACTATAGCGCAACAGAAGCCTGCTGTTGCTGTTTACATTTCAAATTCTTTATGGAAATATTTAAATATACAAATACTTTCATTGTGATTAAGTGCAAATGCAGTTACACAAACTTTTTAAAAGTATTTAAATATTTAATAAAATGTATTTCACCCATGCAATGTCTAGCTGGAGAGGAAACTAACTAAGGCATCGTCATCTACCCAGTTGAACACTGTCAGATTACATGTCTACTTTCTATAATGACACTTTACAATTTCTGTCTGAATTCTTGTGACTTGACAATAAGGCAAAATTATATAAAATTAATTTGCTTTATTGATCAGATTAAACCCCACATGTAATAACTGGAAGTTCATAAAGAGATGTATTAATTACATTTTATTCTGAGTCGACTAATAACACTGTAATGAATATCGTGGGGGGAGGGGGCAACTATCGGCAACCCACAATAGTATTAGTACAAGCTATACATATGAAGGAAGTCTATCAGGCATGGGGGACAATTCTGTTTTGTCAATTCCAAAAAATCATTTCTAATTCCGCCTTGCAAAAAATCAATTCCAACTGTTAAAATCCTAGGCTAAAGAAAAATTCAAATCCAATTCGTTTTAACACAGTTTTATTTGTCACGTGTGCACAATCATATTTAATTAGATATGATTACAAAATTATTGTTCGTTAAACACACACACACACACACACACACACACACACACACACACACACACACACACACACACACACACACACACACACACACACACACACACACACACACACACACACACACACACACACACACACACACACACACACACACACACACACACACACACACACACACACACACACACACACACACACACACACACACACACACACACACACACACACACACACACACACACACACACACACACACACACACACACACACACACACACACACACACACACACACACACACACACACACACACACACACACACACACACACACACACACACACACACACACACACACACACACACACACACACACACACACACACACACACACACACACACACACACACACACACACACACACACACACACACACACACACACACACACACACACACACACACACACACACACACACACACACACACACACACACACACACACACACACACACACACACACACACACACACACACACACACACACACACACACACACACACACACACACACACACACACACACACACACACACACACACACACACACACACACACACACACACACACACACACACACACACACACACACACACACACACACACACACACACACACACACACACACACACACACACACACACACACACACACACACACACACACACACACACACACACACACACACACACACACACACACACACACACACACACACACACACACACACACACACACACACACACACACACACACACACACACACACACACACACACACACACACACACACACACACACACACACACACACACACACACACACACACACACACACACACACACACACACACACACACACACACACACACACACACACACACACACACACACACACACACACACACACACACACACACACACACACACACACACACACACACACACACACACACACACACACACACACACACACACACACACACACACACACACACACACACACACACACACACACACACACACACACACACACACACACACACACACACACACACACACACACACACACACACACACACACACAGTCCAGGTCATTTGCCCCCTCCCGGACATTTGCCCCTTTGTCACTTGCCCCCAGACATTAGCCCCTTGCCTTATTAAAAATCTGGACATTTGCCCCCTGTCCGTAGCCTCTGGATTATTTGTAAGTTTTTAAGAAATGTTTTTTTAACTTATTTTTATTTCTGAACATGAATTCAAGATATATATTACCCTAATTGCAATTAATGTTCTTTGTGCCAGATCAGCCAAGTAAATTACTTTATATAGTTGGAGGTGATCCTGTAATCAAAGGATTATCTTTATTGCAATTGTGGAAGAAGCCAGTGACATTAGGACCTGGACCTGTTAGGACAATTGAGGATATTTGAAAGAAGCCATCTCAACAAGGTTTCTTTTGAATTGCATTTACCATGGAGAGTTGGAGTGACTCCATTTTCCTATAAAACTGGATGCACAAGCCAGAGTTGTCAGAATTCACTTATAACTTCACCATGGAAATTACTACTAGCATCTGAGGAGGTCAGAAGCTATGTTTTGAGTGTCATTCCTACACCAAGAAGGGGGACCAACAAGATTACTCTTCAATGGGAGTGAAGCCAGCGTCGATCCTGATCATGCAAGGGTGCTGTGGTCACTGATCTGATCTCCAGATCCAGAATGCGATCAACAAGACTGCCTGCAACCATGATGGTGACATGGCACCGATAGAAGCTGCCAAGGTCGGTGAGGACCTGAAAACTAAGGCAGCTAATACCAGGGGCACTCCAAACCAGCTGATCTCTGACTCGTTACTGTCCACCACTGTTTGTGGAAGCATCACCCCAAGAACCCATCTTCCACCACTGATCTGACTATCAATGATACCTGGAAGACAACTGGTGACAAGAACATCTCATACACACTCCAGGGGATAGGCCATTGCATTAGGCTAAAGTGACTTTGACTTGTCATTGAATGTTATGTTATTGTAGCAATAATGATAAAACTGCAAACTGATTTTCACTTGTCAACTATCATAGAAAAAAGGGGCAGATGTCCGGGGAGCAAATATGCTAGGAGATTTATATCGCTATCAGTGGTGGTATCATAAATTTACTGGAAAGTTTGAGTCTTCAACATCCTAATCTCCAACATGTATTCTCCATGGGGACATTTTTAATTACTACAAAGGGCAAACCCTACAGCCACATGTAACAGCATTGTACAGATGACCAGTGACATGTTTATTATGGGAAACTTGTGGGCTGAACATTAGGCTTGGATAAACAAGGGGCTGCATTCAAGTGGGGTAGGCTTCCTAAAAGCAAGGTCATGTCTAACCAATTTCTTATGTTTTCTAGAAGAAATTACAAAGTGGGTAGATGACGGGTCACCAGTTGTCTACTTAGATTTTCAGAAAGCTTTCGATAAAGTGCCACATCAAAGATTGTTACTTAAACTAAAAGCCCATGGTATAGGCAATTATGTAATCAACTGGATAGAAAAGTGGCTTACACACAGAAGACAGAGAGTAATAGTAGATGGTGAGATTTCAAACTGGAAATCTGTTTTGAGAGGGGTACCACAGGGATCAGTATTAGGCCCTATACTGTTTTTAATATATATATAAATGATTTGGAGGATGACATATCTAGCAAAGTACTCAAATTTGCAGATGACACAAAAGTATTCAGAAAGGTTACTAATGATACAGATAAACAAAGTTTACAGGATGATCTAGAAAAATTGTTAAATGGTCAGAAAAATGGCAAATGTTATTCAATTTTGGGAAGTGTAAATGTATACACATAGGACATGGAAATATGGACGAGGAATATAAAATGAGGGATGCTGTACTAGGTAGAACCACACAAGAAAAGGATTTAGGAGTAACATTTAATGCTGACATGAAAGTTTCAGAGCAATGTGGGATTGCTGCTTCAAAGGAAATCAATTTCTAGGGCTAATTAGGAGAACTATCACGTATAAGGAGAAACATCTAATTGTACTCCTGTACAAAGCAATAGTTAGACCACATTTGGAATATTGTATTCAAGCATGAAGGCCATATCGTAAAAAAGACAGATAAGCTAGAAAGAATACAACGGAGAGCAACTAAAATGATTCCAGAATTAAGAGACCTTAGTTACGAAAGTCGCTTATTACAATGTGGTTTGACAACACTAGAGACCAGGAGACTAAGAGGAGACCAAATAGAAGTGTCTAAGATAGTGAACGATTATGAGGATGTTGATAGGAATATGTTCTTCAAACTTAAAGAAGGCAGTAGAACCAGAGGACACAAAGCAGCATTAGTTAAGGAGCAGTGTAGGTTGGACATGAGAAACTACTCTTTCTCACAGAGGGTGATAAATGAATGGAACAAACTGCCAAATGATTGTGTTAATGCTAGTAGTGTGAATATGTTTAAAAATAGAATTGACAGATATCTGATAAGGGCATATCTCTTTTGATGCAAATGCTTGATTATATTGTTCTTGGTCACAATGTTTCAATACCAGAGTAGACAGTGTCTATGCTGTAATGTTGACAACTTCCTGGCTGTTACCAGATTCAGGGTGACATGCTAATAGCAGACAAATATGATTTTAAAAGTAATATAAATAAATATAAGGGTAAATATTAACAGTATCAAGTCAATAATTCCAACACAATCAATTCCAATTCCCAAAAAATAAATTTTTGAAAAAAATTCCAATTAAAAAAAAATTAAGTCAATTCCAATTCCAGAACTGGAATTGAGGGCCAGTTCCAATTCGGAATGGAATTGACCACATGTCTGAAGTATATTCATGACAATATCTTGTCTCTGTGTACTACAGCAACAGTCATGAACAGTATAATTGAATTGAAACAAGCTTATGTCTGTGGGGCTTTTGTCCATGCACCATACTATCTAGCAGATGCTTTCAGTATAATACCTAATAATTATATATATACATATATACACATATATATATATATATATATATATATATATATATATATATATATATATATATATATATATATATATATATACGTGTGGGCAGGTATGTGTGTGTGCGTGCAGCATTTATAAGATAAAGATGTCACAAACATAGATCTGCATTTGGTCCAATAACAATATTCATGCATTATGTTATCTAACTCGAGTGTCAGATATAAAATAAGGAACCCCATAGAAAGTGAACCTATGGGTCCATATTTTGTTATGGAATTTGGACCCCTTATAGAATTTTGACCTCCTGGCCCATTGAAAACAGTGGAATGTTGATTAGATAATATAATGCACATTTGAGCTAAGATGCTACAATTTTGGTTACATGCGTTTGGTTATGTTACCAGTGGCATTCATCAAACTGACCAAACAGATTCATTAAAAACATTAAGAGATCAGTGAAAGACCCATTGGTTGAATTAACATGGCTCCATAGGGAAAATGCTTTTCCCTGTGGTTGATTACTTTATACATTCTATATGACACTGGCACTCTTACATTCTAAAAATATTATATACAAGGAAAGTTTCTCACATTGTGATTCACTTTTATTATGCAAAAGATGAATTTTGTAAAATTTTCAAGTCACCGTATGTGTAATCTTTTCAGATGAAGGATTCACCATTGGTTCGTACAAGTACAGATACTAGTTTTGAAGCATCCAGCGCTACGGGTGATGCCGTCAATCTTTACATTACGGATGTCACCTTTAGTGCCATCACTGCTACTACTGCTGTGGCACCACATACAACTGATGCTGAAATGCAAATCGATCCGGTAATGATATTTCAAGTGCGACACGTCGCGAATACTGCTGTAGTCACGGATGACATTATTGCACGAATGAACTACTCCTATGTGAAGTTTCCATCAGATTCAGTGAGAACAAAGACATTGGTGCAGATGATGCACACTATGTGATAACAGCGACATAACCGAGGGTGACTCAAGCAGCTCCGACACCTATGAGAAAGAGAAGAAGTTTGTCATTCGTGAGAAAAACTTATGTCACCTTTCTGCACCTGCCACACACCAAACAGCCATAAACTGTGACACAGGTTGTACTCATGTCTGATCTATCAGCCAAGGTCTTTCGGATACTGGGGTGTCTGTCAGAGGAAAGGGTGCTGATTTCTACCCCTGGATAAGTGAAAGGTGAATTGAATATGTTAGGTGTATGTGTACTATCAGTCAGAATAAGTAGTGTATTGGTGTATATTTAGTGCCAGTAGTTTATTGGAATAGATGGTTGGTGTGCAAGTACTATCAGTCAGAACAAGTAGTGTATTGATGCATATGACTGGTGTACATTTACTGTCAGTACAAGTAGTGTAGTTGGTAGAGAATGAGACGCTTGGTTTACATTTGCTGTTGGTAGGAACAAGTAGTAGATTCAGTCAGAACAAGTAGTATATTGGATACACATGATTGGTGTACATTTACTGTCAGAAGACGTAGTGAAATGGTGCAGATTCCAGAATGAGATCATTGGTGTACATTTACTGTTGGTAGGAACAAGTAGTGTATTGGTATGCATGATTGGTGTACGTTTACTGTCAGTCAGAACAAGTAATATTGTTACACATGATTGGTGTACATTTACTGTCCAATCAAAACAAGTAGTCTATTGCCATTGGTACAGATGATGATGGTGAAACAGTTAAATGCCTTGGCTTTATAAAGATTAATTATTTCCTAAGCTAAACTACTAGTATATTTGATATGTTGTGGCATAATAATGATGTGTGTAACTGTGATATCCATGTTCCAGGTTGTATTTCCCTGTGGTAGAAGTCACTGTTTTTAGTCAATGGTTTCAGTCGTTCTAGTTAGCCTTATTTCTTTGGTAATTGTTTTTCTATGTGAATAAACTGTTGGTATATTTTATGTTGGTCTCAATATAAATGAAATTGTGTGTGTGCAAGATGCTGCAGGTAACATTTTTGTTGACAGAAGTGGGATATGGATAAGGAGGCATTCACATCATTCAGTTATTAATATTTTAGTGGGAATTTTTGTAGTTTTCCAGGTTGTTTTTCGACCTGCTGCATACTGTGGGTGCCTCACAATTTGTCTATATCAGACTATCAGTACACTCACCTGTGTCAGGTCAATCTCCATAGCTAAACTTTCCATCAATTCAATTCGGTTCAGAATAGACATCACAGATCCTTCCCACATTGCAGGATGGGATTACTTGTCTTGCCTTTCCTGAGCCTGAAATATAATTTGTCAGGGTTAGTTGATAGCACTAATTCCATAATTACCATAATAGTTGCAAAACTGTGAACATTAAATACTGTCAGTAGTTAATTATTGTTATTTAAATGATTACATTGCACCAAACAACAAGGTGTTGTGGTGTGCTATAAAGAGAGGGGTGATTACAAGTACGAATATTAATGTAATCATGATTACAGTAATTATTGCAATCACAATTACTAATGTAGTCATGATTACAATCATTATTACAATCACAATTATGGTAACATCTAAGAATATATATATATATTCACATAATGAATTAAATAAACCCTCATGTTATTATTGTCATCAATGTTATTCAACACAAAATCAAACACAATATTAAAATACAGTCACGGTACACTTCATTAGATTAGATACAAAATAAAGAGAAGAGCCTGCTTGCATTGCCATTGTAGTTCGGACCTCGCCCTCGGGCTAGGTAAAAGAAATATGCAGAAAAATATGATTATTAAAATGGCAACGATTCGATAACAATTGAATTACTGACCTGCTAGCTATAGGGCGAATCAATGAGTCGGCATGCAAATCATGCAATGACAGCAGGCCAACATCTAGCACCGCTCTGTTTGTGCATATCAGTACAAAATCATCGACATCGTCTTCGCCTTCGTACGGTGATGGAAGCACCAACGCGGTCGGGCACACGGTGCTGCATAGCCATAGCCATAGCCTAGCCCTAGGCATGGTAGCTTCCTCGGCGCAGCATGATGACTCAACGTAAACGTGCGCAGACATCAGGACGTAATTTCCACAGGTTCACCACATCACATTACCTAGTCAGGAATCGTTGACAGTCAAAGCGCTGTTGTAATTTTTCCTGAATCCAACGTCAACAAAGGCGAAGCCGACCTGGAGTTGGAGCGTGACTCGCACACTCGGTGACACTTTACGACTGTCAACCGTTGTTTCCGTGTGGCCTGTCGAACTAGACTCTTCGTCTGTGGTTTCCATTTCTCCAAAGATAGACTAAACTATTACGGAAGTTCAGTAAACCACTAATCGCTAGTAGCAGATCTGGTAAAACTGTCACAAGCGACGCATCCATCTTGTCAACAAGTAAAAAATAGTTCCGGTATTCCGTTATCGCATATTCTCGTTGGTTAGCGTCTCGTGTGTTCGAGAAGTGTGGCGTTTTCGACGATTTTTTGCGTGTTCTGTTGTAATTTCTTTAACTTTTTTTATTTGGAACGAACAAAAACGCTATTTTGTTGACGTGTGTAAACACTTGTATATATAACAGAGACCCATATCTTTTTTTTCGCTCCAGAATGCCTATTTACGAAAGAAATCGCAAAAAATCGAAAATTTACATTGATTAGATATACGCGACTCAAACCACTCGTTTCGACAACAAGATGGCGATACGCAGTGATGTATTTTGTCAATTTTTGTCTCGAACAAAATCAGTTTTTCAGTTTATCTCACACATTAGCAGGTATCTGTCACCATTAATGCATAGTTAGATAATATATATTTAAATATACGGCACAACACAAAATTGCTTCAGTTCCCCTTTAAGGATGTAGGTCCTACATGGTGGAAGGACCAACAAAATTCAAATACCAGAAATACAGGTGCAACCTTGTATAGGCCTATTTATCTACCCGGTATCAACGAAAACTTATGTAATTCATGTATGCATACGCACACATGCATAACAGTTTTTAAGTACATTCTATAAAACGCACACACATACACTCCTGCACGCATGCACACGAGCCTGTGTACAATATTCACTACAGTTAATACATATTTCTGATATAAAGTATCTTTGTAGCAGGAACAAAACCATACAATATACCTGTGTTACACCGTTCAGATGTCTGTCTTCTTCCTTGCATCTAGAAAAATAAATCAATATCATTAGACAAAACTTCTCTCATTCACCGTACCACTGCCTCATCTAATGCAGTTGTAGGCATAACAATGGGCACTGCCGACACGTTAACTATAGGAATCAAAGGCAATTCCCTTTACAATTAATGTATGATTCGTACACAGCAGTCGATGGGGGTTGCCCATGATTAACTAGCTAAGTGTAATAAATGTACTACCCAGAAGCCACCCAAACATGCGTACCTGTGCACAATATTCACTACAGTTAATACATATTTTTTTATAGTTCTGATATAAAGTGTTTGTAGCAGGAATAAAACCATACAGTATACCTGTGTTACACCCTTCAGATGTGTATGTCTTCTTCCTTGCATCTAGAAAAATCAATCAATATCGTTAGAGAAAACTTCTTTTCCTATGATACAATTTGGGGTTCATTCAAATGTATTTGTTTTCTGAAGTTGGACAGTTTAATGCCATTGGTGGTGTTGGGTGTATATTTTGAGTGAAACAATACAATACAAAAATGTCTACTGCACCAAAATTCCCAGAATGCTAGTTTCCATCGGTGCCATAACCATCTGTCATCTCTCCGGACTATGGCATAGCTATTAATAATAACAATGACTTTTAGTAGTTAGCCAGCTCTGCTGGTAGGCTTAATGATTACTCAGTGCCTACATAACAAAGGTCCCAAAACAAATGAAAGCTGGCTACAATGTAACACTTATTTCATGTGGTGAAAACTTCAAATGTTACTATAAATACAGAATCATTCCTACAAGACCTTTCTACATGTCCACTTTTAAAATACTCTTTGACATGGGAAGTATATAAATCTAAATATAATCCAGTTAGCGTATGGGGGCGGGCGCCAAACTTTCAGGGATTAATCTACGACCCCACGACATGAAACATGACGCGTATATGAAGGGTTATTATTGGTTTTATAATAAATCAAATGTTCGCTACGTAAAACGTTAACTTCCAACGATCGCAGAAACCACGTGCGCGCACAGCGAATACTTTGGTTCGTAAACCGTTTGAGAGTACGTAGCGCCATCTGGGCGGAGTTATAAATAAAATCTTTATTTCGCACATTAAAAGTGGCAATTGTACTATATTTAAAATACAGTTATTTCAGTAATGACATCGTTAACATCATCATAGCTAAAAATATCGCATGTTTAAGACCATTTCTAATTTCTATCATGTCAGATAGAACACTCGTCTGATATCCTTTCGTCGGACACGCCTGCCTGCCACACGCGGCCAATAACACTACTAGCAGACATGTCCTCGTGCATGTTGTATTCATAACGTATATCACAGTAGTTCGACCATGGATTTTGAATTGATAATTTAGCAACATTTCTTATTACTATCGACTTGTGGTTTAGAGCCTTATGCATAAATTTGATGAACCTTTGCTTTAGGTTGACCAATAGTGACAAAGTATCAGACAACAACGAGACAACATCGCCGTGTGTAAGAGGTGCCAGTCCCCACAACTGCATTGCGTCATGCGATACATATATTGCCAACACTTTTACTCTGGAGATCCCATAGTGGACTTTACAGTAGTCTTTATATGACCAAAATCACCCATGAACATGTTATACCCTCTCCAGAATGTTGCAATGTCATCGACGACTAGGCTATCCTTATTAATAGTGGTGGCCCAGATGTACAGCATCCTGAACACTCTGCAACTCGGTGCCATTAAAAACAACTGTTCTGTTGTCGGATTTACAACTCCGACTTCTAAAAACAAGACACATACTCTTCGCACTACTAAACTTCACACACTAATTGTCTGCACCATACTGTTCACATATCTCGATTAATACATTGTCCAGACCTTGTTGGTGTTAGCAAGGGCATGTCATCTGCATATCCTATGCCACCCTTATAGTGGTTGCCCATAACCCATCCATATATACACTCACTTGAAGTTTTTGTATAGTATCAATCTTAACACCAGAGGTGACACCTTACATTTTAGAAGTATTGTATGCTATTTAGAGTACTAAAAAGCTTACAATAGTTGACTCTGTCGAAAGCTTTGCTGGCATCTAACGAGTGTATACACATTACTACAATTAGTAATGTCTGACTGTCTCCATCATAACATATGTGCAATGAGTAGTAGACAAATTTTGTTTAAATCCAAATTGCAAATGTGATGTTGCAAGAACATATTGTTCCTTAGATAGTATAATAACATCAAACAATTGGGCAACAATGTTACTAAGAGTAACAACTCTAAAACTGTCTGATGTACATGCACACTATCTCTTGTCCTTTGGTATAGTGACCATGGTTCCCAATAATATTGGGTCAGGGCTATACCCTTGTACCAACATACCATTAAAGACTAACGTTAACAGCACATAGAGTATTTTTGGACCATGTATGATATGATCATATTTAAGACCCTCTTCACCATCCAACTTACCCAGCTTCAGTCGCTGGACACCTTCTATAACATCCTCAACTGATATATTATATACAACATGTTCCCTAATCTGCTTGTTAATCTCCGCACCTATACTATTCATTTCATCAGCATCGTATGACACACAGAGATGATCATGTTTATCAGAAAAAGGTTGAGCTATTTCATCCTTACCACCACAGTGACCACACCATCAACACAGGACGGCGCACCTCAGACCATAGGTCACGGGTTCTATTCTCACTAATGTCCTCAGCCATCTTAATGGTACACATTCTATCACTTTCTCTCGTAATGTGTCTAACAGCCCAGTGATACCGAGCCTTTGTGATACGCCTCATCATTGCCGATGCCAGAAGAGAGCTTCTTGCTTTAGATGTTCAACCTCTTTCGACCATCCAGGAACCCTCCTTCTACCACCACTGAATCTGAATTTAGCTTAGGACAGGTGGCAGGTATACATTCAGATGCTTTTATGCACATACTTAATATCTCATTATATAATCTAGATAATTCATTAACATGTTTTTTACATGTAGTAACATGGAAAGTTTACATTCAAGGTCTCTCCTGTATTGATCTGTATTAATCGTTCAGTACTGGCTTTATACCAGGCTAGCCTGTGGCAATAGTTCCTTTCAAACATGTTATCTACATTTAAATCCAATCTGATTTTAAGTGGCACATGATCAGAAAACAACAAGTTGTCTATAATAGAACATTCCAGCACCAGCTGTCCCATTGGAGCCATGGCTATAAGCTGTGTATTAACTGCTGTATTTCACCTAAGACATGCATATATTCAGCAAAATTTATCATCATCGGACCTGGTATCACAGGGCATACATACATTGAGACACATAATTTCACAGTTATTACTAATTTTAATCATAATGCCATATAACCTTATATGATTGCACTTAAGAAGAATCTAGAACTCTTACCGATGATGGCCATGCCATCCCCTAATTTACACATCTTGGTTAATTCAGTTTTATATAGGCAATGTTCCTGTAGTAGAAAGCATGCACCCACATAATGTGTGCGTGCCAATACACAATAAAAATATATTCTACTATTTTACAACCAACACAAGTATCCATGGGTCTAAATTCACGTGACCTTCAACATTTCGAACATGCAATGAGTATTGCATCACATTCCCATAAACAATCTCGAGCTTATTTTAGGCGTATTGGCCTGAGGCATTTGGTAAACATAAACCAAATTATCCCGTCCTGGGGACAGGCATTTTTGCTAGTTACATATAACAATGATGATGAACAAACTGAAGGCCATAGTGACATCTATTCTGTTGGCATGAAATCAATACCTACAATCTAGAAACTATAAATTACCTTCTTTTGCATCAATCATGTTTTCTGAAACCAAGGAAGATATCTCATGTATAAAAAGCATAATTTTCCAAATATGACATATTTACAAAGTGTATCTGATAAACCTATTGTGTGCGTGCATGCGTGCGTGCGTGTATGCATGCATGCATAATTATGTCCATGTGTGTATGCGTGCATGTGTGTGTACAACTGTATATATTGTGTGTGCGTGTGCGTCTGATTAAGATACAATCTTTCTGCGTATTTGAAAAATCTATTGTTTAGGTATTTAGTTTTTTTTTAAATACACAGGTATATATGTTTATGTATTTAGTGAATATATGTGTTACCTTTCTTGGAGTGGTGTCTCCTCTTTTCTAGACAAGAAACATTACATTTTTAAAAGTTATTACAAAATTAAGTAATGTAATATTTAGAGATAAACACACACACACACACACACACACACACACACACATGCACACTCATGCACACACACACACACACACGCATGCAGGCAAACACACACACACACACACACACACAAACACACACAAAACAGTTTTAAGTACATTCTGTAAAAAGCACACACATGCATGCCTGCACGCACACATGCATGCATGCCTGTGTCTTTTTGTCTTGTAGTAATACTGGCCAACACTCCTATGGAGTCAAACGGTCAGGGTTGGGTGCGCATGCTATCTAGTTATGTTTGTTTGTGTGAGAGCTTGCTTAAATTGCTGTGGTTCTGTGATGTTGGCTATTGCGTCTGGTAATGAATTCAATTCTTTTATTGTTCGGGGAAAATAAGAAAATTTGTAACAGTTCTTGCTCGTGTGTATGGTGTTGAAGGCTTTGCTATTTAGATGCCGTGAGTGGCGTTTGATGGGTTGGAGGAGGTTTGTTACAGGCAATAATAGATGACTGTGGATGGCTTTGTGAAATATGGTGAGCCGTCTGTTTGTTCTCCTGGTTGTTAGTAGCTCTAGGTGTAATTTTGTAATCATTTCTGACACACACCCAGTTTCTCTGGATGTGTAGTCATTATGGCAAAAGCAAGCCACCCATCTTTGCACCATCTCTATTTTGTTAATGAGAACCTGGGTGTGGGGGTCCCATACAGATGATGAATATTCTAGGAGTGGGCGAACAAGGGTTGTGTAAGCAGTTGTTTTGATGTTTTTGGGGCATGAGTGGAGATTCCGTCTGACGAATGCACAATATTCACTACAGTTAATACATATTTTCATATTTCTGATATAAAGTATCTTTGTAGCAGGAACAAAACAATACAATATACCTGTGTTACACCCTTCAGATGCGTATGTTTTCTTCCTTGCATCTAGAAAAATCAATCAATATCGTTAGAGAAAACTTTTTTTCCTATGATACAAATTGGGGTCCATTCAAATGTATTTGTTTTCTGAAGATACCATTGGTGGTGTTGGGTGTATATTTTGAGTGAAACAATACAATACGAAAGCTTCTACCGCACCAAAATCCCCAGAATGCTAGTTTCCATCGATGCCATAACTATCTGTCACCTCCATGGCACAGCTATTAATAATAACAAATATATGTACACAGTTATATGCTATATCTCTCTCTCGCAATTACCTGTGCATCAACTACATGATTGTGCTATACGTGTTATGTGTTTATATTATATTATAATACTGTTTACTTGATTTATCTTGTTTATTACCTCTTCTCCAAAAGAGCCATTTTGATGCAAACCATTGATTTTTTATTGTTCTTATTAATCCTAAATATCAAACTATTTATCATTACTTGTGAATATTCATTTGTTCAAATGGTATGTGTTTACATTGTATGCTACTTTGTACTTTCGCATTGTAATAATATGTAACCTTTTTTGAATGTTTAGTCAGTTTTTGACCTGTCAACGAACTGGGAAAGTTGGATTACTGTGATGTACCTTAAAATATCTGTAAATGGCTGACCCTATCAATATTAGCCGGATCCAAACAATCAAAGACTATCACTTCAAAACAATCTATAATGAAGCTAAAAACTATGAAGATGAAACATATAATGATTCTCCCTTTTCACTTAATACAAATGATTGCAAATATTTGTCTTCAGTTGACTTCTCTAAAGCATTGAAACCTGGAAATATATCTCTGTCAATGTTCTGCATCAATTGTCATAGTTTAGAGGCCCATTGGGATTCTTTTCAAGAATTACTTTTTAACATGTCAAATGGCCTCATACTAGATTTTATTAGCATAAGTTTTTAAAATTCAAGATGTCCTACATTATAAAAATGGGTATCACAATTGACTATTTGATACAAGACCAGATACAGATGATGGGTATGGTGGAGTGACAAATTTACCTATTCCATGCATGAATATTTGTCAATATTTATTCCTCATGTATTTGAGTCTAATAAGACTCAAATACATGAAGACAAATATTTGCAATCATTTGTATTCAAACTAATAAATGTAAACGTATAATTGTGGTTGTAATCTATCATCCCAACTCTCATCCATGTGCAAATCTTTATCTATTTAAGAGAACAATATTATATATCCAGGACAAAATCTCAAATGAAAATAAAATAGCTTACTTGATGGGAGATTATAACATTAACTTACTTAACTTTGCTACTTGTAAAACAACCAATGATTTCATAGACAGTGTAACAGTACAAGGATTCATTCCACATATAACCAAATCAACAAGGGTAACAACCATTTCAGAAACTATTATAGACCACATGTATTCTAATCATATCCACCCTAATTATGAATCTGGGATTATTATCACAGATATAGCTGACCATTTTGGAATATATCATTAATATTTAGTACACCTACAACACAAAAATAGTATACAAACAAATACGCCAGTTAAACATATCCAACATTTTAAACTTTATGAATGTATTGGCTAGGGCTGATCACTCCTCCTTATTATCTACTACTGATGCAAATGAAACATATGACAACTTTATGTTAATATATAAATCACTTTATGAAATATCTTGCCCAACTAAAACTATCTGAGTAAATAAAAAATATATTAAAAGAGCCCTGGGTAACATATGGCATATTTACTTCATCAATAAACAAAAGAAGTTACTCCGAAAAAAGGTAAATAAGCCAAACCCACAGACAGAGAATGCTTACAGGGTATATTGTATTTAATGAGATTAAAAGAGCAGCAAAAACTAAGTATTACACTGAAATATTAGAAGAACGTAAATACTGCATCAAAGAAACACGGACCATACTGAGACAGGCAATATTTAAGCAAAAAGAATGTTTCAAACTACTTCAAACTTTTATTGTTAAAGGAGAAGAAATATAAAATTCAACTTTTATTGCTGAAGAATTTAACACGTTTTGCTGAAATAGGTAAATCAGTAAGTGATTCGATACCTCCTCATATAGATTCATTCCACACACACTTAAAAGATAACAATCCTGACAATTTTTTCATCAACCTACTGATGTATATGAAGTTAAAAGTGTAGCGCAAAAACTAAAAATTAAATGTAGTGAGGGTTTTGACAGTTTATCTACAAAACTAATACGACAGACCATAGAGGAAATAGCAATCCCACTCAAGCATATAATAAATCAATCTTTCGTTACAGGTGTTGTACCTGATAATTTAAAAATTGCCAAAATAATTCCGGTTTTTAAAGCAGGAAATAGTAAAATCTTTAATAACTACAGCCCAATAAGTATTTTACCCAGACTTTCTAAAATAATGGAAAAGATTGTGAGCAATAGATTAGTAATTTACTTAGAGAAATATAATATCCTATATAAACACCAATATGGATTCCATTCGAAACATTCCACTGTAAACCCAATATTGCATTTACTTAGATATATTGCAGATGTAAATAATAAAATTACCAAAGATATTACATTGGCTGTGTCCCTCGACTTATCAGAAGTGTTTGATACAATTAATCATGAAATTTTGTTATATAAGTTAAATCATTATGGAATCAGAGGAATAAGTAATAGATGGTTTGCCAGTTACCTCCTTAATCGTAAACAATATAATGAGATAGATAAATGCAAATCATCATTAAAAAATATAACAAATGGAGAACCTCAAGGATCCATATTAGGACCTGTGCTTTGTCTAATTTATATTAATGACACAGTAAATTCTTCCTCTCTAAACTTACTATCCTTTGCTGATGATACCACAATTTACCAATCAGGTTCCGATATTAATAATCTAACTAAAATGTAAATCAACAATTAAAACAAATATACAATTGGTTATATGCTAACAAATTATATTTGAATGTCAAAAAGACAATTTTTTTTGGCTTTTGGGCCTGCAAACACCAACTGCATGGCAAACAATAGCATTAAAATAAACAATGAAATTATTAACCATGTTGGCAAGTACAATAAAGAAGAGTCTATGAAATTCCTAGGACTATATATAGATAAGCATTTAACATGAAAATAACATATAAATATAATCAGTTCCAAAACAGCTAGAGCCATTTTTGCAATTAATACAGCAAAACATTTTATACCACATAAAGCATTAAAATCATTATACTATACTTTGATTCACAGTCACATAACATATGGTGTACAAGCTTTGGGCAATGGAAACACAAGGAAGTTAGAAATTTTACAAAAACAAGCTCTAAGAATAATTAACAATAAAGGATACAGGAGTCATACTGATCCTATATTTAAGTATGAAAAAATATTGAAAGTCTTAGATGTATGTAAGCTACAGGTCTCACTATTTATGTATGACTTTCACCATGATTTATTACCCAAATCATAAAAAAATTTTGGTATCAAAAAGAAGAATAACTAGACAATACAATCTTCTTGTAAAAGAGAGACCTAGAACACATTCTTCATCTAAGTTATACGCTGACCCGGTGGTCCGTGACCACCTACTGGTCAGTAACTTTTTTTAAGATAGTGGTCCATGCGACCGCCTAATTTTTCTGAGAAACTTCCATGTATTCATCAGCTGTTCATCAAAACTTGCCGGTAAATCCCAACCAATACATCATATAACAGTCAGCTAACAATACAATTGTTGAATTGTTTGATGTGAACAATATGTTGTTATACAGGTCGTTTGTACTCGGGCGTTGTGCCGTTGGTAAAAATAGGACCAGTAACTTTGCTGCCAGAACTTTTGGAAGTTGCTGGTCTGGCTGACCAAAATATATTAATTTCATCTTAATATTAATTTCTTCATCTTTGGATCTGCACAAAGAAACATTGCATCATTTTAAAGACTTCTTTTGTTACTACTGGCCATAAAAACATTATGTAATTGTTTTATCTGCTTGCCTGTGACAGTAACCTTCTTGTTCTTGCTAGCCTGTTATAACACTATTTAGTAATTGTCTCCAACTAGTGACTGCTGGCCTGCTGGTAATGATATGTATATTCACATACACTAAACAATTAAGACACAACCTCACTGTGGTGTGCTGAGCCCCAAATTTGAAGGTATAACAAGAAGCATTCAATAAATACCTTGGAGTACAAAAGTCTTTTTACTCAGATTTGAAATTCCTGAAAATAAATCATAAATAAATCATATATTTATCATAAACCTTGGCATAACACTTTTTTATATAATACAATGAAATATTTCTTAGTGATTATTATTGCAATTAGTTATAATTATTCAAGAGAATGTACAGTAGTGACAAGATCATGATAACAGGGTTTAGTTCAATATACAAACATACACATTTAATCACAACTAATTCAAAAGTGTTTCAAGTAAAGGAATATAAAGTGATTACCTAGTGAACTGTGGCTTCTTCTTCTTAAGACTGAAATACAAATTTGGTCAATTTTAATTTTATTACACTGCTGACCATCAGCATATTCTATTTCCATACACTACAGATTAATAATAGTAATTTGATTACAGTTAAACTGTGTTATATATATATATATATATATATATATATATATTATATATATATATATATATAGTGGGGTGTAATATATATATATATATATACATATATATATATTACAGTTAAACTGTGTAACTGAAATGGCTGTTCAGTCATTTCATGAAATCGTGAAAGGCTGTTCAGTCATTTTATGAAATTTATTACACAATTTGACTGGTGACAAATTCAAGCATATTGTGTAATAAGGTTTGACTTTTGTTACATTTATCATTATATAAATTCCTCAGACATTCTCTGTATTCAAATAAACATTCGCCATGAATTGATATTTGACCATTGATTCTTTCTTTTTGAAAACAGCCTCATTACGACAATTCTCTGTCAAATGCCCTTTCCAAACTGGAAAGCTGCATATGCAATTGATAGAACATAATGGACAAATGATAAATTGAACTTTTGAAAGGTTCTCAGAATTATTTGACCTATATTGCACATGTAGTTAATCTGCCTCTTGTTATTAGTATTTCCTTTGGTCAACATTTACATATTTCAAAGTTGCTTCCATAATTGTCTGACCGTGCCATGATAACACTGGCAATAGTGTTTTTACAAGTGCAGATGTGTGTTGCTCTTTGGTGAAAGTGTGTAAGATTTTTCGTTTGTAGCAATGCGTATGTTAACAATTTCATCAAAGGACACCTTACAATAGAACACTGTGATTGTAATGTTTCATAACCTCAACATTTGAATTTCTATGAAGTATTTTGGAGAGTTTTTTGGCAGCAGTAGGCGTTACTTTGGGTTTTTCTAGAACAAGACCACTGGCTATGTGGGTCTACGGCAGGTTTTTTCATTTTCTACATGGTGTACTTTACTTCCCTGGACACCAGACAGGAGGGACAAACAGCTCTTACTATCTCTTCTGAAAGACACAGGCAAAGTGGGGTGACTGAAATAGCCCCAGTTTTGAACTGCAGTAGGTGGACAAGAGTCCCGGTCCTCTCGATTGACAATCCAGCATTCTACCACCAAGCTACTATATCACCACAATGATTGAGACATGACTTTATAATCTGATGTGATAGTTGCTGCGTACTGTGTGCTGCAGTGTACCTTCTTCAGAACCCGATGCGCTTGAAATAGCTGAAAAACACAAAATGTAAAAATTAACAACAAAAAGCTAAAGCTATCTTGATGCGGGTAATGCAATAATTATTCTCTCAATGCGAAGGTTTTATGTGACTTTGTGCTACACGAATATGTGTGCAACAAACATTAGCATGAGAAGACTTTCACAAAGTAAAGTAAAATCCAATATAAAGATTTATTACCTGGCAAACTGATCTGACTGTTCAATGCTGAAAACAAGAAAAAAATGAGCTTTATATAGGTGCATGAACACCACCAGCACGTCACAGTCAGGTTCTGATGTGAATATGGTCTACAAAGATAAATCCTACATAGCTTCTAACAACATTATCACCTTATAGCGAATAAAAAATAAAAAACCTGTGAATATGCTTGCTCAACTGCACTTATGTCACACCATATTAATTGTTTCAATTCACATATCACAATTTAATATGCCCTACATTCGTGAAACAATAAACAGGAAGATCAACTGTGGTCTTACCCCTACAGCCACAACAACAGCTGCAGCCACAACAACAACAGCAGTTGCAGCCACAACAGCAGCCGTTGCAGCAACAACAGCAGCCGTTGCAGTCACAACAGCAGCAGTTGCAGCCACAACAACAGCAGCTGCAGCCACAAAATAAAACTGTAAAATATACCTGTGCTAGACCTTGAAGGTTTCTGTATAAAGTCCCTCGATGCATCTAAAAAACGAATCAATATATTTTAAATTTGAAGCTCCTTCCTCAAACATAACTAGTGAGAACGAGGAGAGCAGAGGTGGTTATAACAAGGAGAGCAGAGGCAATGTGAGGGAGAAAGCTGGTAAGAAGAAAGATAGTAAAAGGAAGAGTGCAATAAAAGGAAGATAAACGGGTGAGTGGAGAGGGATTGTCAGGTGGTAAGATGGTCAAGGATAACAAGAGCAGAGAAATGGGGAAGACTGTGGATCAGAAGAAGAAAGATGACAGGAGGCAGAGTATGCTGAGATGAGGAAAGGTAAATGGGTGAGTGGAGAGGGATTGCCACGTGGTAAGACAGTAGAGGTTAATGATAGAAGAGAAAGGGGCATTGTGTGCAGCAGGAAAGAAGCTTTGCTGACGTAGTATCACAGGGGAAGATGAGGAAAGCCCAGATATTTATGGGGGATTCCATCGTTAGGAAAGTGAATAAAATTGTAAACAGAGGCAATGACATAACTGTATGCCTACCAGGGGCAAAAAATAGAGGATGTAGCAGAGAAGGCAGGACAGGTCATGGGTGGTGGCATGGGAGGTGTTGTTCTCGTGCAACGAACAATGGAGGGAGGGAGTAGGCTTGGATGGACTTCATATAACAGGGAAGGCTGCTGCAGTTCAGGGCACAGGTACAGCTGTAAATTATTTAAACAAGACGCGCAGGGGGAACTGATGAGAAAACTCAAAGGAGTACTACTACAAATACACATCCAAAGAAATGTTCACCAATAATTTCAGACAATGAACTTAAATGTGCTTAAATGCCAGGAGCATAGTAAATACAAAAGTGAGTTAGACATTATGGTAGCAGATATTGACCCTCACATAATAGGTATCACAAAATCATGGGCAAATAAAGATATAGTAGATGCTGAGTTAGCACTGACAGGTTATGTAATGTTTAGGAAGGATAGACGAGAAAGAAGGGGAGGTGGAGTAATTTTATATATTAAAGAATCTATCCAAGCGTATGAAAGAAATAACACTGAAAAGTGAAGCAGATTGTGAGGAAGCAATTTGGTGTAATATAGTTACCAAGAACTCAACATTAATAATAGGAGTAGTTTATCGTAGTCCTAACATAGGACAAGAGGAAGATGTAAAATTACAAAAGGCGATAAGGGAGGTGAGCAAGGGGGAATGTGTTATAATGGGTGATTTTAACCATGGCCATATACAATGGAAATCATTAGAGAGTGCTGGAGGTGAAGACCATCAGTTTCTACTTCTAACACAGAATTGTTTCCTTATTCAACAAGTCTTAAAACCAACCAGAGGTGGGAATGTGTTAGATATAATCTTGTCTTCTTAAGATGAATTAGTTGACAATATTAAAGTACATGAACTTTTGGATTGACGTGACCTTAACCAGATCCATTTTAATATAAAGGTAAAAACATGGACTACATATATAAAACAATGGAGGAGGAACTTCAACAAAGGCAAATATAAAGAGATGAGAATATATCTAGCAAATATAGATTAGAATAACTTGCTAATGAACAAGATGGCAATAGAATGCTGGACTTGTTTAAAATACGAGATTGGGGGCATTACTGAGAAATTTGTTCCATTAAGAATACAAGAGAAAAGATCCAGGAAGAAACACCTGTCAAAAGAGGCTATTAGAAAAATTGCTTACAAACAGATGCTGTGGAGGGTCTATAAACACACTGGAAATGTTGAAGACTACACAAACTACAAAGAGGCACTTAACCTAGCTACAACTGAAATTTAAAAATCCAAAAGAACCTTTGAACAAAAATTGGCAGGTAATATAAAAATGACAGCAAGAGTTTCTATGCTTATGTAAGGAGCAAACAGAAAGTTCGAGATAAGGTCGGACCACTGAACAGTGGAAAAAAAAATTCAGACGGGTCTCAAATGGCAGATGTCCTGAATGGGTATCTCAGCTCAGTTTTTTGCCACAGAAGATATCAGCTCACTTCCAGTTCCAGTTACTAAATTTGAGGGCGATAAATCAGAACATTTAGGGCAGTTATTTGTAACTCCTGAAATGATAGCAAACAAAATGAAGAAGATGAAAGATAATAAATCACTGGGAGTTGATGGGATACCACCAAAACTGCTTAAGGAAATTAGTACACCACTTGCAAAAGTGTTTAACTTGTCACTAGAAGAAGGAATAGTTCCATCAGAATGGAAAGACACAAACATTATGCCGCTATTTAAGAAGGCATCGAGGATTATGCCAGAAAATTACAGACCAGTGAGTTTAACATCAGTTGTATGTAAATTACTCGAAACATTAATTAGAGACCACATGGTGGAATTCCTTGTAAAACATAAATTAATAAGTACATCTCAACATGGTTCCTAATAGCAAGGTCATGTCTAACCAATCTCTTATGTTTTTTGGAACAAATTACAAAGTGGGTAGATGATGGGTCACCAGTGGATGTTGTCTACTTAGATTTTCAGAAAGCTTTCCATAAAGTGCCACATCAAAGACTGTTACTTAAACTAAAAGCCCATGGTATAGGTAATGATGTAATTAATTGGATAGAAAAGTGGCATACACACAGAAGACAGAGAGTAATAGTAGATGGTGAGATTTCAAACTGGAAATCTGTTTTGAGTGGGGTACCACAGAGATCAGTATTAGGCCCTATACTGTTTTTAATATATATATGATTTGGAAGATGACATATCTAGCAAAGTACTCAAATTTGCAGATGACACAAAACTATTCAGGAAGGTTACTAATGATACAGATAAACAAAGTTTACAGGATGATCTAGATAAATTAGTTAAATGGTCAGAAAAATGGCAAATGTTATTCAATTTGGGAAGTGTAAATGCATATACATAGGACATGGAAACATGGATGAAGAATATATAAAATGGGGGATGCTGTACTAGGTAGAACCATACAAGAAAAGGACTTAGGAGTAACACTTAGTGATGACATGAAAGTTTCAGAGCAATGTGGGATTGGAAATCAAATTGTAGGGCTAGTTAGGAGAACTATCACGTATAAGGAGAAACAGCTAATTGTACCCCTGTACAAAGCAATAATCAGACCACATTTGGAATATTGTATACAAGCATGGAGGCTGTATTGTAAGAAGGGCATAGACAAGCTAGAAAGAATACAACGAAGAGCAACTAAAATTATTCCAGAATTGAGAGGCCTTAGTTATGAAAGATGCTTATTACAATGTGGTTTGACAACACAAGAGACCAGGAGACTAAGAGGAGACCAAATAGAAGTGTTTAAAATAGTGAATGGTTATGAGGATGTTGATAGGAATATGTTCTTCAAACCTAAAGAAGGCAGTAGAACTAGAGGACACAAAGCAGCATTAGTTAAGGAACAGTGTAGGTTGAACATGAGAAAGCACTCTTTCTCACAGAGGGTGATAAATGAATGGAACAAACTGCCAAATGATTGTGTTAATGCTAGTAGTGTGAATATGTTTAAAAATAGAATTGACAGATGTCTGATAAGGACGGGCTACATATAGATGATCAAATTGTTGGACTTTTGATAAGCCAATGGCTTCCTTGTCCACTTGCCTTCTGGAACTTGTTGTTTGGGATGGCAATCTTGTTAAATGTTTTATTCATCTCAATTTAGAATAATTTCAAGAAATATCAAACTCATCTAATATCCATTACAACATGTTAGCTCATTTGTACAAATGTGTTAATAAGTTTTGATGAAATCAACAGACAAACTATTAACTTATCTTTGGCCGAATCTGCTGGAGTTGTTTGTTCTTGACTGGAGTTTTCATTTGCCCCATGCAACACAAACCTCCTAGTTAGAAGTGTTTTGTTCTGTAGAGGTGGGGAAAAAGGTCCGTGTTTCAAATCCAAGGGGCTCCCATCTTATTTGATGGCTAAAGATGTCATGAGAAAGAAAAGAATTTTTTTTAATCAGTGCAAAATCTGCATGATTTCTTACTTTTTCATGAACTAGGGTTAAAAAATTTGACTTTCGAGTGAAAAACTAGTTTTTGGCATAATTTTGCCAATTATAGGGCTACAGTGATTATATATGTATCTAATCCTACTTTTCTAGACACAAGAAATTCAATAAAAGCATATTCAAAAGTCTTAAATTAGACACTTTCATGAAAATAGCATTTTCTATGTTTTTAAAAGTTTAATTTTAATGTCACACCACACGTGTGACGTAATGCAAATGTTCATAAAATAAAATTTCCAAATTGTTCATAAATCAGCATGTGACTCCTTATGTAATATAAAAATATAAAAGACAAGCAAAATATTTAACTATATAAATGATTGAAAAATAAGTGCCACACAATTGAAATGTAAGGCTTTTAATTAATGCAATTTGGAAACACTCGTTGAAACACATAATAATAATAATACCTTTATTGGTCCAAAAACATGGATATACATTTGATAAAACTACAGCAAAAAGTAAAAAATATAAAGTACAAAATCCTGTAGAAAAATACTCAAATTAATACAAACACAAGATTTGTAAAAAAAAAAGAACCAGAAAGGTCATGCTTATAGTTCTATTTAGCAAGCATGATTTGACAGGGACACCATTAACAATATAACCTAGCTACTATTGTTGATTTATATTGCCAGATAATTCTATTTAAAACTGAAAAACCACGGAATAATAAAAGAAAATGCTGAAAGAAGTTGTGACAATCTGCCTGTAAAATAATGAATTCGTTGAAAATAATTAATCATGAAAACAGAACGTCCTTGTCATATAGAAAGATTTAGTTTTTATTGCTTGCAGTTAGCTAACTAGTTAGATGGTAGTGGATTAGTACCAGGTCTTAAGTAGTACTCATTATTGGAGATAAGCTTGCGTTAGTCCACCAGGCAGTAATACTAATAGACATTCTTCAGTATCCAAAGAAACTGAAAAGCCAACAACTGCAATTTGTCAATGCAATTGAATTGAATCAACTTTATGTGACACTTTGGGAGGAAAATCGAGAAAACATCTGGTATATTGGGTACTGCACCTCAATTGATAATGACTCAAATGATGAAAACTATTTTACTTGACATAAGTCTATTTAAAAAAAAAAATGTTCATGAAAATTACCAGTCTTAAGCTTTTGAATATGATTTTGATTGGTTCATTGTGTCTAAAAACATGATTAGATAGTTCAGTTATGATTGTAGCTTTATAATTGATGCTAAAAACTGGTTAAAAAAATCGCACTTTTTAGCCCTACTTCACGAAACAGTAAGAAATCACACAGATTTGTTCGCTGATTTAAAAAAAAATCATTTTCTTTCTCCTGACATATTTAGCCATCAAGTAAGATGGGAGATCCTGGGATCTAACGTCACTAAAATAAGTGACAGTTCCCCCACCCCTAGTTTCTGGTTAGAATTTTTATAAAGTTTGTTAATGTTGAACTCTACAAAGGCCTGACGTGGAGTCGTGGAGTAGGAAATACTTCATCAGCTGCACAATCCACACACTACGCACAACTTGCGAGAGAATGTTATGCTCACTAGGAGTGTAAGAACACATCAATGCATTGCAATAGCCAATGTGACGATGCAGTGCTAATGTTAGACAATTGAACTGTCAATAGTTACCTACACTGAACTATCGATAGTAAAGAGAGTTGTCAAGACAAAACAGCTACTTGTGTTACTTATGTCAATATTACCGCAACAGTTATGTAACTATCACAATAGTATTGCAATAGTATTACAATAGTATTGCAATAGTATTACAGCTATCACAATTGTGAAACCATCCCCCTATTGTCACCCAAACACTTACTCAAGGCGGCCACCGTTCTCCACGTGGTTGAATCTCTTGCACCTTCATCATAGCCAACAACCTTGTTCAAGTAGCTTCCAAAAGTTTTCACAACGCTCTCCTGTGGCTCTTTTATGCCCTGTTCCCCTGATATATAGGTCCAGTTGGGTAGTCCCCATCCAGAGAGGTCTTGTATATTAGATATTTCATTGGCCAAATCCATGAGTGTACCCACTCTGTCCTGCGTGCAATTACACAAACATACTTACACGGATATTACAAAATGTAATGGGCTACACTAACATGGAGCATAAGTTTACAAATTCAACTCAACCATCATAAATTAAACATTTGATAACTGTACCTTACTACATTAATAAAACACCATTACAAATTATAACCAATATGTTAAAAAGATATATTTATAGCTGAATAATGTACTGATTTTTGCTTGATATGTGTAATACACAAGACAATATTGAACAAGATTGTTATCCAAAGCAAAATGGGTCTTTTGAGTTCTCATTCAAAGTTGTGTGCATACCATTGGGTCTTCATATATCTTACTAACATCCTCCTCTATGTCTTCTACGTAGATGTGAATGTCAAGACCTCTCATTGGATATTCACACTCACGGATGATAACGCGAGTGCCATCCGTCATAGTGACCAAAACACCCTGAGTTCATGCAAAGGAAAGAGGGCCATTATTAGCTGACAAACTTCACTGACTTTGTGACAAGGAGCCAGTGGAATACTTACGGGGAAGCCATTGGGCCATGGCCTCCCTTTGGTAATTTATTTAAATTTTCCATATATTTTTCAGTTGCGCCTCTACATGCTAGCATGGGTGGGTAGATTTGGCCACCCTTTGGCCTCTCCCTTTGGCCTCCCCTTTGGCCTCCCCTTTGGCCTCCCCTTTGGCCTCCCCTTTGGCCTCCCCCTTTGGCCTCCCCTTTGGCCTCCCCCTTTGGCCTCCCCTTTGGCCTCCCCCTTTGGCCTCCCCTTTGGCCTCCCCCTTTGGCCTCCCCTTTGGCCTCCCCTTTGGCCTCCCCCTTGGCCTCCCCCTCTGGCCTCCCCCTCTGACCTCCCCTTTGGCCTCCCCTTTAGCCTCTCCCTTTGGCCTCCCCTTTGGCCTCCCCTTTGGCCTCAACTTTGGCCTCCCCTTTGGCTTCCCCTTTGGCCTCCCATTTGGCCTCCCCTTTGGCCTCTCCCTTTGGCCTCCCCTTTGGCCTCCCCTTTGGCCTCTCCCTTTGGCCTCCCCTTTGGCCTCCCCTTTGGCCTCCCATTTGGCCTCTCCCTTTGGCTTCCCCTTTGGCCTCCCCCTCTGACCTCCCCTTTGGCCTCCCCTTTAGCCTCTCCCTTTGGCCTCCCCTTTGGCCTCCCCTTTGGCCTCCCCTTTGGCGTCCCCCTTTGGCCTCCCCTTTGGCATCCCCCTTTAGCCTCCCCTTTGGCCTCTCGCTTTGGCCTCCCCTTTGGCCTCCCATTTGGCCTCTCCCTTTGGCCTCCCCTTTGGCCTCCCCTTTGGCCTCCCCTTTGGCCTCTCCCTTTGGCCTCCCCTTTGGCCTCTCGCTTTGCGAGATCCTAGATATGTCACCGCAAGGAGTATGTCTATCACTGGTGACAGATATCTAACATGTGTAACTGAAGTGAATTAACTGACCAATGGTCACATTACTGCATAACATGTCAGAATAGGGAAACAGGTAACAACGCGGTTATTGTTAACAACGGTCACTGATCATTATTGTTAACAATAATCGCGTTGTCACCTGTGCAAGTTGTCATTGTAATTATAAAATCACCACTAAAGGAATCGACAGACATGAACACTTCACATGTTAGCTTGTTTGTACCAATATGTTACATAGCTTTGGTGAAATCATCGGACAAACCATTAAATTATTTTTGTCTGGATTCAGTCAAAATTCGGCAAAATACTACAACAGAGAGCTACTCACATTTTCACCAGATCTAAGTCAAAGTAAATTATTTTGATGATTTTAACAAAATACACTCTTTTATTAAACCAACTGCATATATTGCTAAAATTAATCATGCAATACAGATTTAAACATCATCGAACATGATTCATGATGGGACCTGATTCATGATGGGCTGAATGAACTGAGGCCCTGATTCATGATGGGCTGAATGAATTGAGGCCCTGATTCATGATGGGCTGAATGAATTAAGGCCCCAATTCATGATGGGCTGAATGAATTGAGGACCTGAGTCATGATGGGCTGAATGTGCTGAATGAATTGAGGAGGGAGTTTGAAGTTGACAATTCCTGTTTGTTGTCAGAGAAATCAGCAGTAGCCTAGGTGGTGTACATACCAGATTTTTCACTGTCTTTTCTGTAAGTGGGTTCCTATAAACCATGTTGTCAACACTCTCCACAGTGAAAGTCCTGCTGCTCTTGTACCATGAAGACCCAGACATCGTGTATATTTTGTTGACAATCGACTTGTCCTTCACAAACATCGCAAAATGATGCAAGACTGCCAGGGCAGTATCATGCGACATCTGATTGAAGTCACATCTGACACAGAGAGGAAAACACAAACATATTTTGACAAATAATAATCAAGGTACATCCATGTGCCAACATTCTATGTTCATGGTACATCTATGTGACAACATACACGTTCACAGTAAATCCACGTGACAACATCCACGGTCACAGTGCATCCATGTGACAACATCCACGGTCACATTGCATCCATGTGACAACATCCATGTTCACAGTACACCCATGTGACAACATCCATGGTCACAGTATATCCATGTGACAACATCCATGGTCACAGTATATCCATGTGACAACATCCATGGTCACAGTATATCCATGTGACAACATTCACAGTCACAGTGCATCCATGTGACAACATTCATGGTCACAGTACATCCACATGACAACATCCACAGTCACAGTGCATCCATGTGACAACATCCACGGTCACAGTGCATCCATGTGACAACATTCATGGTCACAGTACATCCACGTGACAACATCCACAGTCACAGGGCATCCATGTGACAACATTCACAATCCGAGTGCATCCATGTGACAACATACTTGGTCACAGTACATCCATGTGACAACATCTACGGTCACAGTGCATCCATGTGACAACATTTACAATCACAACATCCATGGTCACAGTACATCCACATGACAATATCCACAGTCACAGTGCATCCATGTGACAACATCCAGTCACAGTACATCCACATGTGACATGACAATATCCACAGTCACAGTGCATCCATGTGACAACATCCACAGTAACAGTACATCCACATCACAATATCCACAGTCACAGTGCATCCATGTGACAACATCCAGTCACAGTACATCCATGTGACAACATCCATGGCCACAGTACATCCATGTAACAACATTCACAACCACAGTGCATCCATGTGATAACATTCACAATCATAGTGCATACATGTGACAACATCCACGGTCACAGTACATCCACATGACAATATCCACAGTCACAGTGCATCCATGTGACAACATTCACAGTCACAGTACATCCATGTGACAACATCCACGGTCACAGTACATCCATGTGACAACATTCACAATCACAGTGCATCCATGTGACAACATCCACAGTCATAGTACATCCACGTGACATGATCCAGTCACAGTGCATCCACGTGACAACATCTATGGTCACAGTGCATCCACGTGACAAGATCCATGGTCACAGTGCATCCATGTGACAACATCCACGGTCACAGTGCATCCATGTGACAACATCCACAGTCACATTGCATCCATGTGACAACATCCACAGTCACAGTGCATCCATGTGACAACATCCACAGTCACAGTGCATCCATGTGACAACATCCACAGTCACAGTGCATCCATGTGACAACATCCACAGTCACAGTACATCGTTGGATCCAGTTAAAGTATAATGCCAATCCAAAATACCCTGTTGGCATCTATAGAATTTACTTGACCTTAACAATCATCATAATCATACATTGTTATCATATGCTATGAACGTGAAGATGGCCCATACAAAATTTCATAATGATTGTTGTTGTGCAAAACTATAGCAACATAAAACAAATATCGCATGCTAAGGGCGCTAAGGGTGTGTAGGAAAAAAAAATTATCGTCATATATCTGCAGCATATTTCACAATTTTATTGGCAACTTTTATCATGTAAAGCATAGTCACAAAACTGAGATGACCTGCCATAATAGCTGCGTCCAAACATTGTCCAGTGCTGCTTCATCGTTGCATCGACAGACTGGTCAAGCTCTGCCAAGATCGACAGCCATGCCAGCAACACCCACATGGCATCATTCTCTCTACAAGACCACAGCAGATAACACCATGTAACTTTTGGCAGGGCATTTTCAGGAACATTACTTTATTCCAACGTTGCAACAATCAACGTAACAAACGATAATAATGTTTTGATTTCCATTTTAACTGGTGGTACACATACAATTTTACACATATTTATTTAGTCCCGATAAAGCAGAACAGTTTGTGTATTAATGACCAATAAAGTTCACACAGTCTGGCTGGTCAAGGACTTTTCCATCGAGCTATGTTAACTAGTGCCACAGTTATCAAACATAAGTTGGCATTACTTAAACAACACACCATACACAATGTACTTGTTATAATTCTAAGTGGTAAACCTATAGATAGCAACTGCCAGCTGCATGAATCCCCTGCCAGCTGCATGAATCCCTGCATGAACCCCTGCATGAATCCCTGCATGAATCCCTGCATGAACCCCTGCATGAATCCCTGCATGAACCCCTGCATGAATCCCTGCATGAACCCATGTGTGAACCCCATGTGAATACCTGCATTAACCCCTACCATGAACCCCTGTGTGAACCCCACATGAACCCTGGTGTGAACCCCCAGATGTGAACCTTTCCATGAACTCCACCATGAACTGCCCATTGAACACCTGCGAGAATCCCTGCATGACCTCTGCATCACAGACCCAAGTAAACATGTGCTGACAGCCCAGTTGGTTGACTTGCCTGATGTGTGTGGAGCCAATGCCGACTAACTCATCGCCCCACATCGTCAACATGCCAGAGTCAGCCAAGGCATTGACGTACCTGATGTCTGGAGGAACCACGTACAGGGGCTTGGCTTTATACATCGCCACCCTACACAATACACAACAGCAACAGGCGTGTGGGTCGCTGGGATGCCAGGCTCCAACAGATTGACTTATACTTCATAACGAAAACACCATACTGAATTACATGGAGAGCTAATGACAGGCTGGTTGGTGGACATGCCAACAAACATGACAGTGATAGATGTTTTATAATAATATCATGTTACCAACCAGGAAACAGCTATGCAATTGTGCAACATTGATTATAAGTGTAAGTGACCAGTAATCCAATAACTAGCTAGGAGAAACAACTGAACATTGTTTATTATTCAAAGCAACTGTTTATTATTCAAAATAAAAAAGTTGTAATACTGTGGAACCTTTTTTACCTGTCGATAGCTGTACTTGTAGCTACGCTGCGTGCAAACCCTTTGATGCCCTTGGCTGCGTAGAATGGCACACATTCGATATTGGCGGCAATCACAGCAAGCGAGTCACATGGGTCTATAACAGTGCCGCTCTCACTCAGTATTCTTTGTCGGACCTGCAGCAGTGGACACAGCAGTGGACACAGCAGTGGACACCACAGTGGACACAGCAGTGGACACCGCAGTGGACAAGTAGCAGTGTACACAGCAGTGAGAGTGACACAGCAGTGTACACGCAGTGGACACAGCAGTGTACACAGCAGTGGACACAGCAGTGTACACAGTGTACACAGTAGTGTACACAGCAGTGGACACACCAGTGGACACAGCAGTGGACACAGCAGTGGACACTGCAGTGGACACTGCAGTGTACACAGCAGTGTACACAGTAGTGGACACAGCAGTGTACACAGCAGTGGACACAGCAGTGTACACAGCAGTGGACACAGCAGTGTACACAGCAGTGTACACAGTAGTGTACACAGCAGTGGATACAGCAGTGTACACAGCAGTGTACACAGCAGTGTACACAGCAGCGTACACAGCAGTGTACACAGCAGTGTACTCGGGGAATGTCTTCACACTGAAATCATTAGGTGCGCAGACAAGTCTGGTTTGTCACTGCAGACTGTTCTTCCTTTTATGCACCTCCTTCCCAACTTCTTCCTTTTATGCACTGTTCTTCCAAACTTCTTTTTACGCACCCTCCTTCCCAACTTCTTCCTTTTATGCACCCTCCTTCCACAACTTCTTCCTTTTTTGTATCCTCCTTCCCACCTTCTTCCTTTTATGCACCCTCCTTCTAAAATTCTTCCTTTTATGCACCCTCCTTCCCAACTTCTTCCTTTTACACACTCTCCTTCCCCAACTTCTTCCTTTTATGCACCCTCCTTCCCAACTTCTTCCTTGTACGCACCTTCCTTCCACACTTCTTCTTTTTACGCACCCTCCTTCCCAACTTCTTCCTTTTATGCACCCTCCTCCCACAACTTCTTCCTTTTTTGTATCCTCCTTCCCACCTTCTTCCTTTTATGCACCCTCCTTCTAAAATTCTTCCTTTTATGCACCCTCCTTCCCAACTTCTTCCTTTTACACACTCTCCTTCCCCAACTTCTTCCTTTTATGCACCCTCCTTCCCAACTTCTTCCTTGTACGCACCTTCCTTCCACACTTCTTCTTTTTACGCACCCTCCTTCCCAACTTCTTCCTTTTATGCACCCTCCTTCCACAACTTCTTCCTTTTTTTGTATCCTCCTTCCCACCTTCTTCCTTTTATGCACCCTCCTTCTAAAATTCTTCCTTTTATGCACCCTCCTTCCCAACTTCTTCCTTTTACACACTCTCCTTCCCAACTTCTTTCTTTTATGCACCCTCCTTCCCAACTTCTTCCTTTCAAACCCTCCTTCCCCAACTTCTTCCTTTTATGCACCCTCCTTCCCAACTTCTTCCTTTTACGAACCCTCCTTCCAAACTTCTTCCTTTTACGCACCCTTCTTCCCCAACTCCTTCCTTGTACGCACCTTCCTTCCAAACTTCTTCTTTTTACGCAACCTCCTTCCCACCTTCTTCCTTTTATGCACCCTCCTTTCACAACTTCTTCCTTTTTTGTATCCTCCTTCCCACCTTCTTCCTTTTATGCACCCTCCTTCCAAAATCCTTCCTTTTATGCACCTTCCTTCTCACCTTCTTCCTTTTATGCACCCTTCTTCCCAACTTATTCCTTTTACGCACCCTTCTTCCCCAACTTCTTCCTTTTACATACCTTCTTTCCAAACTTCTTCTTTTTACACACCCTCCTTCCCAACTTCTTCCTTTTATGCACCCTCCTTCCACAATTTCTTCCTTTTTTGTATCCTCCTTCCCAACTTCTTCCTTTTATGCACCCTCCTTCCCAACGTCTTCCTTTTACGCACCCTCCTTCCCAACTTCTTCCTTTTACACACCCTCCTTCCCCAACTTCTTCTCCAGTATCAGTGCCCATGGTTTGTGGTGGTATCACGGTCCCACATATATTATGTTTAGCTAGTTAATCATTGTAAAGGAAATTGCCTTTGATATCTAATTAAGTCACCAGTAATGCCCATTGTCATTCAAAAACCGCTTACTATATACAAATTAAGGTCATTTCCATTTACAAACCACACTAAGTCAGAAAGTGTCTTTCTATTACTACATAAACTAAGCATTGTGCAGCAGGCTCCCACACATACGACATTCAACAACTGCACTAGATGACGTAATAATAATAATATAGGTTCTTCATATAGCGCTTTTTAGGTAAATGATTACCAATCAAAGCGCTTCACATAATAAAATGATGTGTGAACTAAATGCTCAAAATATTCAGTAAATGAAATTAATTTAAATTAAGCTAAAACACAACATTTCTCGAGTGTGAAAAACAGATTAAAAAAAATTAAAATTAATATCACTGCTGTGAAATAGAAAGTGATGTCGCTTATATGTAGAATTGTAGACTAAAAACTCTGCTGATCAGGCACAGATGGTAGTAGGTCGAAGAACAGTAACTATAGATGAGGCGGTTTAACTGCATGTGTCGGTCGAAGTAGCAGCCCAGATTCCTGGCTGCATCTGTTGATTGTAAAGTAAGTCCAGGTAGTTCCAAACTGGGGCTGCCGTTGACGCATAAATTATGTGGTGACTGCAGCACTATAAACTCAGTTTTGTCGTTGTTAAGTTTAAGTTGATGTATTAGCATTCAGGCTCTAATCTCACCGATGCACTGGATCAGTAGCTGTTTAACATTTTCCAGTTCATCAGACACCGCAGGGTTATAGCCGACATATAGCTGGATGTCGTCAGTGAAACGATAGTAAAGCACTTGATGTTTCTTGCTGATGTCAGCAATGGGTGTCATGTATGTGATGAACATCACTGGTCCAAGATACACCGTGGTGGATGGGAATTGCGTTTGAAAAGACGAAAACCAATCATAACACACTGGGATCTGCCAGTCAAGTATGATCTAAACCAGTCAAGTGTCATACCGCCAATGTTGAATCATGAGACCAGAATGCTGAACAATTGTTCAATGTTAATTGTGTCAAATGCTGCACTCGTGTCTAGAAGAACCAGCATAACACTGCATCCAGAGTCAGGGTTGGCACGATGTCGTGTTGAACTTTCATCAGAGCTGTTTCTGTGGAATGATGTCTATAAGCCGACTGCATTTTGTCGTGCAGCTTGTTCGTCGCCATGTGCAGATTAATGCGTTTGAGGACAACTTGCCCTATCATTTTTCCAATGAGTGCGAGGTTGGAGATGGGATGATGATGTTCTTCAGTTTGTTCTGGTCGAGTGAGACTTTTTTCAGTAATGGTGTCAGTTTTTAGTGTTTTTGGGAACACTCCTGTTTTTAATGATACGGAGACTAAATAGTTTTATAAATTTTAGCATGATAATCTATACTAATAAATAATTTGCCACATTAAGCATCATAAATTATTTATGAACTGCTTAAAAGATAACTATGGCATAATTTGAAACTGAGAAAGTTTGTGTAACAACCAGAGGTTTGAAATGTGAAACGGTTTCAAAACAAGCAGACATAAACATCATTACGATCACCATTAATTTACTGCTTGTGGACAGGTGTACCTTTTGGCCCGATAAGCACAATATTTACAGTTTTAATAAGGATAAAATTTAAATGTAAACACATGTACTGACCATACATGTTGTTTCTGCTTACATTTACTTTAGTTACTATAATACATTTCAAAGTAAAGTTAGAGACAATGATATATGTAACATTAAATTAATGTAGACAGAATATAAAACTTACCCCGTCTGCATCAAAGGTGATGCCCATGTCATATCCACCCTGCCGCATTATGTCAGCGAACTCCACAGGACTGACTAGGAAGGGGTTAGGGTCGATGCCCCCAAAGTCAGGAAGAGGTTCGGCTCTCACTATGTCTTCTTCACTCATACTAAACTCTTCGCACATGATCCTCTTCACATAGAGACCCATCACTGTAAAATGATCCTCAAACACTCACTTTTCTACAGTCTCACCACCCCATGAATGATCCTGCCATTTAAAAGATGATTCTTATCAGTTGGCATTTCTCCACTGCATGGTTTCATTACTGCCAGGGTGATCTGTGTTGTCTCCCATCACTGCAGCTATGCTATGATACTTATCAAGTAGTGTTCACTAGACTCATTACTCTCAGAATGATCCATGAAGTCTCCCATCATTGAAATGAAGATCCTTATCAACGATTCATCACAACAGACTCAGCACAACTGAAATGATATGTAGAGCTCCTCTTCGCTGCTGCAAGAATAATGCTTATGTTAAATGAAAAAGACCTTCAGTGCAGATTCTTAGCATACATCTTCAAAAATCTGCACTGATCCTAACAGATCATTGCACACTTTTATCCTAACAGATCATTGCAGACTTTTAAGGAAACAAGAAAGGAAACAAGTAGCTGGAAATTAAAAAAGAGGATATTTATGTTGAGTGCAAATTTCATTTTAATTGGATTAAAAACAAAATATTTCAACCTGAGTCAAGAATAGGATTTGTTCACATCACCTTTTTATAAGTTAATAGGATTCTTTATGAGATATTGCACAGAAAGACTATAACTCCGCAGCAGGCATTAATTTGACCATAAAAGGATTAAGAAAAAGGGCATTTGTGTACATAAAATGCAAGATGGAGCAGTGAGACATACCTCCGTTCATGCAGTCTATTTTCACCCTGAACTTAGGTTTCTGGTCCAAACCATGCATAATTCTCTTGATTGCAGGGAAGTTGAAGACACTCTTCATCATAGTCATGTAGTCCTGCCTCCAGAGAGGGAGAGTGCAGTAGGTTGGGACAGGGAAACTTGGTTGTTGGAGGGTGACATGAACCAGCTACTATTCTTTGTTGTGTCTGGTTTAGTACTAGTGGTGGTGCCTAGGGTTGGTGTTGGTAGTAGTTGTATTTGTTGTGGTGGTGTTTGCGGAATTGGTGTTTCTGGTGATTGTGTTTGTGTTATTGGTGTTTGTGGTGATTGTGTTTGTGATGATTGTGTTTGTGGTATTGGTGTTTATGGTATTGATGTTTATGGTGATTGAGTTTATGGTAATGGTGATCGCAGTATTGGTGTTTGTAATAGTTGTGTTTTTGTTACTGGCAGTTGTAGCATTGAAGTTTGAGGTGGTAGTGGTGTTTGTAATGGTGGCGTTTAGTGTTTGTGCTGTTTGTTGGAATGATGTCTGTGGCATAGTGGTGTTCATGGTTTATGTAGAAGTGGCATTGACCAATAATAGCAGTGTGTGCAGTAGTAATATGTGTATTTGTGGTCTATACTCTAGTGTTGTCTGTGATGTGAGAATTTTTTATTGCGTTGTTTGTAGCATATTGTTGCTGTTATGATAGGTTTTCACAATGGCAGCTGAAGTGTGATTGGTGTTAGTGAGAGTCATAGTAAACATAGGCCACCTTTACTGGGTCAACAATGTCCACCGTAAAGTGGCCGTAGTCTGTCGTGTACTGCTGAGTGGTGACCAATGTAATGTCAGGGTTGACATCCTTACAAATTCTGTATTGTGTAATCTTCTTTGTCTGAAGTTCTATCTTGTTAAGAATAGCATCTGGTGCGGGACCTGTCAAAGGCAAAGCAACTGAACAATTTAGCTGAAAATAATAATTTGATTTTGATTTAGAAAGTGTGTATATAAAACATAACATAAAGTAGATGAGTAATAGTCTTCTTACCTCCATCCGAGCCATTTATCTTGATTCCAAAGTAACTGCTATTGCCTGCATGTGCCGTGGATGCTGTAAGAATGATCCCACACACTGCCTTGTATTTGTAAATTAGGTAGGACGCGGCCGGGGTAGACAGCAAGCCATCTTTGCCAAGTATCACCTTAGCCACCTGCACAGAACACACAGCTACAATACTACCAGTGCTTAGTAAAAGTTGCTTAGGAAACATGCACTAATGCATGCATGAATACATGTATATGTTCATGTCGTGACACATTTGGTATTGACTATTGACGAGTGCTTCCTGATGTCCAATCTACACTGATCCTTTACTAATTTTACCTCATGTCCTCTAGTTCTGCTATCCTTCTTGAGTGAGAAAAACATATTTCTATCAATATTTTCATACCCATTCAATATCTTAAAAACTTCAATCTGATCTCCTCTTAACCTCCTTGTCTCTAGAGTTGTTAAACCACATTCTTTCAGGCATTCTTCATAACTAAGGTCTCTAAGTTCTGGAATCATTTTAGTTGCTCTCCTTTGTATGCGTTCAAGCGTATCTATATCCTTCTTACGATATGGTCTCCATGCTTGTATACAGTATTCTAAATGAGGTCTAACTATTGCTTTATAAAGAGGTACAATTAACTTTTTTCCCTTGTATGTTATGTTTCTTCTAATCAATCCAAGAATTCGATTACCCTTTGAAGCTGCAATACCACACTGCTCTGAAACTTTCATATCAGCGCTTATTGTAACTCCTAAGTCCTTTTCTTTTACAGTAGTACCCAGAACAGTATCTCCCATTTTATAGTTTACATTCAAGTTCCCATGTCCTGTATGTAGGCATTTACATTTCCCAAAATTGAACAGCATCTGCCATTTCTCAGACCATTTCACTAATCTGTCTAGATCGTTTTGTAAATGTTGTTTATCACCATCAGTATTAACCTTTCTAAACAGTTTTGTGTCATCCGCAAATTTCAGTATGTTACTTGTTATACTGTCGTCCAAGTCATTGATATAAATTAAGAATAATATAGGTCCTAATACTGATCCTTGAGGTACCCCACTCAAAACCGATTTCCAATTTGAAACTTCTCCATCTACTACAACTCGTTGTCTTCTGTCAGTCAGCCATTGTTCTATCCAGTCAGTTATGCTATCCCCGATACCATGGGCTTTTAATTTAAGTAGCAATCTTTGATGTGGCACTTTGTCAAAAGCTTTCTGAAAATCTAAGTAGATAATATCTACTGGCAATCCCACGTCTATCCACTTAGTGATTTCTTCCAAAAAACATAACATATTTGTTAAGCATGACCTCGCTTTAAGGAATCCATGTTGAGATGAATTAAATAATTTATGCTTAACGAGGAAGTCCACCATATGGTCTTTAATTAACCTTTCTAATAATTTACAAATCACTGACGTTAAACTCACTGGTCTGTAATTCTCTGACTTATTTCTCGAACCCTTTTAAATAATGGTATGATGTTTGCTTCTTTCCATTCAAACGGAACAACTCCCTCTTTTAATGACAAGTTGAATACTCTTGCAAGTGGTATACTGATTTGATCTACTGTTTCCATTAGTAATTTTGGAGGAATCCCATCCACTCCCGGTGATTTGTTATCCTTCATTGCCTTTATTTTCTTAGCTACCAATTCTGGAGTTACAACTAACGGTCCTAAATATTCAGATTTAGCCCCCTGAAATTTAGCATCAGCAACTGGTAATGAACTAATATCTTCTTTGGTAAACACTGAACTGAAGTAACCATTTAGGTCTTCCGCCATTAAAAACCCCTGTGATATTATATTTCCAGCACTGTCTTCTAGAGGTCCAACCTTGTCTTGTACGTTTTGTTTACTCCTGACATATGCATAAAAACTCTTGCTGTCATTTTTTATGTTACATGCCAGTTTTTGCTCATAGCTTCTTTTAGATTGTCTGATTTCAGTTGTAGCTGCATTAAGTGCCTCTTTGTATTTTGCATAGTCTTCTTCCTTTCTGGTACGCCTATAAACCCTCCACATAGTTTGTTTTAGCATTATTTTTCTAATAGCCTCTTTTGACAAGTGTTTCTTTCTACACCGTTTTCCTTGTTTTCGGAAGGGAACAAATTTATCGATGATACTCTCAATTTCATATTTTAGAATATTACAACATTCAAATGCGGTCTTATTCATCAGCATGTTATTCCAATCTAGCTGTGCTAAGTATTTTCTCATATCTTTGTAGTTACCTTTGTGGAAGTTTCTCTTGTACGTTTTCTTATTTTTACCTTCTGATTTTACATTGATGTCAAAATGTATTTGATTATGGTCACTATTACCCAATGGTTCAAATATTTTTACATTGTCCACTAATTCTTTTTGTGATGACAAAACTATATCTAATACATTTTCTCCCCTGGTTGGTTCTAGTACGTGCTGAGTAAGAAAGCTATCTTGGATTAAACATAGAAATTGTTGATCCTCAATCCCTGTGCTCTCTAGAGAATTCCATTGTATGTGTCCATGGTTAAAATCTCCCATTATGATACATTCCCCTTTACTAACATCCTTTATAGCGTTTATTTCATAGACTGTGTCGGGACTATGGCCACAGTCTATGAAATAATATGTCTATGACTACGCCTGACCCTGGCCTGGGTAACCAGTGTCAGTGTCAGCGAGACCGGCTCAGGCTCAGCCCATGCCATGGTCAGACTCACTCAGATGTGAGCTGGAACTAGTAAGAATTGTCAATTGAACGATACAACGGTGGCACTTGTTTCCGATTTTTCGGAAGCTCACCTTGTGTGCTGGACACATCTGGATAATAGTTCTTATGGCGTCTTTGCTGTAGTTCCTTCCGTCTCCTCCAATAAGTAAAACAGCCTTCAACATATCGATTCCATAAACGTTCAAGACGCATTCTATGAAATTTTCCAGATAATTTGGTTCGTAGAAATAGTTCATTGGCTTTTTTAAGCCGTATATTCCTAAATTTTGTGTGAGATAAGGTTCCGTCTGCACAACTTTAGCGCGCAACGCATGTCCACCTGAACCCGCGAAACATGATCGACATTTGGGCATGTTTAATACCGCGGACCGCGGACCGCGGTAAACAAACAAAAGTACACTGTTCGCGCAAACCTGTGACGTGACAAGTTTTGGTGCTAGCCCTGTTGGACTATTTGAGAACTACAACCGCTTTCTAACGATTCGGGTAGGTGGCGCCTCTGTGACCTCGATCAACGACAAAAAAGGCTTCGTAAAACAAAATAGTGATTGACGATGGCTGACGACGGGAATGATACGAATGAAGCCGAAGATTCTCGTCTATTACCTGATGTCCCAATAAGGTAATTGTACTGACTTGCGATTTATGAATTTGCTACAGATCAGTGTTATTATGGATGTGTTTAACTGCGTGTCCAAGTTATGCCGAAGTGTTCGATATCACTCGGTCAGAGTCAGACGACGGACGTCCACCCCCACTCCACGCCCCACAACGCGAACGGCATGTGATTTTGACAATCCACATCACATGTCTTGTTTATACTGGTTTAAGCAGGCGGGTAACCAGCAGACGTTGTTTTTCCAACAATATGTGCACGGCAGTAGTTTATTCGTTATAACATCGTTGTCCAAACAACAAAGGGAAAGTTGTTTGGTCAGTCAATAGTTGTTTACAATTTAACAAATAAACAGCCTAACAGGTCACCATTATATCCTGGTTGAGTACTTTGTCAGTAATGAAGCCCAAAACAGCTGACACATCTGTGCTTGTACTGGTGTAATTTAAGTCTTATTTATCAACACTATATTATTGGGCGTATTTAACAAGATATTTAACAAGATGCCATCCCAAACAACAAGTTCCATATCGCAAGTGGACAAGGAAGCCATTGGCTTATCGACAGTCCAACAATTTTCTTATCTGTGTGTAGCCCGCCCTTATTAAATATATGTCAATTATATTTTTAAACATATCCACACTACTAGCATTAACACAATCATTTGGCAGTTTGTTCCATTCATTTATCACCCTCTGTGAGAAAGAGTACTTTCTCATGTCCAACCTACACTGCTCCTTAACTAATGCTGCTTTGTGTCATCTGGTTCTACTTCCTTCTTTAAGTTTTAACATTATCCTTTCAACATCCTCATAACCATTCACTATTTTAAACACTTCTATTTTGGTCTCCTCTTAGTCTCCTGGTCTCTAGTGTTGTCAAACCACATTGTAATAAGCGACTTTCGTAACTAAGGTCTCTCAATTCTGGAATCATTTTAGTTGCTCTTCGTTGTACTCTTTCTAGCTTGTCTATGTCCTTTTTACGATAATATTTATGGCCTCCATACTTGAATACAATATTCCAAATGTGGTCTAACTATTGCTTTGTACAGGGGTACAATTAGCTGTTTTTCCTTATACATGATAGTTCTCCTAATTAGCCCTAGAATTTGATTTCTTTTCGAAGCCGCAATCCCACATTGCTCTGAAACTTTCATGTCAGCACTAGATGTTACTCCTTTTCTTGTGGTTCTACCTAGTACAGCATTCCCCATTTTATATTCTTTGTCCATGTTTCCATATCCTGTGTGCATACGTTTACACTTCCCAAAATGTTATAACATTTGCCATTTTTCTGACCATTTAACTAATTTAGATAGATCATCCTGTAAACTTTGTTTATCTGTATCATTAGTAACCTTTCTGAATACTTTTGTGTCGTCTGCAAATTTGAGTACTTTGCTAGATATGTCATATTCCAAATCATTTATATATTAAAAACAGTATAGGGCCTAATACTGATCCCTGTGGTACCCCACTCAAAACAGATTTCCAGTTTGAAATCTCACCATCTTCTATTACTCTCTGTTTTCTGTGTGTAAGCCACTTTTCTTTCCAGTTGATTACATCATTACAATGGGCTTTTAGTTTAAGTAACAATCTTTTATGTGGCACTTTATCGAAAGCTTTCTGAAAATCTAAGTAGACAACATCCACTGGTGACCTGTCATCTACCCACTTTGTAATTTCTTCAAAAAAAAACATTGGTTAGACATAACCTTGCTTTTAGGAACCCATGTTGAGATGTATTTATTAATTTATATTTTACAAGGAATTCCACCATGTGGTCTCTAATTAATGCTTCGAGTAATTTACATACAACTAATGTTAAACTCACTGGTCTGTAATTTTCTAGCTTGTTCCTCGATCCCTTCTTAAATAGCGGCGTAATGTTTGCTTCTTTCCATTCTGAAGGAACTATTCCTTCTTCTAGTGACAAGATAAACAATTTTGCAAGTGGTGTACTAATTTGCTCAACAATTTCCTTAAGCAGTTTTGGTGGTATCCCATTAACTCCAGGTGATTTATTATCTTTCATTTTCTTAATTTTCTTTGCTATCATTTCAGGAGTTACAAATAACTGGCCTAAATGTTCTGATTTATTGCTCTCAAATTTAGTAAATGGAACTGGAAGTGAGCTGATATCTTCTGTGGTAAAAACTGAGCTGAAATACTCATTCAGGACCTCTGCCATTTGAAACCCATCTGAAATTATGTTTCCCCTGTTGTTTTCCAGTGGTCCTACCTTATCTCAAACTTTCTGTTTACTCCTTACATAAGCATAGAAACTCATTTTTTATATTACCTGCCAATTTTTTTTCAAAGGTTCTTTTAGATTTTCTAATTTCAGTTGTAGCTAGGTTAAGTGCCTCTTTGTAATTTGCATAGTCTTCATCCTTTCTGGTACGCCTATAAACCCTCCACATAGTTTGCTTAAACACTATTTTTCTAATAGCTTCTTTTGACAAGTGTTTCTTTCTAGACTGTTTTCCTTGTTTTTTCAAAGGAACACATTTATCGATGATACTCTCAATTTCATATTTTAAAACATTCAATTGCGGTCTTATTCATCAGTATGTTATTTCAATCTAGCTTTCCTAAATATTTTGTCATATCTTTATAGTTATCTTTGTGGAAGTTTCTCTTGTACGCTTTTTTATTTTTACTTTCTGATTTTACATTGGTGTCAAAATGTATTTGATTGTGGTTACTGTTACCCAATGGTTCATGTATTTTTACATTGTCTACTAATTCTTTTTGTGATGGTAAACTATATCTAATACATTTTCACCCCTGGTTGGTTCTAGCATGTGCTGAATTAAAAATAAATAGAAATTGTTGGTCCTCACCCCCTTCATTTATGTTTGGACTTCGGTAAACTAATCCAATATTCATTTTGAATTTCATGAAACTATTTTGCACCAAACAGCTTCATCGTAATTTGCTTCCCTTTCTAATTTTATTTCATAAGCCTGAATAGATTCTTTAACATATAAAATAACTCCCCCTCCCCTTCTTCCTATTCAATCTCTCCTAAACATTACGTATCCTGTCAATCCTAATTCAGCATCTGTTTTGTCTGTGTTGGCCCATGATTCGGTAATACCAATTATGTGAGGGTCAATATCTTCTACCATAATGTTTAATTCGTTTTTCTTATTTACTGTATTCCTGGCATTTAAACACATGCATCTATGACCTGCTTCAGATATGTTTTTCGGACATTCTGTTATTGGTTTATCTGTACTAGTGGCTTCTTGTCCTGCTTGAGGCATCTCTAAGTAACCCTGTGCTTCTAGTTTAAATAGTTTTTACTACCAAAAATATTTAATATGCTACCCATGCCACTGTCTACTGCTGCTGAGAGTCCATCCACAAATACTGCTGCCCCTTTTCCACTTAGATGAAGTCTGTCCTTCATGTACATATCCGCCCTTCCAACAAAACTTCCCCACAAATCTACAAAACTAACTTCCTCTTCCCTACATAGCTTCTCGACTAGCATGTTAATTGCCATCCCCCAGCAATTTCGATATATATGACCCTCCTTCCTATTACTGGTAAAATCCCCGACAGTATTACCTGCTCAACCCGTGTCTGCTTTAGTGTTCTGACCAAATTCCTGTATTTCCTAACTATGCATAGTTACATGACCATGGCAGTTGTACCCTATCTGTCTACGTTATTTGTCCCTACGTATACTAAAACAGATCCACCCTTGCCCGAACCCACTATGTTTTCTACCCTCTCAGTTATCGCCTTAAAATTGTATGTGCCCCAACTTAATTTAGTAAAAGTGCAATTAATTTGCATAACATGGTCGCTTTACATAACGTGGTAATTGTTAACATTACGGTTCATATTAGGCCAGTAATGATATTTGCAGTTTTTTATTACATTCAGTACATTTGATTTTGCTTGCTTGATAATTTGTTTTGCATGAAATATGAGGTGTAAGCTATCTATTTATTTTTAAATCTGTAATGTAACAAAACCATGGGATGATGTGGTAAACATGTATGATTTCTTTCAGTTGTGAATATAATAATAATGGTTAAACATGTGGTATTTACTTTTAATGCAATAACAATACTTAATAAATTGCAACAAAAAGATGTTCATAATGTTGTTATTTTATGTCTTGGTTGTTTTATTAATATATGGTTTATATCCTCTAGATGTTGTAGTTACCTGTAGTGCAACAATGTGATTTCTTGTTAGGGTACTACCGGTAGTGTGGAAATTTTGTTTCACACCTGTCGACATGTTATTGCTCTTCCTCTCCTCCCTGCAGACGTGGCACCACATAACCCCTCCCTGCAGACATGGCACCACATAACCCCTCCTTGTAGATGTGGCACCACATCATCCTCTCCCTGCAGACGTGACACCATATAACCCCTCCCTGCAGATGTGGCACCACATCATCCCCTCCCTGCAGACATGGCACCACATAACCCCTCCCTGCAGACATGGCACCACATAACCCCTCCTTGTAGATGTGGCACCACATCATCCTCTCCCTGCAGACGTGACACCATATAACCCCTCCCTGCAGATGTGGCACCACATCATCCCCTCCCTGCAGACATGGCACCACATAACCCCTCCCTGCAGACATGGCACCACATAACCCTTCGCTGCAGATGTGGCACCACATCATCTCCGTGCAGACATGGCACCACATAACCCCCTCCCTACAGACGTGGCACCACATCATCCCCTCCCTGCAGACATGGCACCACATAACCCCTCCCTGCAGATGTGGCACCACATCATCCCCTCCTTGTAGACATGGCACCACATCACCCCCTCCCTGGCATTGTAATGGAACCATTGGTAGAGTGTCAGCCATCTGGTTTGAAATGACTTAACAAAAACAGGCTGTGTCTTGCCTATGTCCCCAGTGTCACCAGCCTCAGTACTCTCAGGCCCGCTGTCAATTTTTATAATTGCTTCATCAACAACAGTCTCGGCTATTGTTTGTCTCTTTTTAACCCACCCGACTAAGGTACCTTGTGAAGGTAGGGGAATTGGTCTTTTTTGTGCAGTATCGCTAGGGCATGTGGCTCGATGAACGATAAATTAGGGAATGACTATATGTTCACCATAGTGGACTAATGACATACCAACCTAGTGGATAAATGACGTACCATCCAAGTGGCAAAGTGATGAAAATCGCAGAGCAGTACAATTCACCGCAGTGATTCTGGATAAAATATTAATCGTGTGGTACCAAAATCACAACATGCACATTTGCGGTCAACCACCGACTTCTCACATAAAAATGCGGCAGTAAAAATATAATGCATCAATGATGCAAGGCCACTGCCCAGATCGATCCCTGTATGTATGTATATATATATATATATAAACAATGTGATTTATGTATGTATGTATATATATATATATATATATATATATATATATATATGTGTGTGTGTATGTATATGTATATATATATATATATATATATATATACATACATATATATAAACAATGTGATTTATGTTTTAGGAATACCAGCAGCCACTTGTTGGATATATCACCTATTGTACACGAGACCGATGACAGCATTACAATAAGGTATACAACTAGGGTACATTCATGTGTGTGCCTGCGTGAGAGTGAGTCTGTGAGTAGGATGCCATGGCACAATGTAGAGCACCATGTTCTTGAAGAAGAAGAAGAGAACCAGGGTTTGAATATCTTGTTTCTGTACAAAGCCGGGTAGTTTTGTTCACATTGCATTTCCCCAGTTCATTTGGTAGTACAGCTATAAATAGTGGTAGTGAATGAATATTTTTCATGGCTGGAAAGTAAATGCATTCTGTAGAAACTGAGTTGGTGTTCAAATGAACAGGTCTGCAAATGGGTGATATACTATTAGCAGTCCTGAAGACAGATATTTGTATATATGTCATTTAATAATTCAAACAAGTTGTTCAGGTGTTAACATTAACAGGTGACTCAATAGCATGGCTGCAAGTCATGTTTCAACAAAGGCAAGAAACCTGTGAAAAAAGAAAATTTTGAGTAAAGTAATTATACAAAATTTAAATTTAATGTTTTCACTGAAACATCACTGAAACATCACTGAAACGTCACTGAAACATCACTGAAACATCACTGAAACATCAATGAAACAATGTGCTACAACCTTTATTGGTCATTTTGTTAATTTTGACACCTACCGAATATGTGTGAATTATTTATATTATGTGACTGACTACAGGCGCCCTGTCCACTACCAGTCGATCATCAACAATGGCCAACAACCAGTGCTTGGAAACCGTGCACAGGCAACAGTCAACCGCTACAAGTATTACACAAAGCTGGCATCTCACAGTGGAAGTACCATGGTGCGTAGACATTAGACAGTGGAAGTACCATGGTGTGTAAACATTAGACAGTGGAAGTACCATGGTGTGTAGACATTAGACAGTGGAAGTACCATGGTGTGTAGACATTAGACAGTGGAAGTACCATGGTGTGTAGACATTAGACAGTGGAAGTACCATGGTGTGTAGACATTAGACAGTGTCATGATAATACATGTAACGGAAGGCCCTAGCAGGTGGCCTGGGAGTACCTGGCATGTAAACAATGAGTAGAGAGGTAGTGTCATTGAGATTTACATACCCATCTTAATTGTTTAAAAAATATCTATTATATAATATTATCCGTAATATTACAAGTATTGTTTTACAGCAGTATAATTAATTAATTATAATTAACTTCTATGGTGCCTATGTATATATGTCTTGAGTTTTTTCGGAAGTTTTCAAAGTGGTGGGGAGTTCAATTCCAGACCCTACGCGCAGTGACACAGAAAGCACGTTTTCCCAAGTTAAGTTTTGTCTTAGGTACAACAAGTTGTGAAATTGATGATCTGAGCTGCCTAGGGATATTTGAAAGATGCAGGAGACTAACCAAGTAGGGTGGTTGATGTGTAGATAGAGCATGGTATGTAAAAGTGGACAGCTTAAAATTAATTTGATAAGTAACAGGAAGCTAGTGTAACTGTTTTAGTAGTGGTTTGGTAGTGTCACTAGTGATGGTAAAAACCAAGGCGCCCTGAGTACCACACGTGCCAGACATATGCTATTTTAATGAGATTCTCTGTTAAATAGTTTTATTATTATTAAATAACATAACCATTTGCATGGTACCAAGTGACTGGTGAAGTGAGTACTTCCTGGTACTACCAGATCTTGATTGTGTTTGTATTATTTCTAGCTCATGCCCAACCATGTGGTACCAAGTGAGTACTTCCTGGTACTTCCTGTGAGACAGGCAGATGGTACTCAGAGCAGCATCATCACAATGTGAGTCTGATCTCTTTCACATTCGTTTATCTGTTCACTGTCTGTGTAACCGTTGTGCTGCAGTGTTAGCAAGTTATACCAGGCGTATCCTTAGGCTCATTTGTTCACTGTCTCTGTAACTGTTGTGCTGCAGTGTTAGCAAGTTATACCAGGCGTATCCTTAGGCTCATTTGTTCACTGTCCCTGTAACCGTTGTGCTGCAGTGTTAGCAAGTTATACCAGGCGTATCCTTTGGCTCATTTGTTCACTGTCCCTGTAACCATTGTGCTGCAGTGTTAGCAAGTTATACCAGGCGTTTCCTTAGGCTCATTTGTTCACTGTCTCTAAAACCGTTGTGCTGCAGTGTTAGCAAGTTATACCAGGCGTATCCTTAGGCTCATTTGTTCACTGTCCCTGTAACTGTTGTGCTGCAGTGTTAGCAAGTTATACCAGGCGTATCCTTAGGCTCATTTGTTCACTGTCCCTGTAACTGTTGTGCTGCAGTGTTAGCAAGTTATACCAGGCGTATCCTTAGGCTCATTTGTTCACTGTCTCTAAAACCGTTGTGCTGCAGTGTTAGCAAGTTATACCAGGCGTATCCTTAGGCTCATTTGTTCACTGTCCCTGTAACTGTTGTGCTGCAGTGTTAGCAAGTTATACCAGGCGTATCCTTAGGCTCATTTGTTCACTGTCTGTGTAACCGTTGTGCTGCAGTGTTAGCAAGTTATACCAGGCGTTTCCTTAGGCTCATTTGTTCACTGTCTGTGTAACCGTTGTGCTGCAGTGTTAGCAAGTTATACCAGGCGTATCCTTAGGCTCATTTGTTCACTGTCTGTGTAACCGTTGTGCTGCAGTGTTAGCAAGTTATACCAGGCGTATCCTTAGGCTCATTTGTTCACTGTCTCTGTAACTGTTGTGCTGCAGTGTTAGCAAGTTATACCAGGTGTATCCTTAGGCTCATTTGTTCACTGTCTCTGTAACTGTTGTGCTGCAGTGTTAGCAAGTTATACCAGGCGTATCCTTAGGCTCATTTGTTCACTGTCTCTGTAACCGTTGTGCTGCAGTGTTAGCAAGTTATACCAGGCGTATCCTTAGGCTCATTTGTTCACTGTCTCTGTAACTGTTGTGCTGCAGTGTTAGCAAGTTATACCAGGCGTATCCTTAGGCTCATTTGTTCACTGTCTGTGTAACCGTTGTGCTGCAGTGTTAGCAAGTTATACCAGGCGTATCCTTAGGCTCATTTGTTCACTGTCTCTGTAACTGTTGTGCTGCAGTGTTAGCAAGTTATACCAGGCGTATCCTTAGGCTCATTTGTTCACTGTCTCTGTAACTGTTGTGCTGCAGTGTTAGCAAGTTATACCAGGCGTATCCTTAGGCTCATTTGTTCACTGTCTCTGTAACCGTTGTGCTGCAGTGTTAGCAAGTTATACCAGGCGTATCCTTAGGCTCATTTGTTCACTGTCTCTGTAACTGTTGTGCTGCAGTGTTAGCAAGTTATACCAGGCGTATCCTTAGGCTCATTTGTTCACTGTCTGTGTAACCGTTGTGCTGCAGTGTTAGCAAGTTATACCAGGCGTATCCTTAGGCTCATTTGTTCACTGTCTCTGTAACTGTTGTGCTGCAGTGTTAGCAAGTTATACCAGGCGTATCCTTAGGCTCATTTGTTCACTGTCTCTGTAACTGTTGTGCTGCAGTGTTAGCAAGTTATACCAGGCGTATCCTTAGGCTCATTTGTTCACTGTCTCTAAAACCGTTGTGCTGCAGTGTTAGCAAGTTATACCAGGTGTATCCTTAGGTTCATTTGTTCACTGTCCCTGTAACCGTTGTGCTGCAGTGTTAGCAAGTTATACCAGGCGTATCCTTAGGCTCATTTGTTCACTGTCTCTGTAACTGTTGTGCTGCAGTGTTAGCAAGTTATACCAGGCGTATCCTTAGGCTCATTTGTTCACTGTCTCTGTAACTGTTGTGCTGCAGTGTTAGCAAGTTATACCAGGCGTATCCTTAGGCTCATTTGTTCACTGTCTCTGTAACTGTTGTGCTGCAGTGTTAGCAAGTTATACCAGGCGTATCCTTAGGCTCATTTGTTCACTGTCTCTAAAACCGTTGTGCTGCAGTGTTAGCAAGTTATACCAGGTGTATCCTTAGGTTCATTTGTTCACTGTCCCTGTAACCGTTGTGCTGCAGTGTTAGCAAGTTATACCAGGCGTATCCTTAGGCTCATTTGTTCACTGTCTCTGTAACCGTTGTGCTGCAGTGTTAGCAAGTTATACCAGGTGTATCCTTAGGCTCATTTGTTCACTGTCTCTGTAACCGTTGTGCTGCAGTGTTAGCAAGTTATACCAGGCGTATCCTTAGGCTCATTTGTTCACTGTCTCTGTAACCGTTGTGCTGCAGTGTTAGCAAGTTATACCAGGTGTATCCTTAGGCTCATTTGTTCACTGTCTCTGTAACCGTTGTGCTGCAGTGTTAGCAAGTTATACCAGGCATATCCTTAGGCTCATTTGTTCACTGTCTGTGTAACCGTTGTGCTGCAGTGTTAGCAAGTTATACCAGGCGTATCCTTAGGCTCATTTGTTCACTGTCTGTGTAACCGTTGTGCTGCAGTGTTAGCAAGTTATACCAGGCGTATCCTTAGGCTCATTTGTTCACTGTCTGTGTAACCGTTGTGCTGCAGTGTTAGCAAGTTATACCAGGCGTATCCTTAGGCTCATTTGTTCACTGTCTCTGTAACTGTTGTGCTGCAGTGTTAGCAAGTTATACCAGGTGTATCCTTAGGCTCATTTGCCTAACAGTGAATATTTTAAGCCATGCTATTCCAGTGAAGTCATGGTTTGAACGAAATTGGTCTATATATACCAGATGCTCGGGTGCTACCATCTGATACTCTGTCAATCCACACAGGATATTCACTACTATTGGTTAGCATACACAAATAGATTCAGTTCTATATTATTGGTTATATATGATTCTTTGATATGATGAAAATTGCAGTTGGAAATTGCATTCTTTGGCTTGTCTCGTGTTTTATGTATCATCTTTGTATTTTTTTCCAGTTTTTCCATCTGGAACACCATGGTAGGAACATCTCTGTTGAGTATGCCCTGGGCAATCGAAAGGGTGAGTTCTGTTAAAACGTCGGCTGTTGTTACCTAAATATGCATGCTCAAATGTGTGCGATCATCCAATGTAATGCTTTAGCATAATTTAAAGAATGTTTGTTCACTGCATTTCTGTTTCCATCAAATTCAGTGTGGGTTAGTATGCTGTTGTTTCAGTGAATCTGTGTGTGTATGTGTGGTGTTTCAGTGTGGGTCTGTACATTGTGGTTTCAGTGTGGGTTTGTATGGTGTTGTTTCAGTGCGGGTTTGTATGTCATTGTTTCAGTGGTGGTCTGTATGTTGTTGTTTCAGTGTGTGTGTTATGTGATATAGTTTAAGTGTTGGGCTCTATGTATGTTGTTGTTTCAGTGTGGGTTTGTATGTCATTGTTTCAGTGGTGGTCTGTATGTTGTTGTTTCAGTGTGTGTGTTATGCGATATAGTTTAAGTGTTGGGCTCTATGTATGTTGTTGTTTCAGTGCGGGTTTGTATGTCATTGTTTCAGTGGTGGTCTGTATGTTGTTGTTTCAGTGTGTGTGTTATGTGATATAGTTTAAGTGTTGGGCTCTATGTATGTTGTTGTTTCAGTGTGGGTTTGTATGTCATTGTTTCAGTGGTGGTCTGTATGTTGTTGTTTCAGTGTGTGTGTTATGTGATATAGTTTAAGTGTTGGGCTCTATGTATGTTGTTGTTTCAGTGTGGGTTTGCCAGCGGCATTGTGATACTGTTCGTGATGTTTAGTCTGACACTCTACACGGCCTACCGAGTGCTGCAGTCGCCTCAGTCCATCGGTGGGTGGCACCCTCTAGATAACATTAGGCTGACCAATATATCAATGACCATCACAGTACACTAGTATTACTATAGGCAATAATGATCTAGATCACTGATTTTTACTGTAACCACAGGCAGTGATTATCTAGATCAATGATCATAACCATATTCCACAGGCTGTGATGATTTAGATCACTGACCAGAACCATATACCACAGGCTGTGATTATCTAGATCAGTGATCATAACCATATACCACAGGCTGTGATTATCTAGATCAATGATCATAACCATATACCACAGGCTGTGATTATCTAGATCAATGATCATAACCATATACCACAGGCTGTGATTATCTAGATCAATGATCATAACCATATACCACAAGCTGTGATTATCTAGATCAGTGATCATAACCATATACCACAGGCTGTGATTATCTAGATCAATGATCATAACCATATTCCACAGGCTGTGATTATCTAGATCAATGATCATAACCATAAACCACAAGCTGTGATTATCTAGATCAATGATCATAAGCATATACCACAGGCTGTGATGATCTTGTTGTCCAACCAATGGTAAAGCAAAAAGTAGAATCAATTATACATTAAACAAGTTTATGTTGTAAGTATATACTTTGCCATGAGTACAGCTTTAAACCTGCACAGTTCAGACCTCATCAGTTCATTTCACTAATGCTACTCATCTTCCATAAGACTGTGTATGTGAGTGCCATTTTACTTAGACTGTGCTGTGTGAAACATTCCGTGTGTCTCATTACAGAAGGCTCTGTTGGTGCCCTTGAGTTCTCAGACGTGTGTAACTTCTACCTGGGGCGGTGGGGTGATTACATCAGTGTCTTGTTCTCCCTACTCACCCTCCTGGGGGCAGCCATTGTGTATTGGGTCCTCATGTCAAACTTCCTCTACCACACAGTCACTTTCATCTACGGTGGGTACACGCATCTTACAACAGAGTAACCGTTTAACAGTGACAACCAACATTTGTTCCATCAGCCTCTGACATGTAGCAGCCATGAGCTTGAAACTCTTATTAAGAAAGCTCTTTCTCAAATTGTTGATTAGGAGGAATTTTTTATGTTTATATTGTTATAGTTCAATTATAAATTAGTGATATATATATATTTAAAACTGTTATTTTGGATCATGTTAAAGATAATATTAGTTGATTGAAGTACAGCTATTTTGGTTCTTCTCCACACACTGAGAAGTGGCAAACATGACTCCTATCCATATTTATTTCAGATAATGTAAACAAGAACTTAAACACAACGCTGCCAGCAGATGTAAACAATGTGTCGTATGATGGTGAGTAGACACTGAATACTGATTTGCCAATGCACCAGCAATCGCTTTTAATAACAAATATCTGCTCTAATATTTGTAAATATTCAATAATGATATGATTTGAGAAGTATTAATGTTGTGCAGTAAAACAATATGTGGTTATTATACATATTTTAAGTTAATCTGAGTTTATGAATTCAGAAACAATACTATTACACGGGACATCTTTTATTGTGCTCAGGATTATATAGAACTTTGAATCAGCAATAAAATGACCAAATATTAATCTGGTCCCTATATATATATATATATATATATATATATATATATATATATATATATATATATATATATATATATATATATACATATATATATACATATATATATACATATATATATATATATATATATATATATATATATATATATATATATATATATATATATTACTATATTTAGACAATACTACCAGAATAGAGTTAGTTTACCTATTTTAACACATATTGCAAGTCATGTTTCATTTCCTTGTTCCAGCTTTCTGTCCAAATCCACCTTCGGATGGCTTCAGAAACAAGACGACCAGTGGCTTTCTGTATCCGTCAACTGATTGGTTGGGTGACAGCCAGTCAAATGGGACGACATCGGAGTCCGTGTTTGCCACTATCTGGTCCCAGACGCTCACTGTTCCCTTCTTCCTCCTCCTAGTCCTTGGTCCTCTCGTCAACTTCAAGTCGCCTACGTTCTTCACAAAGTTCAATGCCCTTGGTACGTTGTTCCAGCCTCCCCAGGAACCTTGTCTGGCATGCCTGCCTTCCCATGGTCATTAGATTAGAACGTTTTGCAATGTGGGCAATACACTATGAAGTCCATCTAATCTACTGCCATTGGGAAATTTGGGCAATTTCATTCAACCCACTGTGTCTTTCGGAAGAGACACTAAAAGCCGTTGGTCCTTTCTACCTGGTGTCTATGCCAGGGGAAGTAAAAGATCCCACACAAGGGGTAAATGTGTAACCTGCTGTGGACTCCGTCTCTCAACCAACTGAGTCACAGCAGAAGCCTCTATGACACGGCTCGGTCGTTTCTACCAGCTACCTCGCATGAGGACACGATTGAATTAAAACTGAAGAGCAGTGGAACATTTTACTTTTCAGGTAGAACAAAGACTACAAACAGCAGGTGCATATATGGGGGACAAGATCAGCAAGTTTTTGTATATGTCCTTAGTCAATCCTGGGAACAGTTTACGTCTTGTCACTGATACTGAAATAAAAAAACTGGTAACGTTGACAGCTCCATACAGCCTGTAGTAGAAAATTCCATTTGTTGTTTATAGTTGAGTGATTAAAGTCATATGTATTGTTGTTGAGAGTGCTGTATGTTGCTGCTGACTGTGTTACAGGCACAGTGTCAGTGGTGTACATCATGGTGTTTGTGGCATACAAAGCCAGCAGGTGGGGTCTTCACCTTGACTTTGACCCAGCAGACGACAACATGTATATTCCAGGTGAGTTGTGTGACTCGTGATTTTATGTAACTTGAATACCCATCATTCTTTAAGTGGACACAAAATTTACCTTCTAAGATATACGTTTTGTTCAGAATTGTCATTGGTGGACAATGGTGGTTGTGGATAATGTACCGGTAAATGAGATGATTGTTGTGTGTTTGTTCAGAGTTCCAGTGGACATTCCCCACCCTGACCGGCACACTCTCCCTGGCATTTTTCATCCACAACTGTGTCCTGTCCATTGTCAAGAACCAGCGACATCCACAGCACAACGTGAGTATACACCAAGCCTGGCAGAGGCGTCTCCTTGTGATACAGATATTGTGCTACTCTTTACAGATATTCTCCTTGTTTGGGCATGTAATCAGTGTCCGCTGATTTGCCAGACGTTTTTTGTAAATTCTGTGACGCATGAATAGGGTACATAAACGTACATTGACTTTCCCCTCTGGTGAACAATTGTGGTATTGGTGCATGTACTGTGCACTGAGGGAATAACCGCACAGATAGATTCTATCCCTACTATACCATGATATGTGTTTATATGTTGCAGGCACGAGACCTCAGTATAGCCTATGTGTGTGTTGCCTTCACATATATGTTCATCGCTGTAGTGTTCTACAGCTGCTTCCCACTACCAAAGTCATGCATAGAGGACGTACGTACACATTCATAAAGCTTGGTCACATGCTTGAATTGTTATCATCTAAAATCATCTAATGTTATCATCTAATTTAGTAGTTCTTGCAGTGTTATCGAAAAATTTTCGATTTGGTTAAGACATTTGGTAAGGTATTTGTCTTTCATATTTGCAATTTTTACACCATTCTGTACAGTCACACAATTACCACCACAATTTCTGATAATAAAAAAATTTATTTCATTAAGTATGAATACATTGAAGACATGACTTATATCTCGATTAATTAATTTTAAATATTCTTAAAAGGTTAAAATTACTTGTTCTACATTACTATGCCATTAGTATTCTTTCGCATTCCAGAATCTTCTAAACAACTTCCGGAGTGGGGATGCAATGGCGTTTGCCTCCCGCCTCTTCCTCTTCTTCCAGATGGTCACGGTCTTCCCTCTCATCCTCTACATCTTCCGCATCCAGCTTCTTGGTGCCCTCTGTGGCTCCATCTATCCAAGGTTTGTGGCAGCATTTGGGTTTCAGACAATATGATTGAGATGGTATTGGATAGATTGACATCGCAGTCTCATGGAATGTGATATTTAACACAAGAAACTTGCTATCTCTCTTATCAGTCTGCCAATGAAGGTAGAGAGATTCAATGAAGATATCCACAGAGAAAACAAGTTTCTTGAGAGATAAAGCAATGTCAAATATGATTATGTGATTATGGATGCACTTGTGAACACACTGATTAGATGGTACTGATAATTATTACAATTTGGTGTAGCGATAATTAGTTGGAACTTCAAAAATGTATTTGCTAATTGTTTATTGTAACTAGTTGTCCGTTGCATTTGCGTGTTATGATTTGTATTGGCATTCATTTGTCTTGTGACATACTGTTGGTATGTTTACTGCAGTCATGTGGTACAACATTTGTCTTGTGACATACTGTTGGTATGTTTACAGCAGTCATGTGGTACAACATTTGTCTTGTGACATACTGTTGGTATGTTTACTGCAGTCATGTGGTACAACATTTGTCTTGTGACATACTGTTGGTATGTTTACTGCAGTCATGTGGTATAACATTTGTCTTGTGACATACTGTTGGTATGTTTACTGCAGTCATGTGGTACAACATTTGTCTTGTGACATACTGTTGGTATGTTTACAGCAGTCATGTGGTACAACATTTGTCTTGTGACATACTGTTGGTATGTTTACTGCAGTCATGTGGTACAACAATGATTCTTATCTCATGGTTTGCCATATTTTTGTCATGTCTGTAATGACTGTTGTAGTCTTCATATTGTATTGAATTACCATAAGGTGTGGGTATTTCTTTACTGTTTCCAAATTCCATTGTGGGGTATTTTTTATTATATTGTGTGTGGATACGTGTCATTTGTCACATGTTTGTTGCAGCTGGAAGCACGTCCTTGGCTTGAATGCTGGTGTACTTTCGATCTGTTTGTTATTTGCCATCTTCCTGCCACAGATTGGTGTCATCATCAGGTATGTCTTCTGTCACCCACATCTTAGGATGACACGACTTGTTCTTTACGTCTGGGCAGTTGGAAAACAAGTTTTGTCCTGCACTGTCATTTAAATTATTGGTTCCTTTACGTTTAATAAAACTTACACTTTTATATTTACATTCATTAATAAATTGTTGATACAGACTACTTTGAGCAGTGCCACTACACCACTACACCTGGCAGAAAATGTGAAAATACTATAAAATGGCAGCGAGGATTCAAATCCAGATTCTCTTGATTGTTTTAACCATCACGCCCACTTATATTGTTTACCCTTTAACAATAACAAAATAATGTAGATTTGTCAAGAGCATACAATAACATGATTTCCATATGTACTCTTAACATGCCAAACAAATATATTGATTGGCCCATGAATTGATAAACGATTTACATTCCAACGTTTCAACGTTAACCACTATGTGTATAAATATTTGATATTTTAACTGTATATTTGATATTTCTTGACTGTTTTCATTGCAGAGTATTTGTAGTATCAACATTTTTGCTATTGTGTTATGTTACTGACTATTGCAGGTTCTCGGGGGCTCTGTGTGGCTTCGCGTATGTCTTCACCCTACCCTGCATCATCCACATGCTGTCTCTGAAGAGCAAAGGTCAACTCACCTGGCCCATCATAATCTTCCATTCAGCCATTATTGTCTTCGGTGGTGCCAACTTCATTGCTCAGTTCCTCATTCTTGGCAAGACGTGATTGGTCGCCCAAATAGGTACACTTTTATATGACAGGCACCGAGCATTGGGGAAGATATAGAGTATCAAAGGATCAAGTATTTTTATTTTGGCAACCAAACATAGTTGGATTAGTAATGTTGGACATCCGAAGCAGACGGTTAAATGTGTTGGGTGCAAAACTGGTGACGTCATGATGATATTGCTGAACAGCTAACATTTATATGTTCCCAGCAAAAGAAAACATTTGTTACCTTTATATAACTTGCCTTTACAAGTATATGATACTGTTCCACAACAGCTGCCTTTATATGTGATAATGTTCCACAACAGCTGCCTTTATGTATGATAATGTTCAACAATCACAAATAAGACGCCTTTATTTGATGGTGATTTATGACCACAAACAAGACCATGTTGCCTTATATATATTAATGTTTCATAACCACACACAAAACACTTGTCTTTATAATAATGTTTCATATGCGTGCACAAAACACTTGTTTTTATGATAATGTTTCATATACACACACAAAACACTTGTCTTTATGATAATGTTTCATATGCACACACAAAACAATTATCTTTATGATAATGTTTCATATGCACACACAAAACACTTGACTTTATGATAATTTTTCATATGCACACACAAAACACGTCTTTATGATAATGTTTCATATGCACACACAAAACACTTGACTTTATGATAATTTTTCATATACACATACAAAACACGTCTTTATGATAATGTTTCATATGCACACACAAAACACTTGTCTTTATGACAATGTTGCACACCAATAAATGAGACTCTGTTGCAGTATTTGTATGAATATATTGTGCAGTCACAAACTCAACTGCCTTCATGTGCTAGTGTTCCATTCTATTTTGCATGGCGTGCCGCCTCTGAGGTCTGTAATGCGCATCCTCTAATGTGTATTACCAGCATAGAAGGCTGTTGTAGGAAATATATTGTTCAGTTTAGGAAATTGTTTATGAACTATGTTTAGCAGTGGATACATATGTACACCAACAAGTGAACAATGGTCAACTGTCCCAGTCTGTGGCTGTCTGTGGCATTATGAATTAATATGTATGGATTAAATAAATTTGCATGATGAAGCTGTCATGATAGTACACCTGGAAAATGTCACCATGTTTTCGCTTTGTTTGTGTTTTGGTAATGAAGGCCTGTGTCGCTCCTGGTTTATTTTATATCATTCAAGTTTCTTGGTTTTACTGCTGCAGAAATTGTATTAAAGATTTGTATCATAACCGACAATATGGTAGGTAGAGTTGTGTTAAAGATTCAACTAAAACCTAGCTGCATGGTGTGCCTGTTTGGGACATATTTTAACTATCAGTTATATAATTATACAACTTATATCTGCAGTGCGAGTTATGTAAAGGTGTTTCTGTAAACTGGTAAACTACTATTATGATGTGTATTTGAATATGTATGCCTGACAGTATTTTAGGTTTTCTAATAGTTAACTAATAAAATTTTGTGATGAAGATAATATAAAATGAAAATACATCTGTATGATCACATAGCACAAATGGACAGCTGCAATTACATTGGGCAAAATGAGAGAATGGGATTGCAGAGAACGCACTTGTAAGCAATTACCAATTCTCTCGTAAACAAACTGATCAGACCTTTTAGTTGTTCCTTAGTTAATTTGATTTTTTAACATATTTTATATATCAGTGTTATTTATCTTGTGCCTAGTCATATTGGTGTCAAGTGGTTACTGCAATATTGTATTGGCAACTAAAAAAATTGCCCGATTTTAAGACATGCTTTTAATATAGGATAGCTGTTTGACGGTTTATTACAATGATATTATGTAACTGTAAATTATCTTAATTTCCCTTGCTGAACTTTATTTATTGTATGTATTTCTAATGAAACATGTTTGGAATAATGTTGAGGAAAATGTCCACCTGTCAAGGAGAGAATATATTTTATGGGATGGAAGGCACAGGAGGGCCCAGGAGGGCACATAGTTGTTTGTATTTGTGGTGTGGAGGTATAATGATGGTTTAATTCCAAGGATGTTGTTGTTTTAAGATTTCATTGAAGAATTTGATTAAGCATTGACAGCTGCCAAGTTTGTTTGAAATGTTATACTGAATGTGGCAGTCTTGCCATAGCGAATGTGAATAAAATGTGCGATAATAAAATAGAAGTGCATCTTTATTATCATTGTTTATCTTTTTCTCAAGTAGTAATACATTTTTTTTTCAGTAAAAACTGCTGCATATTTTTATTCAGACTAACAACAGACATGTATAATGAAACAAAGGGAAAATAAAAAAAAATGTGGGCAACATGTACTTTTTAAATGTGGATGATAAAGAAAAACAATTGTTTTTTTACAAAGACTATTGATCAATCAGGCTTGAAGTAAAGGAAGGACTATCTAGTTTAAGACAAATGTTATGGAACCAGTCGCTCTCAGTGGACCCACCCAGCGTTCATTAACTAAGTTCACCAAGACCACATATGACTTGCATATAGTTTGATCCTTAATAAGTATTAAGGAATAACAAAATGGGCTTTAGATGCACTAATGCTGGCCTCTACCCGGTACTCGAGTAATGTTTACTTGGTAATAATAGCATTGTCTCTGGAACACTGGTCAATCAGCGTTCCCACTGAGTACTCAAAGTATGTTTTTCATGGCTGTTTACCAGCAGTTTTCTCTGGCATTATTTTTTATTAGTAAATTAGGATAGCCTGGTTCATGTTAACCCATGACACCCCTAAATATGTGACGAGTCCATTGATACGAAATACAGTCAATGTGAAAAGTTGACTCTTACTTCCTAGTTGTGCAAGTCTTCTTATGCATATTGCAGTGGTTTTGTGATTTTCATAAAGCATCTCAATATAATTCACAATACCATATCTTTAAATGAGGGTACGCTTTACAAAATTATTCTATACAAATATTTTTATTTCACGTCATTGCCCAAAACAAAATATAATGCACCACAAGCTAAAAGTAAACTACACTGTATCTCTAAATTTGACATGCGACTCTTGGTTGCGAGTAAAACTCATGCATTGTTTATATAACTAAGGCAAGAATTGTAAAAGTTGGATATACCTGGTAGTGTACTTTTAGTTTGTGGCACTTGTATTGTATAAACGTGTACTTTGTGCGTGGTGATAATTCTGCCAAACTTTAGTCATGCAGTGAATAAATCACTGAAGGGTTAAGTGGATTGTCTCCCTTCATTGTGGCCATCTGCCAATCTTCATATTGTTTGTTCTCTTACACAATGAGCCACATATTGACCGAGATGTTTGACAGACTTTCATAATTATTTGTTTAACCTCATGGAATATTTATGCCCCTGGCGGCAAAGCTGGTGCTTTCTCTACCGTCTTCACCATCTGCCTTCTAAACCTTCATCTTGTGCATGCATGAGAATACCTACCCCAACAAAAAAATTATTTAAAAAAAATTAAGTACATCTTTAGAAAAAATACCTTTTTGTCCTAACAAGATAGATGATAATTTCTGCCATTTAGATGCAAAGCTAAACCATTTCTAAAGAATTTCTCATACAGTGGCTTTGTGCAAACTCTCTAAGTTATATGGCCAAACACACGATTAACTATGCCATGGTATTGAGCATATGACTATGTGGAATGTTATTATCGTAAAGTGGATACACTTGTTTTGAGTGTACCCTCACTCAGAAAGATCTTAATATCACTTTGTGCACATGTGTGCGTGTGCATGTGTGAGCGTGCATGCATGTATGAGCATGCGTGCATGTGAGTGCGTGCATGTGTGTGAGCGTGCATGTATGTGCGCATGCGTGTAAGCATACGTGCGTGTGAACGTACATGTATGCTGGATGCAATCAAATGCATATTAACTACTTGATGTGATTCTATAAAGTGTTACATCTTATTAACATTTTTTATTAACACATCAGCAGTCAAATATGTGCAACAATATTACATTTTTTATCAAATATTTTTTGGGGATAAATAACAATGCCACCATCATATGCGTGCACAATATATTGACAAAATGCTATTTACATATGAGTATATATAAAACAAATAATAGAACAACATTTAAAACACACATTTGTACACTTGCATCGATTCTGACTGGCCCGTTCACAATATAACATGGTAGCTAGTCACGTTAACATGACAACCAAAGTGGCAGGGTGTCCAGTCGGATTGGCCATCTCGTTGACTGCACGGAGAGAGCCACTACACATTGTTAGTCCTCACAATTAATCATGTCACTTAGTGCCATGTCACATTGCGCCATGTCACCCAGTGTCCCTCACACTTCAGGCATTTCTTCCGTCTCCTCCTTGAGGAGGCCAAGGGAACGGAGGAAAGCAGCCTCTTCATCCAAGTATGTATTGTACTCACTCTTCATTCGGTAGTCTCGTTCTTCCTCTGTCATGCTGATTTGTGGCGCAATCTGGCGGACATCAAGCACATTACGCAATGTTTAGTCATGGTCTGGTTTCACTGAACTTGCAACATTGACAGATTTTTAACTACTATCTACATTAATTTTTATGGAATTTCTAAAATAAATATTCCAAGAATTATTGTTATATAACTGGATCAAACTGTCATTGGCAAAATGTTAAAATTGGCAAAATTTTAACACTACATAACACATTGAACATACCATATCTAGTTACTGTGGTAAGCATGTCTCATTAAACTGACTGTTTGTCAGTGGAAGAGGCAACGTGTCAGTACCCTTCGAGGATTGACAAATAATTTTGGCTTATCTTAGTGCATAGCTAGTACTTTACTCAGTGCATAACTAATACTATTAGAGTGTGCATAACTAATACTATTAGAGTGTGCATAACTAATACTATTAGTGTGTGCATAACTAATACTATTAGTGTGTGCATAACTAATAAAATATATCCTGCATGATGAGGTCTTGTAAGTTAACGTTACGACAGGCTGGTATGGTGGCATTGACAATGTTTCCTATTAAAATCGTTTTTACTCACAATTATCCACTATGTGAAGCCACTTATTATATCTTGTCGATAATGCAAATGCTTTAGCATTTCAATAGGAGTAATCGCGGATAACAACTGATTGCCAAAATCTACGACAGCAGCAATGGTGGACGGTGTTACTTCTGATGGTGATTTACCACGATATATCTTACTTAAACAGACTTGTTTATAACCCTAGCAATGGATTTTTGTCGGAAGTGTGTGATGACTGGAATAATGATGATGTAGAAGTTAACGACGGTGGCAAACTTGATACTAAGAGTGCCAGCATATCTGATTGCTACTTTGATGATGAAGTGACATAACTACTGTGACTGGGAATGCAGTATTCAGTGGCATCAAGGCCACAGTACTGAAGTTTGCCCATAACAGCAGGACCACAAGGTGAAGCTGATGAGACCAGGGCCAGGGCAGGATGACAGGTCCATAAGGCAGCCCCTTGAAGCCAGGCCTGAGGCCAAGAAGGCAGACACATGAGTGTAGGCCCACAGGGCCAGGCAGAGAACACTTACACCAGCCTTTCTGTTTGCCTCGGCTTCTATTTCCATCTTCTGCTTCTCCCGGAATTCCCAGCGCTGCAGCACGAACTCACGACGTTTCACCTCCCTCTCAAAGTAGTTGGACATGCCATTGAGCTGGAACAATCAGAGTACACATTTACAGTAAAACTCTTAATTAATCAATTAACTGACCTGAGCTGAAATACAAAGCTACACTTGTAGAAAGTGCCCCGGGACAGCTGTGGCCATTGCCCAAGGGCAGCTGTGGCCAGTGCCCTGGGGCAGCTGTGGCCAGTGCCCCAGGGCAGCTGTGGCAGGGCAGCTGTGGCCAGTGCCATGGAGCAGCTGTGACCAGAGCCCAGGGGTTGCTGGGCCAGTGCTCAGGGACTAATGTGGCCAGTGCCCTGGGGCTGCTGTGGCTAGTGCCCTGGACAGCTGTGGCCAGTGCCTGGGGGCTGTTGGGTCAGTGCCCTGGGGCTGCTGTGGCCAGTGCCCTGGGGCTGCTGTGGCCAGTGCCCTGGACTGCTGTGGCCAGTGTCCGGGGGGCTGTTGGGTCAGTGCCCTGGGGCTGCTGTAGCGAGTGCCCTGGGGCTACTAATTCTCACCTCACTGTGTGTGAGTTTGCGCAGGCTCCAAGGGATCTCAAGGATGTGCAGCGTGCCACTATCATCACCAATGGCCAACAGATGCTGCTTCACTGCAAACATATGAATATGGATGGAAGGAAGTGACAAACTGGTGACAATGTATGACACAGAGAAGTGGTAGATTGAAGACAGTGCATGACACAAAGAAATGACAGACTGGTGACAGTGCATGACACAGAAAAGTGACAGTGTGTGGACACAGAGAAGTGACAATGCGTGGAAACAGAGAAGTGACATACTGGTGACAGTGCATGTACACAGAGAAGTGACATATTGGTGACAGTGCATGGACACAGAGAAGTGACAGTGCATAGCCTCAGAGAAGTGACAGTGCATGGATACAGAGAAATGACAGTGCATGGACACAGAGAAGTGACATACTGGTGACAGTGCATGGATACGGAGAAGCGACAGTGCATGGACACACAGAAGTAACAGTGCATCGACACAGAAAGTGACTTACTGGTGACAGTGCACGGACACAGAGAAGTGACATACTGGTGACAGTGCATGGACACAGAGGAACGACAGTGCATGGATACAGAGAAGTGACATACTGGTGACAGTGCATGGACACGGAGAACCGACAGTGCATGAACACAAAGAAGTGACAGACTGGTGACAGAGTTTGGACCCAGAGAATTGACAGACTGGTGACAGTGCATAGACACAGATAACTGATAGACCAGTAACAGTGCATAGACACAGATAACTGATAGACCAGTAACAGTGCTTAGACACAGTGAAGTGACACATGAGTCGATTAGAGAGCAGCCACTCACCAGAGACAGCGAAAGGGAAGATGGAAGTGATGCTGGCCTGTGTGACATTCTGGTTCATCGAGGGTTCATGTGTACGGTCAAGCAAGTCCCACACATCGACACTGCCATCCTGCTTGCCGATGTAGAAGACGGCTGGTCGACTGGGTGACCAGCGTCCACATGTCATCCGTTTTACAGATGCCGCCGAAGTCAGGATTGGTCCACACTGCAGGAAGCATATAGAACAGGTGGCACATTTATTGCAACAATGTATCTGCAAGCTAGATGATATTATCACTGTGATGAAGTAGTGCTGTCAAAATTGATCAGATTGCAGCTTGATTATCCCATGTGAACTGTATACTTTATTACAAATAATTATAATGATATATTATAATTCTGAATAATGATAATTCTGCAATTCAATGTATTTTATTTAAAATGCTTACATTGTTGTGGATTCTGACAGTAGTGTTAGGTTTGTGAATGGTATTGAAATGTTTGACAAATACAACAGAATAGTGTGAAATACACATTTTGTTCGTGGTTTTTTGATACTATACTTTGTCATTGTGTTTGCATAAAATGTTTTCTTGTTTAAAAAAAATTGTTTTCATGTTTGACCCAACAATCTTTTATTTACACTGTACAAATTTCCCATATGCAATTGAGATTTTGGGGAATTTTTATGTATATACTGTTGTATCCCATTTTTATATAGATTTGTTTCTACTAAAAAAATGTGTGATAAAGTACATAGTTTTTCTTGTGTTCTATCACACAAATAATAAATAACAAACTTGTAGCAATCTAAGCACAATTACTGTTGATACCAGGCAGGTTTCCAGCAGAATCTAGCAGTTTTCATTTCATGCAAGCGTTTTAGCCTGGTAGACAGTAAGATAGGAATGCTGCCAATTAACCAATGAATTTGTTAACATGGATTTAAACAAAATTCAAAGCACTCACAGTAAGACCTTCCTTCCAAATGGAGAACGTCCAGCCTCCAACACAGAGAATTATATCCTTGAAGAATGGTGACCGCTGTAGAGTGACGATGGGACCATCATGATATGTGTGGTACCAGCTTGGCTTTGGTGCTGTGACAGTTACAAAGTAGTCAAGTCAGGGTGTTGTGGTACCAGCTTGGCTTTGGTGCTGTGACAGTTACAAAGTAGTCAAGTCAGGGTGTTGTGGTACCAGCTTGGCTTTGGTGCTGTGACAGTTACAAAGTAGTCAAGTCAGGGTGTTGTGGTACCAGCTTGGCTTTGGTGCTGTGACAGTTACAAAGTAGTCAAGTCAGGGTGTTGTGGTACCAGCTTGGCTTTGGTGCTGTGACAGTTACAAAGTAGTCAAGTCAGGGTGTTGTGGTACCAGCTTGGCTTTGGTGCTGTGACAGTTACAAAGTAGTCAAGTCAGGGTGTTGTGGTACCAGCTTGGCTTTGGTGCTGTGACAGTTACAAAGTAGTCAAGTCAAGGTGTTGTGGTACCAGCTTGGCTTTGGTGCTGTGACAGTTACAAAGTAGTCAAGTCAGGGTGTTGTGGTACCAGCTTGGCTTTGGTGCTGTGACAGTTACAAAGTAGTCAAGTCAGGGTGTTGTGGTACCAGCTTGGCTTTGGTGCTGTGACAGTTACAAAGTAGTCAAGTCAGGGTGTTGTGGTACCAGCTTGGCTTTGGTGCTGTGACAGTTACAAAGTAGTCAAGTCAGGGTGTTGTGTTACCAGCTTGGCTTTGGTGCTGTGACAGTTACAAAGTAGTCAAGTCAGGGTGTTGTGGTACCAGCTTGGCTTTGGTGCTGTGACAGTTACAAAGTAGTCAAGTCAGAGTGTTGTGTTACCAGCTTGGCTTTGGTGCTGTGACAGTTACAAAGTAGTCAAGTCAGGGTGTTGTGGTACCAGCTTGGCTTTGGTGCTGTTACAGTTACAAAGTAGTCAAGTCAGGGTGTTGTGGTACCAGCTTGGCTTTGGTGCTGTGACAGTTACAAAGTAGTCAAGTCAGGGTGTTGTGGTACCAGCTTGGCTTTGGTGCTGTGACAGTTACAAAGTAGTCAAGTCAGGGTGTTGTGGTACCAGCTTGGCTTTGGTGCTGTGACAGTTACAAAGTAGTCAAGTCAGGGTGTTGTGGTACCAGGGTTAACACGACAGTAACAGTAAAGATAGTTTTGACACCGAAAAACAACTGTTTAAATTCTTGAAACAATGGAAAATCAAATGATTTTTAAAATATTGAAAATTCCATCCTGAGTGTGACGTTCCATGTAAAACAACAGGTAAATATGTTTATTGCTGTGCAACCAGATAAGGATACCTTTTGAATAACATATAAACAATCTAGATTTTGCTCAGCATACAAAGATATACATGAGATCTTATTTAATATACAGCAAATAATGTTATACGTTAATTACAAAAAGACCTGTATAATTTTTAGCAATTTCATTTCTTTTGGGCACACTCTGTGACAATGGACAAACAAGAGTGTATCAACATGACTTTTGGGCATACTGTGTGACAATGGACAAACAAGAGTGTATCAACATGACTTTTGAGCACACTCTGTGTGACAATGGACAAACAAGAGTGTATCAACATGACTTTTGGGCACACTCTGTGTGACAATGGACAAACAAGAGTGTATCAACATGACTTTTGGGCACACTCTGTGTGACAATGGACAAACAAGAGTGTATCAACATAACTTATTATGGCCTCATTGTAACTGTGTTGTGCAGGATTATAGGCAGGTAATTTACACGAACAATTATTTGCCCAATTGGTGGGCAACGCGATTAGTGGGGTCAATTTGCGGCTACAATTGTGTCATTTGAATTGGAGCTAGGTCCAATACAAACAGCAGGTGCTCCTGTCTTGGCTTTTCATGACAGTTCAAGTCGGGATTTATGTGAGTCAATAGTTTGCACTCGCAGTGTCTAGAAAGGCATTGTGTATTATCATGCGACACATGTTGCCCAACCAACTGGGGCACAAATCACTTGTTTAAAGCTATTAGTAGCAACAATGAACTAGCTCTATTTTGTTGGTCTCCCTGGTACTTCCAGCTCTGCTAGCACATTTCTCTTTTGACTAGAGAGAGAAGGACGACCTTGCCGTGCCTGGTGTTCCTACCTATGGCTGTTACTTACTCTGCATCTTGCCTGTCTCCTGGTCCTTCTGTGGCATCCAGTCTGCATAGACGATCTCTCCATCCTACACACAATAATACTCACATACAGGCAATGGCACAGGTGCGTGTGTGTGTGTGCATGTGTGTGGTGGTGGTGTGTGTGTGTTGTGGTGGTGTGGGTGTGTGATGTGCATGTGGTGTGTGAGTGCGAGTGAGTATGTGTGATATTGTGTATGCATCATTGGAAGCTTGTATGTATGACTGAACACATGCTACCTGTAGCATCAGTTCATGCTATGAAAAGTGAACACTCTGAATTGTACATATTTACAAAAAAGTTGTTGGACTTTGAACACTCACCTCAGTGCCAACATAGAAGTTTGTGGTGACTCCCGCCAGGGGGCGCTTGGCAGCCGACCCCGGCTTAGCACCAGTCGACATCCCAAAGCCTCCCATTGAGGGAACTGGGACTGACTTGTCCAGCTTCTCTTCCGACAGCTTTGACACTGGCAGGAGAGAACATCCACATGGTCAACTCAATGTAGTGCAGGTGAAGCCTATTATTATATATTATATCTATCTATTTTATTGTCTCTCTATTGTGTGTGTGTGTGTTGTGTGTGTGTGTGCGTTGTGTGTGTGGTGCGGTGCGTTGCATGCGAGCGTTATCAACTATTATCGGTCTTTTCTTGTTATTTTATATTGAGCCATGAAGTGATGGTTTAATTAAGATCTGCCACATTGCACTTACCTCTCACATACAATATACATTTACAGGGAGGTATACCAACATATCTAATTTTAATATGGGTTTCATTCATATGAAACAATTGTGATAAAGTACACATATTTCATTGTGTTCATCAGACAAGTATAATATTGAATGACAATTATAGTGGTTGAAGAATAGTTATGTTGTAACGCAATTTTCTGACGAAACCAAGCAGATTTTGTTTGATATAGCCTGATAGATGGTGACGCTTGATTGGAGTAACGATGCTTAAGGCTGGCTTTATTGACATTTCTGGTTTAATTGGATGTGATGATAATTAAAGTAGACATGAAAGAGGATTCCTGGCAAATGTCTGCAACATTGCCAGTGTTTAAAGACACTGGGTCAGAATTTGCTGACATCATAACATTAATGACATCATACCCCAGTACCTGAAGTGTACATTGATGACAGCATACCCCAGTAACTGAAGTGTACATTGACGACAGCATACCCAGTAATTGAAGTATACATTGATGACAGCATACCCCAGTAACTGAAGTGTACATTGATGACAGCATACCCCAGTAACTGAAGTGTACATTGATGACATCATACCCCAGTAACTGAAGTGTACATTGATGACAGCATACCCCAGTAACTGAAGTGTACATTGATGACAGCATACCCCAGTAACTGAAGTGTACATTGATGACATCATACCCCAGTAACTGAAGTGTACATTGATGACATCATACCCCAGTAACTGAAGTATACATTGATGACAGCATACCCCAGTAATTGAAGTGTACATTGATGACATCATACCCCAGTAACTGAAGTGTACATTGATGACAGCATATCCCAGTAACTGAAGTGTACATTGATGACATCATACCCCAGTAACTGAAGTGTACATTGATGACAGCATACCCCAGTAAGTGAAGTGTACATTGATGACAGCATATCCCAGTAACTGAAGTGTACATTGATGACATCATACCCCAGTAACTGAAGTGTACATTGATGACATCATACCCCAGTAACTGAAGTGTACATTGATGACATCATATCCCAGTAACTGAAGTGTACATTGATGACAGCATACCCCAGTAACTAAAGTGTACATTGATGACAGCATATCCCAGTAACTGAAGTGTACATTGATGACATCATACACCAGTAACTGAAGTGTACATTGATGACATCATACCCCAGTAACTGAAGTGTACATTGATGACAGCATACCCCAGTAACTGAAGTGTACATTTATGACAGCATATCCCAGTAACTGAAGTGTACATTGATGACATCATACCCCAGTAACTGAAGTGTACATTGATGACATCATACCCCAGTAACTGAAGTGTACATTGATGACATCATACCCCAGTAACTGAAGTGTACATTGATGACAGCATACCCCAGTAACTGAAGTGTACATTGATGACATCATATGACATCATAACCCAGTAAATGAAGTGTACATTGACGACAGCATACCCAGTAACTGAAGTGTACATTGATGACAGCACACCCCACTAACTGAAGTGTACATGGATGACAGCATACCCCAGTAACTGAAGTGTACATTGATGACAGCATACCCCAGTAACTGAAGTGTACATTGATGACAGCATACCCCAGTAACTGAAGTGTACATTGATGACATCATACCCCAGTAACTGAAGTGTACATTGCATTACATCCATCTAGTGGATGATGATAGTACTAATCATGCAGTTGTCACCAACAATGCCAAATTAAACACTCCACACAAGGAGACAAACGCAGACAAAAGACATAAACTAACAAGCTGTGCGGTCTCCGTGCTTCTCTTGGATGGCAAATCTACACGGCGCGTGATTTCCTCCAGCCTCTGTCTTAAACAAAAACACCTACAACAACACATGAAACACTCACCTATAGGTTAAATTGTATGACAAGTAACTACAACATATATATGTATATAATGAAATGTAATAAACCAGTTAACGTCTACCTGGAATTATTTAACATTTATGCTTCATCATACTAAGGTCAAGCACAAATTATGGCTACTTGTCACCTTTCACAGTAGTTTTACCGAAGAACTGATAACATTGATCACACCTTTGATCAGAGTACCTCATTTCTGAGTACAGTTATGCATCAAGTAAACATTTAGAACAGTTGCATTTATGCAAATGAATTTATGATTCAATGTAGATAAAGTGAATATAAGAGCCTTCTCTAGCAACTTGACCTTGTTATTTGTTTCTGGATGGTACATGTGACATGTAATAAGACATTTGGGTCTGTATTTACATCTTATATATATAAAACAACCTATACACTATACAAACATATTTTATATAATCTCTAAATACATTACTGCATCTGTTGATTCTCATTTACCATTTCATCCATACTACCATTTTGTTCATACGTTTACATAATTTGACATTTAAATTATTCATGGCATTCATTCAAATATACAACTTCATGATAACTTTAAGAGGGGGACAGGGTGAAGTAGTCCTACCCTGAGGTGCGGCTTCCAAGTGAGGTCGAGATGCTTGAATGTGGCTGGCACTCCCAGGGGCTGAGGCTTCTCTTCCTTCTCCTTGTGGGGAGCTCCTCCCACTGTCTTTGTTGGCCGCAAGTCCCAGAACAACACACAGCTGGAAGGTGTCAACAAACTCATTCAGTTTTACACTTAATTCAAGCAGTATTTTGTTCAAGGGAAACCTTAGTTAAGTTACCAATACAACTGCTAACACAATCTAAAAAAGATGTTTATTTATTACGCACATCCTTTGACCCCAGGGGAATTGGAGGCATCCAAGAAAGTTCGGTAATATTTGGAAATATATAAATAACAACTGTTTGTGTGTTAATTCCTAACTGCCTTGATGGAGAACAGATGACATACTTGTCCGTGGCACACGTCATTAGTTGTACGTTCTCGCCGTTTCGGTTCTCCTGAGGCACCCCAAGTCGATTCACCTGCGCACAGAACATCTCATTTTACATAAAAATATAACATCAAATCACATTTCAATTACAGCTACTGGACTCATTTGGTCTGGATAAAGACCTGAACAATTAACATGTGAATAATGTGAATTAAATATTTACCAAGATACTGCTGAATATAGCACTTAATTAATAATAGACACCGATGAAGGCATTTGTTAATTACTAAACATAAACTAATTTATATAAACCACTGAAATAAACCAGGTTGAATGAACAGTGCACCATTTAATCGATTCTCCTTAAAAACAGCTGTTATCCCCTCTACTATTGTGATTGATCTCCTGGTGAAGTGACCAGTTGACCATGAATGACCCACCTCCATGTGGTCAGGGACCCACTGTAGGTCAGCCACTGCAGCCTTGTGGCTATGGTCAATGCTGGACACGGCGCAGTAGCGCACCACAGGAGTATCCTGTGCATTCTCCGTCTCAAAGCCCGCCTACAACAGACACTGCATTCATTAAGTCGTCTCAAAGCCTGCCTACAACAGACACTGCATTCATTAAGTCGTCTCAAAGCCCGCCTACAACAGACACTGCATTCATTAAGTCGTCTCAAAGCCTGCCTACAACAGACACTGCATTCATTAAGTCGTCTCAAAGCCCGTCTACAACACAGACATTGCATTCATTAAGTCGTCTCAAAGCCTGCCTACAACAGACACTGCATTCATTAAGTCGTCTCAAAGCCCGTCTACAACACAGACATTGCATTCATTAAGTCGTCTCAAAGCCCGCCTACAACAGACACTGCATTCATTAAGTCATCTCAAAGCCCGCCTACAACACAGACACTGCATTCATTAAGTCGTCTCAAAGCCCGCCTACAACAGACACTGCATTCATTAAAACATCTCAAAACCCACCTACAACACAGACACTGCATTCATTAAGACGTCTCAAAGCCCACCTACAACACAGACACTGCATTCATTAAGTCGTCTCAAAGCCCGTCTACAACAGACACTGCATTCATTAAGTCATCTCAAAGCCTGCCTACAACAGACACTGCATTCATTAAGTCATCTCAAAGCCCGCCTACAATACAGACACTACATTCATTAAGTCGTCTCAAAGCCCGCCTACAACAGACACTGCATTCATTAAGTCGTCTCAAAGCCCGCCTACAACAGACATTGCATTCATTAAAACATCTCAAAACCCACCTACAACACAGACACTGCATTCATTAAAGACCTCCACAGACCTGCATTCAAGCCCACCTACAACACAGACACTGCATTCATTAAGTCGTCTCAAAGCCCGCCTACAACAGACACTGCATTCATTAAGTCGTCTCAAAGCCCGCCTACAACAGACACTGCATTCATTAAGTCATCTCAAAGCCCGCCTACAACAGACACTGCATTCATTAAGTCGTCTCAAAGCCCGCCTACAACAGACACTGCATTCATTAAGTCGTCTCAAAGCCCGCCTACAACAAACACTGCATTCATTAAGTCATCTCAAAGCCCGCCTACAACACAGACACTGCATTCATTAAGTCGTCTCAAAGCCCGCCTACAACACAGACACTGCATTCATTAAGTCGTCTCAAAGCCCGCCTACAACACACACTGCATTCATTAAGTCATCTCAAAGCCCGCCTACAACATACACTGCATTCATTAAGTCATCTCAAAGCCCGCCTACAACAGACACTGCATTCACTAAGTCGTCTCAAAGCCCGCCTACAACAAACACTGCATTCATTAAGTCATCTCAAAGCCCGCCTACAACACAGACACTGCATTCATTAAGTCGTCTCAAAGCCCGCCTACAACAGACACTGCATTCATTAAAACGTCTCAAAGCCCACCTACAACACAGACACAGCATCTCAAAACCTGCTTACAACACAGACACTGCATTCATTAAGATGTCTCATGAATATTCTCTCAGTTCAAATAATGCATGGATTGTGATCTCAATAGCCCAATCTCAATTTGCATCTACATTAAATAATTCCAACCAATCTGTCACATTATAATTCCACTTAGTTTTTCAATCAACTGATTTGTCATTGTTGGAAGAATCGACTGGGACGCTTCTGTCATGGCTGATGTTGTTGAGAGATGGCGTCCACAGCAGGTTACATGTTTACCCTGTTTGATCTTTTACTTCCCCTGGTATAGATGCCAGGTAGAAGAGACCACTGAATGGCTTTTAAAGTCTCTTCTGAGAGATGCAAAGTGGGGTGAACAAAACTGCCCAAGTCTTGAAACAGCAGTACATGGACTTTAACCCCTGTCCCTTTAACCCCTGTCCCTTTAACCCGTCCCTTTAACCCCTGTCCCTTTAACCCGTCCCTTTAAACCCTGTCCCTTTAAACCCTGTCCCTTTAAACCCTGTCCTCCTGACTGATAGTTCGGTGCTGCAACCAAAGAGCTACTGCTGTCTTAGTTTAATCTTTAAATATGAATTGTCATTTGGCGCCACCTACCAGCGCCATTTGACTCTTCTGGTTGCCTCCCCCGCGTGGCGCCTTCAGTCGCTCCACGTGCTGTGAGATGTCCCACATGATGACCTGGCCATTGATACAACCCCCCGCAATGATGTCATTGTTCATGGGACAGAAGCTGAACACCTGGACGTCATCTGGAGCTTCCAGCAGCAGCTGACAAAACAACAACACCAACAACAGTCATCCTGATGCTAGATGTCATCGTAGCAGTTTACTATTTAATAAAAGAGTGCAGATTTGTTTTTAAATCATCAAAGAATTTACTTCGATCAATAGATCAGGTAACTTGCGAAATTGTAAATAGCCTTAGGTTACAGTGTATAGTCAGGCAAATGTTTTCCTTTTTTCAACGAATTTTCCAGTCAAAAATAATTTGTCCAATGATTTCATCTAAACTAATGAACACATTTGCATAAACGAGCTGGCACGTCATAGTGAGACAATTTTTTACTATAGTCCCACATGTGTCTTACTTACTGATAGTCATGTGACCATGATCTACTGACCTGGGGGTGAATGGGGTCAGCGAAGCTCCATATGAGAATGAGAGAGGGCGTCATGATGATGTGAGCAGCATGGTCAATCCGTTCATCGAACAGGTACTTCTCAGCTACGGCCACAGCAACGATGCCGTAGATTGATGGGTGCCAATCAATGTGTGTCACTGTCTTGTTCTTGCTGAACTGTAGGTCTGTGAATGACTGGTACTCCTGTGTGTGAAACAGTGATTGATTGTGAAACAGTGACTATCATTAATGCAAAAAAGAAACACTACTGTTTTAGTAAATTTGGTTACCTTGAGATGATTGTCAGCTTTCGTGCCAAATGTACCGTCATCTTCTCCCAAGTTCATCCAATCATCATAGAACACATCAGTGATTTCATTCTGCTGCAGAGCCAACTCAAACCTGACAACAGAATACTACTGTTGTAGTGCCAACTCAAACCTGACAACAGAATACTACTGTTGTAGTGCCAACTCAAAACTGACAACAGAATACTACTGTTGTAGTGCCAACTCAAAACTGACAATAGAATACTACTGTTGTAGTGCCAACTCAAACCTGACAACAGAATATTACTGTTGTAGTGCCAACTCAAACCTGACAACAGAATACTACTGTTGTAGTGCCAACTCAAAACTGACAACAGAATACTACTGTTGTAGTGCCAACTCAAACCTGACAACAGAATACTACTGTTGTAGTGCCAACTCAAACCTGACATCAGAATACTACTGTTGTAGTGCCAACTTAAACCTGACAACAGAATACTACTGCTGTAGTGCCAACTCAAACTTGGCAAAAGAATACTACTGTTGTAGTGCCAACTCAAAACTGACAACTGAATACTACTGTTGCAGTGCCAACTCAAACCTGACAACAGAATACTACTGTTGTAGTGTCAACTCAAACCTGACAACAGAATACTACTGTTGTAGTGCCAACTTAAACCTGACAACAGAATACTACTGCTGTAGTGCCAACTCAAACCTGACAACAGAATACTACTGTTGTAGTGCCAACTCAAAACTGACAACTGAATACTACTGTTGTAGTGCCAACTCAAACCTGACAACAGAATACTACTGTTGTAGTGCCAACTCAAACCTGACAACAGAATACTACTGTTGTAGTGCCAACTTAAACATGACAACAGAATACTACTGCTGTAGTGCCAACTCAAAACTGACAACAGAATACTACTGTTGTAGTGCCAACTCAAACCTGACAACAGAATACTACTGTTGTAGTGCCAACTCAAACCTGACATCAGAATACTACTGTTGTAGTGCCAACTTAAACCTGACAACAGAATATTACTGCTGTAGTGCCAACTCAAACCTGACAACAGAATACTACTGTTGTAGTGCCAACTCAAACAAACGGAATACTACTGTTGTAGTGCCAACTCAAACAAACGGAATATTACTGTTGTAGTGCCAACTCAAACAAACAGAATATTACTGGTGTAGTGCCAACTCAAACCTAACAACAAAATACTACTGCTGCAGAGTCAAACCTGACAACAAAGTATAGTAAAATGTGCCTTAGCAGACACCTGTTCATAGCGGACACCTGTCTATAACGGACACTTTTGAAAGTCATGAATTACTTGCTATTAGGTTTGCACTATCCGCTAACTGCCCATAGCAGCCACCTGGCCAATGTGGACAAGGGACAGGGAATTTGGACCCAACCATTCATATTCACGCTGCCGCTTGAAGACAGGTCAAAGTTCATTGACAATCCAATGAGTCAATCTAGCAGAGCCACCACTGATACCCACTAACTTCACTAAGTATGTATTCTGTGTCATACCATCTGCATAATGTCGTCAAGAAGTATTACATATTAAATGGGATGCAGTAACGCTGTGCGATTATTGACATTTTCACCAACTAAGTTTATGGCCCATATAAATTGTATATATATATATATATTTTGTTTAATAAACCGTAGCTTTGTACCGTTATAATTATAATGGCGCCACCTAGTGAGTGTCCACTTAATCAAATTCTCCATAACGGATATTTGTCCGGACATAATGGATCGTCCTGATGGTGTCCGCTATGGACAGGCTTCACTGTACAAAAAAAATGCAACTGGGTGTGACATATGTAACTAACTGTCTGATGAGTTGCCTGGGTGTGACATATGTAATGAACTGTCTGATGAGTTACCTGGGTGTGACATGTAATGAACTGTCTGATGAGTTACCTGGGTGTGACATGTAATGAATTGTCTGATGAGTTACCTGGGTGTGACATATGTAATGAACTGTCTGATGAGTTGCATGGGTGTGACATGTAATGAACTGTCTGATGAGTTACCTGGGTGTGATATGTAATGAATTGTCTGATGAGTTACCAGGGTGTGACATGTAATGAACTGTCTGATGAGTGTCCTGGGTGTGACATGTAATGAATTGTCTGAAGAGTTACCTGGGTGTGACATGTAATGAATTGTCTGATGAGTTACCTGGGTGTGACATATAATGAATTGTATAATGAGTTACCTGGGTGTGACATGTAATGAACTGTCTGATGAGTGTCCTGGGTGTGACATGTAATGAATTGTCTGAAGAGTTACCTGGGTGTGACATATAATGAATTGTCTGATGAGTTACCTGGGTGTGACATGTAATGAACTGTCTGATGAGTTACCTTGGTGTGACATGTAATGAACTGTCTGATGAGTTGTTTGGGTGTGACATGTAATGAACTGTCTGATGAGTTACCTGGGTGTGATATGTAATGAACTGTCTGATAAGTTACCAGGGTGTGACATGTAATGAACTGTCTGATGAGTTACCTGGGTGTGACATGTAATGAACTGTCTGATGAGTTACCTGGGTGTGACATGTAATGAACTGTCTGATGAGTTACCTGGGTGTGACATGTAATGAACTGTCTGATGAGTTACCTGGGTGTGACATGTAATTAACTGCCTGATGAGTTGCCTGGGTGTGACATACGTAATGAACTGTCTGATGAGTTACCTGGGTGTGACATATGTAATGATCTGTCTGAAGAGTTACCTGGGTGTGACATATGTAATGAACTGTCTGATGAGTTACCTGGGTGTGACATATGTAATGAACTGTCTGATGAGTTGCCTGGGTGTGATATGTAATGAACTGTCTGATGAGTTACCTGGGTGTGATATGTAATGAACTGTCTGATGAGTTGCTTGGGTGTGACATGTAATTAACTGCCTGATGAGTTACCTGGGTGTGACATGTAATTAACTGCCTGATAAGTTGCCTGGGTGTGACATGTAATGAACTGTCTGATGAGTTACCTGGGTGTGACATGTAATGAATTGTCTGATGAGTTACCTGGGTGTGACATATGTAATGAACTGTCTGATGAGTTGCTTGGGTGTGACATGTAATTAACTGCCTGATGAGTTGCCTGGTTGTGACATATGTAATGAACTGTCTGATGAGTTGCCTGGGTGTGATATGTAATGAACTGTCTGATGAGTTACCTGGGTGTTACGTGTGTAATGAATTGTCTGATGAGTTACCTGGGCATGACGTATGTCATGAACTGTCTGTTGAATTACCTGGGCATGACGTATGCCATGAACTGTTGAGTTACCTGGGTGTGACGTGTGTAACGAACTATCTAATGAGTTACTTGGGCATGACATGTAATGAATTGTCTGTGGAGTTACCTGGGTGTGACATATGCAATGAAATGTCTATTGAGTTACTAGGGCATGACATATGTAATGAACGGTCTATTGAATTACATATGGCATGAAGTGTCTGTTGAGTTACCTGGGCATGATGTATGCCATGAACTGTCTGTTGAGTTACCTGGGCGTGACATATGTCATGAAGTGTCTGTTGAGTTACCTGGGCATGATGTATGCCATGAACTGTCTGTTGAGTTACATGGGCGTGACATATGTCATGAAGTGTCTGTTGAGTTACCTGGGCATGATGTATGCCATGAACTGTCTGTTGAGTTACCTAGGCATGATGTATGCCATGAACTGTCTGTTGAGTTACATGGGCGTGACATATGTCATGAAGTGTCTGTTGAGTTACCTGGGCATGATGTATGCCATGAAGTGTCTGTTGAGTTACCTGGGCATGATGTATGCCATGAACTATCTGTTGAGTTACCTGGGCGTGACATATGTCATGAAGTGTCTGTTGAGTTACCTGGGCATGATGTATGCCATAAATTGCATGTTGAGTTATCTGGGTGTGACATATGTCATGAACTGTCTGTTGAGTTACTTAGGCATGATGTATGCCATGAACTGTCTGTTGAGTTACCTAGGTGTGATGTGTGTCATGAAGTGTCTGTTGAGTTACCTGGGCGTGACATATGTCATGAACTCTCTGAGATCAGTGGTGGCCAGGAGGTTTTCCTGTTCCTCCCTGGTGAACTCCCGAGGGTGGTACTGGGTGTTAGCATTCCGCGGATAGCGCCAGTCCGTTTGTGTACTCGATGTCTTCAACTCAGGCACTGCCTTGAGACATGGCATGAACAGTGTCATCAACATCTTGAACACTAACAAAGTTGGTCACTAAATTATATCGGAAGTCATTACATGGGTAGATGAAGGATCACCAGTAGTTGTTTTTTACTTTTACTTTATTTACTATTTATTTGTTCTGATAAAGTGTTATGCTGAAAGAACAAATGGAATAGGGTGTGTCATTGTTAATCGTACTGAAGGCCGGTTGACACAGTAACTCTAATACCCAATGAGGTTTCAAACTTGGAACAAATTTTAATGAAATATTAAGACCTACGATGTTGTCACAAAACTATGTAGACCTACAATGTTGTCACTAAGCTATGCAGATAAATAACTTGGAGAAGGACAAAATAAGGAAATAAAATGTGTAGATAACAGAGATGTAAATGCCATGGTGATGGAGTCACCTCCTCACCTGCACCGGTGTGTCCATCTCAATCCGTTCGAGGATAAACGATGGGTCTTCAAATGATACACACTCCTTGTAAGGCTCCTTTGTCTTGTCAATCTTACGGTCTTCCAAGTTAACTGGGGCTCCAAACTCCTTGCGCAGCCTCATGAACACCATCTTAACCTTCAAACACACCACGAACACATCAAGAACACACCGGGAACATGTCATGAACACATCACAAAGACATCACAAACACGTCACGAAGACATCATGAACACATCACGAACCCAACATAAACATAACTCCAAATCAAATAAACTAATAAGCATCTCCCATTGTAAACAATTAAAAGCTCATTCTCTGTTGACTTTTCTGTTTTATGTCAAATAATAATATTGTAAAAATCATTCATAGCTGCACATTACGTGAAGGATGTCTTTGTGACAACACACAGCTGATGACCTAGCTGTGTGCACCCTCATGGGGTGGGGTACTTACCGGAGGGTGGCTCTGTTTGAGAGACTCATCCTCCACGGATTCCTCTGAGCCCAGGGACACCCACGGCTTGGAAACAGGAGGCTCGTACTTATGTATGACTTCTTCCTCCTCTTCCGCTGGGACATGCTCCTCCCCCTCCTCTCCCGCCACGACTGGACCCTGCAGGGGGGACACAACATATCCCTTAATGAAAGTACCTAGAGGACATTTTGTGCCTCACAGAAAGATTATAATGTATAAAATGCACAGTTATTACTACAACCGCAATAAAGCAGCTTTATGTGAAAAACATTGTTTCTGAATTTTTTATAAGTGAATTTGATTAAGATTACATGTTTACACAGATAAGACTGAGAATATAACACTTCGGAAAATTCTGAAGCCTTGGAGCATTCTCTGCCTTCGTGGCATAAATTTGTCTTGTAATGTTGAGAACACACTGCTACAGCAAAGTACAGTTCAATATCTTTCTCAGTCCTGTCTAGTAGTAACACCTGAGATCACTGCATACCCGGAGTATCTTCTCTTTAGCTTCCTCTGTAGTCGCTATGTAGAAATTCTGGCCAAACTTAAATTCAGCGTCATAACATATCAATATCTCCTCACCAGGGTAGGACTGCAAAAGCAAGAACAAGTGAGCACATTACAAATATTCATGTGTAAAAATAAAACTGACATGGTTTAAATTGACACAAAAACGAATTAACACAAAGTGTATGTTGTAAATAGATTTACTTGTACTCAATATTAATCCATTCCTATATGAAGTTTACCCAACATTGTTACTAACTGGCATTTGCTCAACATACAAAGTGTGTTATAAAATGCCCCATATACAGGTGTATAGGCATGCATGATGGTTATTGTATTTAATCATGTCAGTACAACAGGCCATTATACCTACCGCACGGTCTGTGATGCTATGGTAAGACAAGCCAGTCTGACAGCTTTGATAATGTTTGCTATCGTTTTTACTCACAATCACCCATTATGTGGAGCCACTTATTATATACTGTCGTTAAGGCAAACACCTTAGTATTTCAATAGCAGTAATCGTGGATTATCGTGGATTATCGCTCAATAATTTTTTTCATGTTTTTTGGTAACTGATTATCAAAATGGTGGACAATATTACTTCTGATGGCGATAGGGCATTATCCAGTTATCTTACTTAGACAGACTGCTTTGTAGCTCTACCAATGGATTTTGGTCGGACGTTTGTGATGACTGGAATAATGATGATGTAGAAGTTCACGATGGTGGCGAACTTGATACTAACAGTGCCAGTATATTCTAACATTACTTTGATGATGAAGTTACATAATTCTTGGATTGTTGGTTACCACAATGATACTAACTAAAACTGTCTGGCTTGTTTTACTTGTTGATTATTCCTATTTCAGAATATGTTATGGTGTTCCTATTCGAAAATACATCGTTGTTACAAAAATCTTGTTTTTAATTGATGTAGTCAATTTTCTGAGAAAATCACTGGGAATGCAGTATTTAGTAGTCAAAACACACGAGGGCTGCAGTACTGAAATGGTTAAAGGGAAACTGTTTTTTACTTTTGGCAGTTACTGAACAATGTTTACTCAGAGTATTCTCTTTAAAATGCTGAAGGTGGCATACCCACACAAGAAAGCTTGCTAGAGAACATCATGTGTGCACAAGACTTACATTAAAGGTGTCCTTCATTGGAGAGAAGTCACTGATGGCTGCCCGGTTGTACAAGTCTGCCAGAATGTCTTCTTTCTTGAGTATCTTAAATGGATTCTCCTCCGTGACGTCCTCATAGGGCACGCATGCCATGATCTCCTGGGTCTTGGATGACAGGAAGATGGGGACCACATCATCTGGGAGAACTGCCAGGAACACGAGACAGATAGTATTCACTTGTCGTCTTCTCCCCTTCTCCCTCAAGACAGTTTCATAAATGCAGTAGCCTCTTGCTTAGTAGCCTCGTGCCCATGGATATAAGGAACATCATATATATGGGAACAATTTGGGCATGTCCATATATGTTCCATATATTATGGGGTCCAGTCTAACTACATTATACATCATAAAAATATAGGCAATGGGATATATCAGGGCCTATCTCTGATCAAGACTATTGTTTGTGTGCACTTAAAATGCCACATTGTACTCACAGGATAATCCATATTTGTATGAAACACATTTTTTTCTGAAGCGGACCACAGGTCGAGCAACTGGGTCACTACATAGTGTCTCAGCGAAAGACACAGGAAGGGTTCAATACTCACCCACACTGCTGCTACATACGTCACTACATTGCAAACACAGCATTATGTCAACTACAGATCCACTGAGTTAATGTCCTACTGACCATATAGACCTCTGACCACGTACACCACTGATCACGTACACCACTAACTACATACACCACTGACCACGTACACCACTGACCATGTACACCACTGACCACATACACGTACACCACTGACCACGTACACCACTGACCACGTACACCACTGACCACGTACCATTTGGGTCATCTGCAGCGGGCGGAGTGACTGACTTCTTGAGCTTCTCTTCGTCTTTATGTGCACCTTTCTTGCCTGTCAACCAATACACACTCAGTCAGCAAACAACACATGCTCAGTCGGCAACCAGCACATGCTCAGTCAGCAACCAACACATGCTCAGTCGGCAACCAACACATGCTCAGTCAGCAACCAATACATGCTCAGTCGGCAACCAATACATGCTCAGTCGGCAACCAGTACATGCTCAGTCAGCAACCAACACATGCTCAGTCGGCAACCAACACATGCTCAGTCAGCAACCAACACATGCTCAGTCGGCAACCATTACATGCTCAGTCAACAACCAGTACATGCTCAGTCAGCAACCACTACATGCTCAGTCAGCAACCAACACACATAGAATGCTCACGGAAACACAGTAGAGTCCAAATGAAAAATTGAGAAGTGCTTGAACGAAACGCAGGACACGTCCTCACCCACTCAACACTTGAATTTTTTGTAAATTTTCATCATTTTAATGTACTGTTTTACAGGTCGCCATTTTCATGCGCCGTTCTTGTTTGGCGTGAAAGCTTACACAAGAAAATGTGAAATCACTTGAGATCAAAGAAATAGAATGTGCCTAGAATGGCTTTGTGTGCGATATATATATATATATATATATATATATATATATATATATATATATATATATATATATAAACTTTACTGTGAATTGTTTTTTCTTAGAAAATTACTAAAAAGTGGGAACCTCTCGTCCAAAAGACTGACCAAAAAAAAAGTGGTATTTCTGGCCGAATTGTTGAAACAACGTATACAGACACATAGTAAGAAGCAAACACAGACAGACAAACAGATACAGACAGAAGATGGGCAAGAATGGAAAGACAAAGAAACACAGTGACTCACAAACTAACAAACACATCCCTGTCATTGTTATCAGGAATAGAGGTAATACATCCTACCTTTTCCTCCCTTGGCGCCCTTGCCCTTTTTGGCACTAGCGCGTGCACTTTTCTCACTTGCTGGGGTTGACTTCCCCATTGTGTCCTGGGGAAACAGAGATGTGCAATCAGGACTGCACGAGAGTGAATGGTGCATTGTGATTAAGCAAGTGATGCATTGTCTGTGACTAAGTTAGGTATATTACAATCTGCTAGGTGCGCTGCGGAAAATTCGGATGTAGGAATTGACCCAGAATATGTGACCCATCTTAGGCTCCGTCTGTTTTTGATGGTCATGCAGATGTCAATCATAACATTATGCAAACGAATGTGTGACCTTGACTGATGCATATATCAACCAATGAAAGACTGAAGAAACGTGAACTTTTCGCGGGCCTTCTTGGATTGACATTGACCGAGGTAAGCTAGTGTTAACTTTTACCTTGTGAATAGTAGTTAAAAATAATGGTAAATAATCTTCGAACAACTTTAGCATGTCAATAAATGAAATCAGCAGTATTTCAGCATTACGATGATGTGCGTATTATGACTGTGGGTTTGTTCGCCCGAGTACAGCATCGTTCAGAAAATTAGCTATGCGCGCGCTGTTTAGGGTTTAAAAGTTTGTTTGCGTCGTTGGTATACTTTAATCGTTGCGCAGCCGCAGGTTCCTGGGGAGCGGTGCGGGATGTGCGTGCGCCAAGCAAATCATTAAATACTTTGTGCAAACAACCTTACTGTTACTATAGGCTTATTGTGAACAAGTAATTAAAGATCATGCTTCTTCAGCATCAGTAAATTAAGTTAGCTTTTAATAGATTTTCAACTGTTATCACTGAAACTGGGAACGTAGGTTGTAACAGCGTTTTCTAGTAATTTAGGTCAAGTCATTTTCCGCAATTCAAAATCCACGCAATCGTTTGTGCGTGGCCTAGGTGCATTTTTAAGTGGGTCTGACGTCGTGATATTTCAGCATTTAAATCCACGCCATCTGCACTTTACAATTATGTGTTGATATTTCTGCATATATACAGTCAATCAAACATTTATTATTTGGGGTGTCCTTCCCTTATATTACGATTCAAAGATAAATAAATGAGGTAAATGAGAGTTTTGTTAAGCAATTCTTTTTAAATGTTACATGTGTGCATATTTATTTATTTTTTATTCTTTCTACACATATTTTTTATGCACACCACGTGTGTGTATATATATGTGTATATATATATATATTTACTTATGGAATATATCGGATTAGTAATCGGAATTATCAACCTGGAGATTATAAAATGTGTGAAATCATAATATTAACATGTAGGACTAAAAACATTTTTAAAGCTATTTTGTGTAAAGTAGTTATTTGTAGTGTAAGGACTCATGTTAATTAATAGCATTAGTACTGCATATATATATATATATATATATATATATATATATATATATATATAATGTATATTTTTATACTCTTTATTTCATGTTCTAGGATTCCCCAATACATTGATTGATCTGGTCATAGTATACTGTGACACACTACACCTTTCACTGATTTTACTGGATAATATAGAGCAATGGACCAAGCAAAGCTTATAGACCCCACTTCATACAGCAGAAGACGGACAAAGCTTGTGAAGACTGTGTAGAAATGGTGAATATATACACACCGAGTCTACAATGGACATTGACACATTACACATGTATGGATTTACGAAACAGTAAACTCTGAGTATGTGTACACTTAGCCGACAGTATAATGTGAACATTATAAACAATACTTCATGTTCAAATGCTTGACATTAAGTTGAGACTGCATTACCATGTGAACACTGACAATTACACTGGCATGGATTTATGAAACTGAATTGTGAAGATTGTTGTACTGAGCCTTCTTCCTTATTGTTCCATTATAACGGGGTGAAGCCCTTTGTGTGCACTGCTTTGTGTGTTGTCCTTTTTCCATGACTCCTTATCCGCTACTGTAAACAGTATGTAAACATTACTTCATGTTGAAGTGCAGGACATTATTTCACAGCGAAATTGATGTGCCGAACATGCAGTGTACTGTGAACCATTTTTTTTATATTTTTTTTAAATATTGCTGCATTGTGCATGCAGAAAAGTACTCCAACATTCATAAATTGTGTTTATTTTATGGAAGGAGAGTGTGGATTTTTTCCAAAAAAATATTTCACCATGCAAGAATATATTGTTCTTTATGATTATAAAGTAAAGAATAAAAATTCTATAAATTTGTCAGCTTCATGTGTCATTTAATTATAAATAGTTAGGCCATTAATACCTGTTATTATGCAAATGTCACATTACAATAAATTATGTCATCAAAATATCATACTGTAGTAAAGTCAATTATGTACACCATTTCTCCTTAACATGCCTCAGTAAATTTAAAAAACAACACTATCACGTACAATTACTTATGACTGAAATAGGTAATTTATTAACATAAATTGGTCAAAGGTCAATGGAGGTCAAATAATCAGGTCACTAAGGTCAACATTATGGTTAACAATTACAGCCTCTATTGACTTGATAGCATTCCAATCCAGACTTAATTAAAAAATAAATAGGCCATCATGATATGTAAATGGGTCAAAGGTCAAGTTGTAATAAACTAGGTCATTAATGGGTATTAAGGTCGATGTGTACATAAATTCTCCCTTACACCCTCCCTGGTGTCACATGTCATACATAATTACTTGATTTGGCCATTTTTCAACATAAATAGGTCATCGTAGGTCAATGTCAAATAAATAGGTCATGTCAAGGTTGTGTGAAGGTCACATATTATTAGGTCAACCTTTTAGGGTCCTCTAACTTTTTATTCCACCTCAACATCTTCTTTAGTAAACATTACATCACATGTTAGCCTGCATTCAGTGGCAGCGCAGCCACCAAACAGAAAGGTCACAAGAAATGGACTCAATTCCATAACAAATAAGACAAAATAGACCCTTTTTTGGAAGTCAAAAAGTGGAATAACTTCGCAAATAATAAAGATATTGAAAAAATTCAAAAAGGGTGATAAACCGCATAACATACTTTATCAGACAGAAGTGTTTAAATGATTATAAAACAATTTAGATTTTTTTTATATACCTAACTAAGTCAGTAGGGCATTGCGACTGGCACATCGCAGCAGTGGGATATTCTGACCTTTTTCCATCAGAAAAGTTAACAATTGTCCTTTTCTTACAAACATTTTATAATCTATCAGGGTTTTTTGTTAAGAGCCGGGACCCGGGTAATTTACCCGGCTATGGCGGTCCATGTACCCGGCTATCGTAGAGGAAGGCCATTTTTACTATTCCTCGCGTCGGCTAATGACCGACCCAATTTTGCATTAAACGTTGCAGCTTCGACGTCCCACAGACAGGTCAGCGATCGTTGATGATCACGACATGTGGCAGCAAAACAGCACCGGTCATTATGCTAATAAATGGCAGTCTTAAAACCATTCGCACAGATATTTTACGCGTCGCCAAAGCATATTTACTTCCCACAATTTGTAGCGTTCGTTACCTGTGGTTCGTAGTTCGTAGACAATCTGCCTCGCACCTAGCGGACAGATTGGCAACCACGTCACGCGTAGCGGATAGGTCGGCAACCATGTCGTAACGTCGCTAGTTCAGCAAAATGAGATGTCTAAGGCTAAGAGACAGTCGTCCATAGTGCATTTTTAAGCAAACTTATATGAAAAGGTAACATTTGTTAAAGCATATACCGAAATGTTAAAGTCACTGAACTGGGACAACATTATCCTTAAATAGCGTCTGAATATGCCAGAATTTTTCAGAACCGGTCAGCGTATGTTGCTGCTGGCGCATGACGAAACGCTACTACTACTACTACTACCAGTCTAGTGTGATCTAGTTTGGCACTATACTGCCATGAAATAGCAAAAGGCACCAAGAGACGATGATGTGTTTTTTAGATATCGGACAAAACATGGTATTGCTTTGCTCTCGTGTATATTATAGCACAGTAATTATCCACAATTCTACAGACTATTTGACTATGTGTATTTATAAAAAAAACATTTACCCTGGCCTGGGCCTGGCCTAGGCCTAGTCGTAATTGTTTAATTAAAAACAACTTTTCTAACAATTTGTTTGCACTGCAACGATGACATAATTGTTAGTGATTTAAAATATACATATCTTAGGCAAACGTTTCTTCTGATTTTTGTGAAAACAGCATATTATATTACGTATAGCGACTGGCTCGACGCAATGATTCTTCCCTACGGCTACGTTAATGTACTGTTTATGACGTTGATTATTTGGTAACTTAGTCTTAGTGTCACTTGCTTCCTTTTGAAAAAAATGTGTGACAAAGAAGCAAGTGCTATCAAATCAACCTTGAATAACCCCCCTTAACAAACAGCAAAGCAGGACAATTATGTGACCATTTCCAATGTTCATGTCAACAAGGTACTATTAGTAACCTTTGCTATTTGTTGCTGTGCGATAATTCATAACATCTTCATTAATTTGTTACGTGGTCATGAACATGTGTATGGACATTATTGGCCTATTTAGGAGAAAAACGAGATTAGGCAAGACAGTAATTTTCTATTGCTATATTATAAACTAAACTCTGAAATTTACCTAATAAAGGAATGTGCACAACTTGCAAAAATGGTTATCATAGAACTTGTTCCACATACTCATTTTGGGTTTTGAAATTCGTAAAATGTCGGAAAAGTCCAAATTTAAGGCTGTAGTATTCTTAAAGTATAGTAACTACATTCCTAGTGAACCAAGAGTTTATTACCAGTATCCGTGACAACATATAATAGCAAAATGGACACAACAATTAAACACAGGCTGATGAAATCACTCAGGGAAATTAAAGTGATTATATTTTTTATTTTCGTGCACACATTGTTCTTCTGCATATGGTTCATTGATGTTACATCCTAAAATGCAGGTACAATTACATTACATATAAGTTCCTGATGTATTCACTGTGGTCTGTGATACGTAGTGACTTTGCCACAGGCTGAGCATAATAAGTGGTCCCTGCCTTGGGGTTCATGGTCCCTGCTATAGCCACACTTAGCAAAAACCCTGAATGCATCATTACAAACTAGTACTAAAAATGTAATGAACCAATTACTTTTTGAAAACAATGAATATATATATTGTTTTCAAAAAGTAACCATCATCCTTTTTATGCAACTGAGCATTTTGAAATTTGTAAAATTTAGTTAAATTTAAGACTGGTCATTCTGTTTGAAGCATATCACAACGAACTACTAGATAATTTACAAAAAAATAAGCTTTATGTGTCAACACACAGTACCAGATTGAAAGATACCTTCAGTAGTTATCGTGTCTGCACCAACATAAAATCAGTTTGTATTTCTATTTATGGTGTGAAATTATGGAATTGTTCTGTAATGCTAATCTCAGTATTTCAACAGTGTAATATAATTATAAGGTTTTTGATGAACATGCCATTATATGATATTTGCTTTAAAACTTGTGCATACATTTCCATTTTCTTTATACATGCAGTGTTTTATAAAATAAATCACTTAACATTTAAAAAAAATTAGCCACCAATTAAAGAAGCAACATTTTATGTACAAAATTATGATAGTTGGTATGCAATACTGTGTCAGAATGGTTATTCACTCAACGATCCACACATATTGATATGAGAAAGTGGACACCAGCGTACTTGTAATGTACATATTTATAGTAGTTGTTTCTTTCTTTAACGTTAACATGTCAAATATTCATCTTGCATCAGCATGTGTTCAGCTGTGAACAGGCTTCTGTAAAAATCTGCATAATAGTTTGCTTGTAAAAATATTTCCATATACATAATAATGCTAATGACCTATACATGTCAAACATGGTTAGAAGTTGACACTGAGTTTTTTAATGTCTCTGTAGGGTATATACTCTGTTCTTTACTTTTTTACCAACCAACCCTATATAAATGTTCAACATAAGTGAAAGATAGCACCGTTTACAGCTCTCTTGCAACCATAATTGATGCACTGGTATGAATGACCCCCACACAGGTTGAGAACATTGAGTACTTCCACAATATGTAAAAAAAATTACATTAATATTAATATTAGTAATTTTTTAGACCAGGTACACTTATTTGATCAAAATAGAAAAACGTGTTTTGAAAATGTTGATGGGGTGTCTTTAAAGTGCTCTACCATGAACATTAATTAATATACAGCCATACAACAGATACCATGACGTATCTTAATAATAGACCTTTCTAATGGTGTTCATCCTACATGATACACTTGTCAAATATTCATTTTGCATCAGCATGTCTTCAGCTGGTAACAGGCTTCTGTAAAAATCTGCATAATAGTTTGCAGTTAAAAAAACTTAGTAAAAATATTTTTCATATATATAAAAATGCTAATGACCTATACATGTCAGACATGCTTAGAAGTAGACACTGAGTTTTTTAATGTCTGTAGGGTATATACTGTTTTGTTTGTACTTTTTACCAACCATCCCTGTAAAAATTGGAAAAATAGCACTGCATACAGCTCTCTTGCAACTAAAATAATGAATACACTGGTATGAATGACAAAATAGAAAAAACGTGTTTTGAAAATGTTGATGGGGTGTCTTTAAAGTGCTCTAACATGAAAACTAATTAACATACAACCATACATCTCATACCATGACGTACCTGAATAATATACCTTTCCAATTATGTATAACACTTTGCAATAAATATCTCCAACTATCTCCAAATGGTCCAGCATAGCTACCCTATCATGTCAAAACCGCAGCAGATCACATTTTGAGAACAACGGGTGATGCCGTTTTTTGACAATCTGTATCGAGTTAAATAAGTGGATTGACTTCAACACTGAGCCTCCGTAGCAAAGAAATCAGCATATATACAGGAACAGAAACTACAGTGCCTTTATTTTGATGTGATCTTGCCCACAGAATTATAATTGATAACCTCTACAAAATTGTGATTTATGGCAAACATGATTTTGTTGTAGAGAAGTTTTGTGGAGGTGTTTTTTTTCTCAGCTAGATCTAGGTAAAACAGTCAGCATGAATACAAACAGTATCAAACAGGTTGAGTACTTACTACATCATGTTCATCCATCTTGGCACTTTCCTTGTCATCTGGTGAAGCCATGATGATGTGAACACAGGTCTGCCAGAACACACAGACATGTGTGAAAAGAACCATTCTACACTACTATTGTCAATCATTAAATTAGAATTTAGAGTAGCATGTCTCAATATACAGTGTATGATAAATACCATGTTTATAATACTGTATATGGTGAATACATTTAATTAATACACATTCAAATGATGTTATGAACTTACATAGATAGTTTCTTTGAGCTACCATTGGCATCATATAGTTTGTTGCGTAATAAATAAATATGCTGTATAGCAACTGCTAAATAAAATATGTCATATTCACTGGAAAAGTCAAACTTGTGTAAAAGTAAACTGGTCAATCAGGGGTAAAAATACTATGTTTAATGGTAATGATTGAATAAATGTGTACATCAGTCAATGGCAATGCATCTTCATTCTTCGAATCTTTGCAGATAACAAGATGGGCTCAGTTCTAAGCCTAGACACTTATACTGCCATGGTACTGGACCAAACAATGTCAATGGTAATTAACTGTTGTATAGGCAATAAGTAAGTAGGCCAATAAATATCATATAATAATAAAATTATAATTATATATAGCAAATAGCTATACGTACAGAGAACACATTTGACCTTCCTGTTCACTGTTTCACACGAATGTACGGCAAATTAACTTGTGATATGTGAATTTGAACAAATCATATGATGTAGCATAAGTGCAATTGAGCAAGAATATTCGCAGGTTTGTTTGTAGAAGCTATTGTGACTGTGAAATAGTGCTTTTTTTAAGAGTTTAACAGGCAGAGGGATTTATGGAAATGTTTCTGCTATGGTCCACGTGGGCGCATGAATACGTCGGGGCGTTTTAAAAGAGCTGGAGCCAGTGGAGATATGTGATTTTTACAAAAACAGTCCTAGCCTAGGTCTGGGCCAGCCTAGGCTACAACGCGAACAGTTTACATTACGTTAAAAAACATTGCAGTGAATGTAACACAAAATTGTTGTTTTTTTGTTACAATACTTGCCTGGAATAAAACTTATAATTATGTTCCACTTAGCGGTGTACAAAGTAACGTCGACAAAGCTACTGTATACTTAAAACTGCTTGTCAATTCGCATCCTCCATGAAAATACCCAGTTCGGTTGCTATTGGTTACATCGGCTTCCGTTTCCGGAATGAGGTTTCGAAATCTAAGAAAATTGTATTATGTGTATTATGGTACATGTACCTATTTTCAGAATAAATTTCATGCTACATTGCAATATAGATATTATTTAACCATAAATTATTTTTAAAAAATTCTTAAGCCATAGGTTACATAGACACCAGTATATACCAACACCACATACCAGCAAAGGGGGTATAGCTCAGTGGCAGAGCATTCGACTGCAGATCGAGAGGTCACCGGTTCAACTCCGGTTGCCCCCTTGTACGTTTTTGTTTCTTATGAATTGGGCTTTATAACGATATATATAATTTTTCGTATATTTAACAGAATTATCATGGATTAATCTAATAAATATATAATATAATAGTAAAACATAATCATTGACACCAACAAACCACATCACAAGACAGGCACTAACAAGGAACTCTACAGCAAACAAGAGGAAGGCCAAGAAGCACCTGACACAAGAGCAGAATACAAATGGGAAGAGCTGGCTGAAGTCAAGTCATAACAACAATCTTACCAAAATCAATAGTGAAAACTGAACAACACCAACAGAAAACCAACCTTCTCATTACAAAATTTTGCTTAAAGTAAAATCACAGTCATATACATAAAAATGATAAATCATAGTTAAAATATCTCTAAAAAACAATCAAAACAATTTGTATAAAAGGTTGTTTTATTGTTAAAGCTGGTGGACATAAATGATTCTTGTTGATATTGTCCCACATTTTCATAGTTCATGAAGAAAATATAAGCAAATAACATTACCATAACGTAACACACCGTAACATTCTGCAGCACCCTATCCAGACTTGACTACCAAAGGTGGGAATATTGTCCACACTTCCTGTGTACCACAATGAAAAAGTAAGTATGCACTAATTTTTATTTAACACTATTAAATACCACTCGCATCCAACTATTGTATTGGCTTCTTCCAGGTACGAGTCAAGTTAGTCAACCCTCTCTTCAAGAATCAGTCCATGTGATACAACATCATGGGCAAAAGTATGCCTTCTTGAACAATCCCCTAGATTCAGAACCAATTTCTTACACATGTGACCAATGTCCTTTTTTGTAAAACAAAACCTATTAAATGTAATGTACAAACAATATCTACATTAGCGATTACCTACATAGTTACACCAGTGAGCAAATAGTACGTTCCAACGCAAAGCAAAACTTACATCACAACAAATAAACTAATTTACAGGCAATTCTGACCATTGCAAATGTTCACTTTTAATAATCAACATAACATGAGTTCCAATGAACGTTTTGTAACACTGAAACAAGAGTAAAGACAAAAGTATGAAAATTCAAACAACCAATACCATATTACAGAGCTCTGCTAATAACAAGTTTATTCAAAAATCGTGCCAACCTGGTAAATAACTATTTTTATTAAGTTATTCTTTTTCACCTATTGCATGATTTTCTCTGGCAGCCCAGCCTGACTACTGCAACTGAACATAAATAAAAAACATACCAGTCTTAATTTAATTGTTTTAGTCGAAATGTGACAAGACAATCACTGCCAAAGTGTCACATCTGCATGGGTTCTGCCCCGCTGCTTTTTATTTCTGATGTCATTCGGCCGTTCAACAAATCCAGGCCATTGCTACAGGAGTTGCCACCATTTGTACCGAGGAGCGGAGCGCTGGCCTTCAGCAACGCCTCAGCGACATCATCCTTTAAGGACTTGCCAATGCTGTTATAGTCCATGGACATCATGTGATTGCTGGCACTGTTGTCTTCCAGCGTTGAGGGCGGCATGTTCTCTATGTTGTCCTCTCCATCTCCCCAGTCAATCTTGAATCGAGTGACGCGTGGACATGTTGCCAGTATGTTCCTTTGTAACTGCAACAAAGTAAAGGTAAGTTCAATAGCATTTGCTGTGTGAAGACTATTTGTTCAGACATATCCACCACTGTCTAATAGTGTCTATAACCAGGTAGTCATTTATAAAGCTGACTGTACTGAGAGGCAATGTGCAGTGAACAAGTTTGTCCACTGTTCAAAATGGCAGCAAAGGATTCGAATCTCGGTCCTCTCGGTCGAGAGTCCAATTTTGTAACCATTACGCTATTCCACCCCACGAAAAAAAAGATGTTTACTGCTAGACATTTTGAGCCACATATCTGAGCCACAGCTTTGGGTGCAGCTACAACATCTCAGTTACATGTAGACTGCTCTGTGATTAATTTCAGGTTACACAGTCCAAACAGATCTATTAGATTTCACATCTTCTATTTATGGTTAAGGTGACAAAAAATAAAATGTTTAACCCTTTCAGACTCATGGACGTATTACAAAAGTTACTGCAACTCACGTACATAAAAATACAGTATTATACATAAGCATGCTGAATTCCATCAAAAATATGGTTCGGTTGATGCTTTAGTTGGTGTCATAGCAGTACCAGAAAGAGGCACACAGGTGCAGTATTATACCAGCAGCCATTTTTACAGGATGTTTACAGATGTGTGATAAAGCCATGTTTTTGTTCCAAATCATCACATTTGGTCACATTTTCGGAGGAGCAACGGTGGCACTGGCAACATATTTTATTACATAATTTTAAGGAAATAATTATGATGAATTTGAAGGATTTTACGCTAGCGAGATTCTTTTAGAATAAATTAATGTAACTACAGCTGAGACTGTCCCAACTCCAAGCGAATTCGCCTAGGGGATCATGATGAATTAGATATCCAAAAAAAAAAAAAAATCTTTGATTATCCAACATGACGACGACTTTGATGATGCGCCTGAACCTGAATTACAAGAGGAACACCAGTGAACTGGAAAACCGGGTCTTGTATTTATGATCCATGGATTTAGTCAGCAACGAAATGAAAATCCCAATCATGCTCAGTCTGAATAAATGGTCTGTCTACCTTGTCAAAGTCTGGTTCCTGTGGGGGGTTTTCCTTCAGCTCCGGTTCAATGTATTCATTGTTCACGTAATAGCCAACCCTGATGAACTCCTGATTCCGATAGTAGCATGTCAATAGTACGACTGTCACTCCAACCACATCTTCTCGCGGGATCTTTGTTGCATCTGGAGGGTCCGTCTGAGAGGCACATGTACATGTCATACTTGATACATGAAATACATGAAATACATACATGAAATCTGTACCTTCAAATGACGTGCCAGAATAATTATTTGTCACGTTATCTTTTTTAAAGAATAAATACCCACATGCTATCCAGTCACATTTTTACAAAACAAAAACTGTACAATATGATATACAACCTGGAGCCAAATCTCTTGTTTGAAACAATTTCACATAAAAAGTGGTTGCATAGAAGTGCAGATACCTTTCTGATGTCTAAAGCGCCAGAAACATTTCTGATGTATACCTATAAAGTATGAGAAACTAAAAAACGTACCATTTTATTTAATGTGAATTTAAGATTAATACATAAATGTATTATTATCTTGTCGCCATTCATATGCAAGTACAACTTTTACTCTGTATTATTGCATTTGAATGTGCTTGATTTGTTAGCACATAGTACCACAGTGTCACAATTATTTCTGTAATTATTACTTAATGCAGGATTGGCCAGTAAAATGCTGTCCTTATGGCTATATCGTTACGCAGGCTGGGGCTCAATATCAAAGAAGATTTCAACTCAGATCCAGCACTGCCCAAAGTAAAAATTAGATTACTGCTTTGAGCTGATAGTGAGCCACAACCCTATTGAATGGACTTGCGTTCTAAACAATGACAATGGACTTGAAGTGAGTGTGAGAAGGTAATAACATTAGGCTAAATTGTTGTGTAGAAATTGTCCAATTGCTGTATAACAGGCATGATGTGACTGAATTGTCATGTAATGATAAATTATAGCAACTTTGAGATGGATGTAAATTGTATGCATGTGCACACAGTGCTGATAACAGTTAAATTGTTGTGTAGAGATTGTCAGGTTGACATGAACAGGTAAATTGTGAATATATCAGCAAGTTTGACAAGCATCACTATTAACCCATTAGGCCCCAGGATTTTATTAAAACATGCCACCATGTTCCCAGGATTTCTAGCAAATTTCGAGCAATTTTACCTCGTGTTAAAAAATCTGTAGAAAAAACTATTCAATATTGACAATTACAAGTTGTGTTTATTTTGAAGAGTAGTAATTTCTCCATATGCCTGTATACATAGAAATAGGATATACTAATAAAATGTTGACATTTGATAACAATTTGCAAAGACAAAATAGTACATTTGTTAAAACTTTGAAAGTTGCGACTGACATTTGACAATGATCCCATGCTATAACCCTATGCAACTCGGTGAAGAAAATGTAGCTATATGTGTTAGCTTTACACCACTGAAAACATTATCAAATTCTGACGGTTATTTTTCAGGTTACACCATATTTTATCATGACAAATATAGAAATAAAAAATTTTGAAATAACGTGAACTGATGAAAATTAAGATTTCCGAAAGGGCAACACATGCACGTAACGAGCTGTTGTCGTTGCAAAATGTATCCACTAGGGTGTGGCAAAATTTGGTAGCGTTTAGTTCAGTAGTTATTCGCCAGGATTTTTTTTAACAGAGGGTCCTGTATGCGGCCGCCGGCGGCCGTTCCAGGACTGCAGAGCAGCCGGCTGCAACCGTTGTGGGGTCTAATGGGTTAATAAATGAACTTGTTAATTGAAAATGTTAACTAAAATAATATTTTATGTTGTATGACTTGATTGTCTTATTCTTTCTATGCATGAATAGTGTATATCATATCTCTATTCATACATAAGTCCACAAGAGAGATTTTATAGTAACATTTTATGACAGTTTCTGACTCTCTCAGAAACCCAACCCTGGATTTTCGATTTTTTTTCAAATACTTCCGTACTGTGGAAGGGATCCCCTTCTCACAATGTTGAGGGCACTCTTTCCTTTCTTTAACTAGGCACCTCTGTTACATTTACATAACTAATCTAAATTCAGGGCTATTTTATGTAGATATTGTCCCCGCCTCCTAGTTTATGATTTCTAACTAAAAACTGTCACACATGAATCTACACGTATGCCTGCAGACTTACTTCAAAAACAAACATGTGTCGCCCAGCAATCACTGGTCCCACCACAACAGTGTCCAGGGTCTGATCATAGTCCTCACTCTCGGCTGAACCAACGTAGATAATCTTCCACTCCAAATCTATAAAGAATGCAGACAATTTGAAACTGCAAATAAATTCACTATTTAAATAATATTCTGGTAGAAATATCAAAACTGTTAGACATTGTCCAGCATCATGTCGTAAATATGGAGTATAAAGACTTAACTTTAAGTGTACTATCGATGATAACTATTGATAGTTAAATTTACAATCAATAATACTGCATCGTCACATCGACTATTGCGATTCATCGACATCGATAGTTCGATGGTTACACCTCTACTACTTACTCCACTCAAGTCTAGCCTCTAGATTCAGTTGACACAATGACAATGGCCAAGTCAATGATCCGAGTCCTGACAGCTACACTAGTAGTAGGTATGTGGCAATTCCGTGCATTGCCGCTAATTTGTTCGGCCTCGAGCACTATTTCGGACCAGATCGACCTGCGCTGCTGAGCCATGTAGCAGTAGGCGCACTCTTCGCTTCGTTGTGCATGTTTTTTATAGCTACCCTAGATCTCTTGTTTTGATGACGTAGATCACAGATTCTCGATTCGCCGCGTTTTCGAAATTTCTGAATCCGACGACGGGAAGACTTCCAAAAGTTTTTGCGTGAATTTGGGCGTTTGTTTGCCCATCAAAATCATCATCGCTTCACCCAAAGGTGAGTACAATATCTTACAGAACTATGATAATATTATTCCTTCATTAGTTTTCTGTATTTCATGAACTTTTCACGTTGTTTGAACGATTCCCAAGTGATCTATTTGGATGCGCAGATTTATGTCAACATTGCAAATGCCCAAACTGGCAGAATTTTACATCAGATTCATTGTCCATTTGAACCTACTAAACTTTATCGAATGTCACTACAAATGGTTGTGATTGTTAGATTTATTTCCTATCAAGTTATTCATGGTGCAATTTATGCATTTTTTACTTTGTAACGCCAACTATCGAAGATTTTGAAAGCTACCTCCTTGGGCCAAAATAGATTCAGCTGGCGTAATGTAGGTTACGCGACTGATTTCTAGCAATCTGATTGGCTGATACTGGATGGTTACAAAACAATTGCCATGTGCTTCACATGCTGAGATGCTGTCATCATGAAAATGTGTTGTTTTCAGTGGTTATTTCACTCAATTGTGTACTTTAATCATGTAAAAAAATTTACCTTGACATTCTCAAAGAATTATGGTATCTATTTTTGAAGTGTCTGTTATTTGAATTTTTAGGGTGATTAAAATTGTTACTGGTAAGGCAGAATGGGCTATGATTTCTTTTGCCATCCCATTTGTGATTTTAAATTTGCATTTCTCTTTCTCAGGTTTGTCTGTCTATCAACATGAAGAAGAAGTCGGTTTTGCCAACCAAGGTAGGTGCTGCCCTGCAATTCTTGATGTATACCTACAGCCCCATACCTGGCCAAGATCTGCAAGACCTTTCCAAGGATACCACTCACATTTCCATACCTTAACTTTGATTTTTTTTCACATAGCTACTAGTAGTAGTTCTAGTACTAGTATTTGACACTAACTCTGGCGATTGACAGTTCAGTAACAGTGGTCATGTTATGACTTATGGCGTTATAAGTATCGAGATATACAACATTGTGCGCATAAACAATTAACGTCCACACACACACACTGACGAATACGTACCGTCATTCAGATTTTCGATGCATTCAAAGGTAATTTCGAACTGAAACGGATTCTTGAACACACACGGATTGTCTTTGACAACTACGTTTGATATCGTCACTTTCGCCATAACAGTTACACAGTTATATTAGCTACAGAGAAAATAATTAACTGCTATAATTACTCCCTGTTTGCTAATATAGCTGTCTGCCAAATGTAAATGTATAACAAAAGCTCCCTTGACTTCCCTTAGCAAAGCTTTCTGTACTCTTGTGAAATGCACAACACGAGTAAATATGGCGCGAAAAAATAGTTCGTACTTTTGTTACAGGGCATTTGATTGGTTGTTTTCTTTCTTGGTTCCAATTAATACCAAAAGGGTTGTTAAATGATATTCATGTTGTCCGCTAGATGACAGCATTGGACCGCTTGGTTCACTGACATTCTTCTTCTATGGCTAGATCATAGAGTTACATCATTAATCATCATATAAACAAGAGCGATAAGCCAGCTCATTGCAGTAAAGCGGGTGTGGACCACTGGCCGGCATTTCATTGCACGGCAGAAACGGTTGCATCCACTGCCTGCCACATAGGGTAGTACTGTTTATAGTGTGAACATAACATGTTACAAATAGTTGTCTAACATATGTAAGTAAGTTAGTAAGTGAGTAAGTAAGTTAACTTATTTCCTCCTCACCATCATCATGTACAATACAAGGCAAACAAAAGCAATGAAAATGAGGTGGCTACCAGAGAAGTATAAACTTATCGGGCTAGTAGCCAGTGACGATGACACCAGGAACCAACCAGCAGTTGTGTTAAATATTAGTGTGGGCAGATGGGTTGTTCATACTGGAGTGAGCACCGTGCATTAGTGTTAAACTCTGAAAGACAAACATTTTGGAGGCTTGCTGGAGAAAGTTGTTGGACAACGAATATGGTTATTTCCTGCATGGCTTACAGCTGCACGAATCGACGGAAGACAGGATCTAACATCTTGTTATTTTCAGGTAATTTATGTCACAAATGTTTGTGCTGTGTTAGTGTATATGTGAATGAATGTAAAAGTTTCAAAAATTTTCTGAAATATCAATATATTACAGATACGTTTGTTTTTCTTGTGGGTAGCATACATTAAGTGTTTCCCAGTAGTCACATTGATTGGGTGCAACATAAAATGTTATAGGGGTAGGATTCAGTTTTATAAATAATGTGTGCGTGCGTGTATGCATATTTGTAACTCTTTTTTAAAACTCTATTAGATGTCAGGTCATTAATAAGATTGTTGTTCTTTATTAAGTCATCTGCATTTAATGAGGCTCTCCCCTTTTTGGTCGTCGTTTGCCTTTTCATCATTGTATGAACCACTACCATGTAACTCATTCTGTACACATTGCAACATTCATTGCATTCTATGCATTTGTTTGACAAAACATGTGAAAGGTTGCCTACTAAAGCAATTGACAGCTTCAATGAGAGAGCACATTTCTTTACATGAGGCGTGTCCTTGGGCAAGTTGGCCAGATAACATTCGAGAAAGATCGATCTTAATCTGCAGGTGGAAATGGCTGTGATGGAGCAGCTGGGGAATGTGTTGGAAGATGGGAAAAGAATATTTTTGGGACCTTAGATCGAGAAGAATGTCCAACAGTGCTTAATGAGATTTTGACCACTTGCAGTCATTAGCTAATACATGTATAGAGCACTTCAGAAAGTTCAGTTTCGATCATGTTTAGTGGTGCTAGTGTTATAGTTAATATGTTATGATATTTTATATATACAAGGTGCATGGATAGATTGTGCACGTAATAAGGTATTAGGTGTATATAGCTATATAGTAATAATCTCTTATTAGTACTGTATATCTATAGATATATGATGGAGACTGGGTGCTGTACAGTATAAACACTGGGCCTCCAGTGGGTTCTTGCCGTGCAGCAGCATGAATGTCACTGGTCCATGCCGGCATCACTTTATCATGCGTCAACTGATAAGGGCTCAGCTGTCTTGTTTTACTAAAGGGTGTTTTATTTTTTATGTCTATGGCTAGATGTAGGGGAAGAGGCATGTCCGCACATTTCATTATTTACCAAAACGCGTAGTATTTGATTTCAAAACTGTTCTGCGTAAGAATCTAACTCATGCATCGAACACTTGAAGCCGCGAATTGAACTCATTTGCGCTATAGTAAAGAAATTATAACGTATGATAAAGCGTGTTAATTATTATCTGCACATGCCTATGCAGATATGCCCCAGTCGTGTGCAAATATCCTCGAGTGCCGTAAGCTCATAATATATATATATATATATATATATATATATATATATATATATATATATATATATATATAAATTATATATATATATATATCGAGCTAGCGTATATGTTTGTTCACGTTTTCCTCCTAGATGGCTTGCACCTTTCGCCAAACTTTCAAGGATTAATCCACGAACCCACGAATGAACCGTAACGCCTTTATTTTTTCAAAATACCCCGTATATCAAATTAAGGGTTCTTAGTGGTTTTTATGGTAAATCAAATGTTCGCTACCTAATGGCAGTTTGTATTACATAAAACATTAACTTCCAACAGTCGCAGAAACAACGCGAGTACATGGCGAATACTTCGGTACGTAAACTGTTTGAAAGTACGTAACGCCATCTGGGCGGTTTATATTAATTATAGTAGCATGTACACACATTTTGGCCCGAGGTCGCAGATTGAGGGTCAATACAAAATAAAAAGATATTCTACTATATTCTACAACCAATACAAAAAATTCACGCGACCTTCAACATTTTGTGACAACGTGCGTGACGCTGGTTTTGACGTTCCCTTAAACAATCTCCAGCGTATAGATGGCATATTGGCCTGAGACATTTGGTAAGCATATTGTTGTCATGACTGTTACATATATGAACTACCACGTTATCCCGTCGTGAGGACGGTTATTTTTGCTAGTATATTTAATTTGGTCTGCCTGTATTTATGGATGCATGAGTCAGTATGTGATATATGACATACATTGGGAGGTTGGTCCAAAAATAGATGGGAGGTGAGATTTTGAGGCGGGATGTGTTAAAGACCGCAATCTTATAAAATGATAGTTCGTGGGGGTTCGTTGTTCATGTATTTTGTAATGTATAATTATAATGTTGTTTTTATTAAGTGTCCTTTTGGTTTTCATCGTCCCGTTACGAGACAAACCAATATCACGCTTCCACTTCACCAGGTGTTGCCAAATTTAGGCCATATTATTATGTAAACTACAGCTGGTTATGTTTATATTATTTATATGGGCACATTTGACACCCAATTAATATTTATGGATATACCTAACAAGACATGATGTTTTGCAACTTGAAATTTACCATTGCAGTACAATACATATTGCTAACATATATATATATGTATTAATTTTTCTTGGTGGAATTGAAGTTTGGTAACTGACAGTAGTAAACTACTATACATACAGATTAGCAAGGTGAAATTATACCATTGTGGCATAAATATTTCAATGGTTAGGACACGCACGAACGTATATATATAGTACGTTAGCTGTGTGGACATGCCCATCCTTCCCCTAAATGGTGTCATATATTTGCCTTTTTAAAAGGATATAGCACAGTATATGTTATGGTGATGAAACTGCAATTACCCCCCCGCATTATAAAAATACTTTATTATATATTCACCCCAATTTTCATTTTAGAAATGCCATCGATTCATATTATCACACATTTGAGATACACAAAACATTTATAATTATAGTGATACAGTGGTAAATGCAGGCATAATGTTTAGAAATATTGCGCATTAATTTCCACCATGCTTTTTGGAAACTATACACTTTAATCCATGACCATGGTGTTTCTAAAATGGTGTTTCTAAAATGCATAGCAAAAATTAATCTGTGCCTGTTGTGTTTCTAAAATGTGGAAATAAAGTAAAAAGGCAAGTTGAGGTATTTAAACAAATTATTGGTGTGATTTAGGTTCTATAACTACAATGCATACATAGGTACATCCATCCATCCTTAGATTATCTGTATTTGCTTGGCCTGCATCTCTGTTTGAAGTTGTGTGCACAGATTTTTTTCACATCTTCTGCAGTTTTTTTAAACACGTGGTCATTAAAACGTCTGCATGGATTTCCTACAAGTTATGCATGGGCTGTGCCATGGATTGCCCCACACTCGAAATGTAGATCATGAATGCACATAAAAACACATGTTTACTTTATAATTGCCACGTTTCCTGGCATTTTCTGTAAGCCATTAGACTTTAGAAAGTTGTGATGAACCACTTCACTAAATATGGATAATTTTAACTTTTTATTTCTAAGACAGTGCAGTGATACAGGGTTTTTGTAATATTTTTGGGGACCGCATTCTGAATAATATAATGCATAGAAAAAATAAGTCAAACATTTTACTTATTATGTTGAAATTTTTACTTAATTAAGTTAAAATTACCTGGGTCGGCAACCTCTGACCCATGGTCCACTTGCTGCTTGCTCAGCTATTTCATGCAGCCCGCAGACTGACACCAAGATTGTTCATAAATAGTTTCTCACACTTTAAATAAACTGTATAGCTATATCCTGAAAACCATGGAAAAGAACTATTATTTCACAGGAAGATATATATTGTATAGTTATTCTATCAAAACAGTAGCTGTTATGGCAGTGGAATATGCAGGGGAAGGCAGTGTTAGTTGAACCACTGGGCTAGTTGAGCCACCCATGGTTCCCAAAGAACAGCAGCGACAGTTACAGCAAGTAGCCCATGGGTCGCAAGTTGCAGACCTAGTCAAAATTTCGTTAAAATTTCAACTTATTTTTTATGCAATATTTCAGTTCGTTCAATAAAACCAGGCATATCATATAACAACAAATCCCCGTGTCACCTGTTGTTTTGTCATACAGTGATGACCATAAAAAATAATTTTGTTTAAAATTTATTTTGTCTATTACGTCCACTGTCTCATAAGTGTGGAGTAGAGAACTGATGTAGCTGTCAGGAAGTGTGGAGTGGAGAACTGATTTAGCTGTCAGGAAGTTTGGAGTGAAGAACTGATGTAGCTGTCAGGAAATGTGAAGTGGAGAACTGATGTAGCTGTCAGGAAATGTGGAGTGGAGAACTGATGTAGCTGTCAGGAAGTGAGGAGTGAAGAACTGATGTAGCTGTCAGGAAGTGTGAAGTGGAGAACTGATGTAGCTGTCAGGAAGTGTGCAGTGGAGAACTGATGTAGCTGTCAGGAAATGTGGAGAACTGGTGTAGCTGTCAGAAAATGTGGAGTGGAGAACTGGTGTAGCTGTCAGGAAGTGTGCAGTGGAGAACTTATGTAGCTGTCAGGAAATGTGGAGTGGAGAACTGATGTAGCTGTCGGGAAGTGTGGAGTAGAGAACTGATGTAGCTGTTGGGAAGTGTGGAGTGGAGAACTGATGTAGCTGTCAGGAAGTGTGGAGAACTGATGTAGCTGTCAGGAAATGTGGAGTGGAGAACTGATGTAGCTGTCAGGAAGTGTGCAGTGGAGAATTGATGTAGCTGTCAGGAAGTGTGCAGTGGAGAACTGATGTAGCTGTCAGGAACTGTGCAGTGGAAAACTGATGTATATGTCAGGAAATGTGGAGAACTGGTGTAGCTGTCAGAAAGTATGGAGTGGAGAACTGGTATAGATGTCAGGAAGTGTGCAGTGGAGAACTGATGTAGCTGTCAGGAAGTGTGGAGTGGAGAACTGATGTAGCTGTCAGGAAGTGTGGAGTGGAGAACTGATGTAGCTGTCAGGAAGTGTGGAGTGGAGAACTGATGTAGCTGTCAGGAAGTGTGTAGTGGAGAACTGTTGTAGCTGTCATGAAGTGTGCAGTGGAGAACTGATGTAGCTGTCAGGAAGTGTGGAGTGGAGAACTGATGTAGCTGTCAGGAAGTGTGGAGTGGAGAACTGTTGTAGCTGTCATGAAGTGTGCAGTGGAGAACTGATGTAGCTGTCAGGAAGTGTGGAGTGGAGAACTGATGTAGCTGTCCATGAAGTATGGAATGGAGAACTGGTATAGCTGTTAGGAAGTGTGGAGTGGAGAACTGATGTAGCTGTCAGGAAATGTGGAGTGGAGAACTGATGTAGCTGTCAGGAAGTGTGCAGTGGAGAACTGATGTAGCTGTCAGGAAGTGTGGAGTGGAGAACTGATGTAGCTGTCAGGAAGTGTGGAGTGGAGAACTGTTGTAGCTGTCATGAAGTGTGCAGTGGAGAACCGATGTAGCTGTCAGGAAGTGTGTAGTGGAGAACTGATGTAGCTGTCAGGAAGTGTGTAGTGGAGAACTGATGTAGCTGTTAGGAAGTGTGGAGTGGAGAACTGATGTAGCTGTCAGGAAGTGTGGAGTGGCGAACTGATGTAGCTCTCAGGTAGTGTGGAGTGGAGAACTGATGTAGCTGTTAGGAAGTATGGAGTGGAGAACTGATGTAGCTGCCAGGAAGTGTGCAGTGGAGAACTGATGTAGTTGTCAGGAAATGTGGAGTGGAGAACTGATGCAGCTGTCAAGAAGTGTGGAGTGGAGAACTGATGTAGCTGTCAGGACATGTGGAGGACTAGTGTAGCTGTCAGAAAATGTGGAGTAGAGAACTGATGTAGCTGTCAGGAAGTGTGGAGTGGAGAACTGATGTAGCTGTCCATGAAGTGTGGAGTGGAGAACTGGTGTAGCTGTCAGGAAATGTGGAGTGGAGAACTGGTGTAGCTGTCAGGAAGTGTGGAGTGGAGAACTGATGCAGCTGTCAAGAAGTGTGGAGTGGAGAACTGATGTAGCTGTCAGGACATGTGGAGGACTAGTGTAGCTGTCAGAAAATGTGGAGTAGAGAACTGATGTAGCTGTCAGGAAGTGTGGAGTGGAGAACTGATGTAGCTGTCAGGAAGTGTGCAGTGGAGAACTGATGTAGCTGTCAGGAAATGTGGAGTGGAGAACTGATGTAGCTGTCAGGAAGTGTGCAGTGGAGAACTGATGTAGCTGCCAGGAAATGTGGAGTGGAGAACTGATGTAGCTGTCAGGAAATATGGAGTAAGAACTGATGTAGCTGTCAGAAAATGTGGAGAACTGGTGTAGCTGTCAGAAAATGTGGAGTGGAGAACTGATGTAGCTGCCAGGAAGTGTGGAGTGGAGAACTGATGTAGCTGTGCTGTGCAGTGGAGAACTGATGTAGCTATCAGGAAGTATGGAGTAGAGAACTGATGTAGCTGTCAGGAAGTGTGAAGAACTGATGTAGCTGTCAGGAAGTGTGGAGTGGAGAATTGATGTAGCTTTCAGGAAGTGTGCAGTGGAGAACTGATGTAGCTGTCAGGAAGTGTGGAGTGGAGAACTGATGTAGCTGTCAGGAAGTGTGCAGTGGAGAACTAAGTAGCTGTCAGGAAGTAGGGACACATCACAATTCTTCTTCCATGTTTATGATTACTAATAAACTCCTGGTGATTATGAGATGGTCCCCCTTTTCGAGGATTTCTACCATACATGTCTATGGACGGCAACACCTGCGCTGTGCAAGAACATGTCTAGTGGCTGGTTGACAGCATATAGACACATCAATGATGGCAGGATCTGCTGAAGACAGAATCTCATCTGTTTGATCAACACAAATGATGGGCTACATCTCCTGTATCAATATGAAAACAAAATGGTATGATATGAGGTCGATGACAACAAAGGCTCACACAGCATGAAATTCTGTGAATAATTTTAGCATTGGAAAATGAATAGTGTACTGTACCCATGATGATTTTCCTAAATTTTTCACCTGAAAACTACAATGACAATCAACTACCATGATAACTATAATGACAATCAACTACCATGATAACTACAATGACAATCAACTATCATGATAGCTACAATGACAATCAACTACCATGAACTACCATGATAACTATAATGACAATCAACTACCATGATAACTACAATGACAATCAACTATCATGATAGCTACAATGACAATCAACTACCATGATGACTACAATGACAATCAACTACCATGATGACTACAATGACAATCAACTATCATGATAGCTACAATGACAACCAACTACCATGATGACTACAATGACAATCAACTACCATGATGACTACAATGACAATCAACTACCATGATGACTACAATGACAACCAACTACCATGATGACTACAATGACAACCAACTACCATTATGACTACAATGACAACCAACTACCATGATGACTACAATGACAACCAACTACCATGATGACTACAATGACAACCAACTACCATGATGACTACAATGACAACCAACTACCATGATGACTACAATGACAACCAACTACCATGATGACTACAATGACAACCGACTACCATGATGACTACAATGACAACTGACTACCATGATGACTACAATGACAATCAACTACCATGATGACTACAATGACAATCGACTACCATGATGACTACAATGACAACCAACTACCATGATGACTACAATGACAACCAACTACCATGATGACTACAATGACAATCGACTACCATGATGACTACAATGACAATCGACTACCATGATGACTACAATGACAATCGACTACCATGATAGCTACAATGACAATCGACTACCATGATGACTACAATGACAACCAACTACCATGATGACTACAATGACAACCAACTACCATGATGACTACAATGACAACCAACTACCATGATGACTACAATGACAACCAACTACCATGATGACTACAATGACAATCGACTACCATGATGACTACAATGACAATCGACTACCATGATAACTACAATGACAACCAACTACCATGATGACTACAATGACAACCAACTACCATGATGACTACAATGACAATCAACTACCATGATGACTACAATGACAATCGACTACCATGATGACTACAATGACAATCGACTACCATGATGACTACAATGACAACCAACTACCATGATGACTACAATGACAATCAACTACCATGATGACTACAATGACAATCGACTACCATGATGACTACAATGACAATCGACTACCATGATGACTACAATGACAATCGACTACCATGATGACTACAATGACAATCGACTACCATGCATATTGCAACCAAGCTGGTCTTTATTCATATAATTTCTCAGCAACGAAATATTTATTGTAACACACCGACAGGTTCCATGTGAACCTCACTGAGCAGACTGCACTATTATACTTAATTTATGTACATATTGCATTCAGCATAAAATAATATGACAATTATTTACAGCAGTGTTTTATTGAAACTAACCAGATATTTGTACAAGTTACCACTTAATACTCCCTCCACAATTCTCTTAGTCCACTGCAAAATCTAGTGAGTGAACAGTTGAAGTAACAGGTGCAGTAGGTTTAATAACAGATGGCATACTTTTTTTGAAATCATCAAACTGACTTTGATCATTAGATCGGGTAACTTGTGAAAGTGTGATTACCTTATGGTATAGTATATACAGCCAGACCATTTTGGCCTTTTTTCCATATTATGACTGGAGCCAGTCAAGAATAATTTAATAGTTTATCCGATGATTTCACCAAAGCTAAACAACAAATATGTACAAACGAGCTAGCATGTCATAGTTGATAGTAGAAAATGAGTCTGAAATGAATGAAAAAAAATCAATTGAGGAGGGACTTTTAAACCTATTCACTAACAGGCCGCAGGACATTGTAGTTGGCACGTCATTCTGGAAAAGCAGCCATCTTATACCTAATGCCCACTGTTAGCACATGACAATATGACAACGTATGTGGCCAGGTCTACCTCAGCCACAAGCATGGCTGACCCACAGACTGTGATGGACTTTGCATGCAGCAATTCAGATATAGTACAAGTTAAACATGTTGCTGGATTGAAGTTTCCAACAGCACCCAAGCTCACATAGCAAAACATGAAGGTCTTGAGACAAGGTGTCAGCAACACCCAGTCACATATGTACCAAGCAACATGTTCTTTGTACAATCTCCAGTTGACACTAAGAGCTGTAATTAGAAATGCAGGTATGTATAAATAAGAACATCACATTTTATTAAAAATGATAACTAACTTTCATTCTGAAAGCAGACTTTCAAGCTATGAGTCAAAGCTCATTTGTAATGTTGTGTAACATGTCAGAAATAACGATTATCAGAATATATAGTTTTATGGTTTTACCCAAAATGCAACCAACACGTGTGGTGAGAAGTTCACTGATTACAACAACATGGCACTATTTACCAACAATATATTGTATATATTCCTGTCCATCCTCGAGTCCTTCGGAGATACTTTCTCATTCAAATATTGTGACCTGTACTTTGTATTGTTTCCCTGCATTATCTAAGTGTCTTAATAGTGTTATTTGTTGTATGTATGGCAGTGGAGTGTTTGAAAGGACCTAACAAACTTCCGTGTCCTTCCATCGTGCCAAGGTAACAGCACATCGTGACAGTTAACACAGCAGCAACAAGCACCATCTTGTGTCACTACAATGTCACTGCTCATTCCTGTCACAGCAGTCACCAGTTGTTCCATGTCGTGTCATAGCAGTGTCACTGATCATTTGACTATGTCACAGCATTATTCGTTACTTGACACGTTGGTGTCACTCCCCTTTCCATGTGGTCATGTGTCCGTCACAGAATAAGATGTTGTGTGTGGGCAGTGGCACGCACTGACCGGTCGGATCAGAGGTCAACATGGCCATGTCGTGGCTGTTCTCCTCTATCGCTGGCAGGTCCTGGAACACAACACACGGTCACTTCACTCTAGCACTCACGCACATGTGCACAGTGCACGCACTCACGCACATGTGCACAGTGCACACACACATGCACGCATGTGTGCACACACGCACATTTCATGAGTTCCAATAAAACAATGCAACAGATGTGATAGTCTGCACTAGAGATATTACAGTGGACACCGCTTAACAGAATTGTGGATAATCGAATCAGCAATGTAATACAATAAAAATGGCAGGGAAAGAATCATTCCCTATTCCACAGAACTAAAATATGCCAGTGAATAAGCCGCTTAATAGAATGAAATGGTTCTGGCCCAAAGTGATTCTATTAAGCAAAGTCCATTCTATCAGGACACAATCACACATTCACTGCATATGACAGGCGTGTTACACAGCACTACTCACACATACACTGCATATGACAGGTGTGCTACACAGCACTACTGACATATGCACAGCCAAAATACATGTTACAGTAGACTATCATTCTTAATGTGTCACTGACTGAAAGGAATTGACACCAGGTTGCAGCAGGACTCACCTGGTGGTGGGAGATGAAACTAAGGAGATCGAGACTCAACTTGCGACTCGACTGTAGCAGCTCCTGCAGACTGGAAGCACAAGAAGTAACTCGGTTACCATGACTACGACCCCTGACAACATCCTTGGGCATTAAATAAACATCTAGTTATGTCTGTTTGCACATACAAACCCTCCCAAGACAAACATGTTAATAATGCACTGCATCTGCACACGTTAGTTAATCACTAGTGTTGAGTTTGTATAGACAAACAAGGATCACACAAGGATCTTGATCAAGATTCATTAAAGAATCTTTAGTGATGTTCGCCTGTCAATCAGATATGTTAGCCATGACACCTGTCAATCAGTTACATTAAATGTGACACCTGTCAATCAGTTACCTACCTGTCACTATTGCACAACTTCTGACTTGCAATCCTCTCGCACACTTCTTGATTCACAACTGCATCAAACAATGGAATGCCATAGCAACAGTCAAGCAGCACCCAATCAGATTGGTTGCAGGCATCACATGACTGCAAAAGCACGTCCGAGCCAGCAACACCAACGTCCAGTGTGAGTCCAGTACGGTCAGCATTGAGTGACCGTGATGTTTTCTCACCAACACCAATGTCGAGAGAATCAAGTTCAAAAGCTAACATTTCGGCTGATACACTGTTTGTGATGCCATTGTGTGGACTACTTCCACAGCTATTGCTGCTGCAGGGGGCCGACTGTCTCATGTCGGTTCCACCTATTGTCACTAGGGGGCACTGCTTGCAGGTTGCACTCACGCCCGTCTTCAGCAGTGTTACGTAGCCACAGGTGTGACACAGGTCCAACTCACGGGCAAGCACCTGTAGTGCTGGGTGCTGCTCAAAAGAGGCAGCACTGTCTGAACCTGCAGCAATCAATGCAAAAACTTCATCTTCCACTGATTTAGCCTATTGCAAATCCGGTTCGTTGATGTCTATATATATATATATATATGTGATGTGAGAATAGTTTATGTAACATCTGCAGTCAATTTTGTTAATGCCTATTTTTTTCAAATCATCAAAAGAATTAGACTTTAGTTGTTAAATCTGGTAAGGCTCAAAATAGTGGATATACAAAATGGTAAACACTGTGTGGGTCAATGTCGATCATGGGCATGACTTTCATCCTCTCGCCGATCAAATGACGAAGTTACGAAATTTCACCAGGGGTTTCAGCATTTTTACTTCACTTAATGTTTGACTTAATGTTTGGTCAAACATTAAGTAATGTAACAGTTTTGTCTGATGATTTCACAAAAACTACAAACAAAAGTTGCACAAACGAGCTAGCATGTTGCAGTAGATACTAGGTAGGTTTGATTTTTTTGCAAAATGAATATGAGATGAGACTAGCAAAAAATTTTATTGAGGAGGGATCTTTAAGAGATCACGCTAAAGTTTTAGAAAACATACAATGAATAATGATGGCATGTGTAAACTTCACTCCACAGTATATGATTTGAAGTTTTGAACATGTCTTTTCTGCACACGAAAACATGTAAATCCACATTTCTACAGAGTATAATTTACTTAAATAGACATTTCTAAGTAGATTGGTGTTACATATGTATGATATGAAACATAGTAAACAACATTGGTGTTACATATGTATGATATGAAACATAGTAAACAACATTGGTGTTACATATGTATGATATGAAACATAGTAAACAACATTGGTGTTACATATGTATGATATGAAACATAGTAAACAACATTGGTGTTACATATGTATGATATGAAACATAGTAAACAACATTGGTGTTACATATGTATGATATGAAACATAGTAAACAACATTGGTGTTACATATGTATGATGTGAAACATATCTACATGTGTTTAATAGTTTTATTATCCGTAAGTCATATCGGGAAGGCATATAACGTTCTCAGAAATAGAAAACTGACTTATTAATTCACCATAATGCAAGTTGGAAGGTAATAAATAAAGATTAACATCATTACCGACATTTCAATAGACTATGCTTGAGTGAATCTATTGACAAACCTGGTGTATCTTGTTTGATGAAAGGGAAGGCCTCAACATGTGTCTGGCCGTCCGTCTGTCGCCAACTATGGCCCTGCAGTGGCAAAATGAAGATGACATACAACAGTTATATTCTGAAAACTGCAGCTCTGTCAGACGACATGTACGAAGACAACTGACAGCCAGGGTGCCGTACGAGTGTAAAGAAAGCATATTTACACCTAAGAGGTATTTATAAATTTATAGAAACCCCACATTGCCCGTGTTTTTCAGAAACAACACTACAATGTTGGTTACATCTCCCTGGTATCTATGCCAGGGGAAACAAAAGATTCCACACAAGGCTATGAAACCTTTCATGCGGGCGTGTACAAGGGTTCAGTCTCGTATCTTGTGTGTGAAGTGAAGCTCATATTCCTATTATTGTTGTCCCCAAAGTAACTGCATGATAAGCAGTCCACTTTTCAATAATAGACATCACCATTTAGCCTATTTAAATGTTCTACTACATCAGACTTGTGTTTCTTATTGCATAAAAGATCCTACACAGGGAAATGGAAAAAACCTGTCATGAACCCACAGAGCCAATGGTCTCGATCTATAAAAAAACATAAAAGTGCTGTTTTAGCTGCTGTGAAACCATGCACTGGTATGGAATAACTGTCATAATCAGATCTAGTTTAGGCAGATACTGGCACTGTATAAGACCACACATTATTATTATTTAAATGAAACATGCCTACACATCCCTTGTACACATGTCAGCAATGATGACACATCTAGATGAATACATCTAATGAACCACATGTCAGCAATGATGACACATCTGAATGAACACATCTAATGAACCATTGTACACATGTCAACAATGACGACACATCTGGATGAACACACCTGAAGATATGATGGCGTCTTATGCTGTGACACACATTGACATTCGTGACAGTAATGGTGACGTACCTGAATGAAGACAGCCGAGTGTGACAGGGCGTCATTGAGGGTAAGTATGATATTCGATGTGCCAATTACCCCAGGGTCATGGCCCCAGGTAGTTATCAACAACCGGTCATACTCCTTGCAGCAAACATGATAAAGTAGTTATTAGTGACTTTCTTACAATGCATAACTATTACAATAAGAAGTGACATTGTCGACATCCACTGAAGTCAAAATGTAACTTGTCCTTGTGCACATAACCAAGAAATAAACATTTTCCTCAAATGTAACGAGTTATAAACAAAAATTTTCTGGTAATCCTTTACTAACTTGGAAGAAATTATTATGGCTTTATAAGGCTCTACAGCATGCAGCTATCTACTGTTCAATATATCCACTATGTGAAAATGAGCTACATAATTAGTTAACAGTAATATTTCATCTTTAACCAATGTTTAAATAGTTTTTCAAAATGTGCTAAGTTTTCACGTGAAAGTGTTCCCAATGGATGCTACACATTCTACAAGAGACAGGACCGACCTGGAAGAGCTTGGGCAGCCTCCGCAGTCGCGTGCCTTTCACAAGTAGCAGGGATGGCGGTCCACTATTGGTCATCTCATAGACGAACAACTTGAACCACACAGAGTTCACCTACATTATAAAAAGACCGGTTGAAGCCAAACGACAGAGACTAGAGTAGAAGACGCTATCAACATATAACATTATGCAGTTTTTCAGTCTCTTAAAGTCTAAGTGCAAATATTTTATGCAATGCATGAATCCTTGAACAAGAATACATGTACAGTGTATGTGACAGGCTGAATTAATCCTGCCTTAAAAGAAACACATCTTGTATACAGATTGTGGGGCTGCTGGTGGAGACATACGTATATCGTAGCATGCTGGTGTTCTGTGTTGTGCACTACATGAAAAATAATATCAGAATTAGTTTGTTTTGGTTTAACAAAATACCAAAAAAATAATTAAATAAAAAATTCTTCTCCTTGGCTACATGTGGTATCTAACAGAAGTTTTATTAACACCATGGCCTCTACAAATAAGTAGAACATGGAGATGTAATTCTAGATCATCTCCCTGTGTCATGATACAACTGATATGGTGGCGTACCTCAGGGATGGCCGGGCCAATGTGTTGTGGCATGCAACTACTGACTGGGCGCACCTCACTGCTCAGTGGAGCCATCGACACCAGCAAACTACAACAGGTGAATAACAGCACTCAACTCAAGGTCAGCAGACACAGGTCACACCTATGGTGTAGGTCACACAATATGCTACAACATCCATTATCATCAACCTCACTTCAAGAACACGAAATTGTACTTTCGATGCCTTGGTTATAGGCCGATATTTTGATGTTACACACAAACATGTTGCATAGTTTGACATGTACAAAACTTGTTCGGAACTGTTAACCTATGACCTTATCTCTGACTTCTAAAATTGTGTTTAATAATTAACTACTATTAAAATGTAAAATAAACTGCAGAAAGGAAGACAAATCTGGAAATGTATTCAACGATTCACATCTGGTACATTTGTGTTTGAAAATAATTGTTTCACTCTACTAGCATTGTGCTATTCCAAATATTTCTTTGATGTATTTTACGCTGTACAACTGTATAGTAAGTGACAAGGGTGGGTGACAGAGATTAACAAATATGGATTCTTGATAAGCCACTGTCTTCCTTGTCCACTTGCCATTTAAAGCTTGCAGATTTAGATGGCAATTTTGTGAAATCTTGTTAAAAAATGTTTAGCTTTTGACAATAAGAACCACAATGAGGCCACTTGAGAACGTTCTTGTCCTAAATACACCAACTCATCATGAACAGAAGTACACGTCAGAGGACATTGTTGTCTGCAGATGTGTTATACATACCGTATTTGTCAAAAGAAAACACACATTTCTTTCCAGCTATGTTTGACCTCATAAAAGATGTACTTATCTAAAACCTAGTATATCCATATCACCAACATGTCACCTAGGATTACATACAAGTAGTTTCTCTGGAGCACCCTGGCACAGGTCGCAGGGTCAAGGCTGAGTAGACTCTCACAGCGCAATAGATCGATGCCCTGACCAGCAGTGGTAGTGCTGGAGTCTGCCACCAGTTGGCTGTTGTATCGCAAGAACTGGATGGTACTGCGCAGTGTGAGGGCGTGGTCGAAGTATCGTTGGGCCTCTCCCTCCGCCTCCGAGTCCACCTACACAGTGACAACAACAGTGACTCCACTGACTCATCTGTAACAACACTGTAGTCACATGGCGCTAACAGCAACTGTGGAGAATTATGCATATTTCACCATCATCTGAAGACTATCTTTCAACCGTGCTTAGATCCCAAGCTTATTAAGCCATCTATTGACTTTAGCATTATACACCGATTTCGAGAGATTGCACAACCGTTTCAGTTTGATGTGCCTCTGAGCTCAAGTTTCTGAAGATTTAGGAGCGATAGAAGTTTCTGTATTATTATTATCATTCATTCAATCGTATCCTCGTGCGAGGAGGTTAGCAGAATCATGGACACTTCTGCAGTGGCTAATGGGAGATAGAGTCGACAGCAGGTTACACATTAATCCTGTGTGGGATCTTTTACTTCCCCTGGCGTAGACACCAGGTAGAAGGGACCAACAGCTTTTAGTGTTTCTTCCGAAAGACAAAGGAAAAGTGGGGTGAACAAAATTGCACAAGTTTTGAAACAGCAGCAGGAGAATTTGAACCCCGGCCCCCCTGACTGAGTCCGATGTTCTACCACACAACCACAGCAGTCCACATTATATGTACTGTTCTTGCTTCCCAAGCTCAGAACTGGTGCATTTGTAACAATATTTGTCGTGGATGAGGTTCATTATACATTGCACACACCAATCGAACATCTATGTACTGTCGATTAAATGAAGCCATAGTAGTGATTTTTACTCAAACAAAAAGCACCACTGAAAATGTCAGGGCAAATTTTGCAGAGCCAGACTCGGACTTTGTGACTAATTGAAACAATGATGTGGACCAACCTTCTCCAGCTCAGCCAGGAAGCTGTCTAGTGACTCATCACTCAACTTGCCCACTTCAAACATCGTTACCGCATGACTCTTGAGACCCTATCACATATAGCATTGTCATGACATGACTTGTGAGAACCTGTCATAAGGAACATTGTCACAACATGACTCTTGAGACCCTATCACATAGAGCATTGTCATGACATGACTTGTGAGAACATGTCATATGGAACATTGTCACAACATGACTCTTGAGACCACGTCACATAGAACATTGTCACGGCATGGCTCTTGAGACCATCTGTCATATAGAACATTGTCACGGCATGGCTCTTGAGACCACATCACATAGAACATTGTCACGGCATGGCTCTTGAGACCACATCACACAGAACATTATCATGGCATGGCTCTTGAGACCCTGTCACATAGAACATTGTCACCACATGACTTTTAAGACCTTGTCACACAGAACATTGTCACAACACGATTCTTAAGCCTCTGTCACACAGAACATTGTCACAACATGATTCTTGAGACCTTGTCACATTGAACATTGTCACAACATGATTCTTAAGCCCCTGTCACATAGAACATTGTCACAACATGATTCTTAAGCTCCTGTCACATAGAACATTGTCACAACATGACTCTTAAGCCATTGTCACATAGAACATTGTCACAACATGATTCTTAAGCCCCTGTCACATGGAACATTGTCACAACATAATTCTTAAGGGGACAGAGGCTGCGGCGGTTTTTTTTTTTTTTTTTAATGTTAGAGAACTGAAACTTGGTGGAAATGATCTTTGTGGGTCAAGGTAGGTAAAACAGGTGAAATTTTTTTTGGACAGATGGGTGCCATGGAAATGGCAGCCATTTTTTTGGGGGGGACCCATTTTCATGCAAATCCCCAAAAACAATACACATTGCTACAACATTCAAAACATGCTACATGTATTGTAAATGCATGTACCTACAAACTGTCAAGAGGAATTTTTACTCTCCAAGCAGTATATGATAAATTTTCCGATTATTTAGATAGGGTGCATGAATGTGCAGGGAGATAAATTCGAAACATGGATAGATATACAAATTCACTCTTGACAGCTTGTAGTGCATGTCTTGGAGTATTTGTATTTCAAATTTGGAGTAGATATGTCTTACGGTTTTCTCTCGGGATCCGCATGAAATTTATGTATTGAATAAAAACAGAATTCCGAGAAAACAGCAAAACAAACTTTTGTGTTTATCTGTATACACTTTTTGACTATTCAGGTGGTTTTTGACTAATCAAATGTGTGCATACACCTTTTCTTACTATTCATATGTTTGAAATACACCTTTTGGACAAAATATGCAACATAATCTGATGATATAGCAAGCTCTTCTCCAAGAGTGGTTGGCTATGAAAAGAGCCGTTTTTTGTGTGTTGGCTCTGAAGAGAGCCGTTTGTTTTTCACGAGTCCCTAAAACTCTCCGGAGGCATAGGATGGTCCACCTTCAGCTTGCGTAAGCATATCTTGCTGGCGAATCCGGTGAAGACGTCGACGTTCACGATTCTTCTTCTCTTGCGCGTCAGCCTTTCTTTGCAGCATTGCAGTTCTTTCTCGGTCCTTTGAACGTGTCAGTTTCACTTGGGCTTCACCAAGCTGAAACCCCAGGGCAACTGTTGTGTCTGCCACAGTCTTCTCTGTTCCCTGGTTGAACTCACTGACGGCGATGGCAGTGCCAGCCTCAACACGCAGTTTCCCGAGGAAGTCTGTCTTGAGGCACTTCCGCCAGATGACCGAATGCTGTTTCTGGTGTCTGGCATATGTCTTCTGGTGGATGCAGGGTGAATCCAGCCACCAACAAATCCGTCGTAGCCCAGAAAATCCAACACCACAGACACAGTCCATGGTGCCTGCCACCATTCTCCTCGTTGTGGCAAATGGAGACCGACTGCCACGATTACCAATCCTGCCTGAAGACAGTGTCTCACTGCAGACATGTCCAGAAGTAGTGCACTCAGTGCGGAATCCAACGACAGGGCCCTTGCTTTTGTCGATGACAACAACTGTCAAGTCTCCCTGGCAAACTGGGCACGCAAGGTTCTCCACGAGTTTCTTCAACGAGGACACTTGAACAAAGAGACAACTGTCGTCTGTCACGGGTTGTCGAGGTTCACCGTCATCGGCAACATCTGGCTCATGTCTGTGAGGAGGCGATCGAGGGTTCGCTAACGGAATCGTCATCGTCAGCTCCAGCACAAACGTCTATTTCGCCAGGTTCAGCGACGCCACCTTCCACGACGACCACGCTGCCACTCGAGGCAGTGCCGCTGCCGCTAGCCACGGCAATATCGCGGTAGATTTTTGCCGCTGTTCTAGCACATATTTCATCTGTGCTAGCCGAGTTCGCTTCCTCATCCCATACGCTTTCGTCGTAGACTGTTTTATTCCACGATCCGTTGACATCTTGACTAGAAATCGCGTACTAATAACTGAGAAAATCACTGAGGAAAAACAACGGTCGCCATATTGAATCGCTCTGTTGTTACGCCGAAGAGGTCGAAGGTCGGTCATTAGCCAATCAGACTCGAGAGGGTGCGGATCTGCGGAGCATTGTGCCATATAAGGAAATTTCCGTACGGATACAGCTCGCGTTCTAACGCCGATTGGCTGCATACTAATGAGCATTTACCGCTGGACATAAGGCTGCCTTGTAGCCGGGAGAAAGAGCTAAATTTAGATATCCAACATGGCAGCCTCCAGTAAGGCAAAGTACCGATAACTAAGGAGTGAAATACGCACAATTTCTGCATTTGTTAGCAAGACAAAGGAACTCTCGGCAACACTGGTGATCAAATAAAGCATTTTATTCACATATAGACACATCAATATGAAATGTTTTGAATTAGAAGTTAAAGATAAGATGTTTTTGTAGTGAAATACGCTGAAAACGAAATTTCACTAAAAATCTTACAAAAATCAAAAATCCCGCAGCGCGTGTCCCCTTAAGCCCCTGTCACATAGAACATTGTCACAACATGATTCTTAAGACTCTGTAACATAGAACATTGATTCATGACAGACAAATGAATTGAGGAGGCTAAGACTGCCTCCTGTTTGATTAAATACATTATCTTCTGCTAGAAATCTCTGTACTGATGTAATGAGATCTTCCTAGAAACATGTAATTCCCACTCACTGGAGAGAGGTTTCCCATCATGAGGAATGCTGTTAGGGTAGAATCAAAGAGGAAGGCAATCCTCTTGGAACGCTCGGTGGGAACACTTGCCATTTCTGGAACATGACAACTAAGTATTAATCCAGCTTGTTTTGTTTGTGGTATTTCATTGTTTGTGTGGACAGTTCACCTGGTTATGTCTGTAAGGACCAGTACAGGCATCGATGCTATGGACACGATCAAATGAAGAAATACATACCATGATGTCTTAACATGCCTGCATCTTAATTTGCACATATTTTCTGACAACACCTTGCATCAGATCATTATTAAATTATTTCAATAAAACATCTGTGAATTGCAAATCAGTTGTCAGGCATGCTTGGTTTCACTGAATTATAATCTGTTGTGTTTCAAGTTGATGTCTTGCAGCCGAGTTTCTGGCTTTTCTCTTTGGGATAAACACAATTCACTACGCACCATACAGCAACTGATATAGAGAACCACGCACAAACACCACTGGCTGCTAGAAACAAATAATCAATAAATATGACAAAACAATTTAAAGATAACACACATGATATGGTGGTGATTACCTGATGTCACATCTGTACTCGAGCTCTCCGGAGAACTGCTGTGGTCAGTGCTTGGTGATTGGTCATTCACTGTTGTTGACCAGTCTATGAGCAACTGGTCTGGAGTTGGTCTGAAAGCAGAATACAACTGACATTTGGGCTCAGTGGTTAGAAGACTGTCAATCAAGAACTGACATTGGGGCTCAGTGGTTAGAAGACTGTCAATCAAGAACTGGCATTTGGGCTCAGTGGTCAGAAGACTGTCAATCAAGAACTGACATTTGGGCTCAGTGGTTAGAAGACTGTCAATCAAGAACTGACATTGGGGCTCAGTGGTTAGAAGACTGTCAATCAAGAACTGACACTGGGGCTCAGTGGTTAGAAGACTGTCAATCAAGAACTGACATTGGGGCTCAGTGGTTAGAAGACTGGTAATCAAGACCTGACATTGGGGCTCAGTGGTTAGAAGACTGTCAATCAAGAGGACAAGGGTTCATTCAACTGTGTCAATGAGTGTCTTGCTGTAGACAGTGGTTATAAAATAATACTGCTTATAAAATAATAGCATACCAGCATAACTGATTTAGATATTGGTTCAACAATTTTAGTGAAACATCACAAATAGTTGTGTTATCTGTGAACAATCTCAGTATATTAAGCTATGTCTGGATTTTGCATTTTTTGTGATGATGATGCTGAAAATGTCTTAATGGAGTTTACAACATCTTAATGATGTCTACATCATCATGGTGGGGTTTACAACATTGAAGAGAATAACAGAATTTACAACATCCCAATGGAGTTTACAACATCCTACTGTTGAGCATCCCATTGGAGTTAACAAGGGCCTTGCAGCTGGTGCAGCAATAAATGAACAAAACTGAGTTCTGAATTCTTTGATAATGAGCAATGACTGAGGCAGGGAGGTGGAATCTCTGCAGACACGCATTTGTCAATCCCGGCACTGTCAACAGTATTAGTAGCTGATTGTTCTCAACCAACGTTTTGCTCGGTTTCTCTTTCAGCTGCCAGGATGCATGATACTCATCCTGCAACGTGTCTTCTCCTTTCTTCTTCGCAAAGCCGAGACGACGATAGAGCGACACCGCATTCTGGAAACAACCACAGATGTACAACTTCCTATTTCTTAGCCATTTATATACAGGAAGGAGGGAAGTCTGCATTAAGAGGGATGTAAGGAAGGTAGGGGAGGAGGAAGAGCAGAGGGAGAAGACTGTCAGCTGTCAACTCATGTCACATCAACTGTGTCAAATAAAACACTAGAGCACAACTCAAGTTCAACAGTGGGCAATACATAATGCTTGAGAAGTAATATCTGACCTTCACCAGTTGTAGATCTATCTCCAGAACACTCGCCAACTGAAACACAACCAAACGTTAATTACATCCACATGTATAAACCTCAATATGCTAATGTATATATGTTAATCATAACAAAGACACGATCAACTGTTCAGCCACAAAAAGCGCATTTCTTCTTTTCTGGATTAACGCTGTGGCATAACTATCACTCAAAATAACAATTATGTGAAACAATACAAACTAGGATAAAACTGGCTAAAATAATTCATGTTCAAGAAATTTAGCAGCAGATTATGTACTGAGGATGACCTTCAGCGAATATGCATGTATCATGATGTCACTGAGTAAAGGTAAGTTCTTATAATGCGCTGTTTCCAGTCCTTGGGACCGTTCAAAGCATTGTACACTTCACTGGCAGACCTGTTGTTTCAACCACCAATGCAACTTCTCATTACTTAAATTACTGTGTGAAGACTACTCATTCATATATACATAGCCAGGTTTAGTGAGTTACTGAGGCAACGTGGAGTGAACAAAACTGTCCAAGCTTTGAGAAACGGCAGCTAGAAGATTCAAACCCCATCCTCTCGATCGAGAGTCCAACGTTCTAACCACACCGCCACTGCGCCCCACTGTCAGGTATGTGTTTAAATATAGAATTGTGCTATTGTGCAACTCTCGACCACAGAGTTGTCAAAAGTGCTTATGTAGACCCCACTACGATGAGGGTTGTACCCATTGTTGCTTATGAAGACCCCATGCACTACAAGGGGTCGAACCAAGGGTCAAAAAAATGTCTCACCTTTGCCACTGTGGTGTGTTCATCAATTGAGACAAATATTTTATACAGCAGTGTCTCAAAGTAATCGCCCAGAACTCTGTTCATAACAAAGCCTTCCAACGGTGGCACTGAAATACCAACATCACTTCAAGTCCTGCATGGCTTGCAAACAATAAACATACGGTATTCTAAAGATATCACTGCTACTACCAATATCACATAGAAACTGACACAAAGTTCTGATGAACTCCATACAGGCAATGTTTAAAGTTCTGATGAACTCCACACAGGCAGTGTTTAAAATTCTGATTAGCTCTACACAGGCAGTGTTTAAAATTCTGATGAACTCCACACAGGCAGTGTTTAAAGTTCTGATGAACTCCACACAGGCAGTGCTTAAAGTTCTGATGAACTCCGCACAGACAGTGTTTAAAATTCTGATGAGCTCTACACAGGCAGTGTTTAAAATTCTGATGAACTCCAGACAGGCAATGTTTAAAGTTCTGATGAACTCCACACAGGCAGTGTTTAAAATTCTGATTAGCTCTACACAGGCAGTGTTTAAAGTTCTGATGAACTCCACACAGGCAGTGCTTAAAGTTCTGATGAACTCCACACAGGCAGTGTTTAAAGTTCTGATGAACTCCACACAGGCAGTGTTTAAAATTCTGATGAGCTCTACACAGGCAGTGTTTAAAATTCTGATGAACTCCAGACAGGCAGTGTTTAAAGTTCTGATGAACTTCACACAGGCAGTGCTTAAAGTTCTGATGAACTCCACACAGGCAGTGCTTAAAGTTCTGATGAACTCTACACAGGCAGTGCTTAAAGTTCTGGTGAACTCCACACAGGTAGTGTTTAAAGTTCTGATGAACTCCACACAGGCAGTGTTTAAAGTTCTGATGAATTCCACACAGGCAGTGTTTAAAGCTCTGATGAACTCCACACAGTGTTTGCATAGTCTGTGAATATTTATATAATTAACCGTTAGTTTTGACACTGCTGATGTCAAGCCTTCATTAATCCTCCAAGAAAGGTATGCATGAAACATTTAACAAGATTTAACAAGACTGTCATCCCAAATAACAAGCTACAGATGGCAAGGTGACAAGGAAGCCATTGGCTTATCGAGAGTGCAACAATTGTCTCATCTATGTGTAGGTAGGTAAAGGTAAAGTCATACCCCAGGCATTACGCATTAGGAAGCCATGAAGGCTTATATGGCCAGTGCATAAACCTGGTTTCTGTAGTGCGAAGCAACTTAGAGTGCAGTTATACTGACTCTCCTGGACGGGACACTAGTCCATCGCAGGTACCTTCCAAACAGTGTTTGTACTCATTTGCAGCTGAGTAGACTGAGGCAAAGTAGGGTAAACGAAATTGCCTAAGCTTCGAAAACGAACCGTGCGGGTGTGGGTCTCGAACTCACAACCCTCGAATTTAGAGTCCAACATCTTAACCACTAGGCCACGGCTGCCCCCCAAAACCGCCCTTATCAAATATCTGTCAATTCTATTTTTAAACATATTCACACTACTAGCATTAACACAATCATTTGGCAGTTTGTTCCATTCATTTATCACCCTCTGTGAGAAAGAGTACTTTCTCATGTCCAACCTGCTCTGCTTCTTAACTAATGCTGCTTTGTGTCATCTGGTTCTACTGCCTTCTTTAAGTTTGAAGAACATTATCCTTTCAACATCCTCATAACCATTCACTATTTTAAACACTTCTATTTTGGTCTCCTCTTGGTCTCCTGGTCTCTAATGTTGTCAAACCACATTGTAATAAGCGACTTCCGTAACTAAGGTCTCTCAATTCTGGAATCATTTTAGTTGCTCTTCGTTGTATTCTTTCTAGCTTGTCTATGTCCTTTTTACGATATGGCTTCCATGCTTGAATACAATATTCCAAATGTGGTCTAACTATTGCTTTGTACAGGGGTACAATTAGCTGTTTCTCCTTATACATGATAGTTCTCCTAATTAGCCCTAGAATTTTATTTCCTTTCGAAGCAGCCATCCCACATTGCTCTGAAACTTTCATGTCAGCACTAAATGTTACTCGTAATTCCTTTTCTTGTGTGGTTCTACCTAGTACAGCATTCCCCATTTTATATTCTTCATCCATGTTTCCATGTCCTATGTGTACAAATTTACACTTCCCAAAATTGAATAACATTTGCCATTTTTCTGACCATTTAACTAATTTATCTAGATCATCCTGTAAACTTTGTTTATCTGTATCATTAGTAACCTTTCTGAATACTTTTGTGTCATCTGCAAATTTGAGTACTTTGCTAGATATGTCATCTTCCAAATCATTTATATATATTAAAAACAGTATAGGGCCTAATACTGATCCCTGTGGTACACCACTCAAAACAGATTTCCAGTTTGAAATCTCACCATCTACTATTACTCTCTGTCTTCTGTGGGTAAGCCACTTTTCTATCCAGTTGATTACATCATTACCTACACCATTGGCTTTTAGTTTTAGTAACAATCTCTGATGTAGCACTTTATCGAAAGCTTTCTGAAAATCTAAGTAGACAACATTCACTGGTGACCTGTAAGAGATATAAGAGATTGGTTAGACATGACCTTGCTTTTAGGAACCCATGTTTAGATGTATTTATTAATTTATGTTTTACAAGGAATTCCGCCATGTGGTCTCTAATTAATGGTTCGAGTAATTTACATACAACTGATGTTAAACTCACTAGTCTGTAATTTTCTGCCTTGTTCCTTGATCCCTTCTTAAATAGCGGCGTAATGTTTGCTTCTTTCCATTCTGAAGGAACTATTCCTTCTTCTAGTGACAAGTTAAACAATTTTGCAAGTGGTGTACTAATTTGCTCAACAATTTCCTTAAACAGTTTTGGTGGTATCCCATCAACTCCAGGTGATTTATTATCTTTCATCTTCTTAATTTTCTTTGCTATCATTTCAGGAGTTACAACTAATTGCCCTAAATGTTCTGATTTATTGCCCTCAAATTTAGTAAATGGAACTGGAAGTGAGCTGATATCTTATGTGGTTAAAAATTGAGCTAAAATACTCATTCAGGACCTTTGTCATTTGAAACCCATCTAAAATTATGTTTCCCCTGTTGTTTTCCAGTGGTCCGACCTTTCTGTTTACTCCTTACATAAGCATAGAAACTCTTGCTGTAATTTTTTATATTACCTGTCAATTTTTTTCAAAGGTTCTTTTAGATTTTCTAATTTCAGTTGTAGCTAGGTTAAGTGCCTCTTTGTAATTTGCATAGTCTTCATCCTTTCTGGTACGCCTATAAACCCTCCACATAGTTTGCTTAAACACTATTTTTCTAATAGCTTCTTTTGACAAGTGTTTCTTTCTAGACCGTTTTCCTTGTTTTTTCAAGGGAACAAATTTATCGATGATACTCTCAATTTCATATTTTAGAATATTCCAACATTCAATTGTGGTGTTATTCATCAGTATGTTATTCCAATCTAGCTTTGCTAAGTATTTTCTCATATCTTTGTAGTTACCTTTGTGGAAGTTTCTCCTACAGGTTTTTTATTTTCTCATTTTACATTGATGTCAAAATGTAGTTGATTGTGGTCTCTGTTACCCAATGGTTCATGTATTTTTACATTGTCCACTAATTCTTTTTGTGATGATAAAACTATATCTAATACATTTTCTCCTCTGGTTGGTTTTAGCATGTGCTGAGTAAGGAAGCTCTCATGAATTAAAAATAGAAATTGTTGGTCCTCACCCCCTGTACTCTCTACAGATTTCCATTGCTTGTGTCTGTTGTTAAAATCTCCCATTATGATACATTCCCCCTTACTAATTTCCTTTATACCATTTTGTATTTTTGTGCTATCCTCTTCGTTTATGTTTGGACTTCGGTAAACTAATCCAATAGTTAATTTTGAATTTCCTAAAACTATTTTGCACCAAACAGCTTCATCGTAATCTGCTCCCCTTTCTAATTTTATTTCATAAGCCTGAATAGATTCTTTAACATATAAATAACTCCCCCTCCCCTTCTTCCTATTCGATCTCTCCTAAACATTTCGTATTCTGTCAATCCTAATTCAGCATCTGTTATGTCTGTGTTGGCCCATGATTCGGTAATACCAATTATGTGAGGATCAATATCTTCTACCATAATGTTTAATTCGTTTTTCTTATTTACTATACTCCTAGCATTTAAACACATGCATCTATCACCTGCTTCAGACATGTTTTTCGGACATTCTGTTTCTGGTTTATCTGTACTAGTGGGCTCTTGTCCTGCTTGAGGCATTTCTAAGTAACCCCCTGCGCTTCTAGTTTAAATAGTCTTTACTACCAAAATATTTGATATGCTACCCATGCCACTATCTACTGCTGCTGAGAGTCCATCCGCAAATACTGCTGCCCCCTTTCCATTTAGATGAAGCCAGTCCTTCATGTACATATAAACCCTTCCAACAAAACTTCCCCACAAATCCACAAAACCAACTTCCTCATCCCTACATAGCTTCTCGACTGGCATGTTAATTGCCATCCCCCGGCAATTTCGATATCTATGACCCCTCCTTCCTATTACTGGTAGAATCCCTGACAGTATTACCTGCTCAACCCTAGTCTGCTTTAGTGTTCTGACCAAATTCCTGTATTTCCTAACTATGGCAGTTGTACCCTCCCTCTCTACATTATTTGTCCCTACGTGTACTAAAACAGATCCACCCTTGCCCAAACCCACAATGTTTTCTACCCTCTCAGTTATCGCCTCTATTTTGGCCCCAGGCAAGCAAACTACCACATCATCTCCCTTGTTTAAGACTCTGTTGGTCTTCTTAACTATTGAGTCCCCCACAAACACCTTCACTCTCTTTCTCACCCCCTCTATCACTGCCTTAGAATAGCTCTTCCCTCCCGTCGCCTCGCTAACTTGATCTCCCGTCGCCTTCCCTCCTGACACCTTCCCTCCCATCTCCCTCACTCCCACTGCCTCAACTATCGTCTCTTTCCCCCCCACCCACCCCCCCCCCGACTCCTTCGCTACTTTCCTTCACGTCTCCTTTCGTCCTGTCTCCCTACGTCCCGTCTCCATATGTCCTCTCTCCCTATGACCTGACACTTTACCTCCTCTCAGCCTCCTCCCAGGCGAGGTGAGGTCTCCCTAGCATCTCTCTTGTTGTTTTCCCCCACTTTATCATCTACTGTCCCCCACCAGAACCACGGGCACAACCCACCTGCTCCCTTCCCACCACTGCCACAACGAGCAGCCTCAGCTGTTTTAACTCCACCTCAAGTTCCTTCATCCTCGTACATCCCCTACACTCAAAACTAAAATTATCCACCTGAACCTCAGCCCAGGACAACTGCTGCATATTAAATGCCTGGTGGCCTTTACCTGCTGCTTGCACGGCGCCATCACAACATTTAGACTTAATCTTATTGCTACGTTAGCCTTGAATAAGGCTGTTTTTGTGTTTTAGGCTAATATACTTGCTAATTATGTATTTTCTACTAAGCTCGCACGAGCAAAAAAAAAGCCTGCCACCTAGCGAATACAGAGAACACTGTGTAAACAAAACAACAAAGTCAGTGCAAACGAACTTACGCTAAAATCCTGCTGTTAATTCCTTTTTGCCTAAATCGTTTACTACAACTATGTCAGATATTACCTTATGTATGTAGTTTATGTAAGTGTATCACTTTATCTAATATATATTTAACAATGTATACGATAGTTTGGTACACCAGTTTAATTCACGACCTGTAAACAAACTCCCCCTTATTGCTCGTTGAATTTGGGTCCGGGAAAAATACTGCCTTTGTTAACAGTTTCTTAATATATGTCTATAAGAAGTTTGAGAAAATAGTATATGTGTAATAGTAATACTTATTCTAACCAATATTCCTACTGTTTCTGACTATTCACTATGCTATCTCAATTTTGTTATGGTAAACAACCCTATTAACGCTCACTGACTTCCCTGTCGGAGTCCGGAACTAACTTACTCTAAAATCCTGCCTGCGACTAATAATTAACAAAAACTGTTTTCTAATATATGTCTACAATACGTTTATGTATAATATATATATATATATATGCAATAGTAATACTTATTCTATTCGATATTCCACTTTTTTTTTAATTCTCTACACCAATTTCAAATCGCTGCTGCACTAAGATTCAGTCAGTCATCTTGAACGCATTTGTATGGCAGTCTGCTGGGTTTGAGAAAACTCTTCATGAGAGTGAGGGGGAGTGAGATTAGCTTAACTTTGTAACTACTAAATTTTCTGATGCAACAGGAAATTGATACTGGCCACGAACCAGATGTATGTTATCACACATACATACTCACCAATAATATAGTCATCATCAGCGACACGCACTTCTAGGTAAACCAACCCCTTTCTGTATAGACCTATAAGGAAAAATAGTAGACAAACAAACAGAAACAAACAGGCAAAAATTTACACCATTGAAACCATTGTAATTTTACCTAGGGCCATGATATAACACGTATAACGATACCAGGGCTGTATGATACAATACGTCATGACACCAGGCATGCACGATACAACATGTATCACGATACCCAGGCCTGTATGATATGTATCACGATACCAGGCCTGTATGATACAACACGTTATGGTACCAGGCCTGTATGATACAACACGTTATGGTACCAGGCCTGCACGATACAACACGTATCACGATACCTGGCCTGCATGACACAACATGTATCATGATACCAGGCCTGCATGATACAACACGTATCACGATACCAGGACTGCATGATACAAATGTCATGATATGATATATATTGAGATACAAACCACATTTGGTAGAATGTGGCAACAACATGCAAAACATGTTTGTTTATTTATTAAGAATTAGTGAAAAAACCCTCCTCAGCTGATGTGCTGAAAACACGCCCACTGCTAACAGTAGTGCTTGGAGTTGAAGTCCCACACTTCACTCACTGCTAACTTGTATTAGGCTTGCTGTAACTTACATGAGGGGACTCAAGTTTCATTTGTCCTTACTAGGCCATGTCACTGTGAATGCTATGAGGGGACTCAAGTTTCATTTGTCCTTACTAGGCCATGTCACTGTGAATGCTATGAGGGGACTCAAGTTTCATTTGTCCTTACTAGGCCATGTCACTGTGAATGCTATGAGGGGACTCAAGTTTCATTTGTCCTTACTAGGCCATGTCACTGTGAATGCTATGAGGGGACTCAAGTTTCATTTGTCCTTACTAGGCCATGTCACTGTGAATGCTATGAGGGGACTCAAGTTTCATTTGTCCTTACTAGGCCATGTCACTGTGAATGCTATGAGGGGACTCAAGTTTCATTTGTCCTTACTAGGCCATGTCACTGTGAATGCTATGAGGACTCAAGTTTCATTTGTCCTTACTAGGCCATGTCACTGTGAATGCTATGAGGGGACTCAAGTTTCATTTGTCCTTACTAGGCCATGTCACTGTGAATGCTATGAGGGGACTCAAGTTTCATTTGTCCTTACTAGGCCATGTCACTGTGAATGCTATGAGGGGACTCAAGTTTCATTTGTCCTTACTAGGCCATGTCACTGTGAATGCTATGAGGGGACTCAAGTTTCATTTGTCCTTACTAGGCCATGTCACTGTGAATGCTATGAGGGGACTCAAGTTTCATTTGTCCTTACTAGGCCATGTCACTGTGAATGCTATGAGGGGACTCAAGTTTCATTTGTCCTTACTAGGCCATGTCACTGTGAATGCTATGAGGGGACTCAAGTTTCATTTGTCCTTACTAGGCCATGTCACTGTGAATGCTATGAGGGGACTCAAGTTTAATTTGTCCTTACTAGGATATGTCACTGTGAATGCTATGCGTAACGGCTGTGGACAGTGGAGAATCGATGTACACCACGAGGTGATCGTATTTTATGATTTTTTTCTCACTATCATGAAATGATTAGTATATAAAAATATATGTGCATATGCATCGTATCTATGTATATGTGTATACAAACATCTATGTATATTATATTATATACCTTATTTGAACTGATGGTCCAGCTATAATGATAATTAAGTTTCTAGGAGTCACCTGAATTGTAATTTACTCAAATAATAAATGAAATTTGAAATTATTTGAATCATCACAAGTGACTCAATCTTACTATTATTATTATCTGAGGCAACAATATCATGATCAAGTAGATCATGGTACTTTGTATGCTCGGTCAGTCGCTGCATACCTTGCTTCAGTCACAAAAACAATGGCCTTTTTACTCAAATTATTTTAGTGCACTATTTAATAGTTATTGCAGTTCACTAATATAGTTTCCGGACTAACAAAGCACTAGTTCCTGGCGTCCCCTCTGCGTGTTGCTATTGCTCCTTATGAAAACCGGGAATAAATCTGGGTCAGTGAAACAACTGACAGAAAACAAGAACTGGCTGCCTTACGGTGATGTGTTTAATCAGTGGTACAGATAAATATTGATCATTTGAATTAATCAAACATTTGGCTCCACGCAGCTTACATAAAAATTACTGGCAAAATGGAGAGTGTCAGTGTCCACGTGTCAGTGTCCATGTGTCCACTACAGCAGACAAGATCACACATGGTTCAAATTGTGCACAGGCAGTCAGGCATACAGAAATGAAAACGAATTAATTTTATTATAACTATTGTTACACAGATATCGGGGATATACATTACATTCTTTTTCAATACACAGGCGGATGTGGTTTGCACTGGCAGTCTAATACTCTCAGTGATGTTGCAAATAAATAAAAAAATGTTCTGATTGCATACCATAGTGTATTGAGTATCATGTCGTGTGGACATGTATTACAATATACTAGTATATCAATCCAGCCCTATTTTCAGCATATGTGCAATTTTTGTATATTTTCCATTTGACAACAGTGTCATGGTAAGCTATACATAAAAAGGAAAACTGCTGACGAAGAAAACAGTCATACGTAGAATGTGGACTGATAATAAAATTAACCACAATATTGATTACTTCCAGAGATAATCACGTGGGCAATATTCGTTGAAGGATTTTGAACATGCATTATAAGCAGTTATCTTAGGTGGTGAGAATTAGAGCAAATGATACTGTAATGACACTAAAATGATTGTGTAATACAAGACTCAGTGATCGTTCCACAGTGACTGACATACTGAATGACGTATGGATTTAGAAACAAACGGCTGTCTCATTTCCAGCATGGTGCTGTGTCTCCAGTTGACTTACTACAGCACCATCGTACAGCACCCTGCTAGTGGTGACTGGTACCAACTGGTGACTGAGTAGGCTGCTCCTACTGTCTCTTGACAGGATTGAAAGTGACAGGCTGGTCCAACTGTCTGATGACAGTATTGAGAGTGACAGGCTGGCCCTACTGTCTGATGACAGTATTGAGAGTGACAGGTTGGTCCTAGTGTCTGCTGACAGTATTGAGATTGACAGGCTGGCCCTACTGTTTGATGACAGTATTGAGAGTGACAGGTTGGTCCTACTGTCTGATGACAGTATTGAGAGTGACAGGCTGGTCCTACTGTCTGATGACAGTATTGAGAGTGACAGGCTGGTCCTATTGTCTGATGACAGTATTGAGAGTGACAGTCTGGTCCTACTGTCTGATTACAGTATTGAGAGTGAAAGGTTGGTCCTAGTGTCTGATGACAGTATTGATAGTGACAGGCTGGCCCTACTGTCTGATGACAGTATTGAGAGTGACAGGCTGGCCCTACTGTTTGATGACAGTATTGAGAGTGACAGGTTGGTCCTACTCTCTGATGACAGTATTGAGAGTGTCAGGCTGGTCCTACTGTCTGATGACAATATTGAGAGTGACAGGCTGGCCCTACTGTCTGATGACAGTATTGAGAGTGACAGGCTGGCCCTACTGTCTGATGACAATATTGAGAGTGTCAGGTTGGCCCTACTGTCTGATGACAAGGAAGATGGGAAGCAATACAGAGGAGGTGAAGAGAGTTACTCACTGTGTAGGGCAGTGCTGTTGAGTCGTCCTGCAAGCTGCGGACCCTTGTCTATGATCATGTCAATCATTTCTTTCTCTGCACTCGAGCATATCTGTAACACACATAAACTGTATGTGCAAGTTTCGAAGCACTTATATTAAATACAGCATCAGAAACAACATTAAATATCATTTACAAATCGACCACAAACCTTCTTACATGTTGAAATGCTTTTATTTTTTTCAGTCAGCATTTTTTTTACTTTCAAATGGGAAAGTAATGTTTCCCTTATCACAATGTTATGTATCAGCAGCTTATTGTGCAACAAACAATGAGTGAGTTACCTTGACATCGTCCTCTGTGATGTAGCCAGCTTGGGCCACCCACGACGGCTCCAGTGAGACTGTCTCCACGGGCTGAGGGGGTAGCAACTCTCTTACGGATTTCTTCCAGAAGAACTTCTAAACACACAGCTAACAGTCAGTGATTGATCTCGAAATAAAGGTTAAACAACAGTGGCAATTATTAAATATTTAAGAAATAATTTACTGAATGTTTATTATCCAAAATCAAATTCAAACATATGTTCTACTGTTCTACTGTCCAACTGGGAAGAAGATGAAGATGTACCTTAGATGACCTGCACTCGTTCATCAAGTCAATGTACTGGTTGCGACCGATCCCAAGCAGTCTTAAACCTGGAATCACAATAGACGTGTGTAATGATATAAATACAGAACACACAGGATATTTAATTATAATAAACACAACATAAGACAATTACAAAATTTTTAGTATGATAATGATACAAAACTCACAGCTTGCCCCAGAGACACAACTATAAGCAGGAATGAAACCCACATTTACCTTCCCATTAGAAAATATTTATCCTCCTAGTAAATAACATTTATCCTTCCAATAGATAACATTTATTCTCCCAACAGATAATATTAACCCTACCAATAGTTAATGCAAACTAGTACATTTGTATATATCATTTTAAGCCACTGGTAACAGTGATGAGCTTCTTTCATGAAATGGTTGTTTATTGCCATAGAGAAGAGAACTTGCAGTCAGCTGCAGTGAAGTTTGGGAGAGCGTCATAACTCTTCTCCTGCATCATGATGTCACTGGTGATGCTGATGTAGTAGGAGAATGGTGTCACTCGCAGACCCTTCACAAGGACGTCTGACAGGTGATAGGGGTAGAGCATGAGGTGCTCGCGACTGTAGCGCAGGAGTTCTTCATAGTATTTCTGTTCATCTTTCTTTACATGTCTCACTGAAACCACATTACCTGTCATGTTAGTCTCAATCTCACGACACATGCCCTGGTAGAACCACACCTGTCCTGACCTAATCATAACTATATTGGCCTAATCACACCATTCCCAGCCTAATCACAAAAGTTCTGACCGAATTACACCTGTCCTGACCTAATCACATCTGTCCTGACCTATTCACACTTGTCTTGCCTAATCATTTTTTATTATTAAAAATGGCAACTATAGCTGTTGAATTATACAACTGGCACAGCAAAACAACCAGTGACATTAACAGTCAGGGTCATTGTAATTGTGAAAAATGAACACAGTATTGTCCAATGGAGACACAACTTCTACTTAGCCTGAATAATTGTTTAAATACTCTCTGCAATTATATTCTATATAACTTGTCTGTCAGCTGTAGTCATCGACATGCTAGAACTCTGACTAACATTACTCCTAAATCTGATATGGATAGCAAACATCTAGATATCTTAACAAGAGATACATATATATATATATATATATATATATATATATATATATATATATATATATATATATATATATATATATATATATATATATATATATATATATATAATATATATATATATATATATATATATATATATATATATAAGATACAAACCTAAGTTTCCTTTGTACCTAAGTTGATTCTTCACACTGAAATTGACAACTGCCTTTTCATATTCTCGTTGCGAATTGCCCAAATTCTGCAAATAGACATCATCACTGCATATATAGAAATTCAAAGCTTTATATAGTCATATACTGCTTCATGATCACTCCATCAACACTAAGTGATATATACACAGACACAGATTTATCCTAAACTAATCTTCTATGTTTTACATGTAGGTGTGACATAATACATGTAGTTGTGACACAATACATGTAGGTGTGACATAATACATGTAGTTGTGACACAATACACGTAGTTGTGACACAATACACGTAGGTGTGACACAATACACGTAGGTGTGACATAATACATGTAGTTGTGACACAATACATGTAGGTGTGACATAATACATGTAGTTGTGACACAATACACGTAGTTGTGACACAATACACGTAGGTGTGACACAATACACGTAGGTGTGACATAATACATGTAGTTGTGACACAATACACGTAGGTATGACACAATACACGTAGTTGTGACACAATACACGTAGGTGTGACACAATGCACGTAGGTGTGACACAATACACGTAGGTGTGACACAATGCACGTAGGTGTGACACAATGCACGTAGGTGTGACACAATACTCGTAGGTGTGACACAATACACGTAGGTGTGACACAATACACGTAGGTGTGACACAATACACGTAGGTGTGACACAATACACGTAGGTGTGACACAATACACGTAGGTGTGACACAATACACGTAGGTGTGACACAATACACGTAGGTGTCACACAATACACGTAGGTGTCACACAATACATGTAGGTGTCACAATACATGTAGGTGTCACACAATACACGTAGGTGTGACACAATACACGTAGGTGTGACACAATGCACGTAGGTGTGACACAATACACGTAGGTGTGACACAATACACGTAGGTGTCACACAATACATGTAGGTGTCACACAATACATGTAGGTGTCACACAATACATGTAGGGGTTAGTCAGTCCCCAGGTCACACAATACATGTAGGTGACACAATACATACACAATACATACAGGTGTCATACAATACATGTAGGTGTCATACAATATTAGCATGGCCTGGCATAGGAACAGTGGTGTCTGAAGTACTACTTCAGTGAATCCAGTCTTAATTATGAAATGTTCTCAATCAGTTTGCATGAGCTACACAACTTAAACTTATCAAAACAAGCTGGTCGATGACAGCGACACAGTTCGCAGACCGATCATACTAAACACCACGGTGGTGTTTAGATGTGGGTGGTGTCACCACCCACAACCGTCTACAAATGTTTACAAACATTTACAAAAGCATCTACAAACGTTTACAAACGTCTTCTAAGTTCTAATGCAAAACACCTAGTCACATAAGGTATAAGTTATTTAGAGTATTACAAAATTATTAGCGCAAGCATTCACTAATGCAAAGTACCATTAAAATGATAGTTTACACTGTTAGTAGTCACATACGGCATTAGGTATGACAAAAGTAGCATCAGGACAAAAGTATGTTGTGGGCGTCAGTGACCCGCGGGTGTTATTGGCTATATTGCCATTTCATAATTGGAATAGGAAGCCAATCACATAATTGTTTATCTTGACTTTACCAGTTTTGTCATTACAGTTATGTATATTCTAAATCAAATCAGTAACATTAACCATGTATTAAGCATCCTGTATTTCACCTTTAATACCTAACATGGTGGAGTATGAAAGCCGACAGCCCTAGATACGGACCCAGACCGCAGTATGAAAGCCAGACCCAGGCTGAAAAGTTATTTTTAATGAAATAATAATAATATTGACATAGCAAACATCAAAATAGTGCCGTAAATACAAATATGTATATAACTGTGTACTGTCGTATGCTGTGGGGGCGGTTATGGGCGGGCCATGAATCCCGGCACTGGGTTGAGTAGGGTGACAGATGTGCGGCAGATCCACCACGTGTGTCCAGTGACTCCAGTGTCCATGATGACCAGTCCTCTTGCATCATTGTAGGTGTGGATTGAAAACAACTTTAAAGATATCAACAACCACTATGTAGGAACATCGTTTTATGTGTGTGTTAGTCATAACGTATGTTACTCTGTTTAACATGTGTGCTGAATGTATTCATTTGTGCGGTGAGTTGTAGTTACGAGGTTTGCTCAAGTATTGAATAATTAATTAATGCTATATCAAAAGAATGATGTTGTTGTAGATTGTAACTGTAGTTTTATCTTTATGCTACACCATGTAGGTGTCAATTTTATACTGAACATCAGTCAATCATATAAAACCATATCTGGTCCTGTGGAACTAACAAATATTAACCTAACTGCACATGCTACACAATGTACCAATTTGGTTGATGTATATTTGCTATCCCAGGAACCGCAATCCTCATTACGCACTTTTCTTACGTCATTGCCTATCTGTGTTGTTCTGGGCATTGTCCCCCAAATAGTAAACATTTTCAATCTGGCCTGTCAGAATACTAAACAATACTTCATTTTTGTTCTTTAGAATTATCTACAGTTCATTTGTGTCAAAAAATCTTTGATTAGCTTACTGGTCGAGTTTCTTCCTCTGCTTCTATAAATCATTGTTATTAACAAGACTATTGAACATGGGGTTATCAATACTTGCGCTTAAGATATCGACGTACACAGCACTGATTCTGACCAGTCATTGGCACTGCCCAGGGAGATATGACCATTACGCATGACGGGCAACGCTTTTACTGAACACGATCAAGAACAGCAGATGTGTCATTGCTGGTGGGAGATATGACAGTTATGCATGACAATGAAGATGGGGAAGGCGGATGTGAAGAGGCAGGAGAAGATCACAACGCTCACATATAAGACAAAGTCATGACTCATGCCACTGGCACGACCACTACTCTAGTGCCGTGGACTCTGGAGGGAGAAAGCGACTTTAAGGTGTGTCTCACAATTATGTTGTAATACACGTTTCTAATTTGTGGTAACATCTTATCACGTGACTTTAAACGATGTTTTGCGTTAGTGGACGATTGTAGACGCTTGTGGACGGTGTTTAGTAGGACCCCCGCGCACTGTCAACTGTCACCGTCTGCCGTCTGGGCGTCAGTATCAACACCGACACTGTCAATGAGAATATCGTTTAGGCCAAGAAGGATGCTGCAACCTTACCTGTCGCACATTCGCAGGGAGTCTGCTCCACGGATAACCGCTACGAATGTGGAATTCGACGTCAACATTCATGATTAAAAACGTCAAAGATCCTTGCTATTATAAATATATTTTATAAACACAACGTTTGCATTAGCCTCTTACCTATTTACAACGTAAATTGATCTAGCGACATATTCCCGTGAAAACGGCGAGATGGGTTTAGTGTCTCCATCTAGCGTTTTGTTTAAATCCAACAGATCACCTAGCCTACAAATAATCACCTAGCCTTGTTTCTGTACAAATAATAACAATACCGGTACAATTCCACGCAAAGACCTAAACTATCAGCAGGAGTTCAGAACTTCATAATCGTTTGACTGTAATTCATAGATTCGCATAAATGGATCATATCGTCCATTGGTAACTCCTCCATTAATCAAAGCTGTTTCGTTTTAATCAAAATGTACATACAATTATTTTACACACACTCCCTCCTTGTGCCGTCAGGCACATAAGGCAAAATGCAATCGACGCCATCCATATCTATCTTCAGCAATTCTTTCAAGGTCTTGTGTCTTTATTTTTGGATTTGGGCCTCTGTTGTGATAGTTCGTTGGTATGGTTCCTTTGGTCGTCCTCGCTTCCTCGTTCCAGATGGTCTCCAATACCATGCCTGTTTTGGTGTTCTTGGCCCAAATGTCTCCATCTTCATTTTAATACTGTTGACTTCATTGGCTCAGCATTTGCTTTTTTATGTACTTCATCGTTGATGGTAAATTCATTCCATCTGATGTTTGGAAGTCTGCACAAACATCTGGTCTGGAAACTTGCTAGTCTCAGTTCTATTTTTTGTCCATGTTTCAGAGCAATAGAGGAGCACTGGTATAACATTGCTGGTGAACATTCTTATTTTGGTCTTTATATTTATACCCTTTGACATCCAAATTTGTTGAGTTTCCCCATGCCTTTCTAAGCCTATTCTTGATGTAAATAAAACAGCTTCCATATAATTTTACACACATGCATTTACATAAGCACAAAATTATACGTAATTATATACACACACCGCACCGCACACACACACAAACCAAACGACCAATTTGGAGTGAAAGTGAGTTAAACTCCAACACAGTATTACGCTGGCTGTGGTCCAGGGGACTGTGACTTCCATTTGACCGCAGAGAAAGCGTAAGACACTGGAAGAATGTTGAGCTAACATACAAATGTCATCATTGATCCCATTTGAGAGACCATAAATGTACAACAAACAAAATAATTCTTAAAAACAGTTTATTTGCTGAATTCACATCAATTGGCAGAAATATTTTTTTCATATTCCAGACATCTTTAATGTTGATTTAGTAACCTACAACTGAACTTGCAACAGAAAAGTGATCTAGTTCAATTCCAGATATGTAGGTAACGAGTACTATGGGTGGTACTGCCACTTGCACTGTTCCATGATACTGTCCACAACGTGCATTATACGGTACAATCAGGATGATTGATTTTCTAAATTGACCATGCAGAGTAAATATGGTTAATTACCACTGCTACTGCACATATTACCATCGAAAAATACATTTCTAACGAGAAAAACCTCAGTTTGCACAATGTCAATGTCTTTTGCCATTTTTCACCAACATATTAAAATACTTGATAAAAACATTATAAAAATTATATTAAAAATACATGATATAGAGAGCCATTATCCATTCCTGTGACCATGTTTATGCGTTGACTGGCTGTGTTTGTGTTTCTTGAGCTTGTGGTGGTGCTTGGAATGTCTCCTTTCTGTTGAGTCATCCGACCCAGATTTTGATCTTGATCTGTGTTTTCTCGAGTGTCTGCCTTCGTCGTTCTCTCTCCGAGTGGCCCGTCTGAAACAGCATGCAATTATGCATTCATTATGCTGTATATTACATTTCACCACCAGTGTTGAAGCAGCTCAATAGAGGTAACCCGAAATGACATGTGACACCAATGGTGGATGACTTAGCAACCACTGGTAATGTCTAATTCAGTCTAAAAATATTTAGTAGATGATTGTGTTAACCAGGAATACATTATCCTGATAAACGAAGAATACTTTCGGACAGCATAAAAGATAAATTAACAATATAAACCCTATGTATTATATTTGTCTTCAATACGAGGATAGCAGTAGACCCATTTGCCATCCAGCGATTACAATACATTATATTATTAACTTTAAAGCTACAACAAAATGACAACAATGACAAAAGCATATCAAGTGAAACATAAAAATTCATTTCCCAATCTTTCTACATTAACTTTAAGATTTGACTTGAAGTATGTGTGTGTAATGTTGCCCTACACCTGCACGCTGTCTGTTTGAGGCAGACAGTTTGAGTGTTGCCTTGCGACACTTGCCTGTGTCTTGCGGTCTGTCTCTCATCTTCGGCGTCATCTGTGCTGCTCTCAGAGGATGCTGGGTGTCTGTATCTTCTCTTCTTGTGTTGTTTCTTCCTGGCACTGCTGCTACTTGAGTCATTCCCACTGCCAGATCTGTGTCTCCTGAAAGTAATCACCCAGCCATCCACAGTTATTACTGACTTGTTGTTGCTAGTATTTATATTTGACAATGAAGATTCACCAATCTACTTTTTTAATCTATCCTATTTAGTATCCACTACAACATGCACAGAAACACGGCATGATACTGTAAGTAAACTGACATGATTATCCAGATACTTAGTTAAATTTCACTGTACCTTTTCTTCTTCTTTTTCTTCCCTTCCCTGTGTTTATGTTCCACCGACTTCTCATCTGCCATATTAAAACATAAACTTTTTATTAATTTGTACAGAACCATCAATTAACATTATTTTATGTTTCAAGATCAAACAACACAAAATTAATACAATTGTTCTTGGAAAAAATACACCTTTGTAGACAATTCTAAATGACGTAATATAAAAAAAACACCTTTGAAAAAAATTCTAAATGGCTGCCATGTGGCCCATGTCACAAGAAAACGTGAATATATATATATCATTATGCGTGTATGGAATAAATGACAGAGAATGTTTCATTGTATGAACTGATTACTAGCAATAAGTTACAAAATAATTTATTGGTGAGAGTCGTGATGTAGAATGTAAAAAACACTACCCAGGATATAATGTAAATAACAATAAAACAATAAAGAAAAGACTACCAATGAGCAGGGACGGAGTGAAGCACATCTTTATCACAAGAGGGCAGTCAATGACGAGATGTCTGTTTTGCTAGAACTTCGCTGTACCTTTGGACAACTTGTTGAGAGGTGACACAAACTCTGTTTCATCATCGGTGTCAGAACTTGTGCTGCTCACGTCAAGGATGATTTCTCTCTGTGGATCGACCTTCACAAAGTTGCGACACTGGAATGTTAAGTGCCCAGCTGCAAACACAAATCAGCTCTGCAAACAATATCGGAAAATTGCATTTAATGTCATGGAAAACATTGGTTTTGTTGGCAGATTCAAAGTGTATTAAATGTGAAAAATTCAATCTCGGCATATAGAAATGTCTGGCTATATTTCACAGTTATCATTAACACACATCTAATGGGAATAGAGTCATTTATCTTTAGAGACATGAATTTTATTTTTTTTATGCTTGCAATGAGAGTCAATCCTTGTAGGTCGCTGTGTGATTTTTGTATATAATATGATTTCTTACCATAACCACACTTCTTGCACGTTGCTCGTATTCCACCCTGGCTTGAATTGGTGAGTTTAGCAATAACATCTGGAACAAATTAGTACATCAACTTTAACTAGTTACAAGCTTTATACATCCAACATATACAAGTCAATAACTATAATTAGGACTATAAAGAAAAGCATCTTAAAAGGGAGGCAAATTTTTAACCCCAACTAAGACTTATGCATGTTTAACACAGGCACAGCTTTTTTGGAGAAACACTTTCCAGTGACTGTTATCCCTAATACAGTGGACTTAACAGAATCATCCAATTTGTAGAATCGAATATATTTGCTGGGTCGGATTCATTCCCTATTTCCTGTATATATTTAAGACCACACATTATTAAAATGCACAGCTTAAGAGAATTGCAAACTAATCTTGTTATTGCTCACTGCACTTCTGAAATGAGCAATAGCAATGGAGGCCGATTCAATTTGGAGCACCACTGGACTACAAAGTGCCCTAAACATAATAGTTGAATATAATATATATATATATATATATATATATATATATATATATATATATATATATATATATATATATATATATGCCTTTTGTGTAACTCAACAATTTAAAATGATGTCGTTTGATGACTGAACATTTTGGTATAGAAAATGTATTAAGAATGACGTAATAATTGGGGTTAGATTTATAAAGGATTATTAAAACATCTTCTTGTTTGGCTCCACAGAGCCCGTCGTTCATCACAGCTAAAAGTGGTTTCTTACGACATTGGACATTTAATACTGTGCAACCCTAAGCCAGTACAGTAAGGGCAAACTGGTCCAGGATGGTTCGGCCTAGTTGTTTCGGCCCAGGCAGACGGATGGTTCTGCCCACTTCACTGAAAAACGCATCGCTATTGAATTCAGCAACGGTCGATTCAGCCCACGTTAATAGCAGAATTCGAAATAGCAAAATTCTAAGAGTAGTCGTTTTGACCCACAACTGATTCGATAAAAAATTTAAATTATGATTGCGCACAAAACCTTGAATCTTCATCTGTATATATGTTTATGTTTAATAAAAAACATTTCATTCTTAATGCATCTGTATGTTTATTAACAATTCGAAAACGCTAATAATTTAGTATATACAATATGCCAAAAGTCAAGTGGAAAATTAATAACGTCCACTTTCCAGTTAGAATACGATAGTCGTTTTGGTCCACGTAGCCCGCTAGCACCGGTTACATTACATACACGGCTGATTCGGCCCATGTGAACGAAAACACTTCATGGTTCACCGGTTGCGAAAACGGTTGGTTCGGCCCATGGGCCGAACCCGTTCTGGGCCGAAACATCCGACACCCGGGCAAACTACCATGTTTCTTAAACCCATTATCGCTCAAACTCTTCCATCCGCTATCAAACGATACGTGACGGTTTTGTGGTTAACGTTTGGGTAACCAACGTTTGCTACGTCCCAACTCACTCTGTAAGTTCGACGTGTGCTGCATTTCTGAAAAAATAAACGAACTAAAAGGAAACGATTTCCCCCTGCACAGCTAGCGCAGTTGCAAACTAAATTGACTTGTATACATCTGGTCCTAAGCGTCTTTTTACACAAAATGTTAAATGATGAAACACGAAGTGCACGATGTAAAAAAATTAGTTGTGTTCCATGTTTATATGGTTATTGTATAAATTCATAACATGAGCACACAGTAGACGTACAATAATAGGTAAAAATAGGATTACAAATTTGACAGATTTTACCCAGAGGAGTATAGTGGTAGTGTGTACATCACGTGACTTTAAACATGCCCGTACGATGGATTTCGCTCTAAATACAAATGCTGTAATTTCTAATTTGCCTGACAATATAATACTTGAAATCTTTCACTATTTAACAGTTAAAGAGTTGTGCTGTGCTGGAAGGTGTGTTCCTTTTTAGATACAGTTAAACTTGTTTGCAATTGTTTTTATTATTTTTTCTTGCTTTGGTATCACAAACCAGCAATGTTAGCTACCTGAAACAGGTAAAGGCTTTTGTGTAAATCTTTGAATGCGGTATTATTCTGAAGGAGGGAATGAGACTTGACAACGTGTTAATGCAGATGTGATGGAAGTTGATCTACAGTGAATTATTTAAGCAGTAATTTAATCTATATAAATATGTACATAAAACAACCAGGTGATTTATGTAACTTAGCTCAAATAATTGTTTACCCCCTATAATAAATAGTACCTGTGTCTTTCGGAAGAGATAGTACAAACCATTGATCCGTTCTACCTGGTGTCTATGCCAGGGGAAGAAAAAGATCCCACACAGGGAAATAAAAATATGTGGTGGATTCACTCTTTCTAAAAAAGAGAGTGAGGTGTGAATGCGGCCTAAGCAAAACCATCTGCAAAAGATCAATGTGCCAGATCTGAAACTTTCAATTTTATTTAACACTCAGCTAGTGGATGTGGTGTAGAAGCTAACGTCTTTCTTAATAAATTAAAACTCATTCATTTTACATATCCAAGGTGTGTTTAATTTACCTGGTAGAGGCTTTCGTCAACGTATCACGTCGACTTCATCGGTACCGATGATGCTGAATGACATCATCGTACACGTGAAGCAATTCGTAATTGCCCTCGTCTCTGTTGGTGGGTGTTCTAGTTTTCCTGATCCATGTACGATGACGTCATTCAGCGTCATCGGTACTGATGAAGTCAATGTGATACGTTGACCAAAGTTTCTACCAGGTAAATTAAATACACCTTGGATATGTAAAATTAAATTTATCTGCTTTGATAATGAACTATCCTGAAGAATGTTCAGTAAGCCTTAATGCTTTTGTCATAATAATAAAAAATTTAGTATATATTAATAGTATATTTTTCTTCATATCTGACTATATGGCTTCTTTGTTTGTTTAGGATATGCAGACGTTGGAGACGCATTGCCAGTGATAGGAGCCTGTGGAAGCATGTGAATTTAACTGCTTATGAACTAAATCTGAAGAAGATGTGGAAAATAATCAGAAATCATTTTTCTGAGGTTTTACTTTCACTTCATTTGAAAGGCCATCTAGCTCAAGGTATGTAACTATTCTTGATACAGTGCATTCATATAAGTGTTAAAAATACATTTAGATGCACCTATTGCACAATCAATCTGTGCTGGGTTGACAAGTATTAAAATATGAATAATTGTCATCCCAGCATGAAGATTGATTATGCAATATGTGCATCTAAATGTAGTTAAAGGTCCCAATTCGATGTTTTTGCTAGTCTCATTTCAAATCCATTATGCGAAAAATGGTACATGAATTATTCACACACACTATTCACACAAGCTAAATCAGTTGAGGATGGAGTTTTAACCAATGAATGACAAAACTTTTTTGTTCCTGTTATTACATAACATTAAGTCATTGTCATTTTTTACCGTGCCTTATTGTGAAGATGCTGGAAATTTTTTTATGCTAGTCATTATATTAAAAGTCATCCCTAAAGGAGATATTGCGATGCAGTTGTTTTGATAAGATAATATAAGATACTTCTTTATTGTCTCAACAATGAAATTGAGAAATTTTTCTCGGGTAAGAAGAACAGATATGACTGCATAAAACCATTCTATAAAAGCGGCAGATAAGTAGACAGTGAAACAGACTAAAATAATAGTAATAATAATACATAATAAATACACAATAAAATAAATGAATAGACATTATATACATTGCATACACATTATTTGTTATGCTAGGAAATGACAACTGACACTGTTTGCAGCAGGCATCATGAGTTAAGTTGTTTAATAGACAGTGGCACAAATGAGTATTTGTATCTATTAAGCCTGCACGGAGGAGTTCTATAGCATCTATCGATGGCAGGAGCCGAAATTCATTATGTAAAACATATTTGGTATCATAAATAATTTTGACTGACTGTCTTCTTAATGTCTGTTAAAAAATCTCCTGGGAGATTATGGGAGATGTGGAACCTGTTATTTTCATGGCATTTCTCATCAAGCGCGAAAGCTGTGATTTCAACTGAACAGACAGATTGCTAAACCAAGCAGTAATCCAATAGCGCAGTATGCTTTCAATAATGGAGCGATAAAAAAGAACAAGTATTTTCTCATCAACACCAAAAGCTCTCAATCTTTGGAGAAAATACAATTGCTGGTGGACTTTCGAGCACAGACTGTGAACATGGACATTCCAGCTAAGTTTGTTATCAAGATGGACACCTATGTATTTGTACTGACCGATCTGGGCAATTTCTTCACCATGGATAACAACAGGCAAATGATCGGTAACAATACATTTAGCATCAAAAATCATCTTTTTAGTCTTACTAACATTGAGTTTGAGTGTTGTCACACCAATGTACAAAGCTTTCAATTTTAGAAGTGTACATACCGATGTCAGAATCAACATGTAACAGACTAAGAATAGCCGAGTCATCAGAAAATTTGATTATGTAGTTGTTAGTACTGCTGCTAGTACAGTCATTTGTATACAGAATGTACAAAATCGGCAAACTGACACAACCTTGGGGTGCACTGGTATTTGTTACCACAGTTTGGGAAAGAGTCTGATTTACTTTAACAAGCTGGACTCTGTCTGTTAGAAAAGAATGATACCACTTGATGATATAAAGATAAGATAAGATAAGATACATTTTATTACAAAGTAGCAAGTACAAGGAATTGTTGTGGCGTTAGCACAAACATACACCATGCACCCAATAACATGTGGAACTAAACATTATATCTCGCCATCATAATACTAAAAACAGTTAAAAACAAACGAGAGTAATATAATAGATTGCAAAAGTTAAAAAAATAAATAATAAATATAAAAAAATAAAAGATTAAAAATAAAAAACGCGACATTGCAACTACCTGCCAGAGGCAAGACAATTATACTGGCTCTCCGTTTAAAAATCTCAGCGCTTGAGGATAGAAACTATTGTTGAATCGCGTCGTTTTAGTTTTTATGCAATGGTAGCGCTTACCGGAGGGAAGGAGTTCAAAGAGATGGTTGGTTGGATGATATGCGTCCTGTACAATACGCTTGGATTTGCTCAAACTACAAGATCAATAAAGAGACTTGATGGACGGCATATTTAACCCGATTAGTTTAGAAGCGTTCTTGACGACTGATTCAATTTGATTAATGGATTGACATTCATATGTTTCAGCTTAGTGAGCAGGGTGTGAGGTTGGATAAGGTTGAATGCCAAGCTAACGTCTATAAACAATAGTCTAGCATAAGCCTTGGGCTTTTCTAAGTGTTTCAAAATTAAATGGACAACAGTGTTGACAGCATCGCCTGTTCCTCTGCCATGCCTGTAGGCAAATTGGAATGGGTCAAGATAGTCCTGAACATCTAACCTCAGTTTACAAGCCACTATGCGTTACAAACATTTCATGACAATTGATGTAAGTGCAACAGGTCTGTAATCATTGTTTTCTTTTGGGCAAATTTTCTTTGGTACAGGAGTAATATATGAGGTTTTCCAGGGTATTGGTACCCTGTGGCTATCGACCAAAAGTTGGAATATGGGGAACAAAAGCCGGTGCCAACTCCTCAGCAAATGTTTTCAATAAAAAAGCTGAAATTCCATCAGGACCAGATGCTTTTCTACTGCATTTTGTGTTTGTCAGATCAGCACGTTTGCACATTCAGTGATCAGCTTTCATAGATATGTATGGAGAAATTTCTGCTAAAGGCCAATTTACATGAGCGATGAATTGATCAATTGGTCGGCCTCCACAGTGTCACGTAGTGCAAGAATCGGTCGTGTAAACATCCTTGGCTTGCGAGACCGATTGACCAGGCCCGGGGGTCTATTACATTGCAATGTAATAGATTGCTATTACTATTACTTAGTGTCCTTTCTATTACTATTATGAAGGCAATGTAATATAGATATTATTACTATTACATTTCAAGCTATTACTATTACTGTTACATTTTCCATCGGAACTATTTTTTTTCAATTAAACATTTTACATATGTAATCACTTACATAGATTCTAATTAACTGATGGGTGTATCGTCGATAGCAAGTGCACATTTTATGAAAAACTAACAACAAATACTTAGATGACAGTTTATACTTTCTTTTGGAGGCAAAACAACTGTTTACTTTAGTGTCAATTGATCTCAACACAAAATCTTTTGCATACAACATTACTGAGATGTGTCTGTATTCTCTCTGTACTCGATCTCTAGGTGTTTAATATCACATCACATATCTAACATCAAAATAAGATCGATTTACTTTAAAATATGGCTGTTGCATTTAACTGACATGAGCTTCTGGAAAACTGTATCACTCAAACAACATCAATCTGGGTGATAGATCTTGCTGGCAAATAAAATTACAATTAACTCATAAATTTCCCAATTAAATTAACCTCTCACAATTCCAGTCGGATGTAGAAGTTTCATATATTCGTTGGAATGAAGCAGAAAAACACTGTCACCGTAACATATAACACAGTCTGATTATCCCATATAGACCCATACTGCTCGGCTGCTGCTTGGTGGACAGTTAATTATTTGCTCAAGGATAGGATGTTTTTCACACTTTTGGTCAATAGTGTGCAAGCTAGCTACCACCTTAGAAAACACTCAGAAAAGTTGGTATAAGCCCCTGGATTCTGTTAAAACATTACCCAGCATGGCTGGCTGACAACTAGGATTGGGAGATGGCAAAGATTGATTGATTGATTTAGATGTTAAAGACTGGAACCCTTATCCTGCTTCTGTGAATGAATGCTTAGGCTTGTGTGAGAGGGATAGATGACTGGTGGACCTGGCTTCAAATGACTAATTAGCCATGCAGCAGTCACACTGTCAGTGTCTCCTGCTAATAGTGCTAAAGTTCAATGACTGTCATGTTTCGGCTACTAAACCATTTTATCACCACAAAAAAGGTTCCAAATTGGAAATGTTAACAAATCCTGTTATGTCAAAATGCAGCATTTTTAGTCTGATTATTTTCAATGAAATTTAATTTTGATGTGATTGAAATGTCCAATTGTGATAGCAAAGTAATAGCTCAATTACTGTTACTTTGCTTTCTATTACTATTACTAGTATTAGCAATGCCGGAGCTCGTTAGGCGGCGCTAGTTGTGCTATGATCGGCAAGTCTACCAAAATGTGTCCCAAGGGCCAAGAGAGGCCCGTTTACAGGGGGTGCCTTTAACGGTCCATAGCAACTGACATAGACCACCCATGATAAAAGTGCGCATATACCTGTAAAGCTGGCATACTTCTTTACTCTGATGTACACCCTGTTTTATTTCTTTAGGTGAAAGTATTTTGTTTTTTTATGGTGAAAATTTCACGATTCTCGCAAATCCGGGATTCACCTTGATTCACGAAAAAAACAATTGTATGTCTTTTATTGGTCATTTATTAACACAAAACTATTTTTTATATTTTGGCTAGGTCTGGCTAGTAATGTACTGTACAACTAAAACAACCCCCTATCACTATCCACTGACGCCAAGAATTATCTAGCTATTTGAACGTTAGGTGGCGCCACACACATGTCAGAATAATAAATTACGCGATGTCCTAGCCCGCTGTTGTTTCAAGTTCGTCTTTCTCGTCGTAGTTGTTGAAAGTTCATAAATATCCATTCTTCAAGTACGTGTGTAAGTAATAATTGATCTATCTAACTATATTATCGTGTAGCAGTGTATGTTTGAAGTTCTGGAGGGTGTTTTGCTCATTTTGGCGGGAGATAAAACATGTAAACAAACTAGCAAAGTGACGGCGTGACTGACCTGTCAAACGATGTCCCAGCAGACAAGACGAAGAAAGGCATCCATTACTCACATTAAGCTCAAAGCTGACAGTCTTACACTTGGAATGTTAATATGATTTACACTGTGCTTTCTGATTGTTTTTCATTATAAGTACTATCATAACTGTGGATTCGACTTATGTATAGTGACTATATAATGACTAGTATTATAATTAGTAGTAATGTAAATATTTGTTTATGCCAAATTTATCTCTATTTTGGATATGATGATGGCCTAGATGATGGGTGAAGGTGTATGAAACTCTAAAAATGATGTACAACTGATAGTTGGTATGCAATATTGTGTCAGAATAGTTATTTACTCAACGATCCACACATATTGATATGATATACTTGTAATGACGTACATATTTATAGTAGTTGTTTCTTATTTTAACTACTAATACACCCAGATAATGCAATAAGTATGACAATAATAGCTTACATTTCATCCTACATGATACAGCTGTGAAAAGGCTTCTGTCAAAATCTGCATAATAGTTCGCAGTTAAAACCTTGTAAACAATATTTTCATATACATAATAATGCTAATGACCTATACATGTCAATCATGCTTAGAAATAGACACCAAGTTTTAAAATATCTCTGTAGGGTATATATTGTTTTTTTCTTTTTACCAACTGCATAAATGTGCAACATAAGTGAAAAATAGCACTGTTTACAGTTTTCTTGCAACCAAAATAATGGATGCACTGGTTTGAATGACTCCCACACAGGTTGAGAACATTTAGTACTTCCACAATATGTAACAAAAATTACATTAACATTAATATTAGTAATTTTTTAAAGCCAGGTACACTTTTTTAATCAAAATAGAAAAAACGTGTTTTGGAAATGTTGACGGGGGTGTCTTTAAAGTGCTCTAACATAAAAACTAATTAACCTACAGCCACACAACTGATTCCATGATGCATCTTAATAATATATCTTTCCAATGATCATCATCCTACATGATACACATGTCAAATATTCATCTTGCATCAGCATGTCTTCAGCTGTGAACATTCTTCTGTAAAGATACATAAAAGTTTGCAGTTTAAAAAAATCTTGTAAAAATATTGTTCACATATATAATAATGTTAATGACCTATACATGTCAAACAAGCCGAGAAGTAGACACTGAGTTTTAAAAATGTATCTGTAGGGTATATAATGTGCTTGTTTTTTACCTTTTACCAACCGCCCCTGTAAAAATGTGCAAAATAAGTGAAAAATGGCACTGTTTACAGCTCTCTTGCAACAAAAATAATGGATGCACTGGTATGAATGACCCACACACAGGTTGAGAACATTGAGTACTTCCACAATATGTAAAAACAATACATTAACATTAGTAATTTGTTTAAGCCAGGTACACTTTTTAATCAAAATAGAAAAAACGTGTTTTGGAAATGTTGACGGGGGTGTCTTTAAAGTGCTCTAACATGAAAACTAATTAACCTACAGCCACACAACTGATTCCATGATGTATCATAATAATATATCTTTCCAATGATCATCATCCTACATGTTACACATGTCAAATATTTATCTTGCATCAGCATGTCTTCAGCTGCGAACAGGCTTCTGTAAAAATCTGCATAATAGTTTGCAGTTAAAAAATCTTGTAAAAAATATTTTGTATATACATAACAATGTTAATGACCTATACATGTCAAACATGCTTAGAAGTAGACACTGAGTTAAAACAAATGTCTCTGTATGGTATATACTCAGTTTTTTTTACTTTTTACCAACTGCCCCTGTATAAATGTGCAACATAAGTGAAAAATAGCACTGTTTACAGCTCTCTTGCAACCAAAATAATGGATGCACTGGTATAAATGACCCCCACACAGGTTGAGAACATTTAGTACCTCCACAACATGTCAAAAAAATTACATTAACAGTAATATTAGTATTTTATTTAGGCAAGATACACTTTTTTGATCAAAATAGAAAAAAACGTGTTTTGAAAACGTTGATGGGGGTGCTTTAACATGAAAAGTAATTAACCTACAGCCATACAACAGATACCATGGTGTATCTTAATAACAGACCTTTGACGTTTTTGACGGGGGGTGTCTTTAAAGTGCTCTAACACGAAAACTAATTAACATACAGGCATACAACTGATATCATGATGTATCTTAATAACAGACCTTTCCAATGATGTATAATACTTTGTAATAAATTAATTATCTCAACATGGTCCAGCATAGCTACTAGTATGTTGTGTTCTGTTGGACCTATTACTATTAACATTACTTGAACAATTATAACCGTTACTATGACATATTACTATTACCCCAGGCCTATGATTGACAAGACCAATTTGCGGCATCGTCCAAATTTAGCCAAGAGTCGGCTGTGATTTTGAAACATGCACACGTCGTGAGACCAATTGGGGCACAACTTGTTCATGTAACCCGTAACTGTATCCTCAACTGATTTAGCCTATCGGGAATCCAGTTCGTTGATGTCCAAATATGTAGCGTGTCAATAGTTTAAGTAATATCAGCAGTCGGTCATTAGATCTGGTAAGGCTCAAAATAGTGGATATCCAAAACAATAAACACTTTAAGGCTTCTTCTCGCCGATCACATGACAACGTTATGAAATTTCACCAAGGGCGAAATTTGTGAGTTTTCAGCAGGTTCTATTTTCACTTCAATAAATTCTGCATGCAAAATTAAACAATTTAATAGTTTGTATAATGATTTCACAAAAAGCATGTCGTAGTGGATAGTATGTAGGTTTGAATTTTCGCAAAATGCAAAAAACAATTTAATGAGACGAGCAAAAAAAATCAGTTGATGAGGCACCTTTAAGTATTTTGTATCGCAATTGTGACCGTTGTGTGCCTGTTATTCCGAAGGTGGCAGCAGGTGGAAGAAGAGCAGTCTGTCGGACGCCATGTTGAAAGAACTCCGAGAGCGATGTCCAAACATCAGGACGCTGGAACTGATGAAGGTGAACCTGACAAACGTCTCGGTCGAGTGTCTGCCACCGAAGCTCGTCCGTCTGTGCGTCACCTCGTCGCTCTTCCCGTGTGGCTGGTTCCGGACAACAGGAGACGGCGGCGTGCTGGCGTTCCTTCGCCGGGTCGACCTGAGTCACAGCGGCAAGACGTCCAACAGCGACGTCACCAGTCTCTGCAGCAGTCGCCACATCACGGAGCTCAAGCTAAACGGCTGCTACCGTCTGACAGACGCGGCGGCCAAGGTGATTTCCGACGAGCTGCCAGACCTGGAGACGCTGGAGATGTCAGCCACGTCATGTACGGACCTCGCACTGCACCACATCAGTCGTCATCTCACTAAACTTGTGACACTCAACATGTCGGCTTGTAGCGCAGTCACGGACCTGGGAGTCGGCTTGATTGGTCATGGTCTCGTCAGACTGAGATGTCTCAATCTTGACAAGTGCTCTTCGGTGTCGGATGCTGGCGTTGAACAGCTGACCTCGCTAAAACAGCTTCAGTTTCTTGCCGTGGCTGCTACCAAGGTTACACAGAGTGCCGCGGACCGGTTCAAGACGGCACTGACTAACTGCGTCGTAGCATTGTAAATTTGTAATACAGGTCTATTATATTTTATATTGTTCAGCAGGAAATGCACGGCTCATGCACGATTTGAATTATCATTGTTGGTAGTAAACACAACATCCGCAATCCATTTTGACGTTGATATTCACACACTTTAACATTATAGTTTGACTATAGTCCACATGCATGAAAATTGCCGGAAATGTCCCCTTGCATACTTCAGCTACACGATACCGTATAAATGTTTTCAGTCAAGATTTGGTCATCTTCGAGCTGACCGAATGATTAAGATTCGAAGAGCTCTGCGAATAATGAGATCATACAAATAAAATGCAATACTGCCGTGACTAAACGAATTCAGCCCTCCAGACAGTGGCTTATCTAGAATCTAGCACACGGGTAGACAAAGGGGGGGAGTTTAACCACCTATGCTACCAAGTAGCGGTGCAACAGAAACATAAAAAATACGGTAAAAAATGTAAGCCAAAGGGGCATGACCCAATGCCCCCCCCTCCAAATACGCCACTGCTTCCAGACTATTGTCTATCGTTGCTGACAACGTTGAATTGAACGCGGCAACATGAGCAAGACCCCCCCCCAGTTTGAAATTCAGTTGTTGCTGTCGGTAGTCCAAACAATGAGTAACTTTAACCCAATGTCAACGTGTCCAAGGACGCAACACTGTCAACGTGTCCGCGGACGCAACACTGTCAACGTGATCGAGGACGCAACACTGTCAACGTGTCCGAGGACGCAACACTGTCAACGTGTCCGAGGACGCAACACTGTCAACGTGTCCGATGATGCAACACTGTCAACGTGTCCGAGGACGCAACACTGTCAACGTGTCCGAGGACGCGACACCGTCAACGTGTCCGAGGACGCAACACCGTCAACGTGTCCGATGATGCAACACTGTCAACGTGTCCGAGGACGCAACACTGTCAACGTGTCCGAGGACGCAACACTGTCAACGTGCCAGAGGACGCAACACTGTCAACGTGCCCGTGGACGCAACACTGCCAACGTGTCCGATGACGCAACACTGTCAACGTGCCCGAGGACGCAACACTGCCAACGTGTCCGAGGACGCAACACTGTCAACGTGTCCGATGATGCAACACTGTCAATGTGTCCGATGATGCAACACTGTCAACGTGCCCGAGGACGCAACGCTGTCAACGTGTTCGATGATGCAACACTGTCAACGTGTCCGATGATGCAACACTGTCAATGTGTCCGAGGATGCAACACTGTCAACCTGTCCGAGGACGCAACACTGTCAACGTGTCCGAGGACGCAAAGCTTTGCGTTTCACGCAGCTCTGTTCTACCCTCGGGTAGCTTTGTACGGAGCAGGCGGGTGCAAAACAATGATGCTTCGTAATGTTGAAATAAGGTGTCTTGGAATAAGTAATATAATATATGTTTCATGCTAGTAATAAGGTGTCTTAGAAAAAGTAATATAATATATGTTTCATGCTAGAAATAAGGTGTCTTGGAATAAGTAATATAATATATGTTTCATGCTAGTAAAACCTAATAAAAACCAACAATGCACGCAAGCTTCATATAGCAGTTCCACACATAATGTTATAATTAGGTTAATCTTAGGTAGAACAGTAGGCCTACTCGCATGTTTAGTGACATAAACACCATCAATACGTTGCGATAGTCCCTGTGTACATCATACTCCCAGTTCAGTCGACGATGGGGGCACGTCGACAACCAGAGAGGCAAAAAGTTACATATCCTATAAGTACGGTACTTCACAAATAGTGTACTCTCGAAAACTTTTACATTGGGGTTCAATTCCTGTTCCATAAAAGTAATCGAGTTGTATTAATGTCACTTTATTCTTTACATATTACACGGGTGTTAAAACACTATTAATGGTACATCGAAAGAGGCAAGTGTTTTTTTTTAACATTAGGGTTCATTTTAAAACCAGCGTTCATATAGAATAATGCACTCGGGGGTGCATAAATCGTGTGGCTGTGTGTTCAAGGCACCGATCACGTACTATGCAAGGCGTGGAAACCAGATGTTTATAATGTTCAATTTTACGGCAAATTTAACTATTCGCGTTGTACAACGGCTGTTGTATTCCGCCTGTAAGTAGCATTTGCTGCTACAGAAGATGCTTTTAGCAATCGATCGGTTGTGCCGTGAGTCTTCCCAGACTGACACGATGGCAAACCAACACTGGCTACACCGACACTGCTGACGTGGCACGTTGCAGCGCAACAGTTGAACGTCATATGTATCTATAAGTGGGATGTTAGGCTTCTCCTGCAAGACGAAGAAGACATTGCTAGTGCAGGTTGTGTAATCGGCGGCGAGTGACGGCATGGCTGCAGGACGATGTGTGGCGGCGCGTGACGGCAAGGCTGTAGGACGATGTGTGGTCGCACTGCTGGTTCTGGCGTGTCTGCCATTAGCGACGTCACACGAACAACATGGACCCATCGATATACAGCACTACGAAGACGGGAAACACAATGAAGACTTTGACCACGCCGCTATTCTGGGTAAGTTTCCCTAGCTCAGCTGTACGTCGATCTTCCGAAACTTGTCAACCGTCATATATCTCAGTACAACATAACTGCGTGTTGATTTGACTTTGTAAATTAATATTTTAATAATTTCATGTGTACTGAAAGTGCAAGATGAAAACTTTTATACGAGTAGCCTACATGGCAGTTAACACGGGTAGAATGATAGCAACCCAGTTGGGTACGGGTGAACAGGTTTCTAGAGGATAAAGTCTAAAGCGTTTTGATCGATTCTAAAAACTGGACGGCTGGGGGCATAGTGCCACATGACCACTGTTAGAGGAGGGCATAGTGCCACATGACCACTGTTAGAGGAGGGCGTAGTACCACATGACCACTGTTAGAGGAGGGCATAGTGCCACATGACCACTGTTAGAGGAGGGCATAGTGCCACATGACCACTGTTAGAGGAGGGCATAGTGCCACATGACCACTGTTAGAGGAGGGCATAGTGCCACATGACCACTGTTAGAGGAGGGCGTAGTGCCACATGACCACTTTTAGAGGAGGGCATAGTGCCACATGACCACTGTTAGAGGAGGGCGTAGTGCCACATGACCACTGTTAGAGGAGGGCATAGTGCCACATGACCACTGTTAGAGGAGGGCATAGTGCCACATGACCACTGTTAGAGGAGGGCATAGTGCCACATGACCACTGTTAGAGGAGCGAGGTATAAATATGAGATTACGTACACGCATTATGTGTACTGCATATTTGTCATCAGTCAAGAAAGTGGTTATTGCTTATTATTTGTTAGGGTCCCAAGACGCCCTGGACGAGTTCGCCGAGCTAGCGCCAGAGGAGGCCAAGAAGAGGCTCGCGACGATTGCCCTAAAGATGGATTTGAACAAAGACAATTTCGTCACTCAAGACGAACTTACCACCTGGGTCCTTAACTCATACGTGCAAGTATACCTACTCATGCCCGTCCTTTGGGGGGTCCTTAACTCATACGTGCAAGTATACCTACTCATGCCCGTCCTTTTTTGGGGGGAGGGTCCGAACGAATCCACCTTTTTGAGAGAATTTGTTTAACTGTAACAGTCCTTGTTAGACTTCATTTGGAACGGGGGTTGTTTACAATAATGTTCAGTCACTCGCAAGAACATAAACTCGTGTTGCTGAAGTCGGAAACAAACGAAGCAGAAAATAGCAATAAAACAACTGTTATAGAATTTATTCGACCACAGAATCTTATTGAACGGTAATTACACAAAATCAAACCTACTGGAGCATCATCATAGGTTATATGTACCCGTACTATATACTGAACGATACCTATTGTTGACATTAATGAGGTTTCAAAAGCACTTGTATCGGCGGTCTATCCAGCACACCCAGTAGTGTATCCAGGATCTCACAAGGGGGAGGCCAAACGGGGGCAACCTTAGTCACCAATTAGTTTACCATGCTGCCATGTAGTGGCGCAACAGGTTGCGTACGAAAACACAAATTTTGTCAATGTAGGCCATGGCCTAGTGCCCTCTAAACACGCCATTGAGCACGTGACATCTGTGATTCTCTTGCGCATTAATTATCGTGTATCTAACTATCTATGGGGGAATTCTTGTTGTTCCGTTCACGAAATATATTTCCTAATCAAAATGTAACAAAACAGTATTAAACGAAGTTAATATTTAGGAATCACATTTATTTACATTCCTATCACTTCGTTATATTAATAATCGTGATGCCTTTCATTTATAAAGCGCCGATCTTGTAGATTAATTTGTCTCTAAATACCACTGTAGTTCGCTGAACGAAGAGGAAGCTGGCCCGATAATAGTGCATTACGACTCGAACGGGGATGGCAGTGTCACGTGGAAGGAGTACCTGGATAGAGAACACGGCTACACGTTGGCAAAGTTGGAGGCAGACCGCGCACAGAGAGACGAGGATCTCGCTCAGTTACTGCAGGTCTGTCAGGTGGCGCCAGTGTAGCACACACGAAGAACGTGTAGATTTGTCGTTTTCTAACACAGCAACTATTTCCAGCTGCTGATTTCTGCAATTTTTAGTCGTTTAATCATCGTGTAAATTCACAACGCATCACACGTTTATGAACTAATTGGATGTTTCGGATTTTTAGTCAACGTTTTTGTCACAGCTTTATTGGGCAGTAATATTCTAATGGGAAACATGTCAACATATCTTTATTGGGCAGTAATATGTTATTGGGAAACATTTCAACGTATCTTTATTGGGCAGTAATATTTTAATGGGAAACATGTTAACATATCTTTATCATAAACTTTGCAACAACGGGACCACCTTTCTGTAATTCACTTGATGCAATTTGAAGCACGAGTCACCCATAGCTATCAACGCAGGTACATCTTATGAACAGTAAGGGGAGGCAGTGTTAATTGAGCCATTTTCTTTTTCATATATATGGTACGCTCATATTCATAAGTGAAAATTGGTTTTACTTACATAAACTATGTAAATAATTTTATACCAAGATATGTTTTATTTGTACAACTTATGTAGGCCTTGTACTAAAATTTTATAACAACTCAGCCAATACATCTACCCACTAGGTGCAACATGTCTCTGACAAGTCTACATGCTTAATTAATAAGTCAACACAATTAATATAGACGCAACCGGTGTAACTGCTAATACACTGCGTTGTAGCTATCCGATGTGCCAACTTCCTCATAAAATGAATACCCTGATGTGTTTTGGGGTAAAGAACACTCGTCTTCATTCTTTAACTCGACCAACCTTCCCTTGGGTGGCTCAACTAACCAACAATTAAGTTTTTTTAATTAACTTCTCATTAATGCACAAGTTATGTAATTAATCTTCTTTCCTGTGCATAGTTAAACCATTTGTAAGAGCAGAGACAATAAAATCTGGTCACATGCGTTGACTGTTTACACACCACCAGACATTAATTGCAATCACCAAGTTTCGAAAAAACATAAAAAACACACTTTTAACTCATATTTTTATTGTGACAAAGGGCACTTATTTAAAAATATAATTTGACCATTATCTGTTTATGAATATCAACCATGCCATTCAGCATACAATGTAAACGTGATATTCGAGAGGAAACACACAACCAAAACAGATAACAGTACATAAGTGACCATTTTCGAAATCAACAAGTCTATGGCTCCCTTGTCAACAGAAGGCAATTTTGTTAAATCTGATTAAATATCAGCAGACAACATTGCAAGTCTAGTGTATGAGGTAATGTGACACTGTCAGGCCTCCTCTCTGTCACAGGTCATAGAGGAGAATGAGATGAAGTTCCAGGCTGCCGATGTAGACAAGAGTGGCTCTCTAGACTTGTCTGAGTTTGCGGCCTTCACCCATCCCTATGACTACGAACATATGTACGATTTCGAGGTGAACATGACCTTGAAGGCACAGGACCAGAACAAGGACGGTGTCATTGACTTCAACGAATACTCTGGGGAAGAAGATGGGGAAGGAGGTAGGAGCATTAGGGCGGGAAGTTGTTGGCAACTGAAGGAAGTGTGTATGGATATTACTAGATAAGGTTAATGGGGAGTGGTAGAGGACGTCAAAGCTGAGGGAGAAGATGTGGGAATCTGAGGGTCAAGGAAAATGAGTAAACATAGGAAAGTCCAGTGTTAAAATTTGGTGTAACTGAAAACACATTCATTTCTGCCAAAATACACTTACTGTGTCAGATACATTTTGGTGACTGTGATTATATATTGGCCGTGTTATACACCTGTAATCAACAGGAAGACCTTCCAAAGTTGAATTTTACACTAAAACTGTTTCCAATTTGAAGCATTTTATTTAGTAGAGCAACATATAAAAAAATTATGTACAAGACTACCCGCTGTATTAATGTTACTTTGGATATTATAAAGTATTAATTATTTCTAGTGTGCTGTAAACTGAAATTTTGACAGTCAACACAAACTCAAATATATCTACAATGTTAAAAATATAATTCTGCATTGCAGGTGTTACCACCAAAGAAGATAAAGTGGTGAATCAAGAACAGTTTGAAAAATATGACATCAATAAAGACGGGAACCTGGATAGAGATGAAATAAAGGCTTGGGTACTGCCAAACAACACAGCTCTTGCGATACAAGAGGCAGTCCACCTTATCCAAGAGACAGACATTGATAAGGATGGTCAACTGACTGTGGATGAGATTGTTGCTAAATATAAACTGTGGGTGGGCAGTTCATCTCAGTCTCATCTACACGACCCACAGGAACTGTGATGCTCCACTTGTAAGTTAATTAGAAATATACTGTGGTTAAGCCAACTTTATAGCTGATGAAAATACCAACGCAACGTGCAATGCCTGTAACTTATATTGCAGTCATTGTCAATACATAGTAATTCACTGGATCAATTGAGGACAACTTAATAAAAATTTTAAACATATCAAGGCTTTGCAAGAAAAACAGATTATAATATAATTACCACATAACTGAATTAAAACGCCATATCTATCATCTTGTGTGATCAGTAGTTTCTTTTTGGGACTCACATAGAGTCGCATTGTTGCTGAAGTACTTAGTCTTAAAACAATCAATGAAAATAATATTACAGTCACCAGATGGCTTTATGATGTTCACCAGGTGGCAGTAAATATTCACCAGGTGACACTGTAATGTGCACCAGATGGCACTGACGTTCATTACATTGGACTGGTGGTCACCAGTTGGCACTGTGACAGGCATTCACATAATATGGTTCAATGGACAGGCTTTATCCTCGTATGCTTTTGAGCACATTCTGAAAGAAAATATAGATGTTTAATTTGGCATTTTGGCATCAATTGGGAATTTACAAATTGACAGTAATATTACGATAATGGTGTGTAATCATCACAACAATTATTTTATAATGGTAAAACATTCATGTATCATTCAATGCTTCTAAATTTATAAATTACCATTGCCCTGTTCTGTATCAGTTGGTGAGTTATAAACTCACACACACTGAACACTTTTGGCAACAACTTTGTTAAAACTGATACAGGCTCAACGTTGTCAATACCAATTAAATAATTACTTCAAAAAGGAAAAGCCATAGTTCACGGTGCCCATTGTTACGTATAATTTTATTGAAATACTATTACAGGTTCATTAAAAACTTGACATCAATAGCATCAGTTATCTTGATTATTGATACACATTGTTCACTGACAGACATGAATAGGATGTAACTGTTTTCCTGCACACTTGCCGCCATGACTGGAATAAATAATAATTGACATTTTCTTTCACAATTACAATACATAAGTTACAATTCTTAGACTACTGGTTTGAAACATAGTTTAAGCTCAATTTAAATAGTTACAAAGTGATGGAGTTGCTCACTGTGTTGGCTGCTTGTGTCATAAATGCAGTCATTACTATTTAAAGGTGCTTAATCAATTCGATTTTTTTGCTAGTCTCATTTCAAATTAAGTTTGCGAAAAACCAAACCTACCTAGTATCCACTACAACATGCTAGCTCCTTTGTACAACTTTTGTATGAAGTTTCTGTGAAATCATCAGACAAACTATTAAATTAGTTAATGCTTGTTCAAGCATTTACTGAAGTAAAAATGCTGAAAAATCATGACTTTGTTCTTTGGTGAAATTTCATAACTTTGTCATGTGACTGGCGAGAGAATGGAGGTCACGCCCATAATCAGCATTGACACACACAGTGTTTACCATTTTGGATATCTACTATTTTGATCCTTACCATATCAAACGTTTAAAGGCAATTCTTTCAATGATTTGAAAAAAATTGGCATTTTTTTATTAAATTGACTGCGGATGTTACATAAACTATTCACACACTACATATTTTGACACCAATGAACCGGATTTGTGATAGGCTAAATTAGTTGAGGAAGCAGTTTTAACTACAGTACTGGTTGTGTCAAGAACAAGTGTTAAAACATATATTTACAAATCTTTATTATTTGAAATTAAATATTTGAATTGTAACCATTTGAAAATTACTTTTTCAAATTCAATTACAAACACAATTACAATTGACCCCAGTCCTGGTTGCAGCCATTGCAAGGTGCACTTCCAAATAATATAACAACCTACCTACCTTTTTTACTGCTCGGATATGCACTGGTTGAAGGGTTCCTTCCTTCTGTTCCTCGGCTTTGAGGTCTGCCTGAGAGGCAAGTCGTTTCAAGAAGAGAATGTAATCAAGGAATAACTGGCAACAAACAAACATACCTCTTAATTAAATAACAATCATATCTGAATTACTAGGAGCAACTTTGGTACCAATCAGTAAAATTCACTCTTTGTTGTAGTAAAGAGTTAGTTATGAAGTTGTGCCCTATTGTGTTGATAATGATATGATAGCAAGCTGTAAATTTCTGGACTGATGGAATGTCCATAAACAATGCCAGCACATGTATAGACCAACAACCTGATGGAATGACCAGATGTAGACATGCATGACCTACACGATTATTTTTACAGTAAATATACTTTGTTTCTGACGCCTGTGTTCCTCCTCCACAGTGAAGTCAACCTTTGCTTAGATTATATCAAAAGATCCAACCATTTGTCATATGTGACATAGTTACTTGTCGGCTGTACTAATTTAGTTACCCACCACATGATGGCAGCACCCAAGGTAATGTAATGCAATTTAGAGAATACAGTTCCTCAAGTCTCAAGTAGTTGTACTCCAAACAGCCCAATCTTGAGCTAGCGCAGGAGTTTGGACCAACGGCTTTTAGTGTCTCTTCCGAAAGACACGGGCAAAGTGGGGTGAACGAAATTGCCCAAGCTTCAAAACGGCGGAGGTGGAATCGAACCACCGTCCTCTAACCATCGGACCACCACTCCCCACTAATGTATTATTACTGTAGTGACTATTTCTCCTGTTGTTAGTTGTATTTACTTTGTATGTAGTTTGTCTGATTATTAATTATTATGTTGCTTAAATATAAATTTGACCCAAGAGTGGGACAGGCACTGCCCCAGTGGGCCAGACATGATTCTACACTTAATAATGACAACTCAGTTTTGGCAAGTTCCGAAATTATAGTATATACCTCATAAAGCAGTACTTTCAATTTATAATTGCATCATGTTGTGTGAAAGAGAACAGTCCACCTGTTTATGTCCACATATTTAATTTATCAGTTATTAGGACCTTAGTAGCACTTGTTTAATAAAAAACAAACTTGATTGTGCACTTTGTAACAGTTTGGATGTCAATAATGTGCTATAGCTGTTCTTGGCACTTGTTGACATCTCAACAGTTAGTATTACTGGTAAACAGGACTGGTACTAAATTTTTGACAGTAATTTTTAGTGTAAAATACCAGCAATTTTGTATCATACCAAAAAGCAATTTTACAAAACCAGGAACCTTGTCAACCAACTGATGAAAATATAAAATTGTAACACACATACAGGCAAGGCACAGAAAGATATTTACAAAATATTTCATAAAAAACCAGTGACCACTTTGAACAGCCGGACAAGGTTAAACATAAAAATATTCATCATAAATTTAATCAGGCCTAATCACTCAGTGATCATGTATTACTGACGCAGACACAAAGTAAAAAAAACCATAAACAGTCCACAAAGTACATCACTGTTCTGTGATATAATATGACATATGCCTATATTTGTATACTTTTTGATATTGTTGTTATATGAATTCACCATAAATATGTGTATATTATGTACACATTGTAGAAGCTGATAATTTGCATAAGTTGCGCTAATCAAAGTTATAGACTTATAATAACCTGGCTGAAATACCTCTCTCACTATTTCTGCCAACCCTGGTATTACCTTACACCAGCTAGCAGGTGCTACAATGCAAATAGCTTACTTATTCTGTTTGTATTTGCACAGGCTAATGCAAGTCCTTTTACTTTAGTCTTTTCCTTTGTCTTTTACAGTGTATTTTGGGTCTTAACTCAGTCTTCATGAAAAGTCGCCGGACGTCGACCCAGGTTGTCCGGTGAACGTATACAGTGGTGGTTAACAAATGTCAATAAACATCTCAGAATGTTGCCAAACTGTAAACGAAGCGATATCAATAGGGCGCATTAATTGTATTTTTACTCAACCACATCGATGCTCAACATGTAACTGAACGGTCATTCTACACAGAAATAATAACCAGTCATGTTAATAGTCTTGGTGCCATGTAGCACCAATTTTATATATATATATATATATATATATATATATATATATATATATATATATATATATATATATATATATATATATATATCCAATTAATCAGGAACTTGATTACATTCTCTCGCAAATGTAAAACAAAAATATTAACGAACGGTATTGTCAAGATGCTGACATTCTTAAAAAAGCGGCCTCAATCGCCCACGCCGGGACCAAACCATGAGAAGCAGTCAAAATCAAGTCGACCTGGCTAGCCATCAGTCATAGAAATGCCCATTTCTAGCCAGCCATCGTCACCTCGGCGACAACCATTGTACAATACAGTTGAATAAAACTATATAACACGAAGATTTTTGTGACACTGTTTTAGTAATATTTGGAGGTAAAATCAGGTACTGTTAAAAATCAGCAAGTCCTGTAAACTGTTTAGTTCAGAGGACCCAATGTCATGTGACGCTTGGAGACATTTCGCGTACACTGTCAACTTGTGTATTAATTCTGTGGTACTAAAGTTAGATCAGGATTGTGAATTGTGTGACGACTGAGAAACTTGGTTTTGTATAACTGTAATAGTTATTGCTGCAATAAACACAATTTTACCTTACAAACTTGCCTTTGTGGTCTATTCTTAATTTAGGCGTAAGCTTACCACCTGCAGCCTACACATGGCAGGGGATTAGTGACACACATTTGCTATGGAATGTATTTCTACAATTATTATCACTGAACAACTCTGAGGCTGAGGGAAACCAAGATACAGTCATAGGCCATGGCATCAAAGACAAAGCCAAGGCCAGGAGCAGGGCAAAGCTTATAGAAAGTGCTTGTACAAATGTTAGAAAAGAAAGCTTCTCACTTACAGTTACCTGTTTATGGAATGACCTACCGGAAGTAGTTGTAACTGCCCCGAGTGTCATCTCATTTAAAAACCGTCTAGACAGACATTGGAGTACTGAGGAGTTTCTCTACAACTACAAAGCTATGCTACTAGGTAAAGCAGAGCAAATCCAAAACCACAAAAGGGTGAGCCGCATCAAACGTCACAATAATTTAGGTGTTATTTATATTTAGGGTAGAAGGTGTAGACGTAGAACTATAAATATTAACGTTATTAAACATTAATTTAAACTTCATTTAAATTGGTTGTGAATCCTGAAATCTTAGCTTTCCACAGAAGTTACCCTATTATCGTTCACAAGTACAATCATCCAGTCATAACATGATTCAGTTATATGTTGTATACTTACCAACATATCAACTTTATTGCTAAGCTTTAATTGCCGACAATGAGTTTTAACGATGGTCTTCAATCTATTCCTTGGGTAAACGCTTTTCATTTTGGCGGCAGTGTTTAAAAAATTTTTCTCGATTACCAAAGACTCCGTCAGGTGGCGCCATCTTCGTAGTTTATATCGGACACACCCACTTATATAATAATAGTAATAATAATTGCTTTATTCTCGGACTCATCATCATCGTGTGTCCACTCACACTTCTCGCTGAGCCCCCACATCATTGTGTGTCCACTCACACTTTTGACTGAGCCCCCACATCATTGTGTGTCCACTCACCCTTCTGACTGAGCCCCACATCATTGTGTGTCCACTCACCCTTCTGGCTGAGCCCCACATCATTGTGTGTCCACTCACACTTCTGGCTGAGCCCCCACATCATTGTGTGTTCACTCACACTTCTCGCTGAGCCCCCACACCGCTGTGTGTCCACTCACACTTCTGACTGAGCCCCACATCATTGTGTGTCCACTCACACTTGTCGCTGAACCCCCACATCATTGTGTGTCCACTCACACTTCTGGCTGAGCCCCCACATCATTGTGTGTTCACTCACACTTCTCGCTGAGCCCCCACACCACTGTGTGTCCAATCACACTTCTGACTCAGCCCCACATCATTGTGTGTCCACTCACACTTCTGGCTGAGCCCCCACACCACTGTGTGTCCACTCACACTTCTGACTGAGCCCCACATCATTGTGTGCCTACTCACACTTCTGGATGAGCCCCCACATCATTGTGTGTTCACTCACACTTCTCGCTGAGCCCCCACACCACTGTGTGTCCACTCACACTTCTGGCTGAGCCCCCACATCATTGTCTGTCCACTCACACTGCTGACAGAACCCTCACATTATTGTGTGTCCACTCACACTTCTGGCTGAGGCCCTACATCAGTGTGTGTCCATTCACACTTCTGGCTGAGCCCGCACATCATTGTGTCACACGTAATGTGCCACTGTAAAATAATGTTGCATGTTTGCCAAGGACCCATAGGTCATCGATCCCCCAGTTTATGAACCCCCGTGATAATTTATATCTTGTAAGAACACTCTTATCTTCGGAAATCTTTGGAAATAGGAAAATCTTAGCGCATGTATTATGACGCCAAAACAGTGTTGTGACGATCTACGTGTGTGGTTGATTCTGTTACACGTTCCGTGAAGCCATTGGCTGCACGCACTACTATGGAATCCGTAGTTTTAAAAGATTTCTCACGACAGTCATTTTTCACGCTCGGCTGATTACGGCCGTACATCACAGCGGTGCTTGTTGACGCCGACAGATGCAGCGTATATGCAGGCTCTACGATTCCTCACACAAACTCTCCTGCCGCATTTTTTTCTATTTCATGCACCAACGATCACAGACACTTGATGACGTCAAATTTCCCGCTGGTTTATGAAACGACCGCTTCATCATTGCTGAATAACACGTAAACGCGTCGACAGCTGCAACACATCTTAGCGGTTCTAACTGCTCCGTGTTTGTCGTGTTTTAATGTTTTAAATAATTTAACCTGATGTTTATGTTGACTTGGTTTTCACTTGCAAAATGGCCACTTGATGACTTAACGTTACCATTCCTAGTTGCAATCTTACTGGAATATTCTTATCTGTAGTGACGATCTTCCAAAGGATACACGTTTTTTACAACACAAACACCTTTTTAGGAGTCATAAAACACGAATGCATCCACAAACAGTTGACTGAAACGTTTCGACACGTAATTGGTCAACTTTGATAATGATATTTGTGCGAGTGTGAGAGCGGCCCTCAGTCGGTACGATTCGAGGACTGACGATGTTGACGATGGAAGTGCTCGTAGTGACGGTCTGTGTGGGTCTCCTGGCCGCGGTCAGTGCCACGGATCTGAAGCATCACCACGACAAGGACGGGGAACACGATGACGGGTACGACCACGACGCCATCCTTGGTCAGTGTCACGGTTATTTATCTCCTCTGTGTATTTACCGTAAGACGTCGTGCCACATAGGGCCGTGCAACATCTTGTCAGGTCCCACGTGTCCGCTCCAACCGCTGGGCTAGTCCGCGGGTCAGCCTTCAGTTCTTCTGCCACGCATCGTGTCTACGTGGTTGTGTGGAACCATGGCGGTGTTTGCCTTTTGGGATCTCCGCTAATGGTATATTTGGGGCCACTCATACCCGCCGCCAGGGGCTTCTCGGTACATCAGTTGCTGTGTTAATGTGGGATTGGTTGACATGGGATTGTTCGATGGAAATTATGGGGCGTGCATATGGGAACTAATCCTTTAATTGGTAGTGGACCCGTCGTCGCTGGTCGGACGGGTAATGGTAGACATTTCCTTCCGTCTGGTCCCCAGAAACTCGTCGACCAAGACAGCAAGTGGAATGAAGTACCAATGATTTGGCGCACTTCCATACAGTGTGTACGATATATGCCAGGTGTTGTAGTAACTCTTCCATACAGTGTGTACGATATATGCCAGGTGTTGTAGTAACTCTTCCATACAGTGTGTACGATATATGCCAGGTGTTGTAGTAACTCTTCCATACAGTGTGTACGATATATGCCAGGTGTTGTAGTAACACTTCCATACAGTGTGTACGATATATGCCAGGTGTTGTAGTAACACTTCCATACATTGTGTACGATATATGCCAGGGGTTGTAGTAACACTTCCATACATTGTGTACGATATATGCCAGGTGTTGTAGTAACACTTCTATACATTGTGTACGATATATGCCAGGGGTTGTAGTAACACTTCCATACATTGTGTACGATATATGCCAGGGGTTGTAGTAACACTATCACTAGCTCGCGAGGATTCAGCCACATCACAAGACAACTTCCTGTAAGACTTATGATAAACATAGTGTTTAAAATGTCCCGGGCTTTTATTTGACTTGAAGTAATTGTAGTTAAGCAGCAGAGACATACGTTTCAATAGTTGCACTTTGTGACACGTGGATTTAAAAATTCGTAGTCTCTTTAATGATTTTTCCTAAACATAGGTAGGGATCTAAGTCGTATGTGCATTACTATGTTGAATACAAAAACTGCTGCTTTTCACGGCAAGGACGTGTATAACATGACGTGTGTAACATGCAAAGCGTCATTCCGACATTCGACAGATGTCAGTGTATTTCATCGAGTGACGTTACTTCAAGCAGGTGACAGACAATCCATGCCGTGGCAAGTGTACCTATATTGATGTCGTTGGCTTTGATGTAGGTGCGTGTGTGGGCGCGCGCGCGCGTTTGTTCGTGCGTGCGTGCGTGTGTATGTAGTCTGACAGTCAATGGGGGCATACCTAAAGCATGTAGTCGGACAACAATGGGGGTATACATAGAAATCATGTATGAATTATTATTTTTGATGGATTATTTACCAGGGTGTCGTGAAACAGAACCACCCTGGAACCCTTGGGCTTTTTTGCATGAATCCAATATGGCCGCCACCATATTAGTGTTTGACCATATATCCGATTATCGTTCGAATTTTACCGTGATTCCAAATGCCATTTAGGGACTCGATGCATCGATGACTGTAACAAATATTATCACTGGACACATTTGCATAATTCCAATATGGCCACTTTCAAAAATAACTAAGATGGCCTACATATTTTGGCCATATTTAGTCTTATAAATTTATTTTCCTTGATTCAAAATGTCACTTCATAGGCATTTAAAGACATGCATGATATATTACAACAATAACAATTTTGATTAGACTGGTTGCACTTGTGTTCATAGATCACATATGCAGGTATGCTAATGGTGTCTTGAGTCTATGTGGAGTTCATGTCCAATAATGTGCCAGAGGATTTATCAACCATAGTTCCAGTGACCTGCTGAAAAGAAGTAAGGTAGCATTCTACGGCAGTATATATGTAGCAACCAGTCGCCTTCTCTCTCTGCACGGATGACCAGGTGTCACGATTTTTGATAAAATCTGATAAGTTTCGTTGTCTAGGGGTAAAAAAATAACGGTGGATGGGCCGACGTGACTTTATTTCGTTTGTGGGTTCTACTAATCTATAAATACTATGGCAGATATACACGATATATATAAGAGACTATAACACGTAATAACAGTTTGCACATTTATTACATAAACAATGAAACAATATGTTCTTGTCACAGTCAATCATATACTATTATAAATATACTATTATAACATCATCAACCATATATTATAACAAATATGAGTCTCACTATATATTATATTATAATATCATGTATTCGTAACATCAACACCCATATATTATAACAAATATGTTTCTCTAACAGTTATGTTACGTCCTTAATACCATTTACAAGGAATATTCTACTAAAAATCTAATTACTAACAATTTATGGAGCTTACCGGAAATATCGTTCATATAAATACAAGGTCCGAAACTGTGCACACATCTTTTCCCTAGATGTGGGAAAATCAATCAAATAACCTATCAAGAACTCCTACCCTGGGTCGTCACAGGGATTTTCTAACACTGACGATCGAAATTTGAAGAATGACTGGCGTGTTGTTGACGGAACGGAATATGTAGGAGAATCACGCGATCATCAGGACGAACGATTTGTAGCTCATGGGCGGAATTCAAAGCGTCGTCGTAGACGTAGAAGTTCGATTTTCACGCGATCATCAGGTTGAAATATCTCGCAGAATCATACGGGAAGAGTTGTTGCAAACGCGCATCGATTCGTCGAGTGTTTGATCATCAGGTTGAACGTTTCGGTATATTCATTCACATGTAGAATTTTGAAGACTTGGAATAAATCTGGGCTAAGCCTAAGGTTACATTTCTATCATAAGATTTTAGAATACTATAAACTTAATATATCAACTTATTAACTAAACAGGGCATTGTTCGCCCTAATTTGAACTTCACATCGTTAATAAACGAGTGGCGCACACACGCGGGGAGAAATAAATTTACATCTTTCTCCGACCAAGATAAAACTCCGAATAACGCTCGCTGACGCTGACGCTACTAACGGATTTTGAGGTTTTTGTATCTGACCAATCAAATCGTATCCCTTGATAATTTCAGCGTCCCTACGTCATATTCAAGTGTAGACTACTGGTGTTTGCGGGAATTTTATGTGCGTTTCGCACCCGGCCCTTAACGACATTCGTTAATCGGTGAAATAAGTCTCATGTAACTAAGTTTTGTCGTATCCGATATACCGACAATTCGATAAGTAAATAATGAACCTTTTATGATAAAGTATTTAACTCTGGTAAAATATCGAACTATAAAACTAGAACTTTGCATAGAACATCAATCACTAACTAGTAGATTCTATATAACGAATAAATTACATGTTTACCGTTACTATGCCTATGGTACGGTAAAATTCGTTCGAACTGGGCATTCGTTCGTTTTTTATTTCATTCATTGATTTGGCTATGTGGAAAGTAGATTAGTTCCCTGTAGGTCAAAATAATGTAGTGTTGTTTTTCGTTAAGAGTGTTGACATAAAATAAAAACCGTAACACCAGGTGAAAGAAGATTGTTGTTATCCAGAAACAGTCCACCCACAACTGTCCAGTCGGTGTACTCCTTGCCATTTCAAGTTTACACTGCATATCTTCTACTCCTGTTTTCCCTGCTACAACATACTGTTCAACCATGCGGAAGTCTCGCATCGCCCTTGTCCAAGTGCTACCGTTACGTATACCATTCACACCACTGAATGTAGACTGTGTGATTTAACCTTCTTGAGTGTATCGATGCAGCATGTGAATGAAATGAATGCGTGTAAGCAGCTAGATCTTAGAACAATGTTCTGTCATGTCTCAGGATTACTCCACTTGCTCCGAGTCGCTACCTTGAACAACCGCAAAACAGCAGTGATGGTGAAGAACTTCATACCATGCTGTTGCATGCACTGTTTACAGTATGCCATTGTTGTGACTACTTTTTCAGGATGTGATTCCATCAATAAGTGGAACAAAGACATAGCCTGTTGCCCTTCCAACGTTCCCTCCTTCCTGACCACCTCTTTCACGTGTCCATGCAGGGGACCGTTTCACTAAGACAAAGAGCTCATAAGGATATTTCACCATAACGCAGGATCCATTATAGATTTTAAGAGCGTTTTGAAAATGCGTTTTACTAAGTTGCTTATAAAATCCATCTTTCAATAAACCACCAGGGAGAGCCACTGTTATTGAACGTCGCGTGGCACAAAGCCTCATCCAAGTGTATGATTCCTAAACAGTAGTGGTGTAACGATACGTCGAACGATGCAGTCATATCGATAGTCATCGTCGATAGTATAGTGAACTATCGATAGTAACGATAGTTGGCAAAATAAATCAGCAGGTTTACTCGTGTCACAGTAATACACATTTACATCAACAATCGTCGATCAGATCAGCGTCACTCACGGATTCGCCGTCTTTGAGTTTTGAGTCAGCTGCCTCCTATAGTCGAAGCGATGACGCCACCAGTTAATTCTCGTTTAATTTTAATTTAATTTATTAATGTTTAATGCATCGGACGCCGGCGATTTCGAGATTGTTACGGATATAGCTGCGAAGGCAGCTGAGTGGAAGGAAATCAGGGGGATAGCGGCAAGATGCGAGTCGCATGACACTATCTCGCCATAGTAAAACCCTGCCCCCAACAATCGCTCCTACTAAAAAGGGTATGGCTTCACTTGAGTAAGTTGAGTTCATGTCAATTCTATCTGCTGCAGTGTTCATTGTGCAGCCTGTGCCGTCGCGTTTCTAATTGTTTACAGAAGGAATATGTACAGGTGTAGATATGTTTACTTCGGGAAAAGGTGTCGAATAATGTAGTAGGCCTACGAGGCGGGTGCGTTACTATCGGTCATGTTCACGTTAGTGGGTAGGGTACCAAGTCAGTGACAAAGAGTTCAAGCCCAATATAAATAATTTATTTTTACCAAATGTACATTCAATAACAAAATCTGTTAAAAATAAATCCCTATATAACAGACTCGTTACGCCAATAAATTAATTTCAACCGGTTAAATGACTCAATACCGAGCAGTGATTATTTCAACATAATACTACATCCAATACATTAAGACTGGTAAAATAAACTCTTTTTGTATAATTGATTCATACAAAATACAACATCTAATAATTAACACGTTAAAACCCGTTAAACTAACCCTAACGGAGATTCATTCCAAATAAAATACTCAATAAATTAAGGCCGGTTAAACAAACCCCTATTTAACAGTGATTCGGTCAAAATACAACTCCTATAAAATAAATTTAAATCAATTAAACAGGCCTTTGTGTAACCGATTATAAAACAGCATCACCATCCAATTACATATTATCTATTATCCAGTATCCTTTACAGATGCACAAGCGAATAGTGCCTTTCACGCTAAACTAACGTATTATGTACGCAGGAAGCGAGATAATGCCATGTGTCTTTCATAACAATAACAGTTACGTAGAAACATTCGCTTCCCAAAAGCAATTCGTTGTTTAGTTAGGCCTATTCCGCAATAGTAAGTTCAGATACCGCAACAAATATCACATCCAGCTAATATCCATGTAAACTTCTAAATAAAAAACAATAAATATCCGTATAAAAATACAGCTTCCTTTGTGTTTTAAAACATGAACAACAATATCACAATGTTTGGAAATAAATTAAACTGCCACTTCAGCTGGACGAACGGCTTCAACAGTTCGTCGGCGGGGGAGGGGTCACTAGTCGAGCATGGGCTCTGGGTCGGCGCTGTCGGCGGTGCGCGTGACGGGCATGGCGCACGTGCAGCCGGTGGCGATGCGCTCCCAGGCGGGCTCCCATCGGTACATGCCGTCCTTCTCGCCGACCCGGCGCAGCACGAGCTGGTGGTAGAACACTCGCTCGCACTGGTTCGCCGTATGACCGTCGATGCAGCGTGTGCACCGACACCGAGCCTCGGCAATGTCCGCGGGGAATCGGTTGTCGTCGTGATTGATGACGTAGTACCACGGGCAGGTGGCGCGCTGTTCCTGGTCGCCTGTTTTGGGCAGCGTCGACGGACAGGACCTGTCTCCGTAGAGATGGTTGATGAATGGGGCAACGGCAGCGTCAATTTCCTGGCCGGAAGAAGGCGCGTTGGACGGTTTACTGAAGAAGGCGTCGTGGACTTTGGCCATGTCCGAAGTGTTCGGCTGGACGGTGGTCGGAGCAGAAGTCGTGGCACGCAACAAGCAGCAGACGACGACGAAAACGACGACGAGGAATTGAGAGAAGTTTTGCTTCTGTAACAATGTAGGAAAACCACAGTGAGGCACTGCTAGCAGAATCTAAGATTACACGTCAGTGGTTCTACTACCAATCTGCTTAAAACTCCCATCTCAATTCAATTATTCCATTATGGATTAGGTTAGTTGAGAATCAAATCTGTAGTGTCTGAATAATTTGTGCAGTCGGTTTAACAGAAGAGCACTAAAGTCATCGAAATAATATTATTGATTTTAATAATTAGATCGGGTAAGTTGCGAAAGTTTGAAACACCTAACTTTATAGTATATAGAGGCGGTGCCACGTTTGCCTCGTTTAGTCGATTTTGTTTTACCGGATAAATAATGCAGTAGTTTGTCTGATGATTTCATCAAGTCATCTATCCATTCAAGGACAAAATAACACGTTTGCACAAATGAACTAGGATATCGTAGTGGATTGAATCGTTTTTTCGCGAAATGATTTTGAAACGAGACGAGCGCGAAAAATCAAATTGAGGAAAGGTCTTTAACTGGGGTATTCAAGTAATTTCACACAGCTACCCCGATGTGGGAAAGTAGTTAGGTATTACAGCCCAGTGCATCTCCACATATGTAACTCAATGAGAACATCATTAATACATTGACACGTAACATATCTACCCGTAGTCCCAATTACAGTATCAGCAGACCGTAATATGAAATAACACCACTTCCGCAGATCAAGCCACGACTAAAGTCCAAATGCCAGATATCAAGATGCAAACATTTTACTCAACATGAAAAACGAAGGAAGCTTCACAATATTGGCGTACTATACAAACGGTTTGTTATATAGCGATAGTAATGTTACACCACAGCCATCTCCAGAATGTTACACAACATGATGCATTTATATTTAAGTTTAAGTAGAATTCTCGAAGTGTTGTCTAGGAATGCACTATGAAAGAAGTTCAAAAGTACTCTTACCATGCTGAAGTTCATTTCGTCTTGTTGATGATGCGGAGACAACGGATGATGGTTTGATAACGAGAGGACGAGTTGAGTCGTTCGATTGACAGAAACAGACTTGTTTCAGTTGACACTTGGTGACTTGTCGTGATTCGCCTGATGCGGGCTGATGTCTCAATCTTGTGATGTCAGTCTGCCGATGTCGCCTTGTATATATAGGCCTACCGGGCGAACAGGACGCACGGAAGTCCTCATCCCGCTTCATGGTACATTTCCACAAAGCGTACCCGGCTATTAATAGACGTCATAGTTCACCCGGTAGTGGTGACATTTTGGGGCAAACCTCGATTGAGTCAGCTGATATAGATATCCGATCAGTCAGATCACCGCAGACAGGTCCGTCACATCACGGACATGCTGCCCGTCTGCCTTCTCGGCGGTTCGTCCCTTCAGGATGTAACGTAGTGGGAGTGGGGTGGGTTTGTGGGTCTAAGTCATTCCCCGTAATCCCTCTGGTGTTGTGATAGTAGGTATTTCCAAAGCAGGGAAAGGATGACTGGAAATGTTGCGTGGTTTTTGCGAGATCAGTAGATACGAATATTGGTTCATATTTCACGTTGCGTCACACCGAGCAATCATATCCCTGATCGAAGGATCCGAGTGCATTATACTATGAATATTATCGGACCCAGTGGAAAAATACAGGTGAGCATGAAAGTGTGAACTAGCAGGTGTTGCTGATTGTGGGCTTCCCCCCGGTAATAACTCAACCGTGACAACCAGGTCGACTGCCGTGTCATCGTGCGTGAATTCATCGGAAAATCACCGGTGATTGCATGCCATGCATTGTGAATGCATTCAGCCATCTCGGTTTTCTTCCGCGTTCGCTGCGTTGCAGTGTGACGGCCTTTCGGAAACGCAGCCGACTAAAGACATCCAGCTGGAAATCGCCGCAGGAAAGACCTCAATAAAGGCCGAACGTAGCGCCGGTCACGCTTGGGAGACAGCATAAATCGGTACTTGCACTTCGGCTATAAAAGTATGCGTGGCCCATTTTGATTTACGTAGCCGCATTCAACGCTTAAACTAACGTTATTTCGTTAAATTGAGACGTTATATCATTAAATTAAGTCGGTCTGTGTAAATAAATAGTTCACCATGACACACGTTGTTTATTTACTGGTTGGTGTATTGCATTGTGAATGTTTCCACGCTTACAAAAACTGGTGTTCAGGTTTCATGTAATTTGGCTTATGCCTTACCTGAACGGAACGATTTTCGATTTCCCGCACCCTATTTTGGTTATTTCAAATACGAGGGGCTTCGACATTGTCGTGAGTCATTTGCTGACTGCGCGGAATATTTTGCATTGACATATAGATCGATATGTGACATCTGTTTTAAGTGTCTCCGTAAACAGGCGCAGAGTCGGACATTACTCGTCGCTATGGGGCTAAACGAGTCGCGAAGGTTAAATGGCGGGACAGTGGCATATTGGGGGGTCCTCCTTCGCTGATTTTTTTTTATTGTTTCGTATGTAACCTGCTACACCACTATACGGTAGCCTGGTAAACCAATGGGTGACTAAGATTGGCCCCTCCTTTGGCCCTCCTTTTGCGATATACTAAATACGCCCCAGCAGCGGGACACCACGCAGGCAGTCCAAATCAGGACACCACGCAGGCAGTCCAAGTCAGGACACCACGCAGGCAGTCCAAGTCAGGACCAAGTCGAGAAACCAGACGTGGATGTAACGGGGTCGTGGAATTTTGTATTTGACCAAGGCATAAAGTCCCGTTGTCGTTCAAAATTCTCCGCTACCGCAGAACAATTTCTCATTAACTTCACTGTATGTCATGGTTGGTGAATCAGTGCAGGTACGTACATTAACTTCACTGTATGTCATGGTTGGTGAATCAGTGCAGGTACGTACATTAACTTCACTGTATGTCATGGTTGGTGAATCAGTGCAGGTACGTACATTAACTTCACTGTATGTCATGGTTGGTGAATCAGTGCAGGTACGTACATTAACTTCACTGTATGTCATGGTTGGTGAATCAGTGCAGGTACGTACATTAACTTCACTGTATGTCATGGTTGGTGAATCAGTGCAGGTACGTACATTAACTTCACTGTATGTCATGGTTGGTGAATCAGTGCAGGTACGTACATTAACTTCACTGTATGTCATGGTTGGTGAATCAGTGCAGGTACGTACATTATACAACCAGAATAGCACATTTAACGGATGTATTTGTAAATAAGGTTTAGTTACTATTTCAGTTGCACCAGCAAACATCAATGGGAACTAATTGACGGCGAACACAATGGAGCACTCCAGGAATCACCGCACCTTATTTAGGTTAATCACACCGTGCGTCTGTCGGTGGTAAGGTAGCCGCGAGCGGAGTGTCCAGTGCCGTTGAAGACCGTCTGTGAAAAAGTGGCGGACAAACTAGGACAATTACGTCAGGGATTACTCATTCACAAAGTGATAATGACTTCGTGGTTATAACGGGGTTATAATGTATAACCAAGATAATATCACTGGGTTTAGGCCGTGTCAGCCATCCCACTCTCGTCTCCTTATGTATGGAGTGTAGACCTACTTCTCATCATATCAATATGGAATATGCATTCTTGACGTGAGCTACTAATCCTCAACCTAGTGTCCCATAGTCCAGAACTTTGCTTCGTATTTCCCGTATTAAATCCAGATATGCCAGTTGTTGCAATACCTATTGTCAATGTTGTTGTTGGGTTTAAACCACTATTTATTTAAACCAATCAATGTTTTGTGTTGCGCATATCCGCGCAAGCGGGTGCCGTCTCTTATCCATATTCATGTGTGACTGACGCGTGTCTCGGACACGCGGAAGTAGTCACCCGTCCCCGAGCTCTCAGCATGACCTCTCCCTCGCGTTATCAACGTTGCCCGTGCTATGTCACAGTCCCTCCAAGCGTACGTGGACACCGCCGTATCGTATTTCCCGACTCCGGAATGCCATTCACTCGCCCAGCGTCGCCGGCGATGACAGGATTCGTAAACAGGGTAGTAGTTCCCCGGGTAGCAGCAGCGGCAGACCGGCAGTGCGCCGTACAAGGAAGTAACACCCCCGCTCGGGGAGTCTGCGACACGTGGCGACCATCGTTGTAATAGTTTCACCCGCCATTGATCTAGTGACATATCGTTAAATGTGCTTTCACGAAAACGAGATTTATTAACTTCATGAATTTTATACAGGTATGTATTTTAAATGAATAGATTAAAGCACTCTCAAAGGTTTCAACAACAATCGTAGGAATATAAGCCCATGTTAGGCGTCATTGAATTTTTTTCATAAATGTCACCAATTAAAATTTATATAACTAAATTGACGGCGAACACAATGGTGCACTCCAAATTATGATTTGTCGACATGTTTGAAAGCATTCGTATGCGTCGCTTTTGAGCGGACAGTGTCAGCCTTATTAAGCGTGGAGTATAATTCAAAATATCTTGTTGTAGACTCGTGTCTGTTAAAGCTGGTTTGACTGTAATTTGCAACAAGATTACACCAGGGATGAGACACCCTCCCGGGAACAGACACTCTCCCCGGGAACAGACACTCTCCCCGGGAACAGACACTCTCCCCGGGAACAGACATTCTCCTCGGAATGGTTTCGCTTATAGAAGGGACACTCTCACATGAATGGACACGCTGTAGGAAGGGAAACTCTCTCGGAAGGGACACTCCCCTGAATGGGCACGCTCTCGGAAGGGAAACTACTGTTGAAAACCGGAGACCAGCACTTAAATACACTTGTTTGTTCACAGTTACGTAATCATGATTGCACTGTCAACGACGGGTCGTGTGGTCTCATAGCTATTCAGCAATTGAATGTTTAAATGATTCATAAGTAGGCAAAAACATATGCCGCAACGAAGGCTTTTTGGCGTAATCACGAGAACGTGTCCTTTCATGAGAGAGTGCCCCTTCCGAGAGCGTGTCCTTTCAGGGGAGAGTGTCCCATCCTAGAAAGTGTCCTTTGAGGGAAGAATATCCGTTCATAGAGCGTGTCCTTTTGACTGAGATCGTTCCTTCTGAGAGAGTGTCCTTTCAGAGGAGAATGTCCCGTCCAAGAAGTCTTCTTTCAGGACAGATTGTGCCTTCCGAGAGCATTTCCTTTCGTGGAGAGTGTCCTTTCCTAGAAAGTGTCATTTCAGGGGAGAACGTCCCTTTCTAGAGCATCTCCTTTCAAGGGAGAGTATCCCTTCTGAGAGAGTGTCTTTCAGGGGAGAGTGTCCCTTTCGACAGCGTGTCCTTTCAAGAGAGAATGCCTCTTCCGAGACCGTGTCCTTTCAGGAGAGAGTGTCTCTTCCGAGAGCGTGTCCTTCCAGGAGAGTGTCCGTTCCGAGAACGTGTCCTTTCAGGAGAGAGTGTCTCTTCCGAGACCATGTCCTTTCGAAGGAGAGTTTCCTTTCCGAGAGAGTGTGTTGCCTCTTCTTTGCCTTAGCATTCCTCCTAGATACATGGTAATCGATTTTATACAATCCTTTTTAATTTGTTTGTCGTAGTCAATATCTTGGTGACACGATCGCGCTACTCAAACAGTACATCGGAAAGGGACGCATGCAGTCTAGCAGTGCTGGCTTCACTCATACTCAGTGCTGGATTAAAGGAATAAGCAATCCACGGGTTCTAATTGCTACCATTTTATTTTTTAAAAATTATTCTCACATACCTTTTTTTACATTTTAATAAACGTTATATAGCTTAAAGCTCAATCGTAAGTCCTACAATGACACGACATCGGGCGCTGCCATTGTGAGTATGACGCAGGCTATCCCATATATATATATATATATATATATATATATATATATATATATATATATATATATATATATATATATATATATATATATATATATATATATATATATATATATATATATATATATATATATATATATATATATATATATATATATATATATATATATATATATATATATATATATATATATATATATATATATATATATATATATATATATATATATATATATATATATATATATATATATATATATATATATATATATATATATATATATATATATATATATGATGTGGCGATCGTGTGAATTATTAAAACAGCATTAGCTGATTACCTGCCGGAATGATGAATTTTAAGAAAAATTCTATTCCACCTTCATTGTAATATTGATATTAAATGCACCTGATGGAAAATACATGCGCATATTTAAAAGAAATGTGCAACACTTGGACGTGCCTTTGACCAGAGAATACATGTGGAATATTCCGCTCGACAGTAATTCAACCGTGAATTCGGTTATTCTCAACAGCGCTATTAAAAATGCCCGTCGCGGTCGCCGCGACTACGTCAGCCGCAGGGGCGTCCAGGCAGTTGTATATTAATTGTTCCTGACGAATTCTGCTTTGTGACAAACCAATACATGTATTTTATTAACAACCAATTTTATATAATTGTATTTAGGAAAATGTTATTCTTTTACTCAAACAGTTTATTTTGCAGCAGCTAGTTGAAACATGGGCACCACTGACGTCACCGCTTTGGGAAAATCCACGCAGGTAAACTGTGACCACGTCAGCGTTATTGATCGTGGAAAATCTATATCCGCATGTCTGTGTGAAAGTCGGTTAATATTGCCTGTTATTGCACTGCACAGAGGAGATACGACATAGCAGAATGAAAACATAGCATGAATAAAAGAGCGTAACACAGTGGGGTGTCCCTATTATATTATACTAATTCTTACTTTGTAGCTGCCCCTTACGCCAGCATCCTCTCATCGGGGATGATCAATCTGTAGGGATGAACAAACCAAGATAAATAAAAAATATTAGTGCATCATGTACAATGAGAAAACGAAATAATAATTTAGCCACAATGAAACAGCGACATGTGTAAAGTAGTGCGCCACACGTAACGTTTGTAGGTTTGTTTAATGCTTTAATTGAGTTTCGCCGTAAAGCGTGTTAGTTCTTGGACAATTTCACTTCCAGTTAAGCAGAACTTCAAGTTAACATATTATAATAAGTTTAGTTAATTCTAATATACTGCTACTCCATCACTAGTTACAAAATATTACTATTCCACAAATTAAACTTGGCTGTCGATCATCACTTATACTGATTAAAAATAAATATAAAAAACCAGCGAAGCGTACATGATTCCAATGTTTTATATAACGTATGTTGTTATTAAACGACGTTTAATAAACTTCCGTCTGGGAATTCCACCTGTATATGTTTCCTGTTTCAGATCTTTTGTTGAATTTTCGCCGTTTATGTTTCAAAACATGCGTGATATGACCTTGCTAAACGTTCTGCGCGTCCGCATATTTCTATCTCCTCCTTGACAGTTCGCTGACTTCACTCGATTAGGAACAGCAGAAGCTACGCGTATAACAGCATGGGACACCCCCTTGAATTCACCGCCGGCATTCTATTCATCCGCGTTGGACCGTGTAAACAGAAGTTACACGAAGGTCAATGAAAAGACAGTCTTTGTTCGCTACAGTAGAAATATCTACCAGATAACGGAGCGTGACAGTTGAAACCGTGATTTCCTCCCTATACTATCACGTGACGTATTTAGCCCCGGTAACCAGGGACTCTCCGGATATAACTTATCCCGCATCTAATCGAAGTGGACATCCCCAGGGACGGGCCATCCCTACGGATGGGAGGGACTTGTCATCCTATGTGCGTGGGCAATAGTAGTTATTCCCGGCATACATCCATTTTCCCATGGGCGATTCTCCTTTCTAAGACGTCTGCTCTGCCACAAAGTGGCCTAATCTCAGTGGCGGATTAACACAGGGGAAACTGGGGCACGTGCCCCGGGGCCCCGAGCTGCCGGGGGCCCGAGCTGCCGGGGGTCCCGAGCTGCCGGGGGCCCCGAGCTGCCGGGGGTCCCGAGCTGCCGGGGGTCCAACTCAGGTTGACAAGAAATGCAGCAAAAACTCGAGTTAATTTTTTTAAATACTGAAATTCAAGAGATACCGGCCTAGCCGTGAATAATGAACGGAATGTCAAGTTTCCGAAGTATGTCGCTATCGATGAACGGAAGGTCAACCTTTTCTGCCCCATTGTCGAGTTTAACTACTTTTTATCCGTTTCATTTGCGAAAAATGTGCGCTTTATACTGCAGTTACGTATACCAACATACAGAGATAAATGATGCTTGACATGCAAGCGAATCATGTCGACTTCTTTGCATTTGTTGTCGCCGTAACACGCTTCTTTCACGACTGGGGTGCGTTATTGCAACATTATGAAACGTCCACGATGAGAGACGGCCTGGAGAAGTGTTTGCTGATCGGGAAGTTAGTGGAAGAAGGGGCCGAGCCCGACCGATATCAAGAGTGATGCAGTTAATAACCTCGACATTGGGACCCACGATAGAGGAGGCAGTTCAAGCGGCCCAAGACCGAACAAGGAGGACCGAGGTGGTGTGATTGGCCACGGCTGCTTGGCCAGACAGAGTGATACGTCCAAAGAGGAGGACTTTGTCATTGCATACATTTAAACAAACGACGTTTAACAAACTTCCGCCTGGGATTTCCACCACGCCATGTTTACTGTCCCAAATCTTTTGTACGTTTTTCGCCATATATAATGTTCAAGACGTGTGTGATACGGCCTTACGAAGCTATCGGTGCGTCCCCATTTCCATCTACTTAATATGCGTGCGACAATTCGCAGACTCTACTCCATTAGAAAACACATAAACTCCCTTCTTGGGACACCCCCGTGAATTCACCGCATTCTTTTCACCGCGGCGGACCATGTAAGCCGAAGTGACATTTCAAGTCACGGAGAAGAGAGTCTTTATTTGCACGTCGCTACTGTATAGACCGCCACCAGATAGGACCATTACAGCGTGCTAACACGTCACGCCATTGTGAACTTGGCTAGTTCCGGGGAGATCGGCACTCCCCGGATATTATATAACATATCGTCGAATGTCTATTACATGGTGTTGCTGCATGGAGGGGACGCTACCTCTATTGAGGTAGGGCGTATGCTTTCAAAATTGACATATACTGTACCTATACCAGCTGTTCATTATGCCTATAAATCGTAACCACGAAGAATTGCAGTTTCAAGACATCCACATTCTATATGCGCTCGATACAACAAACAAAAATCATGAAAATGTAATTTAAAACAAGGAATAATAATAAATTGTCCCCCAGAAAATGTTAACCAGTTTTGGTCGTGTATTTAAATTAGAGACCATTGAAGATATCGACCATTGGCTGCGCCCACTTCCAGGCTTCTCTCAGACTGCCAGCTGTCAGTCATGACTCGTGATGTCACCGTGACACTGTGGTGACATCATAAAATAGACGTAAATGTCACCCGGTTTGTTTTTTATCCTGAGCCTCAAGGAAGCTTAAATCCGGGATGTGAATGTAATAGAGTTACGTCATTGTCTCAGTATTAATTCATCAATTGACGATGGTCCCTTCTGTTCTTGCTTAGAAAGAGTAAATAAAACTTCCCCAACCGTCATCATCATCAAGTGGCGTGTCCGTTGCAGGCTTTGTCGACCATCAGCCTCCATTTCACACGATCACAGTTCAGGGTCTTAGAACAGTTCTACCCTGCTCCTTCCTAGCTAGGCTACTAGACAATCGAGGATTTTAATTATTTGCCGACCTCTGCTTCTTTTCCCCTCAATCTATCATGTTATCCACAGTTGATGGCGAATTTAAAACGTTTAGTGGGTGTGGCCCATAGAGTTACATCATTAATCATTCCCGTATAGACCAGATCGATAAGCCAGCTAGCTGCCGGGAATCAGGCGTGGACCACCGGCCGGCATCTCGTTGTATGACAGAAACAGCTCCAGCCACTGCCATAACATAGGGTAGTACTGTTTAAAATGTGAACATAACTTGACTAGTATAAATATAGCATGAGAAAGTATTTAACTTGAACATCTGTCATTGTTTCCTGGCTTAGGCTTAGATGGGTAACTCACGTGGTGGTCTGTATGCATGCATGTGTCACGTGTCATGTGTCACAGGGATGTTGACCATTGACTAATAGGTTTTTAATGGGGTATATGCATGCATGCATGCATGCATATAGGGTGATATTCTGGTTATTACTGATAAAAATGATAGCCATTTGCAGATTCCCGGATTTGACCACTTGCAGTCATTAGCTGATACATGTATAGAACACTTTAGAAAGTTCAATTTCGATCATGTTTAGTGACGCTACTGTTATAGTTAATATGTTATGATATTTCAGATATACAAGGTGCATGGATAGACTTTGCATGTACTAAGGTATTAGGCAATTGTCCCTACAGTTAAGCCATGCAGGATCAGGTTGGTGCCCTCCTTCCCTTGCTCTAGGAGGTGGTTGGGAGCCGGCTGATCTTGACCATTCCTTAGAGACATGTGCATTGAGCAGTGTCCAAGACTTGTTTGTAAACAACAGTGGAATGACAGCTAGGCTAGTCAGGGAATGGACATGTGAAATTGACAACACTGTTGAATGTTGAGTTTATGCTGTTATGGGTTGATATGTGTACAGTATTAGTACTGCATTAATACCTACATGATAGCTAGGGAATTTATGGATAAACAATAATATTATTATATATTAGTATTGTATAAGATAACATGTATTTTACACACATTATTGGGAACAGCACGAATGTGTTGGAACTATGCTACTTAATAGATGTTGATGTGTCATCTTATCTTACACTGGACATTATGATCTACAAATAGCTGACTTGTTCTGTTTGTTTTTACAGGCTAGTCCTGGCTCACTCCTGATTGTGGCCAGTCGTCTTTTATACCATCTTTTCTTTCTTCTTTTATTTTTGGTCTTAACGTTTGTATTAATTCTGCTCTTTCTTTTGGTTGTATTTTGAACTTTTGTTTCACATTTTGTACTTTGATGTGTACTGAAGTTAGATGAGGAGTGTAAATTGTGCAATGACTGAGAAACGTGGTTTTGTATAATCTTAGAAAGCTGTAATAAACGCAATTTTATCTTACAAACTAGCCTTACAGTGATTTATTCTTAATTTAGGCATAAACTTACCACCCGCAGCCTACACATTATTATTATAGTGATTTTACAGTCACATTAGTGAGACATGTATTTTATTCCATTGTACATTTACTAAACTCAATAACTGAAGTTATTTAGTAGATGCTGATGTGATATAATATTATGATGAAGACTGGGTGCTATACTGTATAAACACTGCGCCTCCAGTGGGCATCAGCATGGGTGTCACTGGCTTGTGCCTGCATCGCTGTATCATGTGCCAGCTCAGCGGTCTTGTTTTACTAACATGTGTTCTATTTATGTGTGTGATGTGGCCACGGGAACGGGAACTTGACCGAGGGACGATGGTGAAAACATTTATTTCGCCGGTTTTCCTCTCTTGCATCACTAGGGTGCAATATCGGGAAACCTGAAATGACGTGATGAGAAGTCGTATCTGCAAAACTTCCCTTTGCACACACACGCACGCACGCACACACACACACACACACACACACACACACACACACACACACACACACACACACACACTTACACACTTACACACATACACACACACACACAAACACACACACACAGACACACACACACACACACACACACACACACACACACACACACACACACACACACACACACACACACACACACACACACACACACACACACACACACACACACACACACACACACACACACACACACACACACACACACACACACACACACACACACACACACACACACACACACACACTTACACACACACACACACACACACACACACACACACACACACACACACACACACACACACACACACACACACACACACACACACACACACACACACACACACACACACACACACACACACACACACACACACACACACACACACACACACACACACACACACACACACACACACACACACACACACACACACGCTCGTCGAGACTTTTGATTTCACATATTGACTTCTATTCAGCTAGTAATTATTTTGTCATCAAACTCCCATATTGGTTTAGTCCAGATAACGATAATGATTCGGGGCGTTATCTGACATTTTATGTAGGCCAGATATAACGTACACATACCACGGTCAGAAATGGTGGTGGCGAGAATTTGTTTTCAACACACGCACACACGCACGCACGCACGCACGCACGCCCGCACGCACGCACGCACACACACACAACCATGCGCCCGTAAGCCTGGATTTGGGAGTCTGACATTGATAGTATGTCAAGGTCAGATTCAGTTATTTATTTATTTATTTGTTTTTTAACACACTGAAATGGTACAAATATTATAAATGTAATTGTTTAATATGTGAACAATGTAATATATACAACATCACCAATAATAATCGTTGTACACAGGGCTCACTACATTCCCGTTGTACATAGGGCTCACTACATTCCCGTTGTACAAAGGGCTCACTACATTCCCGTTGTACACATGGCTCACTACATTCCCGTTGTACACAGGGCTCACTACATTCCCGTTGTACGCAGGGCTCACTACATTCCCGTTAGAGTAACCACGGTCCAAAGTCGTCAGATATTCGATGGTGTCGCCATCGAGTGGACACTTTCAAAACCACTTTCCATTCAGTCGAAACTATTGCAGAAAGTGCGTTGCGTGCTGGACGCAACAAATAAAATAATACATGAATTCACTAGATAAATATATTTTAGTTAATTAGATTCCTTCTACAATCGGTTCTTTCTCCCTTAGTGTCACGAATGTGTAGTTATTTATGTTGTGTCGCCGTCTCGACCATACTGATCGACCGCGACTAAGACAACAACGGATGCGATGACAGTAGAAACGACAACTATTAAAATATGTCACTGACCATGACGACTGACCAATCACGACATTAATTGATAATTAGCGTACATTCGTATCTAGGCGTTTCGGTGTTCACCACTGTTCTTCCTGGAGCCATGTTTGCAGACTGTGAAGCCACGACAAGATACATATTTACCCTCTGTACGGGGTGTGTGATGTGGCATAGACACGAAGTCGAAGGGGCCTAGGGCATAGGGGCATAGGGGCCGAGGGGTCTACCCATTTTAAAATCTCATTCGATACAGACATGTCTGACTCCCTGCCCACAAAGCGACACATTCTACTCAAGTAGTTTTGGTTCACTGGTCCCACGACCACCTGATTAGCACATGAGCATCTCACTACGTTGACTGCAATGACTATGACAACGACGATAGTGAATGTGACAACGAATGTGATTACATTAACTGTAACAACTACCACATCAGTAGTGAATGTGACAACTACGACAGCGGTAATGAACGTGATGATGACGGCATTGATCGACGGCGACAACGACAACATCAATAATGACTATGGCAATGACAGTAGTAACATTCCCAACAACATCAAAATGTTGACTATTGCACATCGATTATTGAGACCAAACCTTTGTTTTGACATGTCCCTAAGCTCGCATTCCTGGTGACGGAGGCGCCTCGGAAGTTGTATCTATTGCACTTTAGGCAATAGATGCAACTGCCGTGACGGTCACGACATCAACAAAGATGGCGACAGCGACAATGTAGATGACGGCTGTGATCGTGACAACAAAGATACCGGTGACTTCGACGATTAAACAAGTCTTCGTTCGTTGTCCGACAGGTTCTCACCAAGAGGGGGAAGCTTTCTCTGAACTGTCACCAGAGGAAGCCCAGCGACGTCTGGGGGTAATTGTCGACAAAATGGACACAAACAAAGACTCCTTCGTATCAAGAGAAGAAATCGCACATTGGGTGATGCATTCGTTTTAGTGAGTGTCTCTCCACTGCCATACGTTCTGGCAAGACAGGCAGCTCCTACCATGCACGCACGCACGCACGCACGCACGCACGCACACACAAACTTACTATGATTATTATGTTTTCTTGATTTAGTACGGGTAATTTAATAACTTGCACAACTGCCACATTTTGCATTACATCAATACAATTTTTTTTCGGCATATCTACTTTGTATTGGTTGTATGTATTAATATATACATAAACATACCGATTCTTCAAGTTGGTATGTGTATGGCGGCTCAGGTTGGCATGTAACGAAGTAAAAGACCTCCATACACATACCGATTTTAGTCACCAACAGTTTGTCTGCCGACAAATAGTTAGGTAACTACTCATCGGCCGTCGGCCGACCGATTTTTCAGATGCCAGATGTCCACAAAAAGTGTTGCCAACTGTGGAGAACATACATATAACATACACATAACATACACATAACATACACATAACATACACATAACATACACATAACGACTATATTTGAGTTTCCAACTGAAAAAGTAGCCGACAACATTATGGCAACTAAACAATCGGTTTGTGAATGGCGGGCTTTATATACGCGTAAGCTAATCTATAATCGCAGCGTTTGGTTCATCAGCTGCTGCCGCTGGCGCTGTAGCTGATGTTGTCGTCGCTGCTGTTGTTGCTGAATCTGTTCATGTTGCTGTTGTTCTTAACCGACTTTGCTGTTGCGACGACAGCACCCTGCGCCTGGAGGAGACGCTGCAGCGGTTGAAGAAACACGACACGAATAACGACGGTCTGGTGACGTGGGCAGAGCTGCTGCTAGTCGACCACGACTACACGCCCAAGCAACTCGCCGCAGAGATGAAGGAGAAGCACACGAAGAGTCCCACGAGACAGGCCGACTTCGAGGTGAGTGGAGGGGAGGACGAGACGGGCAGGGGGAGGAAGAGGGGTTGCAAGAGGAGGGTGAGATAGAGGGAGAGATGGGGAGAGTGGGAGAGGGGGAGATGGAGAGGGAAATATAGATATAGAGAGGGGGAGAGGGAGAGAGAGAGAGGGAGAGGGAGGGAGGGCGAGATAGGGGGAAAGGGAGAGAGAGGGGAGATAGAAAGAAAGAGAGAGGGGAAGAGGTAGAGTGGGGGAGGGAGAGGGAGAGGGAGAGAGAATCGGAGAGAGAGGGGCGGGTAGAGGGAGTGGCGGGAGAAAGAGGGAGAGGGCTATGGAAAAGGGGAGAGAGAGAGGATGTGAGGGAGAGAGAGTGAGAGAGAGGGGGAGGGAGGGAGGGAGGGAGGGAGGGAGGGAGGGAGGGAGGGAGAAGAGATATATAAATATATATATATATAGAGAGAGAGATGGGGGTAGCGAGAGTGAGAGAGAGAGGAGGAGAGATAGATAGTCATACAGAGAGTCGTAAAATGCATTATGTTCGTTCGTAGATAATTAAACAACATGCAGACAAGTTCCGTGAGGCTGACCACAACAACGACAAGTCGCTGGACAGAGACGAGTACCACGCCATGATCTACCCGATGGACTCGCCCGTGGAACACGAACGCGAAGTGGTCGACACACTCAAGCTATACGACAAGAATAACGACGGCTTCATCACGTTCGAGGAGTACCGGGGGAAAGGTAAGTGTGTAGTGCATGGAGTGTGTGGTCCGGGCCAAAGGGGAACTGGTAAGTGTATAGTGCATGGAGTGGGTGGTCCGGGACTAGCGAGGAACATGTAAGTGTGTAGTGCGGGGAGTGAGTGGTCCGGGACTAGCGATGAACATGTAAGTGTGTAGTGCGGGGAGTGAGTGGTCCGGGACTAGCGAGGAACATGTAAGTGTGTAGTGTGGGGAATGAATTGTCCGGGACTATCGAGGAACATGTAAGTGTGTAGTGCGGGGAGTGAGTGGTCCGGGACTACCAGGGAACATATAAGTGTGTAGTGCGGGGAGTGAGTGGTCCGGGACTAGCGAGGAACATGTAAGTTGTGTAATGCGGGGAGTGAGTGGTCCGGGACTAGCGAGGAACATGTAAGTGTGTAGTACGGGCAGTGAGTGGTCCGGGACTAGCGAGGAACATGTAAGTGTGTAGTGCGGGGAGTTAATGGTCCGGGACTAGCGAGGAACATGTAAGTATGTAGTGCGGGGAATGAGTGGTCCGGGACTAGCGAGGAACATGTAAGTGTGTAGTGCGGGGAGTGAGTGGTCCGGTACTAGCGAGGAACATGTACGTGTGTAGTGCGGGGAATGAGTGGTCCGGAACTACCAGGGAACATGTAAATGTATACTACATGGAGTGCGTGGTCCGAGACCAAGGGGAACAGGTAAGTGTGTAGTGCTGGGATTGTGCGATCCGATACTATCTGAGAACCGGTGTGTAGTGTAGATAATAAACAGTAGATAATACGTGTATGCTTTTTTGAAAATAATCTTGTTAAAATAAACCTGAATATTTATGATTGATCATGTTATGCAAAACAATTATATTTATTTGAGCTAATGCAGACGCTAAGCACAAGTGAACCGCATTTAGTCAAGCATTCCTTACTCGTAAACAGCGCTAATTTAACGTAGATATGTTAATGTGTTTAACTGGACTGGCGCTGCCCAACGAAGTCCACCGAGACGTGCGTGGTTGTTGTGCGTTGCAGACAAAAACGTAACGAAGGAGGAAGAGACGGACATGTACCAACAGTTCCACCACGACTACGACAGTAACCGGGACGGCAAGATCGACCGGACCGAGATCAAGGACTGGGTGATGCCGGGGGACAAACCGGCCGCCGAGAGCGAGGCCGACCATCTCATCTCGGAGACAGACATGGACAACGACAAGAAACTGACGAAGGATGAGATCACCAAGCACCACAAGCTGTGGGTGGGTAGTGCCGCCACTGGGCATGGCACGCACCTCCACGACTCGGGCGAGCTATAGACTCGGCTAAACTAGTCGTCCCACTTTGTTACTGCCCCGACATTTTGTCTTCAGTCGCTAATCTGCAAAAAGGAAACATATCCAATTATCCCTAACAAATATTTATGTCTGATGCATCGCTAGTTTAGATACGTAGTCTATATGTTCAACATATACTGTTTATTAATGATGTAAATGTGGCGTTTAAAGGTAAACTGTATGTATGCTGGATACACCATTTGATGAAAGATGGTCCATACATTAACGACCTTGCGTTGTCTTAGTAATAGTGTCCGTCTCCCTGGGTAATATTAATAAGCTACAATGTATATTATAAAATATTGTTAAAACTTTGCCGATTACTATATATTAGCATAAATACCCGTCCTCCAGGCGGGATAACTTGGTAAGTGACTGTCAGGAAAACAATGTTTACACTATTTGATGTTGACAATGAATATCTTGATGACCTCTTGGAATTAAACTCTCGAAATTGCGACGTAATGCTGGCAGTTATAATAACGTATAACGACGCCCTGCCCTTGTATAACGTAACTTGGGACAGTTGTAGAATAGACGCATGATTTTGTGAACAACCGTACATAATTGTTCGCCGATGTGAACAGTTGCACGCAATAAATACAAAGGGTAATTCAATTGTGTCACGACCCGATCATGGGGTCGGAGATAATCCCCGAAAGTTTGGCGCCCGATATGCAAAGCGTCTAGAATTAACATAATATCATACATACAAACATACATACAAACATACATACAAACATACATACATACATATATACAAACATACATACAAACATACATACATACATACATACATACATACATATATACATACATACATACATACAAACAAACATACATACATACATACATACATACATACAAACGTACATACATACATACATACATACATACATACATACATACATACATACATACATACATACATACATACAAACATACATACATACATACATGCATACATACATACATACATACATACATACATACATACAAACGTACATACATACATACATACATAAATGCATACATACATACATACATGCAAACTTACATATATACAAACATACATACAACACACATACAAACATACATACATGCATACATACATACAAACATACATACATACATACATACATACATACAAACATACATACATACATACATACATGCATATAAACATAAATACATACATACATACATACATACAAACATACATACATACATACATACATACAAGCATACATGCAAACATACATACACACATACATACATACATACATACATACATACATACATATATACAAACCTACATACAAACATGTATACAAACATCCATACAAATATATATATATATAAACATGCATACAAGCATGCATACAAACATACATACAAACATACATAAGCTAGCTGGATTATAGTAAGAGGATTGTGTCACTCGAAATAACAAGTCTGATTCATGTAGTTAAATACAGTGTATGAGGTTTTGAGTTCTGAATGAAGCGTTCCTCCCTGAATCCATCAGGTTAACTTTACCGTTGACAGGTGCCGCCTTTCCATGTGGAACAAATTAATAAAAATTCGACCGAGTGAATGGAAGGCCAGTGGTATCAAGCGTATGAGTCGAAATAAGGCAATAGTTGAACCAAAAATAAAACTTAGCTTGCTTCGTTTGTGTGGTGTCGTTCCTCCGACGTTACACATTTAAACATAGACGCACTGAGTGGTGTTGATATTTTGACTTGTGCGTCTTCATTGTCATTCAGTGTGTTGACACATAAGTTGCCTGTTAGTCCATTAAAACGGGGTTGCATTCCTCAGTCAGTTTAGAAGACAAAACGCATCACAAAACGAACGAGAAGTTGGGATTTTTTATGAAGAAGAGAACACTTTGATTTGTTTGTAGTTAGGAAGAACTGTTAAGTCGCTATGATCATTTACATTGTGGACTCTGCTGATAAAATTATCTGCAGATGGTATCATCCATGACCTCACGGAATAGCCACAAACAGCCACATGTGTGAAAGTATAGAAGGGTGAAGTATACGCAAGAGCGAATAATTTGAACGAACTTTTTAAGGAAGGAACTGTTCACTACCAGCACAATAGTTTCCTGTTATGAACACGCATATATATGTTCTAGACGCATCGTCGTTGAAGCTTACTCTTCACAACGACTGAAAAACCACGGCTTTCGCGTGCGTCAAGTGCTGCCATCTCCTGATTATTTCGCGACAACACTGTCCCTTGAGGAACTTTACCTTTTGACATTTTGCTCTTAGAAATTCAACCTCGATTAGCGTAATGTTATCACATTTTCTGAGCCCAAACATGATAGCGCATTTCATACTGTGCCACTAGAGTGACTTAACCAATGGCGGTCTATGCTAAGGTTACCACTCTACGGGGCTATATTTTTTTGCATAAGGTGTGTTTTCAGTTTGGGTGTAGTGTAAAATAAGTTTTAACACTGAATGACAGCTAAATCAGACTAGGGTGTGATTATGCCAAGTCTGTACTGTCCTATAACAACTGCAGCGACGTTGCAGGGTTGACGAGGTATCGCAAAAATGCAGCAAAAATAAATATGGTTTGAAACAAACCATTTTCACCGTATCCATGTAACCTGCATTACACCTAAAAACATGTTTCCATGTGAGCCTAGCAGATAAGCCGATGCCCTTCTTCATGTCCACCGCATCCTGTTCACCGACTAATGCAGGCATTCGTTTGTATCATGAGTTGGTTCA